>CM053771.1:444933766-444958274 GCA_028658325.1 Potorous gilbertii | reverse complement strand
TTTGTAGTGGAGCTGGGGTGGAGCTCCAGCCCACTCTGGGAGTCTCTGGCTGAGCTACCCCAGCCTCCACCGCCGTGGCCGCTTCCCATGGGGTCTGAGTCCCGGAGATCCCCCCCGCTCCCCTCTCAGCCCGTCTCTCTCACTGACCTGTGTGTCTGTGGGTGGAGGGACCTTCTCGGCCACCCGGAGATTCAGGTCCCCGACGCCTGCTGGGCTCTGCTGGCTCCTCTCAGTGCCGCGTGGCCGGGGCGGGGGAGGGGAGCGCTCCACAGGACAGGACTCCGCTCGGGTCGCCGGGTACCTTTGCGGTCGGTTCTTCAGGGCTCTCTGCAACGGAAATCTCCTTCGCTGTGTTTCTGCGCAGCTTCCACTGCTCCAGAATTTGTCAGGAGTTCTTTTTAGAGGGAATCCATGGGCTGTGGGTTCGGACCTAGCATAGGTGAGTCTTTCTCCTCCGCCATCTTGGCTCCGCCCCCCTCTCCTACTCATTTTACAGATGAGGAAACTGACATAAACTGTGTTATGTAGTTTACCCAGTGTAACACAGCCAGTAAGTGACTAAAGTAGAATTTGAACTTGCCTTCCTGACTCCAGGCTCAGTGAGCTATCCATTGTGACACACAGATGCTATAAAAATATTTGTGGGCATACTGTCTAAGAGTATACTTGGGATTGTAGTTGATGACACGTTGAACAAGTTTTCGTATAGGGTTATAATGAAATAATATTATAAGAAATGATGAAGATAATTTTTTTCACAGTAATTTGGAAAGCCTTGTATGGATGAATGCAAAGTTAAAGGAACAAAGTCAAGACAACAATTTATAGTATAAAAATAAGAAAACAGTATTGTAAAAATGAACAATGTTGAAAGAATTAAGAACTCATATTAACTATTATTTCTGTGGACCCATGAAAAAGAACACTACTCAACCCATAGCAAAGAAATGGTGGATTAATTATGTAAAATGTAACTCATTTTTAAATGTGGAGTTTATTTTGTTTGACTAAATATTTATTACAAAAATTTGTTTTCTTCTTGTTTCTTCTCCATAGACTGTGGAGAGGGAGAAGAATGACCCCAGAAGTCTGAGTGGAATTGGAAATTATTGGTATTAAAGTTGAAGCTCACACTCTTCTCACACAAAGTAAGTAAAATCTGAATAATTGGAACAGAACCATTTGCTCATGCATAGAGTGAGCTAAAATAATAAAAATGACGATTCTCCCTAAATTAATTTAGGTATGCAGTAGCATACCAATCAAACTACCAAAAAATTTTTATAGTATTTGAAAAGTCATTACAAAATTCATCTAGTAAAGCGAAAGGTCAAAAATACCAAATGAAATAATGAAAAATAGATGTAAGGGAAAGAAATCTAGCTGTATCAGATTTAAAACTATGTGACAAAACAGCAATCCAAAAAACTACAAGGTAGTGACTAAGAAATAGAGTGGCGAATCAGTGGAATAGGTTAGGTATGAAAGACAGTGGCCAAGGACTAGTAATTTACTGTTTGATGAACCCAAAGACTTCAGCTTCTGAGATAAGAACTCACCATTTCACAAAATGTGCTGGGAGAACTGGAAAGCAATATGGCAGAAACTAGATATAGACCTACATCTTTTAATATATGCAAAAATTAGGTCAAAATGGGTACATGATTTGGATATAAAAAGTGATATCATAAGTAAATTAGAAGAGCAAGGAAAGTTTTCCTGTCAGATCTGTAGAGAATTGAAGAATTTATGACCAAACAAGAGATAGAGAATGTTATGACATGCCAGACGGACAATTTTGATTACACTAAATTGAAAGGGTTTTGCATAAAGACAATGCAACCAAGATTACAAAGCTGGGAAACAATTTTTTACAACCAGTGTCTTTGATAAAGGCCTTATTTGTAAAATATATGTAGAACTCAGTCAAGCCTGTCAGAATACAAATCACTCCCCAATTGATAAATGGTCATAGGATATGAACAGGAAGCATTCAAATGAAGAAATTAAAGCTATCAATAGTCATATGAAAAATGCTCTAAATTATCATTGATCAAAAAAATGCAACTTAATAAAACTCTAAAGTATGACTTCACAACTATCAGATTTACTAACATGGCAAAAAACCAAAATGATAAATTTTGGAGATGTGGGGAAATAGAAATACCAATATATTGTTGGTGGAGTTGTGAATGAATCCACCCATTCTGAAGAGATACTTGCACCTATGGTCAATGCATACTTTTTGATTCAGCAATAACACTTCTAGTTGTGTATCCCAAAGAGATTATAAAAAGGTAAAAGGCCCCATGTATAAATATATATATATATATATATACATATATATATATATATATATATATTTATACATGTATATATATGTATATATATATATATAGCAGCTTTTTTTGCGATGGCAAATAATTGGAGTTTGAGGGGAGGACCATCAATTGAGGAATGGCTGAAGAAGTTGTGCTATATGAATGGAGTGGAATTCCATTGTTCTATAGGAAATGATGCTGAAGCCAATTTCAGAGAAACCTGGAAAGATATACATGAACTGATGTTGAGTGAAGCGAGCAGAACCAGAAGAATATTGTACACAGTTGCAGCTATATTGTGTGATGGCTAACTTTGATAGATTTAGCTCTTCTGAGGGATATAATGATGTAAGACAATTCCACAAGACTTATAATGGAAAATGTTACCTACATCCAGAGAAAGAACTGTGGAATCTGAATGCAGATTGAAGGGTACTATTTTCTCTCTTTATGCTTTCTTCTATTTTTCCCTTTTGCTCTGATTCTTCTTTCACAACAGTACTAATGAGGAAATATATTTATGATTATACATGTATAGCCAATATATAAGTAGATGCTATCTCAGGGAAGGGGGGAAATGGAATGCAAAATTTCATAAAAGTGAATGTGGAAAACTGTTTTTACATATAATTGAAAAAATGGGAAGAAAACCAAAGAAATAACCAAAAAAACTGAAGTTCAAATAGGGAATAATCCCAGCATGTCTCTGACATGGATTTGTTTTTCTTTCTTCTATATGTCATAATTATTACTACATTTCCATTGATCTCCATACTGGGCTGTAATACAGATTAATTGTACCAAATAGATGTAGTATTGAACACAACATTCTATCTCACTTGTTAGGTTTTTGACATAATATAAAATGACTTCCAAAGGATTAAAGAAGTTGAGATATGTAATAGTAAATCATATGAATATTTTCTTATTGGAGGTTTTCATATTCATAGTCTGAAAGAAATATTATAGGAAACACTAAGTGCTTCAGTTGTGATTAGAAAAAGTTTACTTGTAACCTGATTTTCTGGTTTAATTTACAGTGTTGTTAATAAAATTAAGTTCAACCTGGACTTATTAAATACTTATTAAGCATGTGGCAAAGCACTAGTGTCTGGTTTCTAGGAGAAATCAACATTTTGATTAAACTGAAAAGTTTTCATATAGTTTCATCATATGTGGTAACCAATAATTTTATTATTAAAATAATAAAAGGTGTAGACATGCTGAATATAGAGCAAATCACGAGCTATTGATTTTTTGTTTAAGAAGGAAATTTAGTCAATGAAGTATTTTAATGCAAGAAACAGTAGAAAAATTAACAAAATGATGTCTGCCTCCCTTACCATATGTAAAATCTGATAAGGTAATTAACTGTAAATGAAACTACATCTCCAGGATGGAAACTGGCCAGATTGGACCAGAAGATAATTCCCACTGATTAGTTTATAGTGCTTAATATTAGCAAATGGGGGACTGTTGCTTCTTCATATGTTCCTATTATTCCCTATAGAGCAGCATCCTATCTAAATGTCTCTCAATGCCACATGTCTACTTCAACAGGAAGTTAACTTTGGTTTTACAGCAGAATATACATTTTATGGTCTCTAATGGAGAAATGACAGAAAATCTCAAAGAATCATGAATTCCTCTTGAAAATTTATTGTGTAATCAAATGTCCTTTATATGAGGTTAAAAAATTCTAAACAAAGAATTTCTTATTTAAAGTATAAAATATTCATTTATTAAAAAAGAAACTACTTGTGTTATTCAGATACAACACCCTGTAGCAGCACCCACTTAGGGTATGTCCAGTTCACATTTTGGTCAAGCTCATGGACTCCACTCCACCTCTTTCAGAAGGTGTACTGAAGACTTCTCATGCTTTCTGTCAGTCATGGTTAATTAGCAGAAATTTTTTTCCTGTGTCACGAAAATAAGTCTGAATTGGCTGCTCATCTGAAGTTCCATGAATATAACAAGGCATCCAAATGGCACTTGGGGCTCTTCTTTCTGTTATCCTGGAAGTATTGGGGGGAGGGTATGGGCTAATAAGACAATTAAGCAGGACAGCTCTGTCTATCTCTCAACTGGCCTAAAGGTGTGAAAACATGACTGGCATCAAATATAGCCTTTGGCTTTTTCATTTTATTTTTCTTATAAAGAGGGCTTTCTGAGAAATCAGAAGGCTACTGATATTTTCCTTCTTCCTCCTCCTTTGAGAAGCAGGCTTCTACAGGAACAGGCTAGTGCCAAGTTATTCCCTACTGGAATAGTTGTACAGCAACAGCCTCAGAAGTAACAGACCACAAGGGAAAAAAAACCACCAGCAAAGAAAAACCACTATAAAGTCATTTTTGCCATAACTGGACAAGGCCAGTACAGAGAAGAAATGCGAAATGGAAAATCGGCAGCCTTGCAAGCACTCTGTTCAATGAGACTTAATTATTGGCCTTCCATCAGGAATATTAGGTTACTCAATTAGCTTCTAATCATGTGCAATATGCACAGTGAGTATCATTTATTTTCTGTGTAATAATAGAACTATTCTATGACTGATTCATAGATTCACATTTAAATTTGGTACTTCCTTTATTTGTGTTTTTTGGGGATGGGAGAATACAAGACCATATATGGGACCCAAAGATGAATTTCTTTCTCAATTATCCAAGATCAGAATGGAATGACATCCCTTTTGAGAAGTAAAGCAACATTTTTGCATTGAACCCAGGACAAACCAAGACGGCAGGTAAAGTGTGAAGATTAGCAAAGGTCACCAATCACTGTGGCTGCATTTAGTGATGAATAAGTAGTCACTTAGTCACGAATACTTTTTTTCTCATTTAAGGGGAACGAGGAAAGAAAATTCTTCATTCTGACAGACTAACATTAAGTATTTCAATGAACTATGAAATTCTTTTTCATCAGCAAATGAGTAATCATGGAAATGACGAAAGCAACAGCAATAAACTCTAGTCAGTCACTGAGTGAGCATTTATTTTTGTACCAATGGCCTGATCAGTCTGATTCATGAAAAATTATAGGTTTCTGGAAATAAGACAAAAAACCCCTACTTCTCGGGGTATATAAGTTGATGTGATTTTCACTACATTAAATGAAGCCTGTGAAATCAATCATTTTAATTTTGTGTAAATGGCACTTACTAAATAATATGATGGATTTATAAAACAGATTGATGATTTTATTTCAAAATGGAAAAATATTCTCCCTTCCAGCTCCAAATTTTGTAAAGAAGCTTTCCAATTATTCCTATTGCTATAAACTTCTTTGTAATCCCAGCACAAACTTCCCTAATGGTTATATTAGACATCTAATTTTCTTTCTTTGAACAATTTTGAAAAAATAAGGCATAGTTTAAAAAGTAGCTAATTGAAATATGCTATTATTTTTCATTTTATTCTTAATCATATTATTTAAAAATCCCTGTACACTGACATCACGGTAATTTATAAAATTTTCAAAATCCTTATGTTGCAAGGTGAAATTTGAAAACTTAGTAGATAACCTCTCAAATTTTCATTTTGCTTCCTTCGCTGTTGCTAAGGTACATTTTTATCAAGCTGTGACAGTGTATTAGTCATGACAAAGTTTTTAATCATGTTTATATAATATTCTTGACAACATAATAAACATTACTTCCTTTTTTAAAACAATTTTTCATTTAAATAGCAGAGATTAATATTATTCATATGCATTATCTATGTAGATATCAATCTATAGATATTTTATACATGTGTACACATATGATATACATATACGAACACACATGTATATATGTATAATCACACATACATATATACATATGAAAATACATGCATGCCTATGTAATGCATTTATGGGTTTTATGTGTGTAGGTGTGTATGTATAGATACACATATATGTATAGAAAGAGAGATAGATGACCGAGAAAGAGGGAGAGAGAGAGAGAGAGAGAGAGAGAGAGAGAGAGAGAGAGAGAACACATGAATTTTTTTTATCAGGGAAAATGAAAGGAACCTTTGGTAAGTAATGTTAACTGTCACCTTTTATATTTGTTTAATTATGATATTTTCCTTATCCTGTAAATACAATGTTCTTTATTGAATCATCTAGAATCTTCTTTTGTATATAAATTTCTCCTGGGACTGCCATGAAATTTCAGAAACTCAGAACAATTTAGAATTTCTAAAAAGGCCTTTAGTATGTCTGTTTTAAACTGCAAGCAATTCCTCTACATCATAATCCCCCAAAATTTTATCCATGGTGATTAAGTGTTACAGCTTATTAGAAGGACTTCAACTGTTTGTCATTTAAGTCTTTTGATCATTTAGAAGGTCCGTAGACATCTCTCTGGTCACTTTTGTAAGCTACAGAAACAGAAATGGAGAAGTCAATTACATTCTTTAAAGAAGGTCCCAACCTTCTGTCTTTGATAAGTTTAGGACTAATGGGTAATTCCACACTAATTTGCACATATTTCTGTAGTTTGTTTATTCATTAATTAAAATTAAACTGTCAATAGTACCTTAATCTTATCATAGTATTAAAAACACTTTTTAAACAACACATTTATTCCCTTTATCTTCCTATAAACCATAAATATTTTTCTTTAAAATAGAAAACTACATCTCTTCTCCCAGAATGTATTCTAGCATGGATAATGTCAGCTCTATGGATAATGGAAGAATTTATGACCAAATAAGAGATATATAGTATTGTAGCATATAAAATGGATAAATGTGATTACATTAAATTACAAAAAATGTTTTATACAAACAAAACTAATACAGTCAATATTTTGAAGAAGAAAACTGGGGAAATATTTAAAGTACATGTCCCTGATAAAGACATCATTTATCTAATATAAAAATGAGTCAAATATATAAGAATGTAATTCATTCTCCAATTAGATAAAAGGTCAAAGGGTAAGCTATCTAACAGACATATAAAAAAACGCTCTAGATTACTACTGATTAAAGAAATACAAATTAAAAGAACTTTGAAGTACAACCTCATACCTATCAGATTGGCTAATAAGACAGAAAATTAAAATGACAAAATTTGGATGGAATGTGGATGTAAAATATGAGACAATAATGTGCTACTAGTGGATTTGTGAATTAATCCTATCATTCTGAAGAAAAATTTGATATAATTCCCCAAAGACTATAAAGGTGTTCATTCCCAGTGACCCAGAAATTACACTATTTTCTTTGTATCCCCAAAAGTCTTTTTTCTAAAGGAAAAGGACCTATATGTGTAAAAAATATTTATAGTAGCTCTTTCTCTGGTGGCCAAGAATTGAAAAGTGAGAGATTGTCCATTACTTAGGAAATGGTGAACAAGTTGTGGTATATGGTTGTGAAGAAATACTACTGTGCTATAAGAGATTTTCCACAGTAACAGCAAAATTGTATCATGATTAACTGAATGGCTTAGATATTCTCATTCAGAAAGTGATCCAATACAATTCTGAAGGATTTAATTTAAAAAACGCTATCCATCTCAAGAGAAAAAGTGATAGAATTTGAAGACTGATGGACTCTAGAATCAGATTGAAGCATATTTTAATTTTTTTCTTTATTTTCATTATTTTGTGTGGTGACTATGTTTTCTTTTTCAACATGACAAATATAGGAATATGTTTTCACTGACTACATATTTGTAACCTATATCAAATTCATTACCTTCTCAATGACAGAGAACACAATTTGGAACTCATTCATTTTATAAAAATGAGTCTTAAATATCTGTACATGTAATTGTAATTGCTAATTCCAGGGTTAGTTTCAATATATACCCAAAGACAGCAAGAAATCAATTATAAGATTTTTTAACCATCTCATCTGGAAGTAAATATTCATGATAAGCATTGGAAAAAATTTCAACAGACAGAACAGTCAAAGGACAGGAAAGAAGAGGATATTTTTCAGAATTTATTGGTCATAGGAGGCAAGGTAAGGAGAAGCACTAAAGAGCAATAATTGAATTGAGACAGATAATTTCATATATATATATATATATATATATATATATATATATATATATATATCACTTGCATTTAGTTGCTTCTAATTGCTAATAGAAGTAAGGGTAGAAGCTATTCTTATAGGTGGAAAAGATTATTATAAATATATTGTTAATCAGGTTTCCATTTAAAATGAAGAGACAAGGACAATAGCCAGTTGGCACTAAGAATGAGTTGCTTTTACAATTTTATGTTTTTTAATAGAAAAATATTTCCTTCACATAAGACTCTCCCAATGAGGAATTCCATCAGTAAATTCATATCATCATATTTTCCACAACTTTTTAAATTAGAAAGTTGCTTAAGTCACTTAGAGAGTAGATACCTTCCCTACGTTCTTATATTGTGTGGCTATTGGAAGTGGGACTAGAACCCAGGTATTCCTGCCTCCTGGGACAGCTCTCTATTAATTGTGTTTATCAATAAAAAAGATGTAATTACTTCAAAAGATTCAGAAAAAAACCTTTGGTTAAAATATGACATTCATGTTTAAAAAAATAAAAACCAAAAGAATTCAAAAAGTTCTCAATATGATATGTATTTAAAAATGAGCCAAATTTATAATTGAGGATTAGAAATCTTTCCAATAATATTGGAGAAGATCCAGGATATACTTTTCATCACTAATATTTTACATAAATATGGAAATGCTAACCACAATTATTCGCCAAAAATAGCAAGTAATCACAGGTAAGGAAGAGGCAAAATCTTGAGAATTCCCAAAATTCAGCAGTAGCAGAAGTCAATGCAAATAAATATTTTGTTCAGTCAAATGACAGTCAAATGAATTCACAAAATTTATTACTAACATTTTTATTTCAACTAATAGAAAAATAGAAAGAATAAAATAAATTACATTTGAAACAACTATAAAATTAAGAAAATATCTTGAAGGCAACTTATGAAGATATATTCAGGGATTATACTATATAGAGGACTATGTTCGGTCCTTGATCAAATTATCCTGCTCCATGATCTTCCACCAGTGCAGAATGTAAACAAAGAAACTAAGGGTCATATAATAAGGTATGAAAAAGCTCTGATTAAATTAGAATGGAAACTTCCTTTCCCCAGTTGTTCTTTATTAGTTAGATTGTTGTCTATACACATTTTAAGCAGGAACCAAAAATTAAATAGTAACTCAGATCCTTACACATCATATAGGAGATGTATATAGCTGTAGGAGAAAAGGCCCTGAGGAATCTCATAGAGATGGAAGCCTGGAGCTGTGGATTAAGATGACTTTCTTAAATAATGAACCCCTAATTCCAGGGAATGATGCCATATGAGTGAATTAGGCATAGGTTGTGTTAGGGTGGATTCTTTTTCTCTGAAATTCTCTGCTATTAGGGCTTCTGTGAGATAGCTTAGTATTTCCCTGTGAAAAATGAGTACTCAACAACTGAGGTAGAAGAAATTCCTGAGATTATGTTATATGATATAAATGGGATGCTATTATGTCAGAAGAAATGATGACTATAATGAAAGAATTAAATCAATATTGTAAAACTTTTATGAACAGATACATATTTAATCCGAGAACCAGAAGAATAGTTTCTAGAATGGCTATAATAATTCAAAAGAAATACACTGATTTTGGATTGCAGCTTGATTCTATCAACAATCACGACTTCAGAGAATTTAGTAGCAAAGTATCATCTCCAGCCTATCAAAAAGAATGCATATTGTTGAAAAGAGGCAGAAGCCATGCATATATTGTCAGATATGGTCAAAGTATTGTTTTCTTTTGCATGGCAAAACTTCTTAAAGGGAGGGTTTGTCATTCCAAACAGTAGTCATCAATAAGTATATTAAAACTATTATCAATGATATATTTTAAACAGTTTCAAGAGTTTCTGACAGCATGGCAGAGTCTTGGGCACATTTAAAAAATGGTGGGTAGGCTGTGATTTAGTAGCAAATTGCATAAAGAGTGCTGTGTTTATCTATTTGGAGGCCCTACTGCTTGAAAAAAGAGAAAACATTTTTTTTCTTTATAGAAGAGAAAATAAGAGGCTAGGAAAATATATTTTTTTATTTCCAAGATTATCAACAAGGCAAGTATTTGTGGGGGAAAAAAAAATCTTAAATATATATCAAAAAATGGAAAAGTGTGAGCAAGCTTAGGAGACTTCTGATTTCTCAATACATGAGAGAAGGTGAGGGAGAAAAGAGAAAAATAATTTGTGCTAAAATATGTGCAGAGATAAACTGTGTCAGGTCAAGCTTGCTCATGAGAGGCCATTATTAAGTTTTCAATGTGCACATTTACAAATAAGGTCTTGTTTATTGCTGTATTGATTGTATAGATTTAAGAAAATGATGGAGAAAATGTTAATAGTGCAAGTTACACTTAAATGTGCATCATGAATTGGGTAGACAAGATAATGGAGTAGAGGAAACACTCAATAAAGCTCTCCAATAGTCTCTTCCAAACAACTTTAAAATAATGCCACTATTCAAATCTGAAGTGGCAAAGTGAACAAGAGGTCAGTGTAAAACATTTTTCAAGGTCAAGAAAATTTGAAGTTCTAAATGAGTGAGCTGTAATGTAGGGCCCAGTGGCTGGGCCTGAACTCATGTGGATGTAACACCAATGGTAGTATGTTTTGGTGGTGACAGCAGTAGCAACACCTTTGGGAGTTCTCAAAACAAGTGTGATAATGGATTCAACTGGTCAGAAAGAAGTTAGAGAAGAACCCTGTCCTAGCATTGGGCATAGGACAGGACACTACTTTACAACTCCATTAGCATTGGCTTTCCAGAAGGAAGAGGGACACTTTTGAACCATATGAAACAGGGAACCTGAGGAGATATATTGCTTGTTATGCCAAAGGTCCCAGAACCACATGGGGAAATATTGTTCCCCAAGGGAACAGGACCCCAAGAAACAGACATGTTTCAAGCCTCAAAAGAGCAAGGACATTGAGCTGTAAAATTATATCTGGGTAAGGACCAAGCACATACCAGGGAACACACCTCTTCTCAGATTATATAATCATGGAAACACTGAAAACTTCCAAACTCAGAGAGCTTGTTTTGAAAACAACAATACAAGGAACACTGAAACTTGTTACAGTGACTTTCTTCCACCCAGCCAATACATTGGAAACAGAGTCCAACTTTAACATAAAAGTCAAGAACTTTGTGATATAAAGCTCTTATTAAGACAGGGAAGATCAGGACAGAAACTCAGAAGAGCACCATGATGTTAAAAACAAAAAAAAAGCAAAAGACCTAATCAAAGCCTCAAAGGAGAAAAAAAAGTTAATTGTACACAGACCCAATAGAATTCCTGAGAGAGCCAAAAGTATTTTTAAAATCTAATAAGAGCAAGGTAAGAAAATTTTGAAGAGGCAATTAACATCTTTGTTGAAGAGGAACAAAAATAGTGAATGAAATACAACCTAAGAAAAGTGGAAAATGGTAAAAAGCGATATAGAACTTCTGTGATTAAAATAATTCCTTGAAAAGGAGATTTGTGAAGAAATTAGTATAGCCAAAGTAGAAATAAAACTATAATTTTTTGCACATGATGTGATGATATACTTAAGATTCCTAGAGAATCAAGTAAAAAACTATTTGAAATAATAAATAATTTTAGCAAAGATGCAGGATATAAAATAAACCCACATAAATCCTTAGCATACGTTTACATTACTAACATAGCCCAATAGAAGAGACAGAAAGAGAAACTCAATTTAAAGTTACTGTAGACATTCTAAAATCTTTGGGAGTATATCCACCAAAACAAAACCAGGAACTATAGGAACACAATTACAATACATTTTTCACAAAAACAAAGCCATATCTAAAGAAATTTAGAAAAAAATAGTTTTATGGCTAGGTTGAGTTAATATAGCAAAAAATTGACTCAATTAATTTATTTAATACCATACCAATCAAACTACCAAAAATAATTTTATAGAGTTACATAAAATAATAACAAAATTCATCTGGAAGGAAAGAAAAAAGGTCCAGAATATCAAGGGAATAAATGAAAAGAAATACAGAAGAAGGGGGCTTACTTATACCAGATCTTAAGTTGTACTAAAAAGCAGCAATCACCAAAATTATTTTGTACTGGCTAAGAAATAGAGCGGTGTATTGATGGAATAGCTTAGGTTAACAAGACACAATAATTAATGACTACAATAATCTACTCTTGATAAACACCAAAACTCCAGCTTCTGGGATAAGAACTCACTATTTGAGAAAAGAAAAGAACTGCTGGGAAAAATGGAAAATAGTATGGTAGAAACTGGGCATATATTAATATCTTAACTGTAGACCAAAATAAAGTCAAAATTGGTACATGATTTAGATATAAAGGTTGATACTATGAACAATCTCAGAGTGACAGGGGGTGGTGGCAGCAGAAGGAGCAGTTGTACAGACTGCTTCCAGACCTCTGGACCCACAGACAGTGGGGAATCTAGCAGCTGATAAAAATCTCTGAAGCCTGGGAAAATACACACACCCACTTTGGAAGCAGGGTCCTACCTTGACAAAGAGTTAGAAACTTCAGTGGTTTTATGAAAAAATGAGTCAACACTGTAAAAAGAACTCATGCTATAGAATCTTACTTTTGTGCTAAGGAAGATCAGGGTATAAAAGCTGAGGAGGACAGCAGAAGCAAAGCTCCTACATCAAAAGCCTCCAAGGGTAATAAGAATTGATTGCAGGTCATAGAGAAGCACAAAAAATATTTTGAAAATCAAATAATAGAAGGAGAGGAAAAACTGGGAAGAGAATTGAGAGTGATGCAAGAAAATTATAAAAATTTAGTCAACTCCTTGCTAAAGGAGACTCCAAAAAACCTGAAGAAATAGCACTGCAAAAATACACTAGACAAAATGACAAAAGAGTTACAAAAAGTCAAGGAAGAGAAGAATTCCTTAAAATGCAGACCATTTCATTAAAGAATATTGATACAAAAATCTTATGTAAGATACTAGGTAAGAGAAAACAATATATTACAAAGATATGTGTGTATGTGTACACACTTACATGAACACACACATTACATTCATGTATGTACATGTATGTGCATGTCTGCATATATAAATCATATATGCATGTGTGCATGAATGTAGATGTATATAACTATATTTGTTTATCTACATGCACAAAAATGAGATATAGATAGAGCATAAAGTAGAAGAACATATGAAATTTAGCAACTATATGGATGGGAGAATTTATGAATTTAAAAAGGGATGGCTTTGCAAGTTGTAACACGATAATTTAATTGCATTATAGTTCTTGTACAAATAAATCCAATATAGTCAAAATCAGAAGGAAAGCGGAAAATGGGGGGAGACTTTATCTGGGATAAAGATCTCATATCTCAAATAAAAACTTTGAGAAATTGACAAGAATATGTCATTTCCCAATTGAAAATCCATCAAAGGATATGAAGAGTTTTTGGATAGAGAAATCAAAGCTATATACAGTCAGGTGAAAAAATGTTCTAAGTCACTATTAGTAAAGAAATCCAAATTAAAACAACACTGAGGTATCATTTAATACCTATTGGATAGGCAAAAAGGACAAAAGTTGGAGGGGCTGTGGAAAAAATGGTACACTAATACATTCTTGGTGGAAAGGTAAACTGATCCCATCATTTTGGAGAGCAATCTGAAATTATATCCAAAGAGAAAGAAAACTGTGTATGTCCTTTGACTTAACAATGATACTATTAGGTCTGTTTCACAAGATAATTAAGGAAAAAGGGGAAAAAAAGCCTATGTGTTCTAAAATATTTAGTAGAACTCTGTGATGGCAAAGAATTAGTAATTGAGGAGAAGTCCATCAACTGGGGAATGTCTAAGGAATTTGTAATCTATGTGATGAAATACTATTATGTTATAAGAAATGATGGACAGGTTGATTTTAGAAAGAATAAAATGGAAAAACTTGTGTGAGATAATAGAGAGTAAAATGAGAAGAACCAAGAAACTATTGTACATAGTAGCAGCAATGTTATTCAAAAAATAACTATGAATGACTAAGTTATTCTTTATATTACAAATATTCAAATGGAATACAAATGGCCTGGGGTAGAAAATGCTATCCATCTCTAGAGAATGAATTGATGCTTTCATTTATTTAGTTTTTGTGAGGGCTTTTTTTGGTATATTTTATTTCACAGCGTGAGTACTATGGATACATTTTGCATGACTACACATATATAACTTATATGGAATTGCTTGTCTTAATGAATGATGGTGGACAGGGACAGAGGGGGAGGATTTTAATTCAAAATTTTAAAAAATGTTAAAAATATTTTTACACATAACTGGGGAAAATTAAATATTAAATTCAAATAATTGAAAGAAACAATGAGTAGAAATATGTATAGTACAGTTTTACATACACACACATATATCCATATAAACACATAAGCATAGATACGTAAATACATTCATTTGTGTGCATGTGCATGTGTGAAAATGGTGGCCCTCTTCAGTGCAGGGTGGGAAAGAATGAAAGGAGACAGTTAAAATGTGGAAAAACAAAATCAAATTTAAGATAACTATGTAGAAGCATTAAAGAATCCTAATTACGAATCATGAGGTCATATCATCTCAATACTTAATTTTACAGGGAAGAAATTTAGGAAAGGGTTGTGATTTAACCAAGGTCAGAGATGGTAATTGACAGAATTGAACTTGAATACTTATCCTTTGCCATAGCTAAAAATAGGGAGAATCAAAATTTAATCCCATTTCATCTTATTCCAAAACCTTATTGATTGACTGATTAAACTGTCCTCTAAGTTCTCTTTCCCCTCTGCAATTCTGGAATGCTATGTCTTTGCTTGATTCTGAGAATAAGAAGTAACCACCATGAAGATAATTGCACCTTGTATGCCTGTACCCATTGCAGAGGATAAAGAAATAGAGAAATTCACTTAAGGTTTTGGCAAGATCCTCCAAATTAAATTGACACATAATCTGAGATGTGACTTCAATGCAAAATGTACAAAGGGGAGGGCTATTCAAATGTGTCAGAAATTCTAATACATTTTCAGCAATTGAGAAAGGACAAAAACTTGAATACTATTCAAAAGCCTTGCATCAATACAAGATGAATACTTTCTTATAGAAGATAGCTAGAATGCTCTGAACTGATGAGCACTGAATAACATTAAAAAATTAAACAGCCCACATCTCAATAGGGAAGAGCAATTTATTACAGATGTTGCATATATTTCATAATGTTTAAAACAAAGGTCATATTTAAGTTAGAAAAAAAACTTTAAGAAATTGCAAATATAGTAAGGTATGCCATCACAACTCTAACGTTATCTGTTATTAAATTAAAAAAGTAACAAATTCAAAACGCATGAAAGTGGATATAATTGAAAACATTGGTTTAATCATCATTTCTTTAGGAAAATCCACCTGATATAAAATAGTTATCCTGTGACGATAGCCAAAAGAGCCATCAAATGTCCTTGATCCACTATCTTGTCTTTGGCAAGAAGAGATGCAGCTGGCAAAGACAACCCTTGATGACCATTGAGATTTCATCCAAGTTTATGACTGTTTCTGTGCATAAGAGTAAGCAATGTACATGTCTGTGCCCATTAGAGTTAATAAATAATAAAACTTTCATTTTCAAAGCCTTAGAGAAGATTATGCAAAAACTTAAATAGCATTGCAGATCCATCAGTGAAAGGAAGTTTAGGGGAAAATAATACAGGCCTTTTTTCCCTGTAAAACTCAGATGAGAACAGATCATCCTGAGAGGGCTTATAGGTAAAACCATAAGACAGTCAACTAACTAATATGAAGTGAAACTCTCTCCTCCTTTTATTTTTTCATTATAATGAGCAAGAAAAAAAACTAACAAAGGATTAGGATGGAAAAACCTTAGTAAAGATCATCATTTGAAAGAATAAAAGGAGAACTCATTTAAGGGGATCTGGAGTGCTCTATTTATTCTTTTAATGGTATATTGCTGTAGATTTCTCCAGGATATGCTAACTAGATAAAGACAGCTCAGAATCAAACCAACAGGAGCAGAACAGCAACAGATATAGAAGAATTGGAGAAAGAAGCTTGATCGTTACAAGCAACATGAGATAAAGCTTGCTAATATGAAGGAAACAAAGGCAAGAAATCTGGGGCTGGTGATTGAATGACATTTAGGAAGTGACAGGGGAGGACACTATGCCAGGAAAGAAAGGGGGCATTCAATCAATACCTTGTGTGTGGAAGATAAAATGCTTTCAACAACGTAAGAGTTCTTTCCCCAAGGTTTTTGACTAGCGTGCTAAAAGCTTAATAAATTTCTTAGATCAATTTAAAAAATCCTTACCTTTTTCTGATACCCCAGTCACTATAACTAATATGATTTATGATATCTAGAAAACGTATCCATGAGTAGTACATCCAGTGTGGATTTTTTTTTATATTTCTTTGGCACAGTTCAATTATATTCCCTCTCTTTATCATTGAAGTCACTTTTATTTATTTATTTAGTGCATTAAGTCCTGAGTCAGTAGACAAGAGTCAAATGAGGGTTTCACTGTTGTCATCAATGAGTACAAGGTCTTTGAATTAATACTTATGTGATTTTAGGTAGGCTGCTTTGCATTAGCTGTAAAATGACTAAGAAGGGACAGAAAATCCCTTTTATTTCTAGATGTTAAAATATTATGTTTTACACAATGTAGTGAAAATAATTTTGTAAGACAAAATGTAATAAAAGAGGTTGTGATGTGTGCTATCAGAAGGAATAAATAAACTAACAATTATTCTTGTTTTTAAACTTGCTGTGTACAAATACTAAATAACACACCCTACCCACAAATACACAATATTTGTACATTATAAAATCATACCTTCCATTTAGGGCCTTATATTCCTTTTGAACTTTTGAATTCCACTTGAATTCTGAAGACTTAAAATGGAGGTATATAAGTAGAATTTCTTTGATTTAATGTCAGTTGTGTGATTCTGGAATTCAATCCAAAACCTTCTTACGCGAGCTAGTTCTTTAGAGTTATTACCCCTGAGAATCATTTGTTCTTCTACTTTCTCTAACCTGTTCTTTCTTATATTGATCCACGTGTGAGCAATGGTGCTCTATTTAGTGTAAAGTAAACCCACATCTTTAAACATATATAAAATAGTATATCTCCTTTTAGAAAATAACTTAGCCTTCAATAATATGAAAACAAAAAAAATCCTTTAATGCAAAGATATGTCTACACAGTTTATTTTTTTGGATTCTAAATAAGCATCTGCAGTTTGAAATTAAACTAGCTTATTCCGAAAGAGAGTAAAGGAAGGTGGTAAGAAACTTTGGGGAATTCAAACTTCATGAATTCCTTCATTAAACAGCCAAAGGCCTTCAATGAAAACAATCGTGGTAAGCAAGAAAAGTGTCTCACTATATTAGTTTGCCTTATCCTGAGACGTGCAGATTTTTCTCAGGGGTTATACAAGAGCCCTTTTCAAATTAGAGTAAGCTGCTAAAATAAAAGCAGAAGATACTACGAAAGGGGAAAATCAAGATTTCTCATAAAGTAATATGTCTCATAAATTGAGTTTGAGCTAAATTGAACACAAAATTAATTTATACCTTTATAAGGTTCACTGTGAATTATGAGTTTAACATTTGTAAGCTATCACCATTGAAAGTGACCAGTAATGTTTTTTAACACTACCAATTTCCAAAAAGGAGTTCTGCATCTCTCCCCCTGCCCAGTCTCTATATCTCTAGCTTTGTCTCTGATTCTCTCATGCATACACACGCAGAAAGCAAACGTTTTTCTATTCTTTGGCATGATGGGAGGGGTTGCAGTTCATGGATTGGTCAGAAGAGAAAAAGTGAAGTAGTGGTTATATATCAGCAGCTTGAAAGAGGCAAAATGAAAAATGTCACTGAGCAAAAATATGATCTAAAAAGGAGATGAGAGAGACAGATAGAAAGAGAGAGACAGAGAGAGAGACAGAGAGAGAGAGAGAGAGAGAGAGAGAGAGAGAGAGAGAGAGAGAGGGAGAGAGAGAGAGAGAGAGGGAGAGAGAGAGAGAGAGAGAGAGAGAGAGAGACAGAGAGAGACAGAGAGAGAGAGAGAGAGAGGGAGGTGGGGGAGAGAGAAAGAGAGAGAGAGAGAGACAGAGAGAGAGACGGAGAGAGAGATGGTGAGAGAGAGAAGGAGAAAGGAAGAGGAGAAAAGGAGGAGGCAAGCAGGAGGAGAAGAACTGGAAAGATAAAAGATATATTTGGAGAAAATCTTACTCTGATTATTTTCTTTTCCAAAATCCTTGGAGTAACAGAAAGAGAAGTTTAAGAAAAAAATAAGTTTTCCCCACTACTCACACTGAAATTATTTAGAGATTCTTCCAAATATGAAACCAAACACTCTCCTCAGAGAGCACTATCCCTATCTACCCAGTAAAAAGCCTGATACAGAACAAACAATTGCGTTCAACCTCCTTCCAATGATTACCTTGAGGGCCACTAAGATGCAACCACCATGCCTCATCTATCATGCCAGCTTTCTACAGTCAGTTTATTCCTCCCCAGATTGGGGAGAGACTTGTCCTGAATCTGCTTCTAATATTAATATGTGCTACCAGTTCTATAAAGGAATTGGAAAAGAGAGATTTAAATGCAATTGAAAGATGCCCAAGCAATTCTGAATTTAGCTTAATTTTTGAAGTTTTAACATATTTGACACATCATTCTATTTATCTTTTCATTGTCACATAGTTAACTAGTACTGTTGACACTATTTCTCCATCATGATATCAGACCACATACTTAGAGAAAAGAGGACATCTTAGATATTGCCCTCATTCCATGCATGAAGAAACTGGGGCCAAGAGATGTGACTGTACAATGTCACATATTTAATATGTGACAGCTCACATTTTATGTGTTCTGATTCCTTTTTCAATCATCTTTCTAATTTCCATTATCTCTTTTGTTTTCATCTCCACATCTTTGTCTCTGCTTACATCACTCTAATGCTTATTCCCATTTCACATCCTTCACGTATGTTTATAAATTTAAACTAAATATCAAGTTTTGTCAAAAACTTCAGAGATTATTAAATCCAACTCCCCAATTTTTCCTATCCTGTTGTTTTTGAATTATACACAAACTTAAGAAATTATATTCCAGTCATGCATTCCTGCTGGATGGATCTTATCAATAAAACTTTTATTATTAGTTCTTAACATTTTTCCAATTCTAAATTACTAGAAATGCATATTGTTGTCCTAAAGTGTAGCTATAGTTTATGAAATATAGTTCAGTAGCTTTACTTAGCTTCTTTCTCATTTCATTTTAAACTATTAATTAATAATCTTTTTATTTAATTGATATATTTTTCATATACTAGACGCTTTCCCATGATCAGGTCTAGAATCTCCATCTTAAAGCACATTCTGACAATCATACACAAAACAACTTTAAAAATGATTGCCATGAAAAGTACGAGTAAACCCTAAATTTGTAGTTTACTGATTACTAAGAAAACTTTAATAATTTAGTTAAAATTTTGTACTTTATATTTTTAATTTTAGAATTATCTGCTTTTAAATACAGGCAAAAACATTTTAATGTTCACTTTTAAATAATCTTTGAGTTCTAAATTTCCTCCCTGCTCTTTTATGTCCTTGAGGGGGGAAAGCATTTGATAGAGATTATACATAAACAGTCATGCAAATCATATTTAGCCATATTTCAAAAGAGAACACAATAGAAACAAAAAAGAAAGTAAAGAAAAAAAGATATTCAATACACATTCAAACTCTATCAGTTCTTTCCATGTAGATGTATAAGATTTTTCATCATATGTCCTTCAGTACTGTGTTTGGTCATTTTATTGTTGAGAATAGCTAAGGAATTCAAATACCATCCTCATACAGTTTTGCCATTACAGTGTATAAGAATATATTCTAACCCTGCTCATTTCATTTTGAATTCATTCGTATAAGTTTTTCCAGATGTATTTCTGAAACCATCTTGTTCAACATTTTTTATAGCAGAATAATATTCCATCACAACAATATATCACAACTTAGACAGCAGTTCCCCAATTCATGGTCATCTCTTCAGTTCCCAATTATTTGCCACTAAAAGAAAGAACTGTTATTGACATTTTTGTATATGAAAATATTTCCTTTTTCATTGATATTTTGACATACAGACCTACTAGTTAAATTGCTGGGTCAAAGGTCATGCACAGTTTTAGTGTCTTTTGGGCATATTTCCAAACTGATATGCTAAATGTTTAAATCAGTTTACAAATATACCCACATTGCATTAGTGTCCCATTTTTCCTGCTACCTCCTGCAACATTTTTAAAATTTTCCTTTTCTGTCAGGCTAGTCAATCTGATAGGTGAGAGGTACTATCTCAGAGTTGTTTTAATTTGCATTTCTCTAGACAATAAAACTTTAGAGTATTTTTTAATATGGCTATAAATATCTTTTATATCTTTTTTCTGAAAGTTGCCTGTTCACCTACAATTTATCAGTTGTGGGATGACTCATTTCTTGTAAGTTTAACTTACATTTCTGTGCATTTAAGAAAAGAGGGGTTTTGAACTGATGCTAAGTGAAGTGAGCAGAACGAGGAAAATGTCATAATCCATTACAGCAATACTGGACCATGACCATCTTTGACATACTTAAGTCTTCTCAGCAACGCAATTGTCTAAGATGCTTCCAAAAGATTCATGATGGAAAATGTTATCCACATCCTGAGAAAGAACTATGGAGTCTGAATACAAATCAAAGCATATTACTCTCTGTGTGTGTGTGTGTGTGTGTGTGTGTCTGTCTGTCTGTCTGTCTGTCTGTCTCTCTTTTCTCTCGTTCATTTTTTACTTTTTTTGTGATATTTCTTTTTGCTTCTAATTCTTCTACACAACATGATTAATGTGGGAACATTTAATATGATCATGCATGTATAGGTTATATGAGGTTGCTGGCCATCTTGGGATGGGAGAAGCAGAGGGATAGGTGAAAGACTTAGAAGTCAAAATCTTATAGAAGTGAAATCTGAAAACTAATTTTTTTTTTAAAAAAGAAATGAGGTTTTTATCAGTGAAGCTTACTTTAAATCTTCCCCATATACCTTCCTCTGGTTATCTGCTTTTGTTTTCTAATCTTGGCTGTGCTGCTTTTATTTGTGAATATATTTAAATATGATCAAAAATATCTACTTTTCGTCTTATGAATCTTTCTATCCCTTGTTCAGGTATAAGTTCTTCTCTTATCTACAGATCTGACAATTTGCTAATGTTATTACACTTTATATCTAAACCATGTAAACATTTTGACCCTAGGTTGTTATGTAGTATAAGTTGTTATGCTCTCCCTAGGTTCTGACAAACTGCTTTCAAACTTCCACAGGAACTTTGTTAACTTGGTCAATTTTGGCAGCTGAGACAAAAAAGAACATTTTAATTACGATTCAGTTGTTACCAGAGTTTATCATATCTAGCATATATAAAATTCTATTCATTTCTTCAACATTGCATTTGCTTATTTTATGATGTTGTTTAGTTCTGAGAAGGAAATATTGAGGTTCCCCATTAGTTTAATTTTACTGTCTATTTCATCCTGTTACATATGTAACATTTTATTTTAGAATGCAGATGTTCATCTGCTTGGTACACATATGTTTAGCATTAATATTATTTCACTGACTATGGTACTTTTTGGCAAAATGTAGTCTCCTTGTTTATCATTTTAAAATGCGTTTATTTTTACTTTTACTTTTTCAGAGATCATGATTGATAATCTTGTTTTTTCTTTTTAATTTAAGCTACATAGATTATCCTCCAGCTCTTTGCTTTTACTGTAGGTTTCTCTATTTTTTACCCTGTTTCAAGTGTGTTCCTTGTCAATATCATATTATTTCATTCTGGCATTTAGTTTGTTCTTTTATTCCTTTCCCTTTTATGAGTTTATCAAATCACAGTTAGGATTATTATGTATTTCCCTCCACCTTACTTTTGTCTTATCTTTTTTTCCCTTGTTTTCTCTTTTTACTCTGTCTCTTCTTAAAAGTGTATTTTGCTTCTGAACACTTCTTCCCCTAATCTAACTTTCTGTCTATTAGCTTCCTCCTTATATACCTCTTTTATCATCTTCCACTCGTTATTCCATGTAGGACAGTATGGAATTCTATACACAACTGGGCAAGTACTATTCCCTGCTGTTTGCTGAAGTAGAGCCTGCCCCAGCTTGTGGTGATCCAACTTGTCCTAGATTGTGATCTCTTTTTACCTGAATGATACAGATGTCTTTTGCCTATACTCTAATTCTTCTGGACAAAAAGACTGCTCCACCTCATTTTTCTGCAAGGTCCACTATTCCAGGATATGTTCTCAACAACTACTTTGTGGGTGTTCTGAGATGATAATGGGAGAGGGAGCATAATCTACTTTTTACTCTGCCATCTTGTCTCCCTGAAGTCTATCTACAAGGTTCTATCAATGATTTTTTTCAAAGTTAATATTTCTCTCTGAATTTTCTGCAATTGTGCTCACATATTATGTTATATCATATATCATAACATGTTATATTATAATATGTTACATGCTACCATACAAAATTATTTGAATTTTTTCTCCTGCATTACATACTGTTAGCATTTTGAAAGCAAAGAAGCCTGTTTGTTTTCTCCCTTTTGTGCAACCCCAGAACTTAGTACAATGCTTGAAACTTAGTATTAATAAATACTGGCACAGAGCCAAGATGGCAGAGTAGAAAGACACACATATGCTAGCTCCGAACACACAGCCCATAATTATCTATAAAAAGAACTACCAAAAATTTCTGGAACAGTAGAAGCCACGTAGCAACAGGGTGAAGGAGATTTCCGTTCCAGAGAGCCCTGAAAAACAGACCGCAAAGGTCCATCGTGCACCGGATGGGAGAGGACCACAGCTCTGTCCTGCCTATGCAGCACAGAGAGGAACCGATCCGAGCAGGCTTCAGGGGTGGAATCTCCAGAACCCGCAAAGGTCCCTCCATCCACAGACACACAGGTCAGTGAGAAAGACATCTGGATGGGCTGAGAGGGGAGGGGAGTGTCTCCATTACTTGGACCCCCTCAGGAGGCAGTGGCAGAGGCAGCAGGTGGCCAGGGGCTCTCAGAGCAGGCAGGAGCTAGGCAGGAGCTCCATTACAGAAGGTCTCTGCATAAACCCCCTGAGGCAACTGAACCTGGGAGGCGGCCCAGTCCCAAAATGAGAAGCTGATTTAATCTTCTCCTGAATAGCAGCCAGGCCTGCCTCTGAAAGCCAGGAGGCAGGGAAGGAGCATTTGAATCTCAGACCCTAAGCACTAGCTGGGTGAATCTAGGCAGGGGTGGAGAGGAATCTCAGAAGTCAAGTAACTGGCTGGAAAAAATGCCCAGAAAAGGGAAAAAAAAAAGACCATAGAAGGTTACTTTTGGGGGGAACAGATGATTCCCCCCTTCCTTTCTGATGAGGAAGAACAATGCTTACCATCAGGTAAAGACGTAGGAGGCAAGGCCTCTGTATCCCAAATATCTGAAATAGATATCCCATGGACTCAGGCCATGGAAGAGCTCAAAAAGGATTTTGAAAATCAAGTTAGACAGGTGGAGGAAAAACTGGGAAGAGAAATGAGAGAGATGCAAGAAAAGCATGAAAAACGGTCAATACCTTTATAAAGGAGACCCAAAAAAATGCTGAAGAAAATAACACCTTGAAAAATAGGCTAACTCAATTGGTAAAAGAGGTTCAAAAATCCAAAGAGGAGAAGAATGCTTTCAAAAGCAGAATTACCCAAGTGGAAAAAGAGGTTCAAAAGCTCGCTGAAGAAAATAGTTCTCTCAAAATTAGAGTGGAACAGAATGGAGGCTAATGACTTTCTGAGAAACGAAGAAATCACAAAACAAAACCAAAAGAATGAAAACATAGAAGATAATGTGAAATACCTCATTGGAAAAACAACTGACCTGGAAAATAGATCCAGGAGAGACAATTTAAAAATTATGGGACTACCTGAAAGCCATGATCAAAAAAAGAGCCTTGACATCATCTTTCATGAAATTATCAAGGAAAACTGCCCTGATATTCTAGAACCAGAGGGCAAAATAAGAATTCAAGGAGTCTATCGATCACTGCCTGAAAGAGATGCAAAAAGAGAAATTC
>CM053771.1:444901849-444933266 GCA_028658325.1 Potorous gilbertii | reverse complement strand
AAGGAGAAGTCATAAGGGTCTTACCAAAGTTGAACTGTTTACATTCCTATATGGAAAGACTGTATTTGTAACTCCTGAAATTTTTCAGTATCTGGGTAGTTGGTGGGATTACCCACACACACACACACACACACACACACACACTCACACATACACACACACACACACACACACGTGCGCGCACACACACATACACACATGCACGTACACACAGAGACAGAGAGCACAGAGTGAATTGTATAGGATGGGATCATATCTTAAAAGAAACCAATGTAAATGGTGAGAGAGAAATGTAGTGGCAGGAGAGAGGGTGAAATGGAATGTGGTAAATTATGTCTCATAGAAGAGGCAAGCAGGAGAATATTTAGTGGAGGGAAAAAGTGGAGAGCTGAGAAAAAAACATGAAGTTTACTCTCATCACATTCAACTAAAGGAAGGAATAAAATGCACACTCATTTTGGTATGAAAATCTATCTTCCAATACAGGAAAGGGAGGGAGGAGGAGATAAGCAGGGTGGGGGGATGATAGAAGGGAGGACAATGGGGAGGAGGGAGCAATTTCAAGTCAACACTCGGTGAAGGACTGGATCAAAACCAAGAATAGTAACATTGGGGGGGCAGGATAGGAGGGAGGGAAATATAGTTAGTCTTACACAACTCGACTTTTATGGAAGTCATTTTCAAAACTGAACAGATATGGCCTATATTGAATTGCCTGCCTTCCCAAAGGGAATGGGTGGGGAGGGAGGGATGGGGAGAAGTTGGAACTCAAAGTTTTAGGAGCAACTGTTGAGTATTGTTCTTGCTACTAGGAAATAAGAAATACAGGCCATGGGGAATAGAAAGTTATCTGGCCCTACAGGACAAAACAGAATATGGGGACAAGAGAAAGGAGGGATGATAGAAAAGAGGGTAGATTGGTGATAGGGGAAATTAGAATGCTGGGTGTACTGGGTTGGGGGGCGGGGACAAATGGGGAGAAAATTTGGAACCCAAAATTTTGTGAAAATGAATGTAAAAATTTAAATTAATAAATTTATATAAAAAATAAATGCTTATTGACTAGTTAATAACCTAAACGACTTAAAATTATTTCTCTAATACATTCATTCATTCATTTGAATACTATTGTAACAGTAAGCCTGGTTTCTTGAAAAAAAATATTTTACAAAGATTCTCACAAAATATTTAGGAATAATTGGAAATATTTGATCTGTATTGATTCAGGTAAGCAGATTCAGAATTGGTTTGATGATCTGCTTCAAAGATTAGGGACTAGTGGATCAATGTGTATGTAAAAGTTCTGTCATTTGGACATTTTATTTAATATTTTAAGAAGTGCTCTAGAAAAATATATTAATTTATTATCAAATTTGAAAGTGACTCAATCATGGAAGGATAGAGAATATACTCTGTAATATAGCATCAAAAGATCTCAAACTTGGAATGAGGTCAAGTCTAATTAGATAAAATTTAAACGGCATTCTTGTTAAGTCTTGCCCTTATTTTCAGAAGCGCAACAATATCTAAAGAGATGGTAGTAACTAGACATCATTACATTGTGAAACTAAAGTAACAACAAAATCTTGTTGGTTTTAGTTATTTTCAAGGATGGGGACATAGTGTGTCTACCAAAAAAATCCTTGGAACTTTTACATTTTATAGAACAATCCTGTCTGAAATAAATATTTTCCTCATGTTTTGAAATGACTATCATGTGAAAGAGGAAATAATTTTATTCTACTTGACTCCAGAAATCAGAATGAAAACTATGTTCATTTGGTTCTTTTCATTCCAGTTATGTAGAGAAAGTATCTGGGTGCTTTGTCCTGGGGTTATTTATTCAAACAACATCAGAAAAGAAGAAACAGGACAAAAACAAAGGCACCAAATATTCATGGGCAAATGTGGTTGGGAGTATGGAGGACCAAATACCCCTTCAGGATCCTGGAAGTTCCCAGTAGTTTTATTTTTTGTTGTTTTTGTTTTGTGTAATCACTTCTTCACAAGTCATCAGAAAGGAAAGCCAGACATAGCCAACCTATACCTTTTGTACATATAATAAGTGAAATTAGCCCAACAAAAAGATTATTTGAATAGAGTGATGGAAGCGAAGATGGTGGTGTAAGCAGTAAATCACAGTCCCTCTCCCATATTCATCTCTAAATAACTATAGAATAGTACTCCAGAACAAATTCTGGAACAGAAAAAAAAAGATGAGATGTAGTTGTGTTTTGACTCAAGAAACATAGAGAATTAGCAAAAAAGATTTGTCTCATTTAGGTAAATGGGCATCATATTCTAAGACAGGAGGCATACCAGCAAGGCCGCAGCAAACTGTACTTCAGCAAGCCAGCAGGAGCCCTTGCAGGGGGCAGCAGATAAACACCAACACCAGGGCTTCTCAGGTGCTTTAACATATCCAGGCATGTTAGATACCAACATAAAGAACTACTATGTGCTTCAGTGCAGTCTTGGCAGGCAAGATTGATCCAGCAATCAGTCCTACATGTGCTTCAGTACAGTCCAGGGCAGTGGGACATATTCCTACTTTCATACATCCAGGTGGTTCAGGGCAGTCCAGTGAAAACAGGCATCCTTCAGGGACCAGACCTCCATGTGCTTCAGTGAAACCCTGGGGAAATGCAGAGAAAGGCAGCATCTGGCTTCAGCACATGCCAGAAATCAGCACTAGGACCTAACTTGAATGGAAAAATCAATCTTCAAATCCAAGATTCAAGAGACGTATAAAATAGAGAACAGCAGGGGATAAAAAAGTTATTTATTAAGATTAAACTGTTTACATCTTTATGTGGGAAGATGATACTTTTAACACTTGAGAACTATATTATTTATAATGACATTGAGAAGAGGAATACAGACATGTGAGTATAAGTTGACTTTGATGTGATGATAAAAAATATGAATTAATCACTAAGTAGTGAACAAAAAGGATCATACTGAGAGAAGAGGAAAGGAGGAAGTAAAAATGGTAAATTGCATTACATGAAGAGGCACAAAGATCTATCACTGTGGTGAGAAAAAGAGAGGGAGATGAGCATTTTTTGAAACTTATTCTGATAGGATTTGACTCAGAGAGAGAATAACACACTGAATTGGGGACAGAAATCTGTTTTACTCTATAGTGAAGCAGGAGGGGAATGGGGATGGGAAGGGTAGATAGAAAGGAAAGGATAAAGGAGGGAAGAAGAAGTAGAGGAAAGTGTTGAAAAGGGAGAGGGTGTATAGAAAGCAGGACAGATTGTGGAAGGTGGTGGTCAGAAATAAAAGAAAAAAACTACTCAGGCAGGAAATGGTGAAAAGAGGGAGAAAAGTATAAAGAGAGTGGAATAGGATGGAGAGAAACACATAGATAGCAATCATAACTGTGAATGTGAATAGAATGAACTCTCCCATGAAGCAGAATTGGATAGTAGAGTAGATTAAACATCATAATCCAACAATATGTTGTTTACAAGAAGCACATTTGAAACAGAGAGATAGACATAGAGTAAAATAAAAGGTTGGAGTAGAAATACAGCATACTTAAGCTAAATTAAAAGTAAAACAAAGGGGGAGACATAATCCTGATTTCAGACAAAAAAAAGCAAAAAGATATTGGGTAAAAAGAGATAAGGAAGGAAAATACATTTTGATAAAAGATACCCTAGACATTGAAGCAATATCACTATGAAACATATATACAAGTGCTATAGCATCTAATTTCTTAGAGGAGAAGATAAGGGAGTTACAGGAAGAATTAGAGAGCAAAACTATACTGATGAGGAATCTGAACTCCCTTTCGGAGAAATGGCTACATGTAACCACAAAATGACAAGAATAAGTTAAGAAAGTGAATACAGTTTTAGAAAATTTTGTCATGGTAGTCCTCTGGAGAAATTTGAGGGAGAATAGAAAAGAATATAAACTTCTCAGTAATGCATGCATCTACACAAAAACCAATCACACATTAAGATATAAAAAGCCAACATTTCAATGCAGAAAGGTGGAAATAGTGCATGCTTTCTTTTCAGTTCACAATGCACTGAAAATTACATATGATAATGGTCCATGGAAAGACAGATGAAAAATTAATTTGAAATTAAATAACCTAATCCTAAAGAATAAGTGGGTCAAACATCAAATTGTAGAAATAATCAATAACTTCATCAAAGAGAATAAAAATAATTAGACAACATATCAAACATATGTGACACAGCCAAAATGGTTCTTAGGAAAATTTTTTTATTGCTAATAGGTATATGAAGAAAACAGAGAAAGAGATCAATGATTTGGCAATGCAATTAAAGAGGTTAGAAAATGAACAAGATAAAAATTCCCAATTAAATACCAACTTAGAAATTCTGAAATTCAAAGGAAAACTTGATAAATTTCAAATTAAGAGAATTCTTGAACTAATGAAGCATATTAAGAACTAATTTTGTGGAAAAAATCAATGAAATTGACAAAGCTTTGGTTAATTTGGTTAAAAAAAATAAGAAAATTAAATTACCACTGTCAAAAATGAGAAGGGTGAACTGACCACAGATGAAGAAGAAATTAAAATAATAATTAGGAGCTATTTTGCCGAACTTTTTGCCAACACATTTGATAATCTAAGTAAAATGAATGAATATTTGCCAATATATATCTATATAATGCATATATACATTTGTATACATATATGTGTATGTGGAGAGAGAGAGAGGGAGAGAGAGAGAGAGCCTAGATTGCCTCAAGAGCAAATGGAATCCTTAAATAACCCCATTTCAGAAAAAAAAAAAAATTGGAAAAAAATGTCACTCATGGGCATACTAAGTTTATATAATAAAAATTTCAATTCTATTTAAATTAATTTACTTATTCTGTGCCACACTGATAAAATTACCAAAAAAGTATATGGTAGAACCAGAAAGAACAATAGAATTCACTTGGAAGTAAAAAAAGGACCAAAATATCAAGGTAATTGGTGGAAAGAAATGGAAATGAAGGTGACTTAGCCCTACCAGATCTAAAACTGTATTACTAGGCAACAATCATCAAAACTACTTGGTGCTGGCTAAGAAATAGAGTGGTGGATCAGTGGTATAGTTTAGGCACCCAAGACAGAAACAATAATCAATGACTGTAGTAATCTACTGTTTAATTAACCCAAAGATGCCAGCTCCTGGGAGAAGAAAGCAGTATTTGATCAAAATTCCTGGGAAAATTGGAAAACAGTGTGGCAGAAACTAGTATAGAGCAACATCTATAGTGCTAATTATGGTAACACACCTAACTGCTCCTGTGAATGATTTCAAAAGTCTAATCACATAGCATAATGAACTCTCTATTCAACAACAAACTAAGCCTTGTTCATTAAAGTAAAGCATGCCTTTCATAGCAACATCCTTAAGTAAAAAACATCATCTAACACATATATCTCATAACAATAGGAATATGTTTAAGCAATATCAAGTATGCAAGTAAAATCCTTAGACATCATGCACTCCTAGGTCATTGTAAGAACAATTTTCTTAATCAATATCAAGTGTCCAAGTAAATTCCTATTTCATTTTAAGTAGAGATTGACTTCTGAGCGTCATGGATCTTCCTCTGTGGGCTGACTACTTCTGACTCTTGCCTGCCTGTATTCATATGTAAGCATTTCTCAGTTCCAGCTCCATGTCTCTCCTCATGGGAACTGCTCCACTCCACAATTTCTCCTGTGGAAAAGCAAAGCTCAGCAGGGCAACAACAGTAGCAGCCAACATTACTAGCATGATTATCTCAATTTACTCCTGAAGACCAATAGACAGGACTTCTGCCTGAGAAATCAACACAGACCAATAGACAGGACTTTTGTCTGAGAAGTGTACACAGACCAACATACAGGACTTTTGTCTAAGAAATGAATGCAGATCAATGGACAGGACTTCCTCCTGGCTCTCATAGATCTTCTCTGTTCTCAGAAGTCTTACTCTCTGTTTTCAGAGGTCTGACTCTCAGTTCTCTTCTTCTCAATGTTGGCTCTCTTCATGACTGATTCTCTCAGCTCTGACTCTCTTTGTGTACAGTTCTACTCAGAATTTGATTGACTAGAGTTCACATGCATCTTCTTGGTTAGAGTCCACTTGCACGTGTCTGATTTGTTAAAATTCTCTCTACAATATATACACTGTTTCAAGTAAAACACTCTTGATTGATTCAATCATAGGCAAGATTCAATCAAAGGCATTTGATTTTTCAAAAGAAAAACTGCAGAAGATCCTACTTTGCTTGCCATTACAACATCTTATATTATATATCAAGATAAGTTCAAAATTGCCACTATTGACTGGAGAAAACAAGTTAAATCAATTCTGAGGTACCACATCATACTTATCAGATTGGATAATATAACATAAAAGGAAAATGGTAAAGGCTGGAGATGTGGGAAATTTGTGACACTCTTTGTGGAGTTCGGAAATGATTGAACCACTCTGGAAAGCAATTTACAACTATGTCCAATGGGTTATAAAATTATGCATACCTTTTGACCAGGCAATACTTGTTCTGCATTTCAAAGCAATCATAAAAATGATAAAAGTACTCACATGTGAAAAAATATCTAGCAGCTTTTTTTATTTGGACAAGGAATCAGAAATTGAGGTGGTACTCATCAGTTGGGGAATGGATGAAAAAGTAGTGGTACATTAATGCAATTGAATACTACTGTGCCATACAAAATGATGAGCAGAAAGATTTCAGAAAAAACAAAACAAAACCGGAAAGACTTACATGAACTGATGTTGATTGAAGTGAGAAGAGCTAGGAGAACGTTATAAACAGTAACAACATTTATGTAATGATGTACTTTGACAGATAAAGTTCTTCTCAACAATGCAAGGATCTAAGACAATTACAAAAAACTCATTATGGAAAATGCTATTCACATCCAGAGGAAGAGCTATGGAGCCTGAACGCAGAGCAAAGCAAACTACGTTCTCATTTTTATTTTTTTCTTGTCATTTTTCCCTTTTATTCTGATTCTTATTTATCAACATGATTAATAAGGAAATATGTTTAATATGATTGTACATATATAGCCTACATCAGATTGTGTGGTGCCATGTGGAGAGTAGGGATGGGGGAAATTTTAGAGCTCAAAACCTTATAAAAGTGAAGATTCAAAATTAAACTATATAAATAGAAAGAAAAGACAAAATATATTTTTATACTTTGTGGAAATAAGAGATAAAACCTGTGACAGAAAACTCTGAGAAGGATAAAGAAGATCCCTGCCATTATACATGCCCAAGTGCACCATCATTAAACCTTCAGGTAGGTCAAAACCAACAGGACATATTACACAATCTGTAAAGTCTGATCTTTCATTGCCCAAGGTACGGTTATATAAATATCATTTTAAAAAGTATGATTAAGCATAGAACCCTGATGATATTTACATGAAAAGATCAAATGAGTTAATATCAACATGATAGTGATATGAATAAATGCTTGAAAATAGTGGAGAGGGGGAAAAATTGTCAAACATCAGAGACTATTATTTGGCTTGAAAATTGGGAAATGTATGTATTATTCCATTGCCATTTCTCTAAATGGCTTATCCTAAACTGTCCAGAAAAATAAATGGATTGTCTGCTGTGACCTGGAAGAAGAATAAAATGGGTTCAGTCCCTGGCCTGCATAAAAACAACAACATCTGTAAAATTTTAATATCAGAGGCATGGCATTCACTCATTCTTTTACCTGTTCCTCTAATTACCACACTATAAAATATATTTTTAGCTTATTTCCCACTGATGCTGCTGGCAGAGGATAGAGTAAACAGAGCAACAGAAAAGTAGGCTTAGAAAGAAAGGAAATGAGCAAATTACAAAATAAAGTGGTCATTAGAGGAAGGAGATATAGCAGCAGTGAACCTGCTATCTGGATACACTTTTCTGTCCCTTGTAATCCACAAGGTGAGTTCTGAGGATTAATAAAACAGAAAGTATATTGTATAAGGAGTGGATTGTTTAGTCTTTTACTTTCTCTCTTCAAGACCACTCCTTCACTGGAAGATTTCTTGGCCATCAAAACAGAAGACCGAAGGGAAAAAATGGTCATGTGCACATTATAGACTTTACAGATTATCATTGCATGGTAGGAGTTGCTCACTTTGGTCTCCAAAATGAGACATTTGTTACATGCTGATGGTTGTGGTGGCAGTTGTATAAAATTATCAGGCTACTGAGTAAACAATTTGCAACTTTCAAGATGTTTGGAACTGATCTTCTTTGAATTTAGTGCAAATTATCCCCTACAAAATAACATGTATTGTTAAAAACTTTTTCTTATTAGTTGAAAAAGAAATTTTGCTCACCCTAAGAAATTTTTACTCATTCTGAGCAAGCAACACTCATTTTAAGGATATTTTATTCTGGATTCTATTCCTAAAATCTATTGGCATTACCTACTGGGAATGTTTCTATGCAGAAAATTTAGAGTAAGACTTTTGAGAAATTCCTTTTCAATCAAACAAACTTTTGTGCACTTAAGGTAAAGTTTTCATTCCTAATTTGGATATAGCTTTGGGTTATCGCTTATTTTCCTCAGAAGTTTCACATGCATTTAATCCTTCCAATCAAAATGATATAAATTATACCTGTCAAGAACACTGCAAATTTTGTTTCTTTGTTATATGAGGAATATTGGTAGTTATTTTAATATCTACCTTGTCCTTTATTTATAAACTATGGAATTTGGAAAACAGGCATAAGAGGAAAAATAATTATCTACACAATTGAACAAAACCAAAAAATATATCAGAAAGAGATTAACAGTTGGAAGGAATCATGTACTTCTTTGGATTATTACTGGATTCTTCATTGCAGAGGGTAGATTGCTATGCTAACATTCATACGTGGCATACCACCTTCAGCTTTTTTATAGATAGTATCCCATTCAATTCAATTTAATAAGCATTTATTAAGCACCTATCAATACCAAATACTGGGCTAAGCACTGGAAATATGAATGAAAAAAAGAGAGAGTCCCTGTACTCAAAATTCCCACAATCTAATGAGGGAAGACCACACACAAAAGCATGCTGAAATATGAAGATGAATAAAGAAGCAATAGGATTCTCAGAAAGGAGGTATATTGTTCCATGGAGTGGACAAGCAGTGCGTGGAGCAGCCACTGGAGAATGGAGTTGTTTGTAAGATTGCGAGCCTTGTTTAAAGGAAGGCTTTATTCCATGTGTGGACTCCATTAATTCTTTTCAGACTATGTCTTTTGGAACTTATAACTTCCTTTAAACATAGATCAGGTTTCATTTTCTGTCCACAAGGCATTCCTTGAGACTCTTCAGTGTTTAACGTTTCTAGCCTATTGATTTTAATTTCTTAAGTTTTCTAAGTACTTGTGTTTAATCACTATATATCTGTTATATTCACCCAACTGATTAAGAGATAGCAAGCCTTTGTGATTTGGGATTACTTTTCCTTTTGTTTTATGCTGTGGTATATAACACAGTGCATAAAACATGATAGGTCCATAATAGGTCCTTGTTTAATTAAATAATGTCAAGTTATTTTCACTTTAGCAGACAATTAAGGGAAATATTTAATAAAAAACCTATTCTTTCAGGATTTCAGTTGACTATTCAGGAAAAGGTGTTATTAAAACACATATAACAGATTAGTTTGATATACAGTTATTTATAGAATGTGAAGTGGAAATCATTAATTATCCAGAGAATTTACTTAATCAACATACCTGTGTAATTTTGATAATTCATGATCAATGACTATTTTTTTCCTCAGTAGCAGGAAATTTATCCTTGAAATTCCAGGATATCTGTGTAAATTGTCTACTTATCTTTGACTATGGTAACTACTCATTACCAAATATATGACGAATATATGAAACAATAAGTAGCAAAGGTTGATGCAAAACAATTATTTGGGTACAAGACTCCCAAACTGACAAAAGATAAATATTTGAAGTTACTCATCCCTTAATTGGTCATGCTGGTAGTTTGAATCTGGTAAAACTATAAAGTAAATGCCTTCTGTTTAGCATCAAAAAGCTAACCTCCCACTGTTCACATTTATACCTCATCTAAGAACAGGTGGAAACAATCTGTATGCCAAGAAATCTCTCAGGAAACCTGCAGCTTGAGAACTTGAACAGAAGAGAGATTTCTTTACTTGTAAACAGCATTATTTTGCATATATTTTAGCTTGAAGTTGGCAATTCATCACATAGGTATGTCACATTTCATTGGCCTAAGCAACATACATTAGAAGAAAGACTGGCTCCAAGAACTAACTCATTCCACAAACTAAAAAGATCTATTATTTTCAGGGCTGCAAGTGTCCTGCTTTGTTCCAAACCAACACCACTTGCTCTTTCACCATAAGGTAAAAAGCACAGTACTGAAAGAAATTTGAGTCTGTCGTGCACTGCACAAAGTGTCATAGTTGTGAAAGGAACAAGATAGACCTTATTTTAATGCATTTTCAAATGTATCCTATTCCTGAACATGAAGGTTAAGTTATAGCAAGACTTTATACTACCTTCAAATACCTATCTTAGTTTATTCTTAGATTTCTATTGAAATGTCATTATTGATTGACCAAGTAAGTGGTTGCAAACTCATTCTAAGGCTAACCTAACATCAAGATACAAATGTAAAAGAGGAGGTGCCAGAAAAGTGTTGTTTCTACAGCATGTAAAATGAGGGCCTTTGCCTTTTAAATCCCATGTTGTAATCTTGTAAGGTTAGCTCTAGTCTTTGGCAGTTCACACGTTATTCAACAGGGTAGTTAGTGTCTCTAAGAGAAAGGGATAATGTGCTAGTTGGCAAGATAGAAAGAAAATATCAGACATCCATATGTATAAAATTATATCTTTGATACTTTTGCCGATAAGTAAACTGTCCCTGTCTCTCACATATACATATTCATAGGTTGCATTCTACTTTTTGTGAAATTTCTTATCCCCATTTTCCATCCCAAATTTGTTCGTTTTATTCATATGAACCATATTTTATTTGCGTCAACATCTTTTGAAGGGCCCACACTAAGCTTTGCTCCATCTTATACCACTCATAAGAATAATTCCCATTTGAAGGAAAGGAGAGAAATAAATAAGATCTTGGCATTTAGATCTATAGAAAGTTACTGGAACCTTCTGTTTTCTTCCATAAAACAAATTTTCTCCTTTTCTTTTTTTATTAATTATTATTTTTATTTTTTTGAATTATCAATTTTTCAGTTTTCTACAATCATTTCCATAAGTCTTACATTTTCTCCTCCTCCCTAGCCCTCCCTCATCAAGACAGCATACAGTCTTATATGGTTTCTAGACACACATTCTTATTAAACACATTTTCACATTAGTCATGTTACATAGAAGAATAAAAATGAGTGGGAGAAATCATGAGAAAAACCAAAACAAAACAAAAGAGAAAATATTCTGCTTTATTCTCCATTGCAATTCCATAGTTCTTTCTCTGGATGTGGAAGGGATTTTGCCTCGAGTCCTTTGGCAATATTTTAGGTCCTTGCATTGTGAAGGGCTAAGTCTACCAGAAAAATTCCTCGCACAATGTGATGCTTTACTATGTACAATGAGCTCCTAGTTCTGCTCCTTTCACGCAGCATCAGTTCATATAAACTCTTCAAGGCCTCTCTGAAGTCTTTCTGTTCATCATTTGTTATAGCACTATAGTATTCCATTACATTCATATACTACAACTTGTTCAAACATTCCCCAATTGATGAGCATCCCCTTGATTTCCAGTTCTTGGCCACCACAATGACAGCTGCTGTAAATATTTGTGTACATGTGGGACCCGTTCTGATTTTTATGACCTCTTTGGGATACAATCCTACAAGCAATATTGCTGAGTCAAAGGGTATGCACATTTTTGAAACCCTTTGAGTATAGTTCCAAATTGCTCTCCAGAATGGTTGGGTTAGCTCACAGCTCTACCAGCAATGAATTACTGTTCTAACTCTCTCACATCTTCCCCAACATTTATCATCTTTCTGTTTTGTCATGTTAGCCAATCTGATAAATGCTGTGTGTTACTTAAAGTTGTTTTGATTTGCAGCTCTCTACTCAATAGTGATTTAGATCATTTTTTCATATGGCTATAGACAGCTTTAATTTCTTCCTCTGAAAACTGCCTGTTCATATCCACAAGTCATTCCCCAATTGATAAAGGGTCAAAGGATATGAACAGGCAGTTTTCAGAGAGAAGAAATTAAAACTATTTATAATCACATGAAAAATTTTTCTGCTTTTCACTGAAAAGTTTGTATCTATACTTGGTTTAGAGAATTTCAAGAAACAAGGCTCACGATTTAGCTACTTTGTTTAATAATAATAATATACAAATTCATGCAGTAGTTGTAAACACCAATATATGAAAAACAAGATTTATTCCCACCCCCATTCACCATTATATTGCCATCCCTGTTTCCTTCTTTGGCCTGGATAGATTAAATGAAAATGTGAACTGAAGCAACATCATTGTTGCAACCCAGGTTCATTGTGGAATACAATCCATTGTCGAGTTATGGTTTGTCCAAAAACATAAGGTGTATTGTCATTCTATATTATGTTATTGAAAGGAAACTACATCATGTTACAAATGTACTAGGCTCCAAAGAGTGAGGTAGAAATTGGTAACATTCTTTTGGAATCATGAAATACAGTCATCAAGCACTTTGGCAGCTAAATATATATGTTCCTTCTCTTCTGTGGGAGAAGGGATCTAGTCCAACCACCCTATGTTAAAGCATTATTGAAGAATAGGTGAAAGATGTTTAAGCTGGTTGTTATTGATATTTATTTTTGCCTTTCTTCCGAAAGAGAAAAGTAAAAAAGTATGATTTCTTAACAAAACTCTTGAAGTTTAATCGATGGTATGGGAGTTCACCAAAGGATAGAAACCAGCTTAAATGCTATCTATGCTGTCTATTTCAATTGTGTTGCAAACTAACAAAAATGATCTGTCTACAATTTTGGAGAACAAAAATTAATGGCAATTAAATGGTAGGAATTTATGATCCCAAACATTCTTTTTATGTGTTTTGTCTAAGTATTTAGAGGGAGTAGGGAAGAGCACAGGCCATCAGAATTCTATGGTTTTTAAAAAAAATGTTTCCCCAAATAGCAGACAAACTGTACAGGGAGTCCAGGTTCTCAGGAACAGAGCTTTACACCTTTCTAAAGAGGGGCTGAAATAATGGGAATAGTTCAAGTACTCTGTCCCAGAAAGGAAGTTCCCCATAGTTCTGCATGGTCCAAAGAATCATAAGCACATGACTTCCTGTAGTGAAGGAACTTTTGATGTCCTTCAGTTCCAATACCCTTTTTCATAAAAGTGTTATAGTTCTTTGTGGGTTGACAATAGATGTGAGAGAAATCACTGCATCTGCATGACCCACACATGCCTAACCTATACTGAACTGCTTGCCTTCTCAATGCAGGGAAGTGAATAGGGCAAAAGTGAGAGAATGTGGAAATCAAAGCTTTAAATATGAATGTTAGAGGTTGGTTTTTCATGCAGCTAGGAAATAAGATATACAGGCAACAGGATATAAACATCTCTTGCCCTACAGAAAAATAGAAGGTAGGTGATTGGTGAGGGGCATTCAGAGAAAGGAGGGCAGATGGAAGGAAAGGGGAATCAGAATACATGCTGTTCTGGGGTGATGGTAGGGGGAGATGGGGAGAAAATATGAAATTCAAAATTTTGTGTAGATAGATGTTGAAAGCTATAAATAAATAAATTTACTGAAAGACAACATTACCAATTCTACATCTCCCTTGACCTTTCTGCCAGAAAATTCCTCTCTCATCCCTTAATTTTATTATTTAGATATCATCCCTTCCTATTTAACTCACACCTGTGCCTTCTGTCTGTATATATTCCTTTCAACTGTCATAATAAGAAGAAAGTTCTTATGAGTGACAAATGTGATTTTCCCACATAGGAATAGAGACAATTTAGCTAATTTAGCTTTATTAAGTGTCTTATGCCTTCCCTTTCTTGTTTACCTTTTTTATGTTACTCTTGAGTGTTATATTTGAAAACCAAATTTTCTATTCAGCTTGGGTTTTTGCATCAAGAATTCTTGGAAATCTTCTATTTAATTGAATGTCCATTTTCCTTTGAAGGATTATGCTCAGTTTTTCTGGGGAGCTGATTCTTGGTGGTAATTCTTCCTCTTTTGCCCTCTGGAATATCATATTCCAAGCTGTCTTATCCCTTAACATAGAAGCTGCTAAATCTTGCATAAACCTGACTTTGACTCCATGGTATTTGAGCTGTTTCTTTCTGCTTACTTGTAATATTGTTTCCTTGATCTGCAAACTCTGGAATTTGACTACAATATTTCTGGAAATATTCATTTTGGAAACTCAGGAGATAATTGACAGATTCTTCAAATTTCTATTTTAACTATTGGTTCTAGAATATCAAGACAATTCTCCTTGAAAATTTCTTGAAAGATGATATCCAAGCTCTTTATTTTTTTTGAATCATGGATTTCACAAAGTCCAGTATTTTTTTTAATTTTTACTTCTGGATCTGTTTTTCAGGTCAGTTATTTTCTCAATGAAATATTTCACACTGACTCCCCTGCCCTATTCTTTTGATTTTGTTTTATTGTTTCTTGATTTCTCAAAATGTCATTAGCTTCAATTTATTCCATTCTGAGTTTTAAGGAACTATTTTCCTCAGTGAACTTTTGAAACACCTTTTGCATATGGTGATTTCTATAGTTCTTTTTTAAACAAAATTCATCTACTTTTAGTTTACAGCATTCAGCTCCATAAGCTTTTGCTGGTGTTTCATTTCAAATTCTCTCAACCTCCCTCCACAAGACAGCATGCAATGTGATGTAAGTTCTACATATATATACACATTAAACATCTGTCATGTTGCAAAAAGAATTATAATGAATGCAATGAACCACGAAGAAGAAACAAACCAAAATAGAATGAGCAAATAGTGTTCTTCAATCTTCTTTCAGACCCAGGAATTCTTTCTCTGTATGTGGATAGCATTTTCTGTTATGAGTCTTTTTGAGTTGTTTTAGAACCTTGTATTGCTGAGAAGAACCAAGTTTGTCAAAATTAGTCATGGCACAATGTTACTGTAACTGTTTACAATGTTCTCCTGGTTAAGCTCCCCTCAATCAGAATTAGTTCATATAACTTGTTTCAGGTTTTTCTGAAATCTTCGTGCTCATCATTTCTTAAAGCAAAATATTATTTGAATACCTTCATATACCACAACTTGCTCAGTCATTCTTCAATTGACTAGCATTCCCTTAGGGGATAGCTATGTGGTGCAGTGGATAGAGTACCAGTTCAGGAGTCAAGAGGACCTGAGTTCAAATCTTACCTCAGACATTCAGCACTCACTAGCTGTGGGAACTTGGGCAAGTCACTTAACCCCAATTGCTTCATCCTGGGTCATCTCTCATCATCCTGAGGAATATCTGGTCACTGGATTCAGATGGCTCTGGAGGAGAAGTGAGGCTGGTGACCTGCATAGCCCACCCTCACTCAAAACAAAGTCAAGGGCAAGTCATGTCATTATTTCTATGATGGCATGGTCTTTTTTGGCAATGGAGGACGAACATGCAACATTCCCTTAATTTGCAGTTCTTGGCCACCATAAAAACAGCTGTATAAATATATTTGTTCATGTGGGTTCTTTACCCATTTGTATGATCTCATAGGGATGCAACACTAGAAGTGATATTGTAATGCCAAAGGGTACACATATTTTTATAGCTCTTTGATCATATTTCCAAATTGCTCTTCAAAATGCTTTGACTGGTTCATGACTCCACCAACAATGCATTAACATTTCAACTTTCCCACATCTCCAGAGTTTATATTTTTCCTGTTTTGCCATGTTAGCCAATCTGACAGTATGATGTAGTACCTAAGAGTTGTTCTGATTTAAATTTCTCTTATTAATAGTGATTTAGAGCATTTTTCATATGACTATAGATATCTTTAAATTCTTCCTTTAAAAACTAGATGAATTCTACTTTTCAAGGAGTGTTTTTTCTTCAGTGAACTTTTGTGCCTCTTTCTTTCTCATTTGGTTAATTCTTCCTATTAATGCATTTATTCCTCATTGACTTTTTGTACCTCTTTTACCTTTTAGCCTAGTTTGTTTTTTAAGGTGGCGTATACTTCAATATTTTGTATGTGTCTACCAAGATGTTGACTAATTTTTTCCCTATAGTTAACTCTCATTTCTCTTTCTAAGTTTTCCTCTATGTCTCTTACTTGACTTTCAAAATTCTTTTTGAGAACTTCCATGGCCTGAGACCAATTCATATTTTTCTTGGAGGTTTTAGCTGCAGGAGCTTTGATTTTTTTTTGTTTTCTTCTTCTAAATATGTGCCCTGATCTTCCTTGTCACCATAGAAACTTACTATGTTTATTTTTTTCTATTATTTGCTCATTTTTCCAGCCTATTACATGACTTTTAACTCTTTGTTAAATTAAGGCTCTGCTTCCATGTTGGCAAGCACACCATCACAAGCTTCAGGGGTTTTGTGCTGTTGTTTTTAGAGAAACTTCTAGGGACCTAGAAGTTTAAAGTTTTTCAAAGGTGCTATGATGAAAGGAGAGGTGTTTACTACTCTCCTGACCTGTGGTCTGTTCAGTGAGTAATCAAAAACATTCTTTTGTGTCCTAGAACTCTGATGAACTTCCTTTAAGAGGGTCCTGATGACAGTTACTTTAAATATGATTTCTCTTTCTATCTCTTGCTGCTGGGTTTTGGTGGTAACATACACAAGTGCTGATTAAATGTGTGAGTTTATTTTGTATCCTGCAGTTTTGCTAAAGTTATTTATTATTTCAAGTCATTTTTTTATTTGATTCTCTAAGACTCTCTAAGTTTACCATGCTATCATCTGCAAAGACTGATAGTCTTGTTTACTAATTACTTATTCTAATTCTTTCAATTTATTTTTCTATTCTTACAGCTAAAGTTAACATTGCTAGTACAATATTATATAACAATGGTGATAATGGATATTCTTGTTTTATCCTCCATCTTATAAGAAATGATTCTATCTTACCCCAACTACACATAATGCTTTTTTCTAGTTTTAGATAGATGGTACTCACTGTTTTGAGGGAAACTCTTGGCTAATATTTTATTTATTTAAATTTTTGCATCTATATTCATTAGGGAAATTTGTCTATCATTTTCATTCTCTGTTTGGTCTCCTCCTGGTTTAGATATTAGCACTGTGTTTGTACTATAAAAATAATTTTTCACCTATTTTTCAAATACTTTATATAGTGCTGGATGTAATTGTTATTCAAATGTTTGGTAGAATTCACGTATAAATCCATCTGATCTTGGAGATTTTTTTTTCCTTAGGGACTTCATTGATGGCTTCAATTTCTTATTCTGAAATGGGGATCTGATCCTTTTCCTGGAAAAAATTTGACTGACTGACAAAAAAAAAATTGGCCAGTTATATAGATTGAGTTTTTGAGACTGGGAACATATAGGATGCAGATATATCACCATAGTCTCTTACTGTTGCATATGATTGGCTATAGTAGTTTTGTTTTGTGATTTATTGTAGCTATGTCAGCATAACAATGTTAGTGTGATTATTATTTATATTTTGAAAAAAGCTGTTAATTGAGGAACTTAGTTGACATAATTGATAGAATGCTGGAATTGGACTAATGAAGATGTAAATTGAATCCTCCCTCATTCACTACGTAGAATTATAACTCTGGGGAAGACACTCAGTTTCCTTCAAAATGAGTTTTCTCGACTGTAAAATGGGAATAATAATGCATTCATAAAAAGGTTGTTGCAAATAATGTACATACATTCATATACATATGTATATATGCAAAGTGCTCAGTAAACTTTAAAGTATTATATAAATGCTTGCATTTATTTTATATGTAAAGCATATTTTAAATTGTAAAGTTCAATTGAAATGTGAGCTAGTATAATTGTCATTATAATAGCTATCATCAAATCTCTCTTGTTCATAAGCTCATCAACAGGTGTGGCTTCCCATTTCCTTCTCTACTAGATTAAAGCAAACAGAAGTTAAGTGGTTTGCCCATGTTCAAACAGTTAGTTAGTAACTGAGGCCAGATTTGAACTCAGATCTTCCTGACTGTAGGACCAGTGCTCTGATGTGTTGGTGCAGCACCAATGAAATATTTGCAGTGCCCGTGGCAGCCATGAATATCATGGCAAAATTCTGAATCTTGAAACACTACAGACTCTCCACATGGAAGCAGAACCAAAACATTTATTCAGACCCAACTCCATCACAGCAACAAAAATCTACATAACAACAATGCAGATGACAAGACCATCCCCAAGCCTTCCCCCTGCTAGTCTTAACACAAACCAGGTCCACTACACTCATCACAAGTAGGCTCTCTTAAACAAAATCACATACAATCACAAAATCATTCACATTATCCTGGAGTCTGTGTCCTTCTTAGCTCTGACTACTCCTAAGACTAATTTCGTCTCAGTTTTGCTCTAGGTTCTGCGTCTTCCTACTCCATTCATTCTACAAAATCCTCCCACCTCAGACTCCATGTGAATTAATGGGCCTATGAAGGAATAGGAAAAGGAAAGATTTGCCAATTCAGATTACCATTACACTCGGCCCCAAGATCTTTCATATTCATTACATAGGTTGGTGTGGCAACTGGTGTTAATAGAACTTTACTGTTTTCCAACGTGCAGTCCCTGGGTCATCATTCTGATAGAGGTACACCTTCTTTAATTTGAGCAGGACCCTGGTCAGCAGGTGTGATGAACCTGGATACAATGCTTCAGAATGATCTTCAGTGGCAGCTCCTATCTCCCTGCTCAGCCGAAAAGCAAGCTTGATACATTCCACATAATTCATTAGTTGAAATGCCTTCTATTTGTCCCTACTCCTTCTCGCAAAAAAGCAGTTAGTAACTCTTTTCTTTTCAATTCACTCTGACCCTGAATCCACTGGCTATTCATTCCTCTCTCTATAGAAAACCTATCTTTTTCACCAATTCTCACCATTCAAGGTACTAATGCTTCTTGCAACTTTTGATTGAACCAACTCAAAATTTTGTGACCTCCTGCTGAGCAAAATACTCAATTACCTCCCCAAACACTGTGGAGGCCTCTTGATTTCCCTGCTTCCTTTTTAGGACTTGCAGAATCTCAGCCTCCTCACTTGTTGCATTCCCCTCCCACACATTCTCCTGGTCTATGTTTAGGCCTGAACCAAGGCCTGCCTGTAGAAGGGCTGCATTTACATTTTTTGTAAATAAATTTATTTAACTTTTTACATTCATTTTTACAAAATTTTGGGTTCCAAATTTTCTCCCCGTTTGTCTGCTCCCCCCACCCCAATACACCAAGCATTCTAATTTCCTCTATCACCAATCTGCCCTCTCTTCTGTCATCCCCCTTTCCCTTGTCCCATAATTTGTAAAGTGTCTCTCCTGGATCTATTTTCCAGGTCAGTTGTTTTTCCAATGAGATATTTCACATTCTCTTCCATTTTTTCATTCTTTTGGTTTTGTTTTGTGATTTCTTGGTTTCTCAGAAAGTCATTAGCCTCCATCTGTTGCATTCTAATTTTGAAAGAACTATTTTCTTCAGTGAGCTTTTGAACTTCCTTTTCCATTTGGCTAATTCTGCTTTTTAAAGCATTCTTCTCCTCATTGGCTTTTTGAACCTCCTTTGCCAATTGAGTTAGCCTATTTTTCAAGGTGTTATTTTCTTCAGCATTTTTTGGGTCTCTCTTAGCAAGGTGTTGACGTGCTTTTCATACTTTTCTTGCACCTCTCTCATTTCTCTTCCCAGTTTTCCTCTATCTGTCTAACTTGATTTTCAAAATCCTTTTTGAGCTCTTCCATGGCCTGAGTCCATTGGATATCTATCTCAGATGTTTGGAATATAGAGGCCTTGACTTCTACATCTTTCCCTGATGATAAACATTGTTCTTCCTCATCCAAAAAGAAGGGAGGAAATATCTGTTCTCGAAGAAAGTAACCTACTATGGTCTTAGTTTTTTTCCCTTTTCTGGGCATTTTCCCAGCCACTTATTGACTTCTGAGATTCCTCTCCACACCCACTTCGCCTGCAGATCTGCCCAGCTAGTGCTTGGGGTCTGAGATTCAAATGTTGCCTCCCAGCCTCAGGGCTTTTAGCAGGGGGCAAGGTTGCTATTCAATGTCAGATTAAGGTCAGCTGCTCAGGTGGGGGCAAGGCCACCACACAGGGTTCAGTTCCCTCAGGGGGTTTATGTGGAGACCCTCAACAATGGACTGAGCTCCTGCCTGCTTTGGGAGCCCCTGTCAGCTGCTGCCTCTGCTTCTGCCTCCCGAGGGGGCCTGAGTTATGGCGACACCCCACTCCCCTCTTGGCCAGCCTAAAAGGCTCTCTCACTGATCTTTATGCCTGTGGATGGAGGGATCTGCACGGCTGCTGGAGATTCTGTCCCTGAAGCCTGCTCGGATCTGCTCCTCTCAGAGCTGCACGTCCAAGGCAGATCTGTGCTCTGCTCCAGGTCCAGTGTGTGACAACGGACTTTTAGTGTCGGTTTTTCTGGTCTCTCTTGAACAGAAATCTCCTCCACTCTGTTGTCCTGTGGCTTCTACTGCTCCAAAATTTTTTGGGAGTTCTTCTTTACAGGTATTTTATAGGCTGTGGATTTGGAGCTAGCGTGTGTGTGTCCTTCTACTCCACCATTTTGGCTCCTCCCCCAATCTTCATTCACTTTCTTATTGTTAACTTTTCACCTCCTGTCTCACCTGCTGTGAAACAAATCAAGAACAACCCCCTGAAACTCTCAAGCTTTCGCTCCAAAAGGCAGCCCAAACACTTCGAGACAAAGAGTCTCTCATGCAAATCAGTCTAATTCTTTTCCTTCTAAGACTTCTCCTCCAGCATCCAGTCTCCACATTTACATATAATTAGCAAGGCCCAGCCTCTCCTACATACCTACGCTGTTTCTTTAGCTGGTTATTCCCAATAAACATCTTTCTAAGTCTCTGAGTTCTCCCTTCTGTAGCCTCAGTTCCAAGTTTTCACAAATCCCAGTGCTCATAGCCCTTTCTCTTTCTAAGGGAGAACAAAAATTCTCCCTCCCTGGGATGTCTCTTCTGCTTTTCTGTCTCCAAATAAAGTTCTGATATTTCATGATCCCATTCCATCCCCATTTGTAGTGCCAATGAAATACTCACAGCAACCATGGCAGTCATGATTTTCACAGCACAGTTCCGAATCATGAAATCCCACAGACTCTCCACATGGAAGGCAGAACCAAAACATTTATTCAGATCAAATCCATCACAGCAACAAAAATCTGTACACAACAACAATGCAGATGACAAGATCATCTCTAAGCCCTCCTCCTGCTAGGCTTCCCACAAATCAGATCTAATTACACTCATCACAAGCAGGTTCTCTTAAACAAAATCACAAACAATTACAAAATCACTCACCATACACAAAAGCCTTCATAGTCCCTAACTTTTACTGCTCTCAACACTAACTTCCTCTCAGCTCTGCTCTAGATCTACTTCTTCCTGCTCCACCTATCCAGGAAAATCCTAACACCACAGACTCCATTTGACTAATGGACCTATTAATGAATAGGAAAGATTTTCTAATTCAGATTACCATTGCAGCTGGTCATGTTGTTAAAAGGCAAAACCTATGCTTGTCATGAAGATTATTTCATGGATAACTCACACAACACAAGTGTTCATATGATGGTTAGAAGAAGTGATACAAGAACACTCCCAAGATCTCCTTCAGGAACTTTAGACACTGGCATAGGACTCCTCAGCATACCATGCCTACATCAGAGAAGACACTGTGCTCTATGAGCAAAGCAGAATTGACCCACTTCAGAGGAAATGCAGAATATGCACATTTATCGTATCCACCCCAAATATTCATGCAGACTATTTGCTACAGCATTCCAAGCTCATATTAGTCTGATCAGCCAGAGCTGTACTCATTGAAAATAACAATGCAATTTTGGTATTCTTGAGAATGAAAGACAGCAAACAACCACATTCATTCCCAGGAAACTCATCATCCTGGTGTATCCCTAAGGCAATGTTGACAAGAGAGAGGATGACTATGAATATGCCAGCATAGTTCTGAATCACAAAGTATAACATACTCTCCATATGGAAAGCACAATGAAAAACAAAACAAAACAAAACATGTTTATTCAGACAAATGAAAGCCAAAGTCCAATAGGAAGAAGCCAAATACATCAGAGTAACCAAAAAGTCAATGTACATTATCACTCCAGGGACAAGCCTCTCCCCCATATCCCTGCTGGGTCCTTCTCACAAATACTCACAAGACTAGCTGTGCCTATATGTTTCCTCTCTCTCCTCCACAGTAATGGCTGTCACCGCCTTCTTTCCAGTTCTGCTCCACCCTTCCTGTTCCACTCATTCAATAAGCTCCTCCCTCTACATGCAACTGGGGCTTCCATGTGATTTGAACAGGTCACTTTGACCTACTAATGCATGGGAAAGATCTTCCCATTTCAATTACCATTACATTTGGCTCCAAGATCTTTTGCATTTGTTACGTAAGTCAGTATGGTAACTGCTATATACAGAACTGTAACAGTGATAACAGAAAGTAAGTACATAAAAAATATCTGAGGCAATGGATGTTAACACAACTTTATAACAATAAAACAAGGATCACACAAAATAAGCACATAAAACAATATCTTAGGGTGAAGCTTGAGCACAGTCACCTCATCACACCCCCTTTGAACAAATGGGGATTAAAATCTTAGGGGAAGGGCTGAAGGTCTCTTCCATAGCTACTTCCTACTGAAACCAAATGTAGAGCTGTCCCTGCCCCAAGAGGTTACACTCAAAAAGTGAGTTCTTTACCTGCCATCCAGAGTTTGGTGGACACCAGATAGAGGCATGACACATCACAGTAGTCGACGGGGGTGACATCGGTCTTAAGTGATCAGGCATTTACCAGTGGAGGGTACTAACCCCGTAGGAAACAAATATAGTGAACAAGTTTCACAGAAAAATTAAAAAATAAAGAAAAGAAGCAAGAGGACAATAACTGGAAGCAGGGCATATGTAGGCTCAGCCAAGCCTCTGGAGTTCATGAACCTACTATTATATTCTCATTCTCAGTAGAATGTATGAGTTAAGGGTGCAATTTGGTAAACATCTTCTCCTGAATAAACAATAGTTATGGTATTTTCTTTTCCATGTGCTATAATTTCCACAGTCTTTGGAATATCACCAGGCTTCCATTTTACCTATATTTAAATATCCAGTTTTATCCTGTCAATAGAACCCTATCCTTTAGTTCCTATGCTATTTTTTTGAAGGCAGAGCCAGTTTTCATAAGGGGTATTGTTTCACAAGGAATAATAATCACTTGAACTATCATCAATTTTACAAAACTGTATGGGTTCTTCACATACATTTTGGAATGTTACAATAATTTCCCCTCGTTAATTAGAATCTATGGCTCCAGTACCTGTAGTCCTCAAGCTGTTAATCCTCCTTTAGGTAATTTCCATGCAAACTGATTTTAAGGGTTTCACTTACATATTCTAGCAAAGATATTTTTATTTCTTTCCTATTGAACCAAAAGTCTTCTAAAGTGTATAGATCATACCCTGCTGAATCAGGTATCCCTGGATATGGTGCTGTCACTTCTCAATATTTGCTAATACTCAATATTTGAGATCTTAGGTGTTTTTGTAGTCTAATTTCCAGATTTGGGGTCATCATTCTGTGTAGAGGTATACTTTCTCCCAATGTTCTGTTATTCAATTTACAGAAAAGAGTGAACAAATTATCTTTCCAGTGTTGATAGGGATTATTAAAGCAATTTTCTTAACTGTTTTTTAATAATCCCATCATTTTTTCAATTAACCAAGATGCTTCTGGATAGTAAGGAATATCATATTTCTAGTCTATATTGTTAAATACAGGGGCCTGACCTCTCTCACCCAGATGAAAAACATTTCCCACTGACTTCTGAAGCTGTCTTTGGTGTTATTGGGTTTATAAGTCTGGAAACTTCTACAGCTGCCAGTGTATCAGCACCCTGAGGGCTCCCCAGTCCTGTCTATGCTGGTGTGGCCCACATGTGGCTGTGCTATACTATGCTCCAAGCCTGGTACAATAGACCCTTCTTGTCAACCTTCTAGATTTTCTTTAGATGGAAATGTTTCACTCGGTCGTTTTATGGCTTCTGGTCTTCTAGAATTTTTTTAGAGTAATTTTTTACAGGTATTTTGAAGGTTTTGGGTGCAGAGCTCAGGCAGGTCTCTGCTTCTACTGTATTATCTTGACTCTGCTCTGGTCTGTTTCTTTCTTTCACAACTGTGACCAAAACGAAAATATTTTTATATGACAGCACATTTATAAAAAATATATCAAACTGCCTATCCTTTTCAGAAGAGGGGAAGGGAAGGAGAAAAATTTGAAACTCAAATTCTTATAAAATGTATACTAAAAATGAATATAAATTTTTTCTTGACATGTAACTAGGGAAAAATATTCTTTGAAATACACTACTAGCAGCTTGCCAATCTCATCAAAAAGAAAATTATAATGCTTATAAAACCTTTGCTAATGGAGTCATCATAAGCTATGAATGTGATACTATTTTTGCTGAAGTAGATGAAACATACTCAGTTGTAATAAGGCTGCAGGATTGTAACTTTCATGCCTGGAGCAGGTGGTCAACATGCAATTCAAAGAATTTCAAAATGCAAATTAATACCCTATTGACAGTACTGCATCTTTTCTACGCCTGCCAGGACAAAATCAAAGCAGATAAATCCACCGAGTGGATACATGAACTCATCAGTACTTGTCAGGATAATGGAACATGCTCATTGGGATCATGCAAAATGAAATCACTCCCAAATCAAGAAATGCCACCTCATGGTCAAATTATAATAGCAACTGGCATTCTGTTTCGGTCAAAGATTGAATATAATTTTGATGAGGCATCACTTTAATAATTAGTATCACCAGACTCCAAAGTTTCTCAAACAAAATCTAGAGTATTTAACATTTTGTGAAAACCTTGATAGGCATGATTCTTTACTTCAACATGGGAATATTGAGAATAGTAAATAAAGCTTGGTGCCTAAGACTACTTTTGTTGTGAAGATGTATCTTATCAATTTCTCCTATATGTGCTGTACACACACTCACTAAAACTCAGAAAGTCTTGATAAGAAAATCCCTGCCACAACTAAATTGTTCAATATCATAAATTGATGTGATTTTATAGCTAAAGGTGACATAAAAAAGATGTTATCTTATATTGCCACTCCAGGGAACATGGGATATTCCTATATTACATTTAGTTGAAATCTCTATGATTTTTTCACCCCATTACAAGTCATTCTCCAATTGATAAATGGTCAAAAGACATGAACAGGCTATTTTCAGGGGAAAAAATTAAAGGTATCTATAATCATATGAAAAAGTGCTCTAAATCACTACTGATTAGAGATGCAAATCAAAACAACTCTGAGGTACCACATCACACCTATAAGATTGGCAAACATGTCAGAACAAGAAAATGATAAATCCTGGAGAGGATGTGGGAGAGTTGGAACACTAATTCATTGTTGGTGGAGCTGTGAGATCATCCAACCATTCTGGAGAACGGTTTGGAACTATGCCCAAAGGGCCACAAAAATGTGCATACCCTTTGACCCAGCAATATCACTAGTAGGACTGTATCCCCAAGAGATTATAGAAATGGGAAAGGGATCCACATGTACAAAAATATTTATAGCAGCACTCTTTGTGTTAGCCAAGAACTGGAAATCAAGGAGATGCCCATCAATTGGGGAATGGCTTAATAAATTATGGTATATGAATGTAATGGAGTGCTATTGCGCCTTAAGAAGTGATGAACAAGAAGACTTCAGGGAGGCCTGGAAGGACTTATATGATCTGATGCTGAGCAAAAGGAGCAGAACCAGGAAAACATTGTGCACAACAACGACCACAGTTTGCCAGAGTTTTTTCTGGTGGACTTGGAACTTTGAACAACACAAGAACTTACTGAAAAAAAAATCCCAATGACGATTTTCTAAGACAAAATGCTTTCCACACTCAGAGAAAGAAATATGGAAGTCATTTGCAGAATGTAGCAGATCATGTCTGTGTATGGGGGGGGTTTTAGTGTATTATGTTTTGATTTGTTTTATGATTTCTTCCATTTATTGTAGCGCGACTACAAAGCATGACTATAGTGAAAATGTGCTCAATAGGAAAGTATATGTAAACCCATACAGAATTGTATGTTGTCATGGAGAAAGAGAGGGGTAGCAGGGGAAAGGTGTGGGGGGGATAAAAATCTTAATTTTAAGGAAGTGATTGTGGAACATTTAAAAATAAATAAATAATTTTTTTTTTTGAGAAAGGTGAACTCCTTGAAAGCAGGAACTGTCTCACTTTTCTATTTGTATTTCTAACACAGTAAAATAATTTAAACATAATAAGAATTTAATGCTTATTTTCTTTAAAGCATCCATTGAAAAAGACTGCTAAATGATAATATTTATTTTTATATCACAGTCAGTTCTGGAAATGATGGCCTTTCGTCATGATTGAATCCTCCCTTGTAACAAATATAAGCAAGTAGAAAAGCCCATGATAATGAACATATCCAAAATATAGACTATATGGAGAAAACCTTGCTCCTGCTCCTATAGTTTGTGTTGGAGATAGAATTCATTACATGTGTTCTACAGGTAATTACATGTTTATATATGTGTGTGTGTGTGTCACACATATATAAATGTATATGGTATATTGCTTTGTTTTCTTCAAATTTTCACTAACTTTTGTCAATTTTTCAATTTTCTTCTTTGTATTGTTACTAGTAAGACAGTATTTTAACAAAACTGTCCTATTTATTTTATTCTAAACTTAATAAACCAGAATTTCTGTAACAGAATAGTGAAAAAAGGATGATTGCTCATGCAAATGCAAATCTATTATATAGAACTTGCTATTCCTTTTAAATATATAAAAAATTACCAAGTAATATATTTTTTTCTCTTTTCCCCTTCCCTCTCCAGTCTTAAAGATGACTCTGGTTGGATAGAAATATGTATATATGTATATGTGTGCGGTTGTATGTGTCTGTACATGCACATATATACACATATATAAACTCACATATGTGTCTGTGTATATATATATATATACACACACACATACATAAACGCATGTGCTTATACATATGTATGTATATAAAATCATTCTATACATAATTCTATTTATCAATTTATCAGTTCTTTCAGGTATTTCTTTCAATAAAAAGAGTGTCTTTCTTCACAGGTCCTTTGTAGTTAATTTGGGTGTTTATGATTGTCAAAATGTTAGCTGGTTCAAAGATATTCTAATTTCTTTGGAAATTCTGTCATTATTCCCCTTATTTTTTATTTTTCTGATTGCTATTATTATAAAAGTTAGACTACTGGGAGAACTCATACTCAACTAAGCTCTAAGACAAACTCCTTCAGATACCTCTAAAAACAGAATCTGAACAAAGTTTAAAGTGATAGAACACAATAGGAGTCAGGGTGTGACAGATTTCCAGCCCAAAACAGCCTGAAAGTTTGACAGGAAGGATTGCTCTTCAGTGAATTGGAGGAACACACAGTGCACAGGCTGTAGCAGTTCAGACTCTGTCATAGCAAAGCTGAGAAGGAAGCCCTGTACAGTCTGAAGCTGCAGCAGTATGGATTCTCACACATATCAGCTCAGAATGAGAGCCCATTGGAAGAGAGAGAGAGAGAGAGAGAGAGAGAGAGAGAGAGCACCACAGAACCCCATGTAACTGCAACAATTGGTCCTGAGATTATCAGCCTTCAGATTAAATGATTGCAGGTCACTTACTTGAATTTCTGGAACAAAGATAGGGGAGTCATTGGTAAATGCTATCTCCTACCCCTTGATGATCTTGAAAAACCCAGAGAATATTTCCCTAGGAAAATTTCTGGAACAGTGGGATCTGTCGAAGGGATAAGCAGTCTCTTAGCCCATGAGGCTCCGAAAATCTCAAAGAGGGGTCCACCTTGCTATTCCTGAATGTGACTAGTGCAGGACCAGAGCTGTCCCAGACACCTCTGTTCACCTCAGTAAACTTGGAGAATCCTGAGAACCAGGGTGGTGGAGCCTGCAATCTCCAACACCAGAACCCCAGGCATGCTGCTGCGGAGGTAGAGGACTCATGAAGATACTAGCCCAAAGAAGTTCATCAATCACTGAGTTTAACTATGATCTAACTCAGCACAGAACTATCGTGGCCAGATTACCCTTCCCCCACAGTTAAGGCTGTTAGCTCCAGAGAAACTTGCAAAGACTTCACCAGCCTCTGCTTTGGCACCACAGCCAGCTCAGCATCAGGTAAGCTGCAACATTTTAGGTTCTAGTTGAAAGAACCAGAGGTCACAATGCACACAGTCTCAAGTTCTAAGCAAAAGAACTCTGGGACAAAACCCCATGTACCCCAGAAACAGCCATCCACTTTAAAAGCAAGGAAAAGGGCAGTAATCATAAGCAACAAGCAAACCAGTAAAGAAAAGACCACAGAACCTTTCTGTGCGGACAAAGACCAAAACATAAATACCACAGAGATCAGCATTGACACTGTACTGTCATCTGAAACTTCAGAAGAAAATATAGACTGGTCTCAAGCTTATTCTTGGAAGAGCTCAAGAAGGTTTTTAAAAGTCAGATTAGAGAAGTAGTAGAAAAACTGGCAAATGATTTTTTAAAATATGAAAAAAGAATTCACTGAAGAGAACAGTTCCTTAAAAAGGAAAGTTGGACAAATGGAAAAAGAAGTACAAAATTTAAATGGAGAAAATAACTCCTTAAAAATAACAATTTGACAAATAGAAAAGGAGATTTTAGTTAAGTAAAACTTAACTAAAGAAAACAATATTAAAAATTAGAATTGGGCAAGTAGAAGCTAATGAATCTATCTATTTTCCTCTAAAGAATGATAAACATAGAAGAAAATGTAAACTATTTCATTGGAAACACAACTGACCTGGAGAATAGGTCCAGGATAGAAAAATCTAAGAATTATTGGTGTATCAGAAAGTCATGATGAAAAAAGAGCCTGGACAATATCTTCCAAGAAATGGAGTTCCTAAAACCAGAGGGCAAAATAATCTTTGAAAGAATCTACTTTTTACTTCCTGACAGGGATCCCAAACTGATATCACCAAGAAATATCATTGTCAAATTCCAGAACTATCAAGTTAAAGAGAATCAGACAACCAGAAAGAAACAATGCAAAAAGGAGCTAAAGTCAGGACTACACAGGATCTTGCAGATTCTACTTTAACAGATTAGAGGATATAGCATATTCCATAAAGCAAAGAAACTAGAACTACAACAAAGGATCAATTACCAGGGAAAATTGAGCATGATATTTCAGACAAGGAGATGGACATTTCAATGAAAATTGATTTCCAGACCTTCATGATGTAATGCTCAGAGATCAATAAAAAAATGATTTTCAAAAACAAGTCTCAAGAGAGGCATAAAACAGTAAACAGGAGCAAAAAAAAAAGACCTCTTTATTCAATGTGGGAAAATTGTTTATTTACATCCCTGTAATGGAATACGATGCTTGTTAATCATGAGAATTGTACATTTATTGTGAAATATAAAGGGATATACATATATAGAGGAAGTGGGTATAAATTAAATGATGCGAAGACAAAAATGAGATTTAAGGGTTTGAAGGGATTTTAACAGGTGATATGAAAAAGAGGCAGAAAAAGGTAAATTACATCATAAGAAGAAGAATAAAATATATTACAGTAGAGGAAAAGAGGGGAAGGAGATGAGCACTGTTTGAGATTTACTCTCATTTGATTTGGTTCAAGGAGGGAACAACAATCTCTCAGTTAAGTATAAAAATCTAACTAGCTCTATAGGCAGTAGGAGGGAAAAGGGGAAAGAAAAGGGAGAGGAGGATAAAAAGGAGGGAAGAAGTAGTAAGAAAACAGGTGAGTAATAGGGAGGAGAGGGGAGCTGAAAGAAGAGAGGGAATACTGAGGAAGTTGGTACTCAAAAATTAAAACTCTCTTAGAGAGAAATGGAGAAGGGAGAACTAAAAGCATAAATTGGGAAAATAGGATGGAGGGAAAGACACAGGTAGCAATCATAACTGTGAACGTGAATTGGATGAACTCTCCCATAAAATGAATATGGATAGCAGAATGGATTATTCACAATTCAACAATATTTTGTTTACTAGAAACATATTAGACACAGGGTAAAGATAAAAGATTGGAGCAGAATATATTGTGCTCCAGTTGACGAAAAAAAGACAGAGGTAGAAATCTTAATCCCAGATAAAGCAAAAGCAGAAATCTGTCTAATCAAAAGATATAAGGAAGGAAAATATATTCTGCTAAAAGACACCATAGATAATGAAGCAATATTATTACTAAACATGTATGCTCCAAGTTGTATAGCATCAAATTCTTAGAGGAGAAATTATGGGAGTTACAAGAAGAAATAGACAGCAAACTATACTAGTGGGGAAGCTCAACATTCCCCTTTCTGAACTTCAAAAATCTAATCTCAAAATAAACAAGAAATCAATTAAGGAGGTGAATAAAACTCTGGATAGGGCGGAGCCAAGATGGCGGAGTAGAAAGACTCACCTATGCTAGGTCCGAACCCACAGCCCATAGATTCCCTGTAAAAAGAACTCCTGACAAATTCTGGAACAGTGGAAGCCGCGCAGCAACACAGTGAAGGAGATTTCCGTTGCAGAGAGCCCTGAAGAACCGACCGCAAAGGTACCTCAGACTGGAGTGGAGTCCTGCCCGGCAGAGCGCTCCCCTCTCCCGCCCCGGCCACGTGGCACTGAGAGGAGCCAGCAGAGCCCAACAGGCATCAGGGACCTGAATCTCCGGGCTGCGAGAAGGTCCCTCCACCCACAGACGCACAGGTCAGTGAGAGAGACAGGCTGAGAGAGGAGCGGGGGATCTCCGGGACTCGGACCCCCTGGGAAGCGGCCTCTGCAGCAGAGGCTGAGGCAGCTTGGCCAGAGACTCCCAGAGCAGGCAGGAGCTCCACCCCAGCTCCACTACAAAGGATCTCTGTATAAACCCCCTGAGTGAACTGAGCCTGAGAGGCGGCCCTGCCCCCACCTGAGAACCAGCAGATAAGCCCCCATTGAAGGGCAGTCAAGCCTGCCGCCAAAAGCCCTGAGGCTGGGGAGCAGCATTTGAATCTCAGACCCCAAGCACTGGCTAGGCGGATTTAGGCCAGGGGTAGAGAGGACTCTTAGAAATCAAGTAACTGGCTGGGAAAATGCCCAGAAAAG
>CM053771.1:444884933-444901349 GCA_028658325.1 Potorous gilbertii | reverse complement strand
AGGGGACAAATGGGGAGAAAATTTTGGAACCCAAAATCTTGTGAAAATGAATGTAAAAAATTAAATAAATTTATTAAAATAAAATAAAAAATAAAAAAATAAAAACAATAAAAACAATAAAAATAAATAAATAAATAAATAAATAAAACTCTGGATAAAGTGGATATGGAACATCTCTGGAGAAAATTTAAGTGGAATAGAAAGAAATATGCCTTTTTCTCAGTTATAATAGCACATGTACTAGGGCATAAATATCTCACAATTCAGTGCAGAAAGTCAGAGATAGTCAATAAATCCTTCTTAGATCACAATGCAATAAAAATTATATTGTAATAAAAGACCATGGAAAGATAAACCGAAGATTAAATGGAAACTAAATAATCTGATCTTAAAGTATTAGTGGGTTAAACAACAAATCATAGAAACAATCAACAACTTCATTCAAAAGCATGACAAACTAACAAAACTCATGGAATTTTGCAAAAGCAATTCTTAGGGGAAGCTTTGTATCATTGAATGGGATTTTCAATAGAGAAAAGGGGGATCAATGAATTGGGCATGCACCTTAAAAAGCTAGAAAAGGTACAAATTGAAAATCCCCAAGTTAATACCAAATTAGAAATATTGAAAACAAAAGGACAGTATTAAGATTGAAATTACTTTTTACTTATTGTTTTTGTGTAGGTATCATATTATTATTATATTTTGTTTTCCATGTTCTACAAACACTTCCATAGATTTTTCCTCTCCCATTTCCCTCCTAATTCTCTCCATGATATGGCATACAGTTTTTTACAGACTCTACATATACGTTCCTATTAAATATATTTTCACCTTAGTCATGTTGCATAGAAGAATTAAAATGAATGGGAGAAATCATAAAACAAATCAAAACATAATACAAAAAAAAATTACCTGCTGCATTCTTGGATCAAATTTCATACTTCTTTCCCTGGATGTGGAATACATTTTGCCTTAAGAGACCACTGGGAATTATTTAAGTCCTTGCATTGAAATGAAGAACAAAGTCTAGCAGAAAAATTTCTCCTGCACTGTGGTTGTTGCTGTGTACCAAGTTCTCCTGGTTCTGCTCCTTTCACATAATATTAGTTCATATAAGTTTTTTTGAGGACTCTGTAAAGTCTTCCTGTTCATCATTTCTTATAACACAATAGTATTCCATTGCCTTGATATACCACAACATGTTCTGGCATTCCCCAGTTGAAGAGCATCCCTTTGATTTTCGGTTTTTGGCCACCACAAAGAGAGTTCCTATAAATATTTTTGTACATGTGGGACCCTTTCCCATTTTTATTATCTCTTGAGGATACAGTTGTAGAAGCAGTGTTGCTGGGTCAAAGGGTATGCACACTTTTGTAGATTTTTGGGCATAGTTCCAAAATGTTCAGCAGAATGGTTGGATCAGCTCACAGCTCCATCAAAAATGAATTAGTGTTCCAACTCTCCCACATTTTCTCCAACATTTATCATCTTACTGTTTTGTCATGTTAGCCAGTGTGATAGGTGTGATGTGGTATCTCAAAGTTGTTTTGTTTTGCATCTCTCTAATCAATAACAATTAGAGAATTTTTTCATATGACTATAGATATCTTTTATTTCTTCCTCTGAAAACTGCCTATTTATATTTTTGACTATTTATCAGTTGAGGAATGACTTGTATTCTTGCACATTTGAGTCAGTTCCCTGAAATAAGGCCTTTGTATTAAAATTGAAATTAAGAAAAATTATTCAACTAGTAACTAAAAGTAAGGCTTAGTTTTATGAAAAAAAACAGCAAAATTGATAAACATTTCATCAATTTGATAAAAAAAGAAGACCAAATTGCCATCTTCAAAAATGAAAAGGGTGAACTCATCTCAAAAGAGTGGGAAATTAAAACAATAATAAGAAATTATTTTGCCCAACTCTCTGCCCATAAATTTGAAAATCTAAATGAGATGGATGAATATTTAAAAAAACTATACAAGTTGCCCCGATTAACAGAAGATAAAGTTAAACACTTAAATAGTCTCAAAAAAATACTGAACAAACCATCACTGAACTCTGTAAGAAAGTATTTCCAGGGCCGGATGGATTTACAAATGAATAATATCAAACATTTAAAAAACAATTAATTCCAATAATATATAGACTATTTGCAAAGTAAGTGAAGAAGGAATCCTACTATATTCTTTTTATGAGACAAATATGGCTCTGATACCTAAATCAGGAAGAGCCAAAGGAGAGAAAGAAAATTATAGATCAATTTCTCTAATGAATATAGATGCAAAAATTTTAAAGAAGATATTAACAAAAAGAATACAGCAACTTATCCTGAGAATAGTACATTATGGTCAGGTAGGATTTATACCAGGAGTGCAGGGCTGGTTCAATATTAGGAAAACTATCAGCATTATTGATCATATTAACAAGAAAAGTAAAAGAAAGCACATGATCATCTCAATAGGTGAGGAAAAGTCTTTTGACAAAATACAACACACAGTGTTTCTATTGGAACACTGGATAGCACATGAAAAAATTGAACTTTCCATAAAATAAAAGCAGTTTCAATCTAAAGCCATCAGCAAGTATTATATGCAATGGGGCTAAGCTAGATGCATTTCCAGCAAGATCAGGTGTGAAACAAGGATGTCCCTTATTACGACTGTTATTCAGTATGGTACTAGAAATGTTAGTGCTGGTAATAATAGAAGAAAAAGAAATTGAAAGAGTTAGAATAAAGAAAGAAGGAACTAAATTATCACTCTTTGCAGATAATATGATGATATACTTTGAGAATCACAGAAAATCAAATAAAAAGCTACTTGAAATAATGAACAACTTTGGCAACATTTCAGATTACAAAATAAATCCAGATAAATCATCTGCATTTGTATGTATTACTAACAATGTGCAGGAGCAAGAGGTAGAAAGAGAAATTCCATTTAAAGCTATGGTAGAAACTATAAAATATCTGGGAGTCTACCTGCCAAAACAAACCCAGGGATTACATAAACACAATTACAAAACACTTTTTGCACTAATAAAGTCAGATCCAAGTAAATGGTAAAAATCCCTTGCTCATGAGTAGACCAAACTAATACAAAAATAATCACAATTCTACCCAAATTAATTTACTTATTCGGTGTCATACCAAAGAAACTACCAGATAACTAATTTCTAGAGCAAGAAAAATAATATTGAAATTCTTCTGGAAGAAAAAATGGTCCAGAATATCAAGGGAACTAATGAGAAGAAATCATAGAGAAGGTGGCTTAGTCATACCATATCTCAAATTGTATTATAAAACAGCAATCATTAAAACCACTTGGTTCTGGCTAAGAAATAGGGGGTTAGATCAGTGAAATAGATTACATACTCAAGACACAGTAGTCAACGAATATAGCAAACTACTGTTTGAAAAATCCAAAATAAGAACTCACTGTTTGATCAAAATTGCTGGGAAAACTGGATAATAGTGTGGCAGAAACTGGGCATAAATCAATGTCTGACACCATCCAAAAGAATTAATTCCAAATGGATAAATGATCTAGGTATAAAGACTGATACTGTAAACTAATTAGGGGAGCAAGGAATTGGGAATTTGTCAGATTTGTGGAAAATGGAGAAATTTTTGACCAAAGAAGGGATAGAAAACATTAGGAAGTATAAAACGATAATTTTGATTACATGAAATTGAAAAGTTTTTTGCCCAAACTCAATGCAACCAAGATTAAGAGGGATGCAGAAACCTGGGAAAAATTTTTGTGACTGTCTGTACTAAAGACCTCATTTCTAAAATATATAGAGAACTGAGTCAAATGTGCAAGAATACAAATCATTCCCCAATTAATAAATGGTCAAAGGACATGAACAGGCAGTTTTCAGAGGAAGAAATTGAAGCTATTTATAGTCAAATATAAAATTGCTCTAAATCACTATTGATTAATGAGAGGAAAATCAAAAGACCTCTGAGGTACAACTTCACACCTATGAGATTGGCTAATATGACAAAACAGAAATAAGATAAATATTAGAGATGTGTGATAGTTGGAACACTAATTCATTGTTGGTGGAGCTTTGAGCTGACCCAGTAATTCTGGAGAACAATTTGGAACTATGCTCAAAGGGCTACAAAAATATTCATACTCTTTGACCCAGTAGTATTTCTTCTAGGACGGTATTCCAAAGAAATCCTAAAAATGGGAAAGGGTCCCATATGCACATATTTATAGCAGCTGTTCTTGTGGTGTCTAAGAAATGGAAATATATAAAATAATTTTTAAAAAGTTAGAAATCTGAATAATTGATTAATCCAATGATTAACTGAGCTCAAGACCATAGAACAACTTACTCCAAGAGTAAAGGTCTAAACATATGTATTGAAAATGTAGTTGGTGCCTTTTCTGTTTCAGTATACTGGAACTCCACAGATATATTATAATGTTCAAGAAAATTACCATGAATTATTTGAAACCCTTGATTTTCGAGGTCAAAATTAAGCACTTTTCTTATGTAATTCATAAGAATTGCATCAGATGTTTTAAAGGGACAGCTTATTGTAATAATATACTTTTCAAAAGTGTATTTTAAAGAGAACAAATTACTTAATCACATGAGTATTTTGATGCTGGTTTAAATGGCTTTGACCTGATTCAAACATATTTATTGAGAATATATTTCAAGATAATCAAGGTCAGACAAAAGACTCAAATGCAGCAAAATATTTATGACAACACTTTTTTTTGTATTTTCAAAATAATAGAAACTAAGTAGGTGTTTATTGATTGGTGAATGAGAAACTTAGGTTTGATGAGTATTAAGTAATACTGTTCCAAAAGAAATGGAAAATGTGAAGAATTTAGAAAACTTGGTTCATTGCTCAAATTGATAAAAGTGAAGTATGTCAGGAAATTATCATAAAAATGACAAGAACCTCTAAGTTGTAGTTGTAAAGTCTAAGTTTGATTTCAAAGAGATTATTGAAATTTACTCCTCTCTACTCAGTAGCAATTATGGGTGAGAATGGAGTCTATGAAAGTGGAGCACTGCATATAATTTATGACTTAATTGGTTTTAGATGACATTTAAAGAAATACTTTTTCCTTGTTCTCTTTTTTATACGTTCTTATAAGAAATGTCTATCTCAATTGGGATAGAGGAGGAAAATATTTCAAAATTAAGATGACAGAAATATCAATGAAATTAATTTTAAAATAAAAATACCTGATTTATTCAGTCCACTCAATTATCTGTCCAAAGGTAATTTATGTTATTTATTGTCTTGGATATTTGCATACATTTCGAATTTCTCAATCCTATCAAGAATATTGAGAGGTTACCTCCCACATGGTGTAATTAAAGAAAATTTAGAAATAACTATTTAACTTTTATTGTTACCATGAGTAAAACACAATTAGGAAAGTCGTTATCTGTAGAAAGTTCCAATTCTTTGCAAGCAAAAATAAATGAGTTATGTTATTCTTAGTGTGTATATTATGTATAGCTCAGATCCTCTCCATTAGTACAGAAAATTGAAATTTGATTTATAAGTTGTGATAAACTTTGAGATGTGATGGTAACCTTTTCTCTCAATTCTCAACAATATCAGAGAAGATTAGATAAGTTCCTGCATTACACTTGTCTCACTAGTTTCTGAACGTTTTTCCATATAGAAAAAAAATCAATTCGAAAACTATTTTACATATCATCAAGAGAATTCCAAAAAAATAGCACACCTTGTGTTAGATGAACTCTACAGCTTATGTACAAATTGACTAATTTGATCTGATTCATATATTGAAAGAATTCATTAATATAAATGATCTCTCAAATGATGAAAAATACAATCCATTCATGTCAACTCATCCTATCAGACACACACACACACACACACACACACATATCGCATCATAGAGGGCCTACCCAACATACTGACACCTTTCCCATAATTCTCTTTACATTGAAAAGAATGTAAGTGGAGCACATACCTTATCCTTCTTTTAGCCTTAATTCTTATGTGACTAGGCTACTGTCATTTTTGAAAATACGCCCTTTTTAATTACAATTTTCTAGTCGTATTTTCTGTAGCACTCTTTCCCTAATTCATTTTGTTCTATCTTGAATACATACCTAAATAAATATCAATATCTACATCTCTCTATGTATCTATCAATCAATCTATTTACCTATTTTTCTGTCTACTATATATATTCTGTTGGTAAGAATTTATTAGGTACCAGTTATATGTTAGGCATTGTTCTAGATACTCTGCTAGCACTTTGGAAATCCAGGAGAGGTCTAATAATGGAGGTGGAATTTGAGCTGAGCATTGACAGAAACTTAGGATGTTAAGAAGGGAAGAGAAAGTGGATTTCAGTCATGAGGGACATCATGTAAAAAGCACTGGAGATTAATATTGTAAAAACATGAGTGAGGTATAAGAAAATTTGCAAAAGGTTTTCTTTGTTTTAATTAAAGCTGTAGCTTTGTAGGTTTAGGCAACTTCTAACAAGCAACTTTATTGATGCAGACTGGCACTGTCTTGGTACATTATATAGATTTGGCAGTCAAATATCTATAGCTCCATTCACCTCTCTCAGTACTCCTCTATGATTGATTTAACACTTCCTCTTTTAGAATGAAAAAGGCAAGGACTATATTTACATTCATATTTCCATCCTTAGCACTTAATAGTGCTTGGCACATAGGACACAATTTTATTTCATTCATTCATTCATTCACTCATTCATTCATCTGTTCACATATTTATGCATTCTTTAACCGTAGTCTTAGAGAACTGCTTGGAGAATGGAGAATAAAGTGATTTGCTTGAGGGTCATACAACCAATGTGTGCCAGAGAAAGGACTTGAACTCAGCTCTTTCTGCTTCCAGTGGCAGTATACTCTGCAGTTCACAACCATAATTCTGGTAGAAGAAAGGTGGAAAGGAAAGAACAATATTAGAGTGATTGGCTTGCTAAGCATTTGCATTTTTGATTCTAAGATTTGGTTGTGTCATCTATTCAATACCTTGCTTCCTACTTCACTGGATTGTTTGTAAGTGAAATATTTTGTAAAAAAAAGTTAACTAGAGAATCACAAAATAATAACTCTTTTTTGAAAACCAAACATGAATGATTGAATTTCTATTATTTATTTATTTTTATTTTCCCCAAATTTATTGTTATTTGATTGCAGTTTCACCAATAACTTCCAGAAGTTCCAAATTTTCTGCCCCTCTCTCCTCAAGGGTTCTAGTATTTAAAAGATTGTATTTTGGTAGAAAACTATATTTATCTGCTAGATAAACATCCTAGTGGTACCTAGAGACCATTAAAAGTCAATCAAAGTAAACATGATTTCAGATTCTGATATTTATTTTTGCTGTTTAAAACATAAATTGAATGACTATCAAGTGATGTCAATAATTATGGAGAAAAACAAATTTACCATTTTTATATTTTATATTCTATTGGTGAATGAAAGAGTGACAAAAACAAAATCTATCCACATTTTGTGTTCAACTGACAGAATTTCCTTATGTTTCTTGTTTTTGTTGTTAATGACCAAAAACCTACTTTCAAAAGTTGAACAGATTACTGACTCCTTTTTGTAACTACTGTTTACCATTATGCAAAATATTAATATTTCAAACTATTTTAACGGTAGCATGCAGTTAAACTGAAATTCTGCAATATTGTGTCCATTTCCTCAGCTTTCAAGTAATTTTTTTATAATTTGGCAAATGAATCATTGAGCAGAATTTTGTCTAGTGGATAATTTTTTTTGCCTTATAGTCAAAAAATGAAAGGTGTAGTGGAGTCATGTTCTAAGTGTCTTTGCATAGATGCCATGATGATCAGATTTAAAATGCTGTAAAGTAACATATAACAAGGCATCTTGGTGGCCCAATGGATAGAGTGTCAGAGTCAGGAAGACTCCTCTTTCTGAGTTCAAATCTTGCTTCAAACCTTTACTAGTTGTGTGATGCTGGGTAAGTCACTTACCCATTTACCTCAGTTTATTTATGTGCAAAATGAGCTGGAGAAGGAAATGATCAACTACCATAGTGTCTTTGCCAAGAAAACCCTATTTGGGGTCATGAAGAGTGAGACACAATTGAAAAACATCTGAATCACAATAACATCGCATGTTGAAGTTACTCCATTCCCTACTACACTTATACAGAACGTTGTACATAATGGTTTCTTAATATATGTAAAATTGAATTTAATTGAAAGTACACAGTATATTGAAACATTATTAGAAACAAGTTGGGCACTTGTTATTTAAATATCTTCGAATAAACAGAACAAAGAGGTATTTAATGATTTTATCTTTGCTGTTGCTGTTCAGTTGTTTTCAGTTGTGGCTAACTGTTTGTGACCTCATTTGGAATTTTCTTGGCAAATATACTGAAATAAGTTGCCATTTTCTTCTCCAGTTTATTTTACATGTGAGGAAACTGCAGCAAAAAAGATTAAGTGACTTGTTTAGGGTCATTCAGCTAGTAAGTGCTTGAGGCCAGATTTGAACTCATGAAGATAAATTTTTCTGATTTCAGATCTAACACTCTATCCACTGTGGCAATTAGCTGTCAGTAATTCTATTACTGCCTGATAATAAATAAATCCACATCCATTATTAATACTGGGAAGATAAGGCACAATGAGCTAGAGATAGAAGGTACTATTTACCACGTAAGTCAGATACCCACCAAAATGATTGCCCAGAACCCTAAACCAAAGAGTCCTGACACTAAGTGCTTCATTCACTTCAGAGCACTGACCTTTTCTCTTGCCCACACTCTGAAGTCATCACTGGGGAGGCAACTCCTGTGGATAAGTAGGCAAGATAACCTAGATGAAACCGCAAGGAACCGTGAGGTAGAGAAATGAGGCAACATGTTCCAGTTATGTCAAATAACCACTATCTCCTTGGTCATAATTTCCTTTAAATCTTTGATGGCACAATGCAGGAGCCTGCATCCAAAAGCCTTGGAATGATAGGGTTCTACAAGACCACAATTTATATTTCCAGCATGTTCTCATGGATCTCAACAAGGGGAAAATTCACTGCTGCCAAAGGGCCCACCTTTTTCACCACCACCAGGATTCATTGCTGCGCAACTGCAAACTATTGAACAGATAAAGCCAAGAACTCTGGAAATGGCACCTGCTCTTACAACATCCATCCTGTTTTTAGCCCCATCTTTCCACCCATTATACTGGGAAGTAATCCTTAACAAGATGTGACTTGAGAATTACTTTTCATGATTCTATAGTCATAGTTTCTGAATACCCAGAAAGAAAAGATCTTCCCACTAAAGTCTTTGTCACTCTCATTTCACATCAGACTATGGCATGATTTCATCAGTGGAAATAATATTAAAGAAGAAACATTATTGCCCTCTCTACCTTTGTACCCTAAGGACCATGGGACATTTCCATTTGACTGCACCGTCTTTATAACTTTCCTATTTACATTCCCTGCATTTAGCAGAGTCCTTTGTGCATGATAATTAAGAAATGCTTTTCATTCATTCAATGGTATGTTATGTAGTCACTCGAGTAAATTCCTTGTTTGCCACAATTTTATTTCGTTTTTTTCCTGAGAAAGGGTACTCTTTTATTCTATGATATACTTTTGCAATGCTCTGGATCACACTTTAGTAATTTCTTAGGAAAAAAAAAGCCTGAATAGAAAATATGCCAAAATTCCCAGCATGAGCAATTTGGAATAAGTAATATCTATACAAGACAATCTTGAGATTACTGTAATTTAAGAATGCTTACCATATTGTTCAATAAAGCCAGAAAAGAATTCAGTCCCTGTTAGTGAGTCTTTGGGTAGCATAGTGCCATATAATCTTAAAATTGGCAGAGATCTCAGAGGCACTAGCACAATAAATTTCCTCTACAACATCCTGAACAAAAGGTAAACAGCACCTTATTTGAAGGTTTCCAGTGACAGGAACTTGACTACCTCATAACCAGGTCATTCCATTTTTGGACAGTTCTAATATTTAGGAAGCTATTACTTACACTGAGCCAACAATCATTATCCTTTGTAACTTTGACCCCTTGTTCCTACTTCTTTCTGTACCAAACAGAATTGAAATCTTTCCTCAATGTGGTAACTTTTCAAATAGTTAGGGCTATTCAGAAACACTATAAGGTACAATAGAGTGAGCATTTGTTGAATTCAAAAACCCTATATTCAAATTCCACTTCTGACAATGAATAACTATTTGGTCACAGGCAATAAAATTACTAAATTTTGTTATTTACCTATTAAATGTGAATAATAAAATCTACAGATACTTGTTTTGCTAGCATGCTGTATCAAATGATATTATGCAACTAAAGAATTTTACAAATATAAAAGCACTCTATACATAGGGCTTATCATGTTTTCTATACGATAAACATTCTCTAGTCTTTCAGTAGACTGTCGTTTGACTTGGATTCAAATCTCCATCATCATTCTGATAATCATTTTCTAGATTTCACAGAATAATAGAAATATAAAACTAGAAAGGATTTTAGAGGACATCTTTTATTAAATGTACCTTAATTAGACTCTTCAGTATAGCTTTCCTGACTGGGATTTACCATTCACTTGAAGATGTTCAATGAACAGAATCATATTGCCATTCAAAGTAGCCTATTTCAACTTTATAAATCTATAATTATTAAGAAATTTCCCTTTATATAAAGCCAAAATCTGCTTCTGTAACTTTGACTCACTTTGATTTCTACATTGGCAGATAAAGAAAGACAACCCTAATTTCTCTTCCACATGCTTTAGCTATCTATTACCCTTTCCTCTCCAAATCTCTTCTGTTGTTGAATTTTTTCCAGAAGCTCCATTTTGGAGAAGGTTCCAAATCAGCTAGCCTTCATTCTCAGTAGTCATCAACAAATTCCTTATGTCATTTCTCCCATTTCTTAATTCTTCCTGGAACAGATATCTACTTTTCTTGCATGTCTTTCAGTTCCTTTTTCATACCTTGTGTCTTCCAGCTAGAATGAAAGCTCTTAGAAGAAAGAGTCTACTTTTTGTTTGTTTTCATATATATATATATATAAGACTTAGCACAGTACCTGGCCCATAGTAAATGCTTTAAAAATTCTTGTTGTGACTGACTGGCACGTGAAAATCTTTCAAACACTTGATACAGATTTTATTTTTATTCTATGTCTTTTTTTCATTATTCTAAACATCCCCAGTTCCTTTAATTCTTCATGTTATAGAAGATCACTTAGTTCAAAATCTTGGTTACCCACTTATCAATAAATACCTACTTAGTTTCACATGATAATACATTTAGAATTGGTAGGGGGTTGTGGATGTCATTTAATTCAACCCCCTCAATTTATAGATAGTGAAACTGATAAGCAAATCTGTTAATTGAATTTCCTAAGGTCCCATAAATAAATAGTGACAAAATCAGGAATTGAACTCATGCCATCTTTGTCCTTAAGATCTTTGGGTTTTTGTTGATGTTGTTGTTTTGTTTGTTTTGGTTAGTTTTACCTAGGACTTTACAATTTTCCATGCTTACTGTGACCCCTTTGGGGGAATAATTTTCCCCTCACACACTAAGAATATGTACATGTTGGATTTCACCACTAGGATGAATTTCTTTAAACCTTGAATTCAAGAAGACTACTATTGGTCATGGTAGATCGACAAAGAGTTGACAAGATTGCTGCAGCAGAGAATTATTGACAATTACATATCTCTTCTTCCTCTAACCTTTCTCCTGGTGTCACCTATAGATTTCCTTGGATCTTTGGAAACTTCCTTCATCTCAGAGTGTCCAACTATGTCCACCCAAGAAGGAGGCTTATGACTACTAGATAGTTCCAAAATTTTAGTCGACCTCCTTTTGCTTCTCTGTTGCATATTATTCTGCTTTCCAACATTCTCACGCTGCTTAGATTACACTCTGATTCTTAAAATGCTATTTTATTTCATCCCCCTTTGAAGCATTATTCAATTCTTGCAAGGAAAATTTAACTCTCCTTAATAGCCTAGAGCACTGATGCAGTCTTCAAAGTCTTTATGTTTGTCTTCAATGGACATGCAATTTCAATCAACTAAAAAGTATTACTTCCCACCATCCTCACAAAAGCAAATCATGATTTTTTCCCACCAGTATAAACCCTATTCCCTAGCACTCACTCACTCTTTCCTAGCCCCGGTATGATTGCTATACTATGCTATATATATATATATATATATATATATATATATATATACATATACATATATATATGTTTATATATATATATATAAGTATATATATATATATATACTTATATATATATATATATATATATATATGTATGTATGTATGTATGTATGTATAAAGTTCACAATCTTTCCCCTTCTGAGATGGGTGTTAGCCTTACATTACAGTTATAACCTAGCTGGGGAAAGCACCAATTGCAGTAGCTATCTTGAAGAAAATACTCCTTTTTTTCAGCACACTTGTTGTTCATGATACTGTTTGGGGTGTAGAAATACTCCTGAGGCTAGGGCCTATAATCAGGGGCAGTAACCAGTGAATAACAGCCCACATTGAATAAGTGTTCAAGTTGTGATCTACATACCAGTTCTCATCAAATTTTCTTATCCAAACACTCTCCTCCAACCTACCTGTCTTCAATATTTCCTTATTATATTCATAGGAAATACCACCTTATAATCACCCAAGTGAATGACTTCAATATTTTTCTTCATTTTTTTACCCTCCCTAATCTTATATCCCCATATCAAATTTGTCATCAAATGTTATCATTTGTATGCCTACATTCTTTAAATTAGTCCCTTTTACTCTAGCATACTCCTATTGCTCTCATCAATCTTTGGTCAGGTCATTGTCATCTTTCAACTACACTATTTTCATAACCCCCCAATTGTGCTCCCTAACTTACATTTCTTGCTTCTCCCATGCATCTTCCACACAGCTGCTCAACTGATTTCCCAAAAACAATGATCCAACTGTGTTACTCTCCTGCTTAGTTAATTCGTGTGGCTCCCCATCAATTCTAGGATAGAATGTTATGTATTCATCCTCTAAAAATATCTATTTTGCAGTAAGTTTTCCAACGATATCATCATCATCAAGAAGAACTACACTCACAACTGAAACAACTTAACAAATATTGAGGAATTGATTTTTTGAATGATGAGGCATAAAATAAAAGAAGTTTACAGAAAACTGGTCCAGAGAAATTAGAAGTAGTCTTAATTTTTCACATCTCTTTTACACTCTATTTTAATAAGACCAACTCACCCTTTACACATGCAAAGATGGAAGAAATCTTATTATCTGCTTGTCAATAGTTTCCTCAGAATATGGAGGCCTAAACAAAACACTTAATCCAGGTGTGAATTTATGAAAACAAAGCACAACAAACCTATGGATTTCTTCATTCTCTACAATAAAACAATTTTGAAGACTAATCATATCAGCATATTTTTTATTCTGTGTGACTTAGTTTATCCCATATTTGCTGTCCACAAATATTTGTCTTTATGTTAAAAAGTCATCTAACTACATGTTATGAATACTTGATACATGTAGCTGGCTTTAACAAAAGAATAAACTTTGAAATTTATCCCATTTAATTTCAATGGATTAAGAAAAATGCATGTATCAAATAGTATCATTATAAGTAACAAAGAAGATTCTTGGAAGATGGTAGAGTAGGTCAGAAAATTCCAAGCTCTCAAGATTTTCCCCATTGAAAGAATGAAGTACTGCCTCAGGGAGAAGATAGAGCAGTAAAAATAAATTACAGTAGAGGGAGAAAAAGATTCCTCCTGGGACAATTGGAGAAGATCTGAAGAAAAGTTCTGGGACTAGTTTGTTCCATGTGAAGAATAAACACCACTAGGAGAGGTCCTAAAATCACTTAAAGCACAAGTGGCATACCCTCAGATATACTGGGTTGGGAGTTTGCCTGGGCCTCAGCTCCAGAAAATTTTACACGGGGGGTGGGGGGAGTGGGGATGGAATAGCACCAAGATGGCAGAATAGAAAGACTCACATATGCTCCTCCGAACCCACAGTCCATGGATTTCCTCTAAAGAGAACTCCCAACAAATTCTGGAACAGTGGAAGCCACGTAGCAACACAGTGAAGGAGATTTCCGTTCCAGAGAGACCTGGAAAACCAATCCCAAAGGTCCATTGCGCACCAGATGGGAGCAGAGCCTAGCCCTGCCCTGGCCATGTAGCACTGAGAGGAGTGAGCAGATCCGAGCATGTTTCAGGGATGGAATCTATAGCGGCTGCGAAGGTCCCTCCACCCACAGACACACAGGTCAGTGAGAGAGATATCTGGATGGCCTGAGAGGGGAGCGGGGTGTGTCAATAACTCGGGCTCCCTCAGGAGGCAGCAGCAGAGGCAGCAGGTGGCCAGAGGCTCCCAGAGCAGGCTGAAGCTCAGCAGGAGCTCCATTACTGAAGGTCTCTGCATAAAAATCCTGAGGGAACTGAGCCTGAGCTGTGGCACTGCCTCCACCTGAGAACCTGATTTAATCTTACCCTGAATAGCAGCCAGGCCTACCACCAAAAGCCCTGAGGCTGGGGAGCAGCATTTGAATCTCAGACCCCAAGCACTAGCTAGGCAGATCTGGGCTGGGGTGGAGAGGACTCTCAGAAGTCAAGTAACTGGCTGGGAAAATGCCCACAAAAGGGAAAAAAACTAAGACCATAGAAGGTTATTTTCTTGGTGAACAAATGATTCCAAGTGTCCTCTCTGACGAGGAAGAAAACTGCTTACCATCAGATAAAGACATAAGAGTCAAGGCTTCTGTAACCAAAATATCTGAAATAGATATCCAATGGGCTCAGGCCATGGAAGAGCTCAAAAAGGATTTTGAAAATCAAGGGGAGGGGCAGAACCAAGATGGTGGAGTAGAAAGACTCACATATGCCAGCTCCAACCCCACAGCCCATGGATTTCCTCTAAAAAGAACTCCCAACAAATTCTGGAACAGCGGAAGCCACACAGCAAAACAGTGAAGGAGATTACCATTCTAGAGAGCCCTGAAAAACTGATCCCAAATGTCCATCGTGGCGCGGACGGGAGCAGAACCCTCCCCTACCCTGGACGCACGGCCCTGAGAGGAGCGAGCAGATCCGAGCAGGCTTCAGTGACAGAATCTCCAGCGTCCACGATGGTGCTCCCACCCACAGACTCACAGGTCAGTGAGATAGACGGGCTGAGAGGGGAGCGGGGTGACTCTGAGACTCAGGCCCCCTCGGGAGGCAGCAGCAGAGGCAGCCTGTGACCTGAGACTCCCAGAGCAGGCAGGAGCTCAGCAACAGCTCCATTACAAAAGGTCTCTGCAAAACCCCCCTGAGGGAACTGAGCCTGGGAGGTGGCCCTGCCCCCACCTAAGCACCAGAAATTAAGCCCATTGAATAGCACCCAGGCCTGCCACCAAAAGCCCTGAGGCTGGGGAGGAGCATTTGAATCTCAGACCCCAAGCACTAGCTGGGCAGACCTAGGCCAGCTGGGGAGAGGACTCCCAGAAGTCAAGTAACTGGCTGGGAAAATGCCCAGAAAGAGGAAAAAAAATAAGACAATAGAAGGTTATTTTCTTGGGGAATGGATTGCGCAATTTCTCTCTGACGAAGAACCACTGGAAAAGACATGGGAGTCAAGGCCTCTGTATCCAAAAACATCTGAAACATCTGAAATAGATATCCATTGACCTCAGACCTTGCAAAAGCTCAAAAAGGATTTTGAAAATCAAGTTAGACAGGTGGAGGAAAAACTGGGAAGAGAAATGAGAGAGATGCAAGAAAAGCATGAAAAATGGGTTAACACCTTGAAAAAGGAGACCCAAAAAAATGCTGAAGAAAAATAAAGTTAGACAGGTGAAGGAAAAACTGGGAAAAGAAATGAGAGAGATGCAAGAAAAGCATGAAAAAGGGGTCAATACCTTAACAATGGAGACCCAAAAAAATGCTGAAGAAAATAACACCTTGAAAAATAGGCTAACTCAATTGGCAAGAGAGATTCAAAAAGGCAATGAGGAGAAGAATGTTTTCAAAAGCAGCTTTAGTCAAGTAGAAAAAGAGGTGCAAAATCTCCCTGAAGAAAATAGCTCTCTCAAAATTAGAATAGAACAGATAGAGGCTAATGACTTTCTGAGAAACCAAGAAATCACAAAACAAAACTAAAAGAATGAAAAAATGGAAGAGAATGTGAAATATCTCATTGGAAAAACAACTGACCTGGAAAATAGATGCGGAAGAGACAATATAAAAATTATGGGACAACCTGAAAGCCATGATCAAGAAAAGAGCCTAGACATCATCCCTCATGAAATTATCAAGGAAAACTGCCATGATATTCTAGAACCAGAGGGCAAAATAAGTAATTAT
>CM053771.1:444858969-444884433 GCA_028658325.1 Potorous gilbertii | reverse complement strand
CTGTCCCTCCCCAGGAGTGTTGACTTCAAATTGCTCCCTCTTCCCATTGCCCTCCCTTCCATCATCCTGCTACCACTCTGCTTATCTCCTTTTCCCCCACTTTCCTGTATTGTAAGATAGGTTTTCATACCAAAATGAGTGTGCATTTTATTCCTTCCTTTAGTTGAATGGGATGAGAGCAAACTTCATATTTTTTTTTCTCAGCTCTCTCTTTTTCCCTCTACGAGAAGTCTCCTGCTTCTTTCTTCTATGAGAGATAATTTACCCCATTCCATTTCACCCTCTCTCCTCCCACTGCATTTCTCTCTCACCATTTACCTTGATTTCTTTTAAGATATGATCCCACGCTATTCAATTCACTCTGTGCTCTCTGTCTCTGTGTGTGCATGCATGTGTGTATGTGTGTGCGCACATGTGGACATGTGTGTGTGCATGTGTGTGTGTATATGTGTGTGTAGTCCCACCAACTACTCAGATACTGAAAAATTTCAGGAGTTACAAATAATGTCTTTGCATATAGGTATGAAAACAGCTCAACTTTGCTAAGTCCCTTATGACTTCTCTTTGCTGTTTACTTTTTCATGCTTCTTCTCATTCTTGGGTATGAAAGTAAAATTTTATTTTCAGCTCTGGTCTTTTCATCAAGAATGCTTGAAAGTCCTCAATTTCATTGAAAGACCATATTTTCCCCTGAAGTATTATACTCAGTTTTGCTGGGTAGGTGATTCTTGGTTTTAGACCTAGTTCCCTTGATTTCTGGAATATCCTATTCCACCCCCTTCTATCCCTTAATATACTAGTTACTAGATCTTGTTATCCTGATTGTGTTTCCACAATACTGGAATTGTTTCTTTCTAGCTGAATGCAATATTTTCTCCTTGACCTGGGAGCTCTGGAAGTTGGCCACAATGTTCCTAGGAGTTTCTCTTTTTGGGTCTCTTTCAGGCAGTGATCTGTGGATTCCTTGAATACTTATTTTCCCCTCTGGTTCTAGAATATCAGGGCAGTTTTCCTTGGTAATTTCATGAAGGATGATATCTAGACTCTTTTTTTGATCATGGCTTTCAGGTAACCCCATAATTTTTAAATTGTCTCTCCTGCATCTATTTTCCATGTCAGTTGTTTTTCCAATGAGATATTTCACATTCTCTTCCACTTTTTCATTCTTTGGTTTTGTTTTGTGATTTCTTGGTTTCTCAGAAAGTCATTAGCCTCCATCTGTTCTATTCTAATTTTGAGAGAAATATTTTCTTCAGTGAGCTTTTGCACCTCTTTTTCCACTTGGCTAATTCTTCTTTTGAAAGCATTCTTCTTCTCATTGGCTTTTTGAACCTCTTTTGCCAATTAAGTTATCCTCTTTTTAAAGTGTTTTTTTCTTCAGCATTTTTTGGGTCTCCTTTGTTAAGGTATTGACCTGTTTTTCACGCTTTTCTTGCATCTCTCTCATTTCTTTTCCCAGTTTTTCCTCCACCTGTCTAACTTGATTTTCAAAATCCTTTTTGAGCTCTTCCATGGCCTGAGCCCACTGGATTTCTATTTCAGATGTTTGGGATACAGAGGCCTTGACTCCTATGTCTTTACCTGACGGTTAGCAGTTGTCTTCCTCGTCAGAGGGGAAGGTTGGAATCATTTGGTCCCCAAGAAAATAACCTTCTATGGTCTTATTTTTTTCCCTTTTCTGGGCATTTTCCCAGCCAGTTACTTGACTTCTGAGAGTTCTTTCCACCCCAGCCTACGTCCACCCAGCTAGTGCTTGGGGTCTGAGATTCAAATGCTGCTCCCCAGCCTCAGGGCTTTCGGCCCCTGGTGAGCTGCTATCCAATGTAAGATTAAATCTGGTTCTCAGGTAGGGGCAGGGCCGCCTCCCAGGCTCAGTTCCTTCAGGGGGTTTATGCAGAGACCTTCTGTAATGGAGATCCTGCCAAACTCCTGCCTGATCCAGGAGCCTCTGGCCACCCACTGCCTCTGCTGCTGCCTTCCGAGGGGACCCGAGTCATGGAGAACCCCACACCCCTCTCATCCTGTCCAGACGTCTCCCTCACTGACCTGTGCGTCTGTGGGTGGAGGGACCTTCGCGGCCACTGGAGATTCTTTCCCTGAAGGCTGCTGGGGTCTGCATCGCTCCTCTCAGTGCTGCGAGGCCAGGGAAGGGCTCCACTCCAGTCCAGTGTGCGATGGACCTTTGGAATCAGTTTTTCAGGGCTCACTGGAACGGAATTCTCCTTCACTGTGTTGCTGTGTGGCGTCCACTGTTCCAGAATTTGTTGGGAGTTCTTTTTAGAGGAAATCCAAGGGCTGTGGTTTCAGAGCTATCATATGTGAGTCTTTCTACTCTGCCATCTTGGCTCCACCTCCTCATCTCCTTTCTATGGAGCTTTTAACTGGCACTCCCTCAAGCTTAAGAATGTCTCACTCCTCAACTCAACATCCTAGCTTACGTGACTTCATTTGAGTTACCGCTAATTCTTTCCCCAATTCCCTTCTACAAGAACCCTGTAAAAATTTCCCTTAAGGCCACTGCCTTCCTTCTGATCATTATCTGCATTGTATCTTGTATTTATTTTGTTTTTACATATTTATATTCTTGATTTTATCTTCCTTATATTGCAAACTTCAGAAGAGCCAGACCTGTCTTTTTCCTTTCTTTGTATCCGTCATTTAGCACAATGCCTCAGGCCCAGGGCACACTTAACAAATGCATATAGATATTTTTGTTTTTTAAGCTTATGTGTGATTCATGTTGGTGGCCTGACCTAAAAAGAATTATTAACATCCTTTCTAGAAAGAAACTCATTGGAAAAAGTTCTATGTGTTAGCTGATGTTAATTCTTTATTTTTTCTAAAATTTTAAAACTAAATAAATTCTTCCAAAACTTCATAATGATAAATATTTAAAACACAAAACAATGTTTTCTCTACTCTAACACTCTGTAAGTGTCCTGAGTATAGGAACTGGGTTTTTTTTCTTTTTGTTTTGTTTTGTTTTGTTTGTTTTGTTTTGTTTGCTTTCTTTCATTTCCAGCTTTTAGCACAATGCCTGGAACATAGTAGGTTCTCATTAAATACATTCTTGATGTTGAGTTCCTGATGCCCATCCTCACCTGTGTCCACTACCTCTCATTTTCTCTTACATAAAATTAATTGATTTTTGGCTAATATAAAATTTAATTTGAACCCTGCTAAATTCTGCTGAAAATTATATATAGCTCAAAGTATTTTTTTGGATTGTATGAACATCAGCTGAAAGATGGATAACCACATAAATACAGATCAGATTTAAGCATCTGCATGATCAGTCTCTTCCACCTCTTATTCATTCTATACCTAGCAGTCAGATTCCTCTTCCTAAAACCTTGCCTTCCTCGTGTGATGACAATGATTATTCAGTACTTATGGGATTCAGCCCATAATCCTTACCCTTGTATTTAAAGCCTTATATATTTTTTCCACATTCTAACTATTTGTATTGAGCTTCAGCAAATATATCCTTGTTTTTGTCAGACTAGTTTCACTCTCCCTCAAAGGTAATGTGCTTATTCTTGCCTTCTTTTTCTGACGGAGATGACATCTTCTGACATCTCTTTTCCAGTAATTAGAGCTAGCAGGTACCATTGCTATCATTTTATTCAAATTTTCATTTTATGGCACAGGAAACTGAAGTAGAGAAAGCTAAAGCAATTCATTAGAAAGATCACTGGTTTCGGAATCAGAAAACATGGCTTGAAATCACACCTGGAGCTCACTTCCCATCTGTGTGACAGAGTAGATATCACTAAACTTCTCTGAAAGCATTTCATCACCTTTACAATGAAGATAATGATAGTCTAGTTGCCTTATGGAGTTACTGAAAGAAAACACTTTGTAAAATCTGAGGTATATTAACATGAATTAGTATTATCATAGCTCAAGGATTTACAGATAACATATCAAGGATTAAAATTCTAAATCGAAGATTAGAGGTTCTCTCTAGCACGTAAGTTGTCCAACCTATTCCTAAGAGTATCTGAATCTCATCCATCCTTGAAACTTTTCTCTGATGACTAACAGACTCCAATCAATAACGATGTCTCCCTTTCCTGACCGCCCACTGTGTAGTCAAGTATGACATTTTCTTAATCACATGTTTTGCTATTTAACTATACTCTTTTCAGTACTTGCAAATAATCATGTATTTCAAATTGATTAATATTTCTAAATGCATCTTATTTTCCTAACAATATTTTAAGCCCTTTGAATTAAATGGAACATGTGATGTACTAGGTTTTGTATTTCTCAGAATACCAAGGTAGTAACATAATAGGTGTTAAGAATTTATTGAATGGATGGATGAAAAAATGATAAAAAACATAAGAAATAATTAACTGTAGTCAATGGCAAGCATAACCCATGTATCAGATGGACCATTGGCATTGTCACTATGGGGCAATGACAATCTTTTAAGTCATTTCTCCATGCAGATGTTCTTCAAGAGCATCACAATCTATCTTGTTGGATTACCTTTAAAAGGATTCTCTGTTCTTCAAGCACTCAGCCTAGTAAGTTATACAACACGTAGTAGACTTTATTGTTTTAGTGAGGCAGTGTAGTTTATTGGCTACATACACACGCACACACACGCATATACGTGCGTGTGTGTGTGAGTGGCCTTGGAGCAAAGAAAAAATGAGTTTCAGTTTTGCTATAGAAAAAAATAAATAAATAAAAAAAATAAAATACATTTATATTATTGGAAGGGAGAAAGATGCAGGGGATGGTCTAGGCAACATAGAAAAATCACATAAATTTTAATAAAATGTTTGTTAAAGTGAATTGGTGACAATATGGCAAGAAGTCAACCTACTATTATCATTTCATTCAGTTCCAGGCAGGCATTCTTCTAAGATGTTGTCACCCAGTGGACATGCTGTAGACTTCTTCTGTGCTAATGAACTCATCTCACATTTGAAAAAAAAAAAAAAAGAAAAACCAAACTGGAAGCAACACTCTAGTGCCAGAGGAGCAAAATATAAAATAATTGATAAATATTTACCAAAATCTATGAAACATAGATAGTATTAATTTGTGGTTTTCTAAATAAATATACCACTCACAAGGATGCTTATGTAAAATTTAATGCCTGCCCTCTTTCTATTTTGTGTTTGATTATAAATTGCAGAGAAGATAAAATCCTTCATTGGTAGAGAAAGTTCTTTCTCTTTTCTCTGGCTTGTATTAGGGATTTAATAAATAATAATTGAATGACTAGCAAATGTTTATTCACAATGACTATTACAAGCCTAGATACCATCCATTTATTCAACTGACACCAAATTTAAACCAGCCAAATTCCTAAGTTTGCCTGAAAAATCTCTTCTCTGCCTACCTATCTTGTCGTACCTCCCTTGCCCAAGGATCTGTATGATTCATATTAAAAGTTAAGGGACAAGTTTTGGGTTATTCTTTGATGTACTCCATGCTAGACTGATTCCTTTTCTCTTTAGAAGTATAAAGGCCTTCTTGTGCTATTGAATGATGCTTACAGATGTTACTTTCTTCTCAATCATTTCCTATAAAGGTTCAGAATCCATGTATAATCTCTTTTTCTCTGTAGCTTCTCAAAGAGCTATCCTTTTTTCCCCAATTTTCTGACACCAGTTCTTAGATGTTAATGGTTCCTTGGACAGGCCTTATGGTAATACATGCCTGACATGGTAGAGTGAGAGGAAAGAGTGCAATGAGTTCCCTTCCACAAATTTCTGCTAAAATACCTAGAAAAAAAAACACTAAATCAAATCTTGATGGGAAGATTCAGGAAAAAAGTCAAAAAATAACCTATCTGACTTAGGTCAGCATATGGACTTAGAAGTATGGGTAAATGGATGCTGGGGATTAGAAAGAGCTAACATTGCAGGGTATGTAACACTCTAGCCCTTGGAGAGATTCCATGCACAAAGGCAAGAGGACATTTGAGATGTATACCAGGGAACAACCAAACCCATGCTGGAGAGTTGAGACAGGGATGGGAGGGAAGTGACAATTGAATAACTATTCAGCTATAGGACCACTAATCCAAGGTGGATTGAAAATGGGACCAGAATACAAGGATGACATCTGCGTAGGAAGGCATTGGGCCATGCACTGAGAAAGAAAAAAAAGAACAAAAAAATGAGTAATACTAATGGTATGGCTCAAACTATATGCTTTTACTAGAATCTCACTTCTAGCATGTAACTTAACCTAAAAAAGGAATAACCAAGACAAAAATCTCAGACAAAATGGGAGCCTACAATGCTAATACTTTGAATGGAAAGTGCTAGGTGATAGAAGCAAAATTCCAGCAGCTACCAACTCTTGCACTGAAATAAAACAAGTCATAAATTTGAAGACTTAGGGGAATAGGAAGGAGAGAATGACAGCAATCAGTCTTTTCGCTGGATCAAACCCTTTGGGAACACTGAAAACTTTCCAGTTCCAAGACTGTCTTTAAGTTCTTAGAACAACACAGCATTCAATATCCCAAGAACACAGTAGCAGGACAAGATCAGAACTTTAGCCCAGAAATGTGCAAGATGCCAGAGCTTACATTAAGTTGAATTTCACAAACTAGATTATAAGAATGGGCAAAAGCAAGCAAGAAAACAAACAAAAAACAGATCTCCATCATTTTTTCATTCTTTTGGCTTTGTTTTGTTATTTCTTGGTTTCTCATAGTCATTAGCCTCCATCTGTTCCGTTCTAATTTTGAAAAAAACTATTTTCTTCAGTGAGCTCTTGAACCTCCTTACCATTTGGCTAATTCTGCTTTTGAAAGCACTCTTCTCCTCATGGGCTTTTTGAACCTCTTTTGCCAATTGAGTTAGCCTCTTTTTCAAGGTGTTATTTTCTTTAGTATTTTTGGGGGTCTCCTTTAGCAAGGTATTGACACGTTTTTCATGCTTTTCTTGCATCTCTCTCATTTCTCTTCCCAGATTTTCTTCCACCTGTCTAACTTGATTTTCAAAATCCTTTTTGAGCTCTTCCATGGCCTGAGCCCATTGAATATTCATTCTGGATGTTTGGGATACAGAGGCCTTGACTCCTATGTCTTTACCTGATGGTAAGCATTGTTCTTCCTCATCTGAAAGGAAAGGAGGAAACATCTTGTCACTAAGAAAGTAACCTTCTATGGTCTCATTTTTTTTCCCCTTTTCTGGGCATTTTTTCCAGCCAGTTACTTGACTTCTGAGATTCCTTTCCACACCCACCTCCCCTCCAGATCTGCCCAACTAATGCTTGGGGTCTGAGATTCAAATGCTGCTTCCCAGCCTCAGGGCTTTCAGTGGGGGCAGGGCTGCTGGGGATTTATGCAGAGACCTTCAAAAATGGATCCGAGCTCCTGCCTGCTTTGGGAGCCCCTGTCCACTGCTGCCTCCTGAGGGGGCCTGAGTTATGGGGACATTCCATTCCCCTCTTAGTGATCCAGACAGTGCCAGGCTCTGTCACAAACCTTTGGCGTCTGTGGGAGGATGGACCTGCGTGACCACTGGAGATTATATCCCTGAAGTCTGCTCGTATCTGGTCCTCTCAGTGCCACACGGCCAAGGCAGGGCTGGGCTCTGCTCTGGGTTTGGTGCGTGATGGACCTTTGGTGTCAGTTTTTCAGGGTTCTCTGGAACAGAAATCTCCTCCACTCCATTGTTGTGCATCTTCCATTGCTCCAGAATTTGTTTAGGATTCCTCTTTACAGGTAATTTATGGGCTGTGGATTCAGAGCTAGCATATGTGAATCTTTCTACTCCACCATCTTGGCTCCTCCCCCAGATCTCCATCATACTGAGCTATTATGGAATGGTCAAGAGACAGAACCAGAATAATGGAATGATTCCAAAACTTGTATAAAATTGCCTCAGAGAAAAACAGCATAGGCACAAAAAAGGAAGGAAATTCATAGAAGAGATGGAGCAGAAGGTTTTTTTTTGTTTTTTTGAGTTTAAAATAGTTTTATAGATGGAATGAGAGCATCTGAGGGGGAAAGGAAAAGGAAATGAGAAAGATGAAACAGAAAGAATAGCAAAGGAAATTGACAACTTGACACAAGACAAATAAAATCTTACTCAAATAACATTCTCGTCAAAAATTAGAATAGTTCAAGTAGAAGGCAATAAATCCACGAGGCACCAAGAAATATTGAAATACAGTAAAAAGTCTGAAAAAAATAGAAGAGAATGCATGTCATAGCAAAAGCAACTTACAGGGTAAAGAGATCAAGGACAAAAACTTTAAGAATCATTGGTAATCTGTAAATCATGTCAAAAAGTAGAACTTAGACACTCTATTTCAAGAAATTTTAAAAGAAAACTATAAATATCTCTTACATCCAAAAGGCAAAGTAGAAATTAAAAGCCTCAGCTGTTCACATTCTAAAAGAAACCCCTAAATTAAAATTCCCGTGAATATTAAAAACAAAATCCAGTGTTCAAGTCAAAGTAAAAATAATACTACAAGCATGCAGAGACAAATATTTCAAGTACCAAGGAATCACAGTCAGGGTTCCTCATGATTTATCAACTACTACCATAAAGGAACAGAGAACTTGGAAGGAAAAGAATGTGGGTTTATAGTCAAGAATAACTTCCACCAAAAGTAAGTATAATATTATTTAGGAAAACATGAATTTTTAATGAAATATAGGACTTCCAAGCATTCATGATGAAAAAGTCAAAGTTACCAATAACCTTTGGAGTACAAACACAGAAATTAAAGAACCATAAAAAGGTAAGCATGAATGAACAAAGATAAAGTCTTTACACAATGATTGGTAGCTTAAATTTGAATACAGGGAGATGATATGAACCTTTTTATTATCAAAGTTTAGAGAATTCTAATTAGGAAAAGACTAAAGTTGATTTTTTTATGTCCTCAAGATCTTAATGCTTTTAAGAAAAAACATGAGAAAAAGAAGTTGAGAAATACACTGGGACATGACTGGAAAGGAAAAGAATGTTAGGGAACATTATCTCACATATTCAGGTTGCATAAGTAAAAATCTTTACAAAAGACAGTGTTGAGGGGGGGAAAAATTGATACTTGGATTTCATTCTTATCTGAATTGATGAAAAGTGGAAGAATACACAAACAATTGGACTCAGAAATGTATTTATTCAATAGGGAAATAGGAGGTAAATGGGACAAGGTACAAGTAGCAGTTAAAGGGGGGATTAATTAGGTGAAACAACTAGGTGGCAAAGTGGATACAACACAGGACCTGGAGACAGGATGTTCTGAGTTCAAATCTGACTTTACATGCTTACTGTGTGACCCTGGACAAGTCATTTTACCTTGGTTGCCTCAATTTCCTCATCTTCAAAATGAGTTAGGGAAGAAAATGGCAAAATACTCCCACATCTTGACAAAGAAACTTCAAATGGCATCACTGAATGTTACATATGGCAAAAAACCAAACAACTGAACAACAATTGAGCAACAACAAAATAAAGATGTTATTAATCCTAAGAAACTACAAGCTCCAAATATGTTATGTATGTGTATATGAATACATACATGTATATGTATGTGTACATATATATGTATCTGTATATATGTGTGTATATATATATGTATATATTTATAATGAAGAAGAGCCCATTTTTTGTGTTTCTTTGCCTTCTTAGTTATCTTCTAAATGACTCCTTTATCCGACTCAATCTTCCTTTTAAAAATATATTACTATAATTTCTTCCATAATGCTTTCATTTCCCAATATATCTATCTCCACTGCCCACTGCTCCTATTAAAAGCATTAATGTAGGGGAGGAGAATGTTAGGAGGAATGAGTTCAGTGAATTTACTAACACATCACAAGACTGACAATATAAGGAATGTGCCATATCCATAACCACCCATCTCCATCCTCTTTCAATAGTCAAGCCCAAATAGTAGATCAGGTGTTAGCTCCCTACTATTGCTAAGATGCCAGTTCAGTGACCCTTACAGCTGCTTCTAGGAGGAACTTATGAATTCAACTTGGTGCCAGAACAAAGAACAATGATGGGTAGAAAGACATACAATAAGAAGAATTCACATGTTTTTCAGGGAATTCATTTTTTTTTATACTGGAGGCAGAGTAGAGAGGCACATAATTCATTTACACATGCTTAGAATTCAACAGAAAAAAAGGTATCTTTAGTAAAGTCAATTCAATACAGCAAATTTTATCTTTAATAAAATCTGCATATTCTCTGATGAAGAGCATAAGAGTTTTTGAACATGAGGGAAATCAGAATATTTTTCTTGGTTTTGTTAATGATTATTTTTCTCAATGCATTGTTTTTTCTTAAAAGAATCTAGCATTCATTTAACCTGAATCAAATTAAAATTGGATGATGAAGAAAAGGATTACATATCCAACTTATGTTGTTGAGATGACTAAAATGTTATAATGAGTTATGTAATTACTCAGTTGCAAAACTTTTCCAACAAGTAAATAGCAATTCATCTTAGTGCAATGAGCCAAATGAGACCATTCAGGCAGTAATCATTAAGACAGAACAGAGAAACTAAAGCGTATCAAACAGCAAATGAGATTGAGTCATTAAAACTAAATTTTCCTTCCCCCTGGATACCTTTGAATACTCTAATAATACTAAGAACTCCAGCTGACATTTGCAAGAGCCATTTACAGTTCAGATGTTAGATAGAATGCAGAAAATGATGAGTGCTACTGAACAACAGGTACTATTAGGCACTCTTATTTGAGGTGAGGGAAGAGCTTAAAATGGACATCTTGGCAGCCTTTAAGGATCATATCCATGTATGACTTGCTTCAGAATTTTGAAATCCATTAGCATGTTTTGGTAAATTAGTTCTAATTTGCATTTAAATTTGACGCATATCAGGATTAAAACCTGAATTCAGGATATATACCTGTGTACCTAGTCCACTGACATTTCACATTATTTAACATAGAAAATTCATTATGATAATTTTGTGAAATGTGCATCAGAATAAATTGGTATTTCTATTTCATGAATTATGTGGTATATTATGCATTTCATTTCAGCAAATTATCTGATTCTATTTGGCCCTGAAATTATATACTCTTTTGTACATGTTATGTTAGTTTAGTTTACAATAACAATTCTCATTTTTACTTCACTTCATTCTGGCTAGATACTATTTAAATGATTTTGCTGTGCCCTACCTAAAACTATAAAAGTGTGGCAAGACCATTGTTAATTATTTGTACTGTGACTTGATTTCTCATGATTTTATAAATAGGTAACTTTTTAAAGTTGCTAAAATCAATACTATTGGGGAAATATGCATAACTGAAAAAATACTTGTTTTATGATATGTAACTAAGCCTGGCTGCTAAAGATATTCAAAAAGGTCATGTACTCTCTTTTAAAAGGGTTCAGGGTTAGCTATTAGAACAACCTTCACATTCTGTTACCAACCCATTCTATCATATTCTCTGTCTGACAAACTGAAGAATCTTCCTATAAGAGCAGTCTGCCCTACCCCATGTAAAAGAAATAGTGAATCTGGCTCTACCCTGTGTAAAAGAAATACTTCACCACTTTAGTGGACCAGTCTGACATTAGAACATGCTCCTGGGGGCTTCTTTGAGAAAGTATATATTCTGCCCTTTAAAGGATGGGCTGGATGTGAATGATAGAATTGCTAATGAGGAGGTTTCAGGGGTAAAGTATAGGATAGGTAAAAGTATAGAGGCAAAGGATCATGGATCTTTTATGAGGAATATTGAATATTCTGGTTTGACTGAATGGTGAATGATGTGACTAGGACTTAGATAAGAATAGCAAGGGGGAAGGTATGGGGGGATAAAATCTTAATTTTAAGGAAGTGATTGTAGAACATAAAAAAGAATAATATAAAAAAGAATAGCAAAAAAATTTCTTGAAAATGCATGGTCAGTATGGTAGGTACAGACAAGATGATGGAGTAGAAGGAGGGGTGTGCTTGAGCTCTCTCCCCAAACTCCTCAAAAAACCTGTAAAAATTAATCTCAACCAACTCTCAGTCAGCAGAAGTCACAAAAAGTGTGAAACAGATTTATAGTCAAAGACAATATGGAAGGCCTAGAGGAAGGGTATATTGCACTGGGCTCAGAGTGGAATACAGTCAAGCATGAGCTGCATCTGCACAGACAGGACTAAAAAAGACCTCAGGGCAGTGAATGAGTGGAAGTTATAATGGTTTTCAGTCTTCTCAACACACAAACATCAAAGATAGCTTCAAAGATCAGTGGCATAGCTCTATCATCTGGGTGAGAAAGGAATGTGGCCTTGCCCTGATCCAGGCCGGTGGAAGCCACTGCCTCAGTGATGACTGCTTCTGGAACTCTTAACCTACAGATGGTGGGGAAATCAAGCAGCTGATCTGGGTCACAGTCTTAGGTAGAAGTTCTCAAGCAATGAGGAGTAATGAAGTGGCAGAACTGGCAGCAGCTATGGAGAGGGAATTCTACTTGCAGTTTCAGGGCATAAAAGAATGCTTGTTATTGCTCACCTACCAGATCATAGGCCAGGAGAGGAGTAATACCTCTCCTTTGATCACTGAGAAATTACAAGTGCCTAGAGATAACTCTGAAAACAGCTCCACACAATCCTTGAAATTTGGGACAGTATGCCCTCTGCTTAACGAAGAGCTCAAAAGTCAAGTAATTGACTGAGAAAATTACCAAACAGAGGTCAAAATAAGACTATAGAAGGTTACTTTCTTTGTGAAAAGAATTATCTTATGTCCTTGGGGATGAGGAAGATCAAAATATACAACTGAAGGAAGACAACAAGGTCAAGGACCTACTTCTAAAGCCTCCAAGAAAAAAATATGAAATTGTCTCAGGTCATGGAAGACTTCAACAAAAGATTTTGAAAAGAAAGTCAAAGAATTAGAGGAAAAAAATGGGAAAAGATATGAGAGTGATGCAAGAAAATTATGAAAAATAAGTCACCAGATTGCTAAAGGAGACCCAAAAAATACTGAAGAAAATAACACCTTTAGAAATAGACTCACCCATATGGCGAAAGAGGCTAAAAACCAATGTGGAGAATATCTTAAAAAACAGAATTGACCAAATGGATAAAGGAGGTTCAAAAGCATATTGAAGAAAATTATTCAATCAAAATTAGAATGGAGCAAATAAAAGCTAATGACTTTAAGATAAATACAAAAAAATATATAACACAAAACCAAAGTATGAAAAAAATAGAATAAACCACAAAATATCTCATTATAAAAACTGATCCGGAAAGCAGAGTCTCAAGAGGTAATTTAAAATGTTTTGTTTTCCCTGAAAAACATGATCAAAAAAAAAGAACTTAGACATCATCTTTCACGAAATTATCAAGAAAAACTGTCCTGACATTCCAGAACCAGAGGATAAAATAGAAATGGAAAGAATCCACCAATTACCTCCTGAAAAAGATCCCAGAAGGAAGAAAAAGACAATTGGAAATATTGTAGCCATATTCCAGAGTTTCCAGGTCAAGAAACACAAGCAGCTAGAAAGAAACAATCCACACATAGCAGAAACACAATAAGGAAAATATAGGATTCAGCAACTTCTACACTAAGGAACTGGAGGACTTGAAAATGACCTACTCAGAAAAACTGAACATACTCCTTCAGGGGAAAAAAAAAAGGAATATCAATGAAATAGAGGACTTCCAGTCATTCTTGTTGAAAAGACCAGAATTGATTAGAAAATTTGACTTTCAAATACAAGAATCAAGAGAACCATAAAAAAGTAGACAGGAAAGACAAACTGTAAAGACTTATTAAATTTGAATTGTTTACATACGAACATATAAAAACACACAAATATACACACATTCACACGTATGTGTGTATGTAATGTGTATATTATATATGTGTAGGTATATGTGTATGTAGGCATATGTGTACATATATATATACTGAAGAAAAAATATATATGTATATATATATACTGAATAAATATACTGAAAATATATATATGTATTATATGTATATATATACATATACATATGTATATACATATACATATATATGTATTATATATACATATATATAATATATATATATATATACTGAAGAAAATAATTCCTTCAAAATTAAAAGGGAGGAAATAAAAGTTAATGATTTCATAAGAAATAAAAAAAAAATTGTAACACAAAACCGAAAGAATGTATGTGTATGAATGTGTATATGTGTATATACGAATATATGTGTGCATGTGTTTATATGCATGTACATATGTACATGTGTGCATACGTATGATCTATACACATGCATGTATGTATAAGTATAGATATACCTATATACAGATACATATCCATGTATATGTGTAGATGTATACATGCATATATGTATGTGCATGAATGTGCACAGATAGAAAGATGTATGTATATATATATATATATTTAAAAGAAAAGAAAATAGGTTGAAGGACATAGAATAAAGAGTTTTTATTTAGTCATTAGGAAGCCACCATGGGCTTTTAAATAGTAGAGTGAAATGGTCATGGTGATTCAGTAAGAGTCTGATAGCATTGCCTGTAGGATTTTTGCCGGGGGGTGTTATTGTTCTTTTGTGTTTATTTGTTGTTTGTCCTTCATTCAAGTAGAGAACCATGACATCAGGAATGTGATGTTATGATTTGCAAGTGAATTAAATTTACATGAGGCAGGACTTTGCAAAGCCATGACTCTCACTCTCTCCTCCAGATCCATCTGTGTCCAATAGCAAGATATACATTAGAAAGACTGGTGATGGCCCCTTGACTGAAAGTAGAGACTAGGAGAAGGGATAATAGTTAGAAATCTGAATTAGTCCAAAGACAATAATGAGAACCTGAAATGAGGTGGTGGCAATAGGACTAGAAAAGATGTGGGAGACATTATTTTGACAAAGTGAAGTGTCAAAGCTGATTCCTCAATTTGTATTATGAGTGACTGGGAGATGATGCTGCCATTAATAAAAATATGTTAATCATGAGAAGAAAAAATAAAAATAGGAGTAATGTTTTGTTTATGATAGTTGTAAGGTACTAGAAATATATCCAGATGATTTTCATCAGGCAATGTACCTTATCTCTCACAAGTGAAAATTTAGATCAAGATAAATGTGGCAGTTTCCTATGTAAAGGTGATAATGTTTCTTAAATCAATGATTCAATGAATGAATGAATAAAAGTGTATTGTATTTGACATTTATTCAGTTCTTAACAAATACAACATGCTATTATAGACACCATGGATACAGGAACAGATTAAAAACACAACAGACCACTCCCTGTCATCAAAGACCTTACATTCTATTGAGGGATACAGTACACAAACAAGTAAGTAAATACAAGATAATTTGAGGAGAGAGCTAAATACAAGCTTCACAAATGGGATGACATCTAAACTGAGCTTTTAAGGAATCTAAACATTCTAAAAAAAATAATTCATTATAAGCACAGAGGAGAGTACTTGTAAAAGAACGAGTATAACAGAAGAAATTCCAAATATGGCAAACAGCAAATAAGCTGTAGCTGTATGATTTGAAAAACAGAGTCTTGGAAGGGAAGTAGAAGGAGATATCAAGAAAGTTACCTTGGAGCCAGATTATGAGGGTTTTAAATATGAAGTTAAGGAATTTGCATTCTATTTAGGAGACAATATGGAACCATTAAGGTATTTTGAGCAAGCAGGAGGAATATAATTTAAGAGCTTATTGGAAAAGATAAGGAGAGAAGTGTTAAGACCCAAACAAATACGGTTTGCATGATTTCACATGCATAATTGATATGATAGTGCTTCGTTTGTCAATGGGTTTGGGAAGGGTGGGCATGAAGGAGAGAATTGAAACTCAAAACTTTAAAAGAGAAGACCGTTACAAATAAATGCAAAATTAAAATAAAAACAGTGCATTTATGTAGTTAGAAATATTTCCTGAATATCGGGTATGTTTAAGTGCTGATTCAATATTATTTTTCATTTTCTTGTGCAAAATTATATAATTTTTGAGCATACTGTGGTGAACTATTTGAACCATCTGTGTTTCTTGAAACACGTATCATTCCTGAAACACTTATCAACACCCTGAACACAGAATGACATAAAGTTGATTGTAGTGATTGCCCAGGCTTATTAACAATCCTATATAGAAGAAGATCAAGGAAATTCTAGGTTATTGCTAAAAGGCATTTGGTCTTTAGTTGTTTGGTTTCTTTTTGTTGTTGCTGTTGAGTTATTTCAAGTCATGTCTAAAGCTCCATGATCTTTTCCGGAGTTTTCTTGGCAATGGCAGTGAAATGGTTTTCCATTTCCTTCTCCAGTTCATTTTACAGATGAGAAACTGATAACCAGAGTTAAATGATTAGTTCAGGGCCACACAGCTAAAGATTGTCTGAGTCTAGATACAAACCCATGAAGATGAGTCTTTCTGATTCCAAGTCCAGTGTACCAATAGTAGGACACTTTAAAAATCAAATCCAAATAAATAATACAAAATAGTCAAGCAGAATTATCTAAATATACTTTTTCTTACTTTCTCCTCTTTTCCTTCCTTCCTTCTTTGCTTTTTTCCTTCCTTGCTTTTTTTTCTTTCTTTCCTTTATTATAGATTACAGAACAGGAAAGGGAAGAATGACATTAAAGAGAAAGTATTAATAAAACATTCCCTTTAATTTGGATATCTTCAGTCCCTGAAGTAGTTTTTTTAATGCAATGTGGGTTAGATCTATTTTTTTTAGCAGGTAAACTCTTCAGATAACAGACCATTTCATTAACTCACACTGATTGAGGTAGCTATGTTCAATGCATAATCCTAATTGTTCTAAGATAAAATAAGTCTGAAATGCCTCTGCAGTCTAGGCAGTATTAATAGGAAAACATGAAAATTACATATCTTAAAACAAGTAGACATTGAATTCTGACTTTAATTCTTATTGCTTTAGTGAAGAGATCACTGGTATGTTTATGAGTACGATGAATTTAACATCTCTTTAATTATTCTATTCTGTTTTTGTGTATATTTTTTTTTAGCTTTATTATACTTAAATGCAAACAATAGGATACTATGCATCCTGAGAACACTACATATTAAATTTGGAGGTTTTGGTTGAATAATCTTTGACTTTTATATCTTCCTCTGATGGTAAGCTTTGTTCTTTCTCATCTGAAAGGATGGGAAAAAAATGCCTGTTTGCCAAGAAAGTAGCCTTTTATAGTCTTATTTTTTTCCATTTGTGGGACATTTTCTCAACCAGTTCCCTTGACTTCTGATTCTTTTGTCAAGAGAAGTGTGTACACTGGGGACCTGTAAGTTCTCAGGTCCTCTAGGTTGGCACAATCAAGAAAGAGGAGTTTATGGGTTAATCGTTGTGTATATATGTATGCATATTGGTATATGTGTAATTTCTTTACATAATTATCATCTGTACATTACTTATTATGTATATATTATACATAAATTAGTAATATTGAAAACCTACAAAAATTCTGAAAGTAGTGTATTACTTAAACTAAAAAACTGTAGAATTTGATAATACAAGCTGACAGTTTAGAATAAATCAAATGTTTTGGTTGTTGAAATATATACTTGGATTCATTATAATATTTGCAAGGTAATTTAAAATCATAAACAAAATTATTGGGAGAATTTTTAATTATTACATACAGATTTTCAAGTATTTAAAACCATATTATGAATGCTAACATTTGTACATGTCCAAAGTTTAGATGTAAACATTTAAAATATAACATTTAATCAATCTATTTAAGTCAGTAATAAAAAAATAGATGGAACTAAAATGATGCACAATAATGAATGTAACTTATTACATGGAAGAGTACTTCAAGTTCCCATGCTTTCCATTAGCTAAATCAAATAACCTAATTTCACAAACAATTCAGTAACATGTATAGAAATTTAGAGCAAGAATGAACTTTAGAGATACTACAGCATAGTAAAGAAAGGATTTGCAGAACTGATAACTGACCTGGGCCCTGAAAAGAAAAAAATAGGGAAAAAGTTAGGGAAGTTGAAAAATGATCATGGGGAGAGCAGGTATTTTGAGTAGCAGAAATGATATGAATAAAAGTATGAAGGTAGGAACGGATATGTATTGTATAATAGGAGAAGATGAGGTCAATTTAACTAGAGCTATGTAAATAGTGAGATATAAGACTGAAATCTTTCTGGGGTTTGGTTTTCTCATATGTAAAATGTCAGAGGTGAATTAATGATCTCTAAAAACGATAAAATCAGTAATCATTAGCCTTAAGTACTTTTACCATTGTGGCCACTCTTTTGTAAATGTTTCACTTTGCCATAGTCTCATAATGGAGAAGCAAACGTGAAGACAGTATTCTAGATATGGCCTAAGAATGGTGTACTATGGTAGAACATGTATTCCTTGTGTGACACAGCTTAGAGCAGTTTTAGCTTTTGTGTCTACCATGTGATTCTAGGAGGATTTATTGATATGTGTGAAATTTTCCCAAAATCTACTTGTAATTCCAAGCTATTAAAGCCTGTAATTTAAGGTCACTGTAATTAGGGATTATTTTATATATCTCAAGTGTATGACAGATTTCTTGGCACTTACTGAGAACTTAATAAATTATGTTGTTGATTATGTAGTGTAAATGTAATGCAATATAGAGGAAAAAAGAAAAACAAAATTAAGGAGTCATTTTTAGGGAGATGTCTGTATTTAATGAGTCATAGGAGGCAGAGAAGTCATCAATATAAAAGGAAGAATAGAATTCAAAGAAACAGGAAAAGAATTACAAAGAGGAAAGTAAATATCTGTACTAAATATTACCCATGGTTCAAAGTATATGGGAACCAAGAAAAAACCATTGGGTTTAGGCTTTTTGTGGCATAGGATAGAGTGGTTTCTATATGCCCTTAAGTAATAAATATATGTGGTAGGAAACATAGCATACATACAGTTTACTATTTTGCTATTTAAGAATATATGGGACATGGATAATGCATTTTATTTTTTATAAATTGAAGCATCCTTATTAGTCATTCAATAAACATTTATTAAGTATCTACTCTGAGTCAGGCATCTTGCTTAGCACTGAGGAAATCAAGCTTGTGGTTTGTCCTTTGTTCTCAAAGTGGACTGTAACATGAGAAGATGATGACATGACTTGTAATTAATTTTGATTTGAGGGAGGGAGGGGTATACAAAGTCACCAGCCTTACTTTCTCCTCCAGAGCCATCTGGGTCCCATGGCCGGATATCCATCAAGACAACTGGAGATGTATAAGAACTGGGGAGATAAAGAAAGATAAAAGACAATACTTTCCATCAAGAAACTCCCAGTAAGTGACTTTTCTCTATTATTTCAAATTCTTACTTCTTGTTAAATTTGTTCTCTTAGAGAGTTGCAGGAATGCATTGAGAAGGTCAGTGATTTTCCCAGGAAAAAACAACCAGCATATGTCAGTAATAGGACTTGAATTCAGGTTTGTTTATTTTTTTTCTTAGTCCAACACTAACTTCCTATTTCACATGCAAGTATTATAATATAATTTTCAGGGCTTACTCCTTCAATCCATAGTGAATCTTAAAATACTTCCAATCTGTCCCTTTCCTTACATTCCTCCAGTATGTTTGGGTTTTAGCTATAGCACTGTACCTTTTAGTTCCTGTCCTTGTTAAATAGTTCCTTCTCTTTTTCCTAAAGGGGATAGGAACTTATTCAAGATTTAGCAATTATAGCCATGAGTACCTAAAACTACTTGCAAATTTTGATTCATGCAGCCAGGAAAAGAATAGTTGATTAATGTAGTCCCAATGCAATGAAAATTATCATGCTCTTCAAAAATAGATGCAATCTATCCACAGTATTTTGATCTTAATCAAAATACCTACCCAGTTATAAGACAATATTCTTGACAACACTGAAGTCTTGATTTTTTTCTTACAAAAATAAGATTTATGAATAGAAAAAAAACACATGGAATTCATATGTGATTGTGTTGGCATTTGAAAATAATTTAATTAAATATTTTATCCATGGATGATTCTCTATTATAATGATGAAAGCCTTATTGTGCTTCAGTTCATACAGAACTTTTCCTAGAGCACTTACGGTAGTATATATAATATTTTCCTCAAAGGGTAAAACTGAAACTCCAAGTGGTTAAGGTTTACTTATGGTCATCCAGTTAATAAATTTTGGTTCCAAGCCTTGAAGATAGGTCTTCTGACTCCAAGTACCAGGTTACATTTGTTAGACACAATTTTGTATTCTAGTGTATATGAAGATATGTATATTATCCACAGTGTGCAATCTCATATTAAACCCATAGATTAAATGCTAATGTGTATATATATATATATATATATATATATATATATATATATATATATACACACACATATATCAGTGAAATGATCTGTGGAGCCAAAGTATTTTTTTACAAAGATGCTACTTGCACATCCGAATATTGTAGAAAGGAAGAATAACTAAGGAATGCTGGAATCACTGATGACTCACCACTAATTTTCTCATTTATTCACCATCAATGAAAACTAAGTCGTTACACATAATTCAATATTTCTGCCTAATTAATAACCTTAAAAATCTAAATTAGAAATTCTCGTATTTCAATTATATATTAGGGTATTTTACAACATTCATAATATCCACCTTGCACATGCCTCTTCCTGCTGAAAAATACTGCTTTAAGAAATATGCTCAACTACTAAAATTCTGCTGAAATCTGCCTATGTAAATAGGTTTAGTATAGATCTCAATTATTTTCCTCAAAATTTTATTCCTCCAAGTCTTATTCTTGTGTATGCCATATGAGAGCTCTTGAAAGACTTCACTTGAAAAAGAAAATTCATCTTCTATTTGAATCCTATATAGGGAATTTTCCATCAAATTCTTCATCTTTGAAGAGCACTCATTCTTTGTTCTAGTACTAATTTAACAATTATAAGGCCAACTGAAAAGAAGCGCCTCTTTGATTTTTCTGGCTTATTTCCAGGCTTTCATGAGAAAATGGAGCAGGGTTTTATGGAGGAATCTAAACACATATGCTTAAAAGTCTTTGCATAAATATGTAATAAGTGTTAAAAATCCTTAATGTTAAATACTGTCTACTTTGGTTAAATACATTTATCAAATTTATAAATTTACTATATAAATTTCATTGCCAAAGTATAAATGACAATTTTTAAAAAAACTTTCAATATATACCTTGAATGGAGTTATTTCATGAGAAAATATTTAGTCAACTGACTACATTGGTTCCCTATTATGAAATCCAAACAAACAGGAATGACATAGCCAACAGCCTATGAGTAGGTAGAATGGATCCGGTATGGAAGCAAGTAGTGCAATATAATATAATAATTGCATATATATAGTATTATATTTAATGAAAGTTTATTTTCTTTTAAAACATATGTATCATGATCCTGTGAGTTTTCTCTTTTACCATACTTCTCTGAATGTTCACACTAAATGCCCATCAGTGAAGTAGGTATGGGTCCACAAATATTTACCCCAAATCAATTATTTTGCCCTATGAAGAAAATGGAAGAGAATTCGATCCATGTTGTCCCTTTCAAGTTCTAAATAGTTCCAAAGCATTACTATACTTATTTTCCCCCTTCCAAAAGTTCCTCTCACTATTTTGTTCTGTTTTTTTCCCACTGACAATAACCTATACTCTCCTAAAATGATTGGGGAGAAAACAAATCAAATTGACTCATTTGCAAGACCTTGGAACTACAGTGTTAATATTACAGACTTGATTAGTAAATCTCTCTTCAACATAGCAAAGGAGTTAATGTACACATTCAGTAATGAAAGAAGAAATTTTGCAATCCATGAAACATTTATAAAGCTCAACTAGTTAACAATTCTTTGAGTTCACTTACATTTCCTGTTCTTTATCATTTTGTACTTTCAAATTTATCTTTATGTAACAGGATATTTTCCCTTCATTTATCTTCCTTTCTTCGAGTACTACATATCCCTTAGAGATGAAAGCAGAATGAAAGAAGAAAAAAAGGAAAGAGGAGGGGAAAGAATCACCAGTTTCCATCTCTTTGTAGTTGTAGTAATTGCGTTTTCAGTAATTCCACTATATATGTATATGTCCACTAGGGAATTTATTCTTGATTGGGACATTGTATTGTCCTGTCCTTCACATTGAAAGATTTCTTTTTATGTTGTTGTTGCTGTTGTTGTTGTTTACCTGGTATATAAGACTGAGTTAAAGAATTAATGGGATTGTCTCACTTAGTATAATGACTATTGGATTTTTATTTCACTATAACATACTAACATCAAAAGTGTATTTTTACTAATTCCTAACACCAGCCTGGCATATGTCCTCTTTCTGCTGGCAAACAGTGCTTAAAGAAACATGCTCAGGGAGCTTGGGGGAGGCAGAGTCACGATGGTGGGTGGAGTGAAAGCAGTTACTCACCTAACCTCTAAGACAAACTCCTTCAGGTACCTCTAAAAAGAGAATCTGAGCAGATTTTAGAGGGGTAGAATCCAATAGCAAAGAGACTATGGCAAATTTCCAGGCGAGGATCTACTGGAATGTTGAACAGAAGGATCTACTTTGTGGGGCTGGAGGAGCACACAGTGCTTTGTGCACTGGCTGTACCAGACCAGTCCCCCTTTGCAGCAGGGCTAAGCAGAAAGCCTTGGATAGTCTGAGGCAGTGGTTACACTGTGGAATCACCCAGGACAGGAGTCCATCAGGAGCCAAACTGAAGGAGAGATCAATAAATGTTTTCACTCTTCCCTTGTTGATCTTGAAAAACAGATAAAAGGTTTCCCCAAGAAAAATCCTGGAACAGTGAGATCAGGAGAAGGGGTAAACAGACTCTTATGCCATGAGGTTAGGAAAATCATGGAAGGGTATCCCTCTTGCTGTGACTGAAGGAGATCAGTACAGGACCAGTGTTGTCCCAGACAGACCCACCTCAGCAAACTGGGAAGAGGTATTGATCCTCAGGGGGTTGGAGCCCCACAACTGCCAACACCAGGACTCCAGGCAAGCCTTAGCACCCCAGGGGAATCAGGAAGACAATAGTGTAGACCAGATCACCAACAACTGAGCTTGCCTACTCTCTAGCTCAGCAAAGGAGAACTTTGTGGCCAAACCAACCCTCCCCCAAAATTAAGGCAGCTAGCTCCAGGGAAATTCCAGGGAAAACCAGAAAGACTTAATCTGACCTCTGCTTTCAAATACCAGCCAGCTCAGCACGATGTAAGCTGCAGCAATTTAACTTCAAGCTGAAAGTACTAGAGACTACAACACACAAATCTCAAATTCTAGGCACAAAACTATGGGATAGAATTCCCTGGGCCTGACAAGGAGAGATCTATTTTAAAAGTCAGGAAAAGGGTGATCATCATGAGTAAGAAGCAAACTAGAAAAGAAAAGACCATAGAATATTTCTAAGGGAACAATGACCAAAACAGGAATACCAAAAAGGTCAACATTGAGACTGTACTACCTTCTGAAACTTGAGAAAGGAATATGAAATGGTATAAAGTCCAAAGATCATTCTTGGAAGAGTTCAAGATGGATTTTAAAAGCTGAATTAGAGAAATAGAAGAGAGGTAGAGCCAAAATGGTGGAGTGAGAGCAATGACTCACCTAAGCTCTTAGACAAACTCCTTCAGAAACCTCCATAAAGAGAATCTGACCAAATTTTGGAGGTGCAGAATCCAATAGGAGGTAGACTCTGGCAAATTCAAAGCCCAGTTCAGACTGTAAGGTCCACTGGAAGGATATGTCCTGCCAGGGTGAGCCCACAGTGTACAGTGCCGTGCATCCAAAAGAATGAAAAGATAGAAGAAAATGTAAAATATCTAATTGGAAAAACAACTGACCTGGAAAATAAATCCAGGAGAGAAAATTTAAGAATTATTTGCCTGCCAGAAAGTTATGATGAAAAAAAGAGTCTGGAAAACATCTTTCAGGAAATCATCAAGGTAAACTGCCCTGAAGTGCTAGATCCAGAGGGCAAAATAGTAATCAAAAGATTCCACCATTCACCTACCAAAAGGGATCTGAAACTCAAAACTCCAAGAAATATTGTTTCCAAATTCCAGGAATATCAAGTGAAAGAGAAAATACTACAGGCAGGCAGAAAGAAACCATTCAAATATAGACTAGCTACAGTCAGGATCACACAGAACCTTGCAGCTTCTACATTAAAACATCGAAGGAATTGGAATCCAATATTCCATAAGGCAAAGGAGATGGAATTACAACCAAGGATCAACTACCCAGTAATGTTCACATAACATTTCAGGCAAGGAAATGATCATTCAATGAAGTAAGGGATTTCGAGATCTTCTTGACAAAAAGGCCAGAACCTAATAGAGACATAGAAGAAAAACTGGCAAATGATTTTTAAAATATGAAAAAAGAATTCACCAAAGAAAACAGTTCCTTAAAATGGAAAATTACAAAAATGGAAAAGGAAGCATGAAAACTACATGGGAAAATTGGACAAATGGAAAAAGAAGTGAAAAAACTAAGCAGAGAAAATAACTCCTTAAAAGGAACAATTGGGCAGATGGAAAAGGAGATACTAGCTTTAACTGAAGAAAACAATTTAATAAAAATTAGAATCTGGCGAGTAGAAGATAATGACTATGAGTTATGCAGAAATAGTCAAACAAAATCTAAGGAATGAAAAGATAGAATAAAATGTAAAATATCTAATTGGAAAAATAACTGACCTGGAAAATAAAATGAAGAGAGAGAGAAAAATCTAAGAATTATTGCTCTACCAGAAAGTTATGATGAAAAAAGTAGCCTGGAAAATACCTTACAAGAAATCATCAAGGAGACATCCCAAATGTCCTAGATCTAGAGGGCAAATAGTCATTGAAAGAATTCAATTTTCACCTCCTGGAAGTGATCCCAAATTAAAAACACCAAAAAATATTGTTGCAAATATTTATAACTATCAAGTGAAGGAGAAAATATTTCAGGCAGCCAGAAAGAAACAATTCAAATATCGAAGAGTTACAGGCAGGATCACATAGGAACTTGCATATTTTTATTTATTTTATTTTTATTATTATTTTACTTATTTTCAATGTTTTACAATCACTACAATATACCTTACATTTTTTCCCCTCCCTCCTGTTTCTTTGCCTCTCCTTCCCAGAGATGACATGCAATTTTATATAGGTTCTACACAGCCATTTGTATTAAATACATTTTTACCATAGTCATGTTGAATATATTAAAATGAATGGGAGAAATTACAAAACAAACTAAAACATAATACATTCTGCAATTTAATTCCCTAGTTCTTTCTATAGATGTGGAAGGGATTTTACCTTAAAAGACCATTAGGGGGCGGAGCCAAGATGGTGGAGTAGAAAGACTCACCTATGCTAGGTCCGAACCCACAGCCCATAGATTTGCTGTAAAAAGAACTCCTGACAAATTCTGGAGCAGTGGAGGCCGCGCAGCAACACAGTGAAGGAGATT
>CM053771.1:444831824-444858469 GCA_028658325.1 Potorous gilbertii | reverse complement strand
TACAGGACAAAAGAGAAGATGGGGTAAGGGAAGGGAGGGATGATAGAAGAGAGGGCAGATTGGTGATATGGGTAATTAGAATGTCCAGTGTATTGGGGAGGGGGGAGGGGACAAATGGGGAGAAAATTTTGGAACCCAAAATCTTGTGAAAATGAATGTAAAAAGTTAAATAAATGTATTTAAAAAGAAAAAAAAAAGACCATTAGGAATTTTTTAAGTACTTAATTGCAATGAACTTCTAAGTCTACCAGAAGAAATCGTCCCACACTGTGGTTGGTGCTGTGTTCAAAATTCTCCTCCTTCTGCTCCTTTTGCTCAGCATCAGATCACATAAGTCTTTCCAGACCTCTCTGAAGTCTACCTTTTTATCATTTCTCATAGCACTATTTAGTATTCTATTATATTCATATACCCCAATTTATTCAGTCATTACCCAATTGATGGGCATCCCCTTGATTTCTAGATTTTGGCCATCACAAAGAGTGCTGCTACAAATATTTTTGTACATGTGGGACCTTTTGCCCTTTTGATGATCTCTTGTTGATACAGTCCTAGAAGTGATATTACTGGGTCAAAGTGTATGAACACTTTTGTAGCCCTTTGGGCATAGTTCCAAATTGCTCTCCAGTATGGTTGGATCACTTCACAGATCAAATAATGAGTTAGTATTCCAGCTCTCCCACATATTCTCCAATATTTATCACCTTATTTTGTCAGGTTAACCAATATGATTGGTATGATGCGGTATCTCAGAGATGCTTGGTTTTGTATCTCTCTAATCAATATTAGAGCATTTTTTCATATGGCTATAGACAGTTTAATTTCTTCTTCTGAAAACTTCCTGTTCATATGCTTTGAACATTTAGGAATTGGGGAATGACATATATTCTTGTACCTTTGACTCAGTTCTCTATATATTTTAGAAATGAGGCTTTTATCACAGACACTAGATGTGAAAATTCTTTCACAGTTTTCTGCTTGTCACCTAAACTTAGTTGCATTGGGTTTGATGGTGCAAAAACTTTTCAGTTTAATGTAATCAAAATTATCTATTTTGCACTTCATAATACTTACTATCTCTTTACTAAAAAATTCTTCACTTCTCCATAAATCTGATATATACACTATTTCTTGCTCCACTAATTAATTTATAGTAACAATCTTTATACCTACAATATATAAACATTTGGAGATTATTCTTGTGTACAGAATAAGTCATTGGCCTATGCCTAATTTCCGTCACACTGTTATCCAGTTTTCCTACTAATTCTCCAATAAGATCAGGGGTGAAACAAGGATATCCATTATCACCACTATTATTCACTATGATACTAGCAATGTTAGTTGCAGTAATAAGAGAAGAAAAAGAAATTGAAGGAATTAGAACAGTCAGAGAAGAAACTAAGTTATGACCCCCCTTTTTTTTAGAAGGAATTATTCTTTTTTTTACTATTTATTTTTAACACAATTTATAACAGATAAAACAATTCCAACTTTTGGTCAGGTGATACTTCTTTTTAAGTATTTACAATACGTACCACAAAAGAATTTTTTAAAAACATTAACCTATTTACCAACTGAGACACAAATAATATTTCTGTTGCTAACTTTTCACAAGCTCTTGACCTGATTGCCTCCACCGTATTACTAAGAATTAAAGGACCCTAACTTATTGTTGTTTATCTAACATCTAATGCTTAATAGCTTAATATAAGACAACCTAGAATATTCCCCTACCCAAAATCTATAATTTAATAGATCTGATTATTAAGCTTACAAATCTTTTGACTATAGGAAATTTCCACCAATAGTGAGGACATTGCATGGATACAATATCTCCCCAACTTCAGGATTAGATTATCCATTTGCATTCACTCAGGCTTAAAGTCAGCCAGGTGTCAGTGGGGAAATTGAGTCAGAAGAATCTCACTTTAGCCCATGCTGAACAGTGACTCTCCAACCCTTCCGTTGAGATCACCTATGCAGTTCATACCAACATCTCATCAGCTTACTGGCATAATGTATTGAAGGCTCAGATTGCCTTTCTTGCTATCCATACCTGGATTTAGACTCAGAAAAATAGTCACTTAATAGTCCCATAGCACCTAAAAGTGGCAAGTCTCAATTACCATGTTTCAAATATGATTATAGTTTTATTTTGGCTAAGGAACGTCTTTTGAGGCAAGTCATAAGTAACTTACATGCCTTTCTATACATGTTCTAGTTTCTGATTAAACAGAAATCATAAAATCAAATTGACCATTAAAACGTTGACTTTTCCATCAATGCCAAATTTTGCCAGAGGTTACCTTCCTCTAGGAAACTTAGACTGAAATTCTTTTCTCCAAACTAAAGATGTCATTGATTTGTTCTCAGTAATTGTCAATTGTTTTAATACTAATTGCTTTTACCTCATTTTGTAACGTCTAATTTTTCTCTCCATCACTTCCCTCCCACTGCTTCCTAATACCTTGCATTCTGATTACTCCTTCCCTCAATGTACCCTTCCCTCCATCACACCCCAACCTCTCCTATCCCCGTCTTCTCTCTTTTCTTGCAGGGAAAGATACATGTTCACACCCCTATCCCTGTAGTTCTTATTTCCCTCTTATATGCAATAAAAATTCTCAGCATTCATTTTTAATACTTTGAATTCCAACTTCTCTCCCTCCCCACTCCCTCCCCAGCTCAACTGAGAAGGCAAGCAAATCAATACAGACTAAATATATGTTGTTTTGCAAAACCTTCCATAGTAATCATGCTGTGTAGTAACAATTATGTTGTCCTCTGGCCTGCCCTATCTCCCCTTATTTCCCCTCCTACAATTGAACTTGCCCCTTCTTCAAAGTGTTTATTTCTAGTGACTCCCTTCTCCCATTTGCCCTCCTTTCTAACATTCCCTTTACTCCACTTGTTGCCTCCTCTCCTACTTTACTATGGTGTATATAAATTTTCATATCAGATTTAGTTATTCCCTCCTTCAGTCACATGTGGAGAGAGTAGCTTTCTTTTTCTCCCTCTCCCCTTCTCCATTATCTCATCCATTGAATAAGACTTTTCTTATCTCTTTTGTGAGTTATAGCTTGCCCCATTCCATTACTCCCTTTCTCTTCCCGGAATTTTCCCCCTTCACCCCTTACTTTTTACTTTATTTGTGTGTGTGTGTGTGTGTGTGTGTGTGTGTGTGTCTGTGTGTGGTTATCATCTCTTCTGATATAACATGCCCTTTACTCTCTATCAATCTATGTTAATGTGTATATGGGTTTATGTACATTCTCTTGAACTACCCAAATGCTGAAATGATTCAAGAATTAAAGATATTTTCTTTCCATGAAGTAATGTAAAAAGTTCAGCTTTAGGGAGTCTTTTATGATTTTTCTTTTCTGTTTACTTTTTCACACTTCTCTTGATTCCTGTCTTGGGAAGCCAAATTTTTAAATACAGATCTGGTGTTTTCCTCATCACAAAATTTTGAAATTCGACTATATTACCGAATGACCATTTTTTCCCTTGAAGTATTATATTCAGATTTGCTGGGTAGGTGATTCTTGGTTTCAATCCCAGTTCCTTTGACTTCTGAAGAATCCCACTCCAAGTCCATGATCCCTTAATGTTGAAACTGCTAGATTCTGTGTTATCCTGATTGTGTTTCCACAGTATTCAAACTGTTCCTTTCTAGCTGCTTGCAGTATTTTCTCCTTGATCTAGGAACTCTAAAATTTGGCCACAATATTCCTAGGAGTTTCTCTGTTCAGGTTTCTTTGAGAAAGTGATCAATGAATTCTTTCAATACCTATTTTTCCCTCTGATTCTATAACATCAAGGCAGTTTTCCTTGATAATTTCATGGAAGATAATGTCCAGGCATTTTTTTTTTTGATCTTGACTTTTAGGTAGTCCAATAATTTTTAGATTATTTTATCTGGATCTATTTTCCAGGTCAGTTGTTTTTCCAATGAGGTGATTCACCTTTTCTTCTATTTTTTTCAAACTTTTGGTTTCATTTACTAACTTCTTGGTTTAACTCATAGTCATTCATTTCCCTGAACTCAATTTTCTCTTTTAATGAATTATTTTGTTCAATGAGCTTTTGAAACTTCTCCTCCATTTAACTAATTCTGCTTTTTAAAACCTCCATCTCCTTGTTGGCTTTTTGGACTCATTTTTCCAATTGAATTAGCTTCTTTTTAAAGCTATTACTTTCCTCAGTATTTTTTTGGTTCTCCTTTAGGAAGCTTCTAACTTGTTTTTTTAAGGTCTTCTATTTCCTGAGCCCATTTTAAGTTCACTTTGGAAGGAAAGGCCTTGACTTTCTCTGAGAGTATGCCTTGTTCTTTCTCATTCAAGAGGATGGGGGGACACACTTGTTCCCCAAGAAAGTAACCTTCTATGGTCTTAATTTTTCCCTTTTTTGGGCATTTTCTCAGTCAGTTACTTCACTTCTGAGTTTCCTCTCCACAACCACCTCACATCCAGTTCAACCCTGCCAACACTTAGGGGCTGATTCAAATGCACTACTCCCAAGCCTGAGGGTTTTTTGGTGGCAGCAAGGCTGCTATTCAGTGTGAGATTAAGTTCAGTTGCTCAGGTGGGGGCACGGCCACCACAGGGGCCTCAGTTCCCTTAGGGGGTTAATGAGGAAACTTTCAAAAATGGATGTGGGATACTACTTGGTTTGGGAGCCTCTGTATACTCCTACCCCTGCTGCTGCCTCCTTAGGGGGACTGAGTAATGAAAACACCCCACTCCCCTCTTGGTCAGCCAAAAAGGCCCTCTCACTGACCTTTGGTGCCTGTGGGCTGCGGGACTGGCCCTGCTGCTAGAGATTCTGTCCATGAAGCCTGCTCAGATCTGCTCCTCTTGGTGCTGGGTGGCCAAGACAATGCTGGGTGGCCAAGGCAGGGTTGGGCTCTGCTCCTTGTTTGGTGCATGACGGACCTTTCCCATGGATTTTTCAGGTCTCTCTGCAAAAGAAATCTCCTCCACTCCATATTTCTGTGCCTTCTGGTGCTCTAAAACTTCTTGAGAGTTATTCTTTATAAGTATTTTATGAGCTGTGGGGTAAGAGTTAAGCATATGTGTATCTTTCTACTCTGCTATCTTGGCTTCTCCCTAAGTTATCATTCTTTGCAGATGATATGTTGATCTACTTAGAGAATGCCAGAGAATCAAGTAAAAAGCTGCTTGAAATAATAAACAACTCTGGCAAAGGTGCAGGTTGCAAAATAAACCCACACAAATCTTCTGCATTTCTATATATTACTAACAAAGCCCAACAGCAAGAGGTAGAATGAGAAGTCCTATTTAAAGCTATAGTAGACACTATAAAATATTTGCAAGTCTACCTGCCAAAGAAAATACATGGACCACATAAACACAATTACAAAACACTTTTACCCCAAATAAATTCAGATTTAAGTAAATGGAAATATGTCAGTTGCTCATGGGTTTGCTGAGCCAATATAATAAAAATGACAATTCTACCTAAATTAATTTACTTATTAAATGCCATACCAATCAAACTGTCAGATAATTGCTTTGTAGAACTAGAAAAAATAATTTCAAATTCATCTAAAAGAACAAAATATCTAGAATACCAATGGAAATAATGAAAAGAAATTCTAGGGAAGATAGTCTAGCTCTACTAGAGCTCAACTTGTACTGTAAAGCAGCAATTGTCAAAAGTCCTTGAGACTGGCTAAGAAACAGAAGAATAGACCAATGGAATAGTTTAGGTACCCAAGACACAGTAGGCAATGAATATAGCAGTCTACTGTTTGATAAACCCATGGACCCCAGTTTCTGGGATTAGAATTCATTGTTTGACCAAACTGCTGGGAAAACCGGATGGTGATGTGGCAGAAACAATTCCTGACACAATACATAAGAATAAAATCCAAATGGGTACATGATTTAGCTATAAAAACCTGATACTATGAACACATTAGTGGATCAAGGAATAGTTTATTTATCAGATTTATGGAGAAGAGAAGAATTTTTGACTAAACAAGAGATAGAAAACATGGAATGGAAAATGAATAAGTTTTATTACATTAAATTGAAAAGTTTTTGCACAAACACACCCAATGAAACCAATATTAGGAGGGAGAGTGAAAACTGGTAAAGAATTTTTCAATTAGTGTCTGTGGTAAAGGCGTCATTTTTAAAATATATAGAGAACTGAGTCAAATGTACAAGAATACAAGTCATTCCCCAATTGATAAATGTTCAAAGGACATGAACACACAATTTTCAAAGGAAAAAAATCAAAGCTATCTATAGTTACATGAAAAAGTGCTCTAAATCAATACTGATTAAAGAGATACAAATCAAAACAACTCTGAGATATCACATCACACCTATCAGATTGGCTAACATGACATAATAATAATGTTGGAGAAGATGTGGGAGAGTTGGAACACTAATTCATTGTTGGTGGAGCTGTGAGCTGATCCAACCATTCTGGAAAGCAATTTGGAACCATGCCCAATGAACTGCAAAAACACACATATCCTTTGTCCCAGCAGTATTGCTTCTAGAACTGTATCCCAAAGAGATCAGAAAAATGGAAAAGGGTCCCACAAGATCAGAAATATTTATAGTAGCTCTCTTGGTGGTAACCAAAAACTGAAAAATCAAGGGAATGCCATCAAGTGGCGAATGCTATAACATGTTGTGGTATATCAAGGGCTGTAAGAAATGATGAACAAAAAGACTTCAGAGAGTCCTAGAAAGACTTATATGATCTGATGCAGAGCTAAAGGGGCAGAACCAGGAGAACTTTGTATACAGCAACAGCCACAGAGTAAAAGGAATTTTCTGGTAGACTTAGTCCTTCATCACAATGCAGGGACCTGAAACATTCCCAATGGACTTTTGAGGCAAAGCACCTTCCACATCAAGGAAAAGAACTATGGAATTGGATTGAAGAATGAAGCAGACTGTTTACTTTTGTATTATGTTTTGTTTTGCTTTATGGTTCCTCCCACTCATTTTAATTCTTCTATTCCACATGACTACTGTGAAAATGTATTTAATAGGAAGGTATGTATAGAACCTATATTAGATGGCACAATGTCTCGAACAGGGAGTGCAGATGGAGAGGAAAAAATTCTAAGATATATGGGAGTAATTATACAACACTGAAAACAATAAAATAATTTAAAAGAAAAGAAAAATGCTCAACTACTAAAACCCAGCCCAACCCTGCCTATGTAAATTGGTTTATTCTGTATCTCTACAATTCTCCTCAACATTTTGTTCCTCCAAGTCTTATTCTTCTGTTTGCTATATCTGGACCTTAGAAAACTATGAGCCTCATTAGTGAACTGAGCCACTCTGTTGAATAACACTACTTCACAGATATTTTAAACTGCAAACTGTCCTATCAGTGCTTCACCAAATACTTCTAAGGACTTAGCAATAGTTTTTATGTTGTATAATACACCAGCCCCCTTTCTACTATATGTTTTCATAACATATGTTGAGGGAATTACTCATGGCATCTCTTACCACTGAGTCCAGTTCTCTTCTATATCACCAGCATGATGAGTATACCAGTGAAATGTTCTAAGTACGGAAGAATATATTTATCTTTCTCTGCCATGTTGAATTTTGAAGTTCTAAACCTGAGAAACATATTATCCTAAGAAGCCTATATATTCTTCTAATTGGCAATAATCTTTTAAATATATATATATATATACATATATTATAGATAGATAGAGAGATAGATAGGTAAGTAGGTAGATATAGATATAGATGTATGTGTGTATGTGTTAGGTCACATGTGTGTTAGGGAGCTCCTCTTGAGAAATTTCTTTATCTAGTGCCAGTAACTTATTGTCTTAGAATTTTAGTACAGAGAGGTACAGAGAGAGATTAAGTGGTTTTCCCAGAATCACACAGACTATTAGAGGAATAATTTGAACTCAGGTCTTACTAATTGAGGAGCTTTTCTTTAGCTACTGAGATATGTAAGTGGTACAGTGGAAAGAATGCTAAGTCAGATCAAATCTGGCCTGGAATACTTACTTGCTGTGTGACACTGAACAAGTGACTAAACCTGCCTCAATTTCCCAAACTAAAATATGGGAATAATAAAAACATCTACCACTCAGGATTCTGGTGATGAAAAAATCAATGATTTATAAAGTATTTAGCACAGTACCCAGCACACAGTGGGCAATAATGAATGTTTTTTCTTTTCTTTTTCACTTGCATCCATTATACTATGCTGCCTTTAGTATCTTGGTACACATTAAAGCAGGGGTATCGTATATATTAAACTATCAATTCTCTAGAACAAAAATAAGTAGCCCCACGCTTTTAAGTTTAATCTGTTTGATTAAGATTTTATGTATCACTTTATTAAATACAGACAATTTAAAAAATAAATGCCTCCTATCAAATGTTGGATGATTAGTACCATATACTTTGAAATGGGAGTTACTGTTAGTTTTTTTTTTTTAAAGCTGGACCCTCAAATAAATTCTCACTCTGAAATTATATGATAGTACATTTCATCACAATTATTTTTACTTTTGTTTTCTTTCATTTGATCCTAAAGTGATATTACTGATAAAATTCTGCAAAAGAGTTCATATCCTAAGTAAGTGTTATCTTTGGCAAACTCAGTACTTGACCATGGAATCATATATGGTGACTGAGGAAAATTTGTAACTTTGTTCCAAACCTAAATAGTACTTGGTATAAATCATTTAAACCTATGAAGGAGATGTTAACAGTTTGTGTGGGTGAGACTAATTCCATCTATTTCTCATTTAGTGGTGCAAGAAGCATGACTATGTGAGTTTGGAACTGTTCTAAGATAGTGTCTTCTTTGACTTTCTCAGTGCCAATGTTGACTTTTGCTTAGATGAATCAACTGGGTGACTATAATCATAAAATTGACTAAGGAATCATTTCCACATTGATCACTATGCTTTTTCTTGCACATTCAAAATTTATCAATTTAATACTCTATTATATTGTTTGGAAGCCATTTTTAGAATCTATATGAAGTCCGGCAAGTAAGTCAGTGAAACTCTCTAGATCTCCTTTACATTATTTGCAAAATTAGGGCATTGATGTAAGTGATATTTCAGTTTTCTGTCCTTACAGAAATTTCTGTAATTCTACTATTTTAGTTTAACCTACTTTTAGAAATATGTCTCTTACTCATCCCTATTTCCCTTGTGTATCATAAAAACGTGGCTATTTTAGCAACACATCCTATTCTAAGTGTGATACAAAGTTTAACACTGTAGGAAGCGTTATTTCAGCTACTTTGAAATGTAATGTCAACTCCCCAAAAATTCAAAATTTTTGTTATGGTAGCATTTAAGGCAATATTTTTAAGTACTGAGAGAGGAAACCTCTTCGGATATTTTATTTTTGCTTCATGATTCATAAAACTGTTTGTGGATATTCTAAAGGAAAAATATTCAATGCTTTTCTATATTTTTATCATTTATATAGGACACAGGTGTTAATTTTATGTGCCAAATATCTGCCACATATTATTTACATTTTTATGTCTTTTAAAAAAAGACGCGTATTTATTTTTTCACTTATCTCAGTCATGTAAGCTAAAATGTCTCATGGACTGGTAGGAAATTTTCTTATAAATTTTTTGTAATGATTATTTTCTGGACTTGAGTGAGAGAAATGCAATAATCTTTCAAAATGTCTTAAAAAATAAGGATGTGCGATTTCTTTCCCATATAGAGTTCTAAAGGTGACCAGCAACCCTTCCATGACTTATATTGTAAGAAAGTTGCATTGGGCCCCATAAAGGTAAGAGACTTGCTCAGGGTCACAAAGCTAGTGTTTGTTACTGACAGGAATTGAAGACAGATTTTCCTCTTACCTGGAACTTATTAAGTTATAATATAATATTAAAGAACAAAAAATACTGTTAATTAATGGGCCTATCGCTCTTATTGGAGACAGTAGAAATATAGAGCTCTTCATAGAAACTGCAGTTAAGAGGAGAGCACAGTCATCTCTTAATTTCCCTTGCATCTGAACTCCCTTCCTTTTGAACTTCTTTGAATATTGTCTTGCCCTGTTAGATTGTAAGCTCATGGAAGACAGAGATTATATTTTTTTCTTATTTTTTCTCCATATTTTTATCAGTGCACAGTGCCAGGAACATAGTAATGAAACAAAAGAAAGATGTCTAGTTTATTGGCTAATGATTAACCAATAGTCTGCTGCAAAGCTACTACATACTTCTTGGTCCTGATTCAGATTACGATTCAGGGCATGTGATATAAAATCAGAAGCTGTGAACCTCTTCTAAAATATTTGTCCAAATACAAAATTTGTGGGTAAACAAACACTAGACACCTTTCAGTGAACTGATCAAGAAAACCATCCATATAGAAACTGGCAAAAATATATTAGGGGTGCAGTGATTACATTTTGTTATTTTATATTTTATTTTAAAAAATGGCACAAGTTAAGGAGAAGTTTTATGGTACTTTTTCTTTCCTGAGAGGGTAGACAAGACAACTGGAATTAAGTGATTTGCCTAAGATCACACAGCATGAAGTGTCTGAGGACATATTTGAATTCTGGTTCACTTGACTCCAGAGCCAGTGCTTTACTCACTGTGCCACCTAGCTGCCCCTATATTTTCTTTTTGGCAACTTATTCCAGTGAAGAAAATTTCTTTAGGACTGCCCACCTTCAAAGTAAGTAAATAATATGATTGTTTATTGAACAAAAATTTAAATATAAATAATGGACATATTGATCCTACAACCAAATTGCCTTTTATAGAGCAAAAGAAGATGAAGATGAAGTCTGTGCACTTAATTTTAGGGGAGCTATTGAAAGACAGCTGTCCTATCATATTACACCAATTTCATAGAAGAAAAATATTTTCTCCCAAAAGATTTGTTACAATGCAAATTAGAAGGGCCCAAAATACTATTATCTGCTCTAGTAGTTAATCATTCTTCCTTACAGTAGAATGAGAGAAAGAAAAATGTATTGCGAATGAGTTGGAATTACTCTGGAGCAGGATTCATGTGATACAGGCCTTATGAATTCCTCTCCCCCTCTTTATCCTTTTAGCCTTTTATTTCTTTCTGAATTTAGAAGATTTTTATGTCTTTCCAGATAACTACGTGTTGTTCCCTCTTACACATATTTTTGATGAAAGTAGGGTTCTAGAACTACCAAGCCTCTTCCTCCATCCAATTCTTCTGTGTTAGTTCTTTCTCTCACATGTCATTTGTATAATTAATATTTTTACCTGATCCTAAAGCATTTCATTTATTAAAATCATATCAAAATCAAGTCCCCACCAGTCTTTGTTATGAACTACCCAGTTACTAATAACAATTTTAGAAATGCATTTTACATTAGCTCATAAGCAGCTTGTTCTTATTGAATCCTTTGTAATTAGTCCTTGGTATGCATATTATATTTCTCATGGCATTTGTATATCAAATTTTCTATTTAGTTCAGTTTTTAAAACAAAATTCTGAAAGTATTATAATTCACACACACATAGATACGCAGACACATACACAGACACATACACACACACACACACACACACACATATATATATATATATACATGCATACACACACATATATTTTTTTTCTATTCAGGATTTTGATCAATTTTCCTAAGTATAATATCTTTGGCCAGAGCTCCAGTTCTTTTCCTCTTTGATATATAGTGTTCCAAGATCTGTAGTCTGTCATGTGTGATTCTAATTGTGGCATCAACATAAAGTGTTTTTTTTTCCTTGTTGCTTGTAATGTTTTATCATTGAGTTAAGAGATTCAGAATATGACTATAATATTCCTCTGTGTTTTCCTCATGGATTCTCTTTCAGGTCGGGGTCACCAGATTTTTCCTGTCTCTATTTTATTCTCTCATTCTAATGTTTCAGGACAAACTTCTTGAATTATTTCTTGAATTATTGAATCAAGATTGTTTTTTATATCATAGATTTCAGTTCATCTGATTATTCTTATATTTTCTCTACTTGAGCTGTTCTTCAGATCTGTTGTTTTTCTTATGAGAGAGATCATATTATCTTCTATTTGTTCATTCTTTATTTTTTTATTATTTCTTGGTCCTTAAAATTTTACTGACTTCCCCTAGTTTGGTTCTAATTTTCAAATGCTCATTTGCTTCCCTAAGATTTAATATTTACAGGACTACTAAGTGGCAGGGTGAGTAGAGTACAGGTCCTGGAGTCAGGAGTACTTGAGTGTAAATCTGACCTCAGACACTCCTGCTCAAGTCATTGAACTCCAGTGGTCTTGCCATCCCTCTTCTGAGAAACGATTTTCAGTTTCTTTTTAAAATTGATATAATTTGTTTTCATAATCTCATTGTTTTTCTTGATTTGATTTTTTTAAAATTTTTCCTCAGTCTTTCTCATTTGATTTTTAAAATCTTTTAAAATTTTTTTGAATTCTTTTTGGCCAGGTGCATATTTGATACTATATATATATATATACATATAGATATAGATAGATATAGATAAATATAGATAGATAGATATCGATATAGACAGATAGATATACATATAGATATATAGATAGGTATATATCTATATCTATGTAACTCATTACATGTGCATACATATATATTAAAATTAATCAAAATCACCACCCCCCAAGGCAAAATAACTACCAGGAGGACTAATGTCAACAAACTAGAGTTCTTTTGTGAGTGTGAGCAGTTTGTTGCTAACTTGGAGGGAAAATTGAGCCAACACACAGTTGGCAACAGTGGAGAAGAAAAGAAGTGGGCACTTTTCAGAAATTTGGTGTACACCACTGCATTTGCTCATCTGAGTGAGAACAATTGCAAACACCAAGATTAGTTTGATGAAAGTGATGGGTAATTTCAGAAGATGCTAAATGAAAAACAAGAATTCCACAGGATTTACCAGCAGGATAGTTCATCCACCTCTAAGAAACAGCATTTAATTCCATTAATAACAAAGTACAATCAAAGCTTAGAGAGATGCAGGATTCTTGACTCGGTAAGAAGGCAGATGAAATTCAGTTTTATGCTGATAGTAACAATCCAAAGTGCTTTTATGATTCCCTGATAGGCTATTTATGGACCAAAAACCTATGGTGCACCACAACTACTCAGTGCTGATGGAGCCACACTGATTAATGATAAGCATATGATCCTACAGAGATTGACTGAACACTTCTACAGTATTCTCAACAGACCATCATTACTCATTGCTCAGGCCATGGATCATTTACCTTAGGTTAAAGTTAATCTCTCTTTAGCTGAACTTCCAATTGAAAAAGAGGTTTTGAGAGCCAATAGGATCCTTTCATGTGGCAAAGCACCTAGTGTTGATTCTACTCCAGCTGAGATTTACAGAGTAGGGGGGACCACTGCTCATACAAAAGCTGACTGAAATTTTCCAGGTTATATAGTAAGAGGGGGTTATCCCCCAGGAATTCAAGGATGCTAGAGTCCTTAATAAACTGATCCTTCACATGGAATATGGTCATATAGTGAGAGCCAATGTGGCTTCAGAAAGGACAGGGAATCAGTCGATATGGGATTCCATAGTATGATTAGAGGTCAGAACCAACAGTATGAATGTGATGTGATTTGGTTTGGGAAATAGCTGGAGTCAATTCAGAAATAACTGACAACGAAGACCTAGACTTGGTTAAGGGTAAGGAAAGTCTTAAGGCCTCAGGCAAGGCCACGTCACTTTGGAAGATTCAGTGTAAGGAAGTTTCCAAAGTCTGTACCCCATCTGATATGTTAAGAACTAGAAGGGAGGCCATGGAATCCAAACTTCCCTCTGTAAAGATGAGAAAAATGGAGCTTGCAGTGCTCTGCCCAGGAGAAGGTACATTTCAAAGGTCAAATGCTGCCTTTATTCCTTTGTGGTTTTCTGGCAAGATTTCTTGTTCAAAGACCAAGCCTTAAATCCAATTCAATATGGGGCTAATAGATTAGAGAACAAATCCCTGCTCTCCTAGTAAAAAGTGAATGTAAATACTAAATAGCAAATGTTTCTCTTTTATCCAAGAAGACTTTGGGTCTTGCCCTCCCAGTTTAAATTTTTTTTAATTTAAGGTACTATCTCTTGAGTAACTACTTAAAGATGTCTATTTATTGAATGGGTGTATCTCCTTCAAAGTGAAAATCTGATAAGGTCTTAGCTTAAAATGATCAGGGTCCACCATTGAATCCTGGGTCATGTCCAGTAGTCCTGATGAATATCTGGCCTCTGGACCCAAATGACTCTGGAAGAGAAAGTGAGGCTTGCACAGCCCTCCTTAACTCAAATCAAAGTCAATTGTATCATCTTGATGTCATGGTCCTCTTCCAGAATGAAGGACAATCATAACCAACAATAACCACCGACAGGCCAGAGAAGCTGGTCTAAAAGTTAAGCCTTTGTCTTTTGACTCCACCCATTACTCACTTTTCAGACAAACTTGATTAAGCTGAAAGTTCAAATTTCATCAATTTAAGCTATTATAGCAACTCCCATCACCTCCAGATGACTAGAATCACTTTTCCTGTCTGTAGTAAAAACAGTTTCATAAGTAAAGGTCTGATTAATATATTCTCAGTGTTGTTATTGAAAGTCAATCAGAAGAAGGCACATCAATGTGGCTGGAAATTTTTCTCTGCCATCTACCTAATTGTGATAAAAGTCCCTACCATCCCTTACCTGTCAGTTTTTAGTGATCAAGCAAGCTCATTGCCCTAATTTATTGAATAACTAATAAATTTTTCTTGATTGGAACTTTGTCTCACAATTTCAATCATATCACTAAACATCCACTAGAGAAAAAAATTAAGAAAGTCAATTTAACAAGCTTTATTAAGTACTCGTAATGTGCCATGCACTTCTCAAGGTGTTGGACAAAGACAAAAATTAAATTTTCCTTCCCCTTAAAACAATTTCTATTAGAAAAATGGAAGGGAAGCCAAAGAATAATTCACAACAATTATTAGAAATTGAGTGATATATATATATATATATATATATATATATATATATATATATATATATATATATATATATATATATATATATCAAATCCAAACTAATGAGGTTTCAAATTTTAATCTAAGTATCAATTTAGACATTCAAAAATATATGATTGATCACACATTTAACCCCCTAAAAAGTAGGCTCAATGTGGCTCCCACATTTTTGCAGAATGCTAGTAGGTCATGCTTTATTCCTTTGAACTATTCTATGAGCCCTAAAAATAATTCAGGAAAGGAAATGTTATCCATCTTGTAAGAGGACATATAAAAGCAGTTTCTATTGCTTATAGGTTGTAGATTTAATAATGTGAACCACAGGTACATTGTTGTAAGTCATTCTCATGAGAATCTTTTTTTTTTAATTGGCTTGCTAAAATAGTACTCATTTCTCTTTTAGAAATAATAAAAATGAACAAGTGTTTTTCCTCACACGATTTAAAACAGTAGGTTGTTTTCAATCCCGAGTTACCAGTGCTTACAGTTTAAACATGTTGCTCCCTGGCCCTGCTTCCCTCTTGGCTTTCTGGGGTCAGCAATAAGGCAGACAGAAAGTGGATTTATCTAAGCTAAACCAACATAACTCCAGCTAAAATGCTATTAGAAGTAAGTTAACTGTGAATAGATATTTCAAGATTTCTAGCCAGGAACAAAAGACTGTATTCACAGATACTCTTTTTCCCATGATAACCACTGATATCACTTCTCCTTCTCCCTTCCATAAACGTGCTGGAAACAACAACCTGCATGTCCTTTCTCTTGTGTTATTTATCCTAACTAATTATGCCGCCAGCAAGAATGTACAAAATGAGAAGACATTTGAATCTTGATCATTTGGGTCTTGCCTTCAGTAGATTGTTAAGTCGACCAAGGCTATATTTCTGACCTGAACTTAATTGGCATAAGCAAGTCCATTTAGGAATTGTAAACACTACCTTTTCTGCCACCTCTAGTCTTTTACATTTGTCTAGGGTGCAAAAATGTCAAATGACTTACCATGAATAATAAAGGCAGTATGTATGTATCAAAAGAGAAGCTTGAGCACAGGCTTCCTAAAGCAGTTATAACTTCAATGACACAGACCATTTTTTTTTGTTAAATGGAGTCCTCTCCAGGATGATTTGAAGGGATTAATATCCATAAATAGAATGAAAATTGGAAAAGTGTTCAAAAGACAGAAATTCTAATATATGAAATTAGCTTGACTTTTGAGATATCAAGGTGAAATTATCTGCCTGATTGGGTCTGACTAAAATTGCCTTGATCTGAAATTTGGACTTTTGTGTGGAGAGGGTGACTGTAATCCAGATTACAGCATGTTTTATTGCCAGAGTAGATTATTTATGTCTGCATAGATTGTCTAAATGAAGGGTCTGCAAGCTATAGCCTGTGGTCAAAATTGGGCTCTGCCTGTTTTTTGTCAGTGCATGAAATGAGACTTTTATGAATACTAGCACATACATATACATGCATATACATATATTGTGTACATATATATACATCTATTGTGTATGTGTACATATACATATATACATGTGTGCATATATACACACACATGTATATATGTATATGTACACATACACAATATATGTGTGTGTGTGTGTATATATATATATATATATATATATATATATGGAGAGAGAGAAACTTAAGTTTTATTGGCATAGAGATTTTAAATACTAAATGAAAAACCATTTTTGCCTTGCACACAAAAAAAAGCCAATAAATGGAAGAAGAATTTTTTCACTGATCCAGGCTTGAATTCTGGGTTTTATTTCAAATGACATCAGAGACTATATAATAGTCACAGAGAAAAGTTCAATTGTATACCAAGTAAGAGATCATTAGACAATACCAACTTAACAGAAAAATAAGGTTGCCCTGTGACCTATGACTGATGAGTTCACCATATTGTTGTTGTTTGTCCATTTTCAAAAGGGATCAGTGATGTCATGGGGTGATGTCTTGACATGCTTGTGAACTGGATTTAAGAGGGACAGAGTTGCACAGAGTTATTAGCCTTACTCTCTCTTCTGGAGTCTTTGAAGTCCAGTTGCAAGACAAAAGTCAGGAGGATGAGTGATAACCAAGGATGCAATGAATGACTTTGGCATTTTCTATTTCTAATCAAGCTCTAATCATGCTACAGTGCCTTCTTCAACCACCTTCATGGTCATTGGAACAGAATGATTTTATGTGCTGCTTATACCTGGGGAAGTCTTCACATCCTTAGGGTGGATATCCCCCAAACACTTCATTGGGTTTGAGGGTTGGTTACCCTCAACCTGACTCATACATTCTTCTGTTATAATTTACTGGGGTATAGCCTCTGCATGTGTGCCAGCTTCTTGGAACCATAGGTGAGAACTGAGTGCAAAGAAGAAATCAAAGGTGGGTGAGCAGTGCTGATAAAATTTCACACCAAAGGTGCTAGTCCTTCTTGAACCGCCCCCACCCCATGGAACCAAAGGATATCATTAGCATAGTATATCAACTGAGTGCATCCACGTTGATATAATCACCAATAGATAGAAATGTCTTTCTATATCAGAGTCATGAATTGCCTCGCCACATATGTTCCCTACATGTGTACTTCTTCAAGTGAGATTTCTGGTGACATACAATTTTTTGCATATGCCCATTGCATATCTGGTGGTATGAGAACTTTTAGAAAAAATATTCCTTTGTGCTATAATAAAAGTTTTTTCTTACATTTTATGCCATTTTCTCTAGATATAGATACAATTTGATGGAGAATTGAGCTGTGTTTTCAGTGTTTCTGATCCTATAAAAATAGATGCATCGAAGATAGGTGTTTTTGAGGGGAGAGGAAAGGGAAGAGGGAAAGGGAAAGACATTATACTTCTGTGACTGAATTACACTTACACTGTCATAATAAAATACTGTATTAGAAAATCTTCCCCATTATCTTGCCAAGAGACACGTTGTATATGTGAATTAGTAACTTCTTTCATGTTTCAGTGTCCTCTTGAGAAATAACTTTTGTTCTTTTTTATATCTGATTACTCTTGGGTAACCATCACCTCAAGAAAACATCTATAGTCTTTCCTCATGTATTTATTTTCTTTTTTTAAATTAATTTATTTGTTTTCATTCAATAATCACTTCCATAATTTTTAAATTTTCTTCCCCTTCCTCCTCCCTCCATTCTCAAGAGGGCACACAATCTTATATGGGTTCAATACAAACATTTTTATTAATCAAATTTTCATGTTAGCCATGTTGCATAGAATTAAAATGAATGAGAGGAACCTGAGAAAAACCAAAACAAATGAAAACGTAACACAAGAGAAAATAATCTGCTTCATATTGTATTCATATTACTCAGTTTTTTTTCTAGATGTGGATGGCATTTTGCATCAAGAATCCTTTGGAAATATTTTAGGTTCTTGTATATTGTGAAGGACTAAGTCTATCAGAAATAATCATCTCACTGTGGCTGTTACTGTGTATAATGTTCTCCTAGTTCTGCTCACTTCACTCAATATCATTTCATAGAAGGCTTTCATGTTTTTTTCTGAAGTTTGTCTGTTCATCATTTCTTATAAAGCAATACTATTCCATTGTATTCATATACCTTAACTTTTTCAGCAGCCCCCCAATGGGTAGGCATCCCCTTGATTTCCAATTCTTGGTCACCACAAAAAGAGCTGGCATAGTCATGTACATGCTTTTTCCCTTTTTTATGATCTCTTTGGAATAGAACCACAGAAGTAGTATTTTTGTGTCACAGATGAAGCATGTAGGTAAAGAAAACTAAAGAAAAGTAATAAATGGATGAATAATGTATATTTTCAGATTATTTTATCATGTGTTACCATAACAACACGTATACATTTATTATAAATATTAAAATTTTGCTAGAAGTTTCAGTATGCTGAAGAAGTACTGACTATGCATTCTCCTTGGGAATGGCATCTGTTCATCTCTCTACCATCCAGACTTAGTCACACAATTTTCTCCTTCACTAATCTTTGCAAGTTTCACTTCTTGTAGGAGAGGGAAATCTGCAAAGCATTTGCTGCAGTAGCTACACAGCATCTGTGAAGACAGTGCATAATATTCAAGGTACTAATAGCTCTTGCCTAAAAACTGCAAGCTTTTTAATGGGTTCCATGTATTTTATTTTTTGTTTTAAATAAATATGATCAGAATTATTAAAAATAAAATGTTTGGGGAGAGGCCTGTAGTTATTCACAGATTGTTTCATTTTTGGAGGTCCGACTCACCTAACCCCTGTCGATGTTGAGGGATAATTATATTTCCAATAGAAAAAGAGTACATATAATAGGATCTCTATAAACTCAGGCACATTCTTCATCAACTATCTAGAAATTACTAAGGAATATTCAACTTTTTTTCTTTATTAGTCTTTCAACTAGCATCTTACTGATTCTTCTTTTGTTTTATTTTCTCAAAAACAATATCTTCTAGGTGTATTCTAAAGATAAGTAGATTTTATTCCTAGATGATAGGGATGATATATTATTCTTTGTATTTCCCTTATAAAATATCACTAAGACTAAAAGGGTAGGTTGACCCTGGATCATATACTATTGTAAATGATATTTTAAGTATGTCAGACTTAATTCAGTAGTCAATAGCTGTCCATTAGAGGCTTTCATCGTTATGCATAACATGATTGGTAATATAGTACAAAGGTAAAATCAACAGACATTGAATGAGAAGACTTCCTGGCAGAGTCCTGGCTTTAAAATTTGCAAGATGTTTGAATTTAAATATATACCTTATAGTTAACCTAAGCTCTCTGAGGCTCAGTTTTCTTATGTGCAAAATGAGAATAACAATTCTCATGCTACCTAGCTCTGGAAGGTCTTTTGATGATCAAATGAGATAATGTATGTAAAGTGGCATGCCCATTTATGTTATCATCAGAGCTGCAGTTGATGAAGATTCATCTGGCAATAGTATCCAGGATGAACTAGATTGGGGAGAGAGTGAAAGTGGGCTAAAAGTAGGAAACTTAATGAAATAGCCCAGTGATGAGGTACTGAATTAGGATGATAGAAGTGAGATAGTAAATGAGGTCTCAAAGTCAAGGGGTATTTCATAAGCTGAATAAGAAAAAAAATTGCAATCAAATGGTTTCAGGCAGTAAGAGAGAAGAAAGAGCTGAAAATGACTTTGAGTTTTCAAGCCTGGGTGACTGGGAGAATGGTGGGGCCATTAACAGAAATGGGAATGTCAGGAAGAGGAGTAAGTTTGATGAGGAAGAAAATAAATTCAGTTTTAGACATGCTGAAATTGAATTGCCTGTCAGAATGACATTCTAGCATAAAGCAAGGAAGCATAAGAGCCAGACATACAGGCTTGAGAATATTTTTTGGGAAAAAATTGCCCACAATTATCAGCTATTGTTCCTTTTCATAAGTGTCTCTACTTAAGGGAAAAGGATGTAGGAAATTGAGGTTAGTGTTACATTTACCATAGAAAGGCAGAAAAAATCAAGGATGCTATCACCAGGAATAAAATTATAGAGATAAGGATCAATGTGTCTTACTCTCAAAAAGGGAAAGGAAAGATTCATTAGAGACTGACTTTAAGAGAAATCAACCTAAATCCTAACTTTAATTTAATAATAACTTTTAAAAGTATATTAGAGGGAACTGGAACCCAGGTGAGAGTGATAGAAAGCAATATAGTGAAATCACATCTCCATAAGTTCCTCCAGATATATCTAGAAAATATACCACATTTAATTCTGAAGAGAAAGCCAGAAAAAATGCAACAACATAGGAAATTTTTTGTCAAGTTCAAGTCAGCAAAAGGAGGTAGGCAGAAACTCTGAAGACAGGGTGGACAAGGGCATAGAATGATCTATTTCCTAGGAACAGACTGTGTGCTAAGGCTCAAGGAAGTCCCAGAAAGAGTCACCAGAGAACATACAATGGCACTTGTTTTGGTAGAGACAGATATGAACTGGCAGGTTTGTTGCCTACTACCTGGTCCCAGGTTTTAGGTCTTAGAAAGATTCTGATGATCACCTGGCAGGATAAAATAACAGATGCTGAAGTCATTGCTCAAGCTGAACTGCCAAGTATTCAAACTATTCTTCAGAGACTGCAATTCCAATGGGTTGGCCACATTGTTCAAATGCAAAATACATGCCTGCCAAAAAGACTATTTCATGGAGAACTCGCATGGGGCAGGCCATCACATGGTGGCCAGAAGAAGCAACACAAGGACATTCTCAAGGTCTCTTTCAAGAACTTTCCATTTGACTGTGCAACATGGAAGTAACTCTCAAACGACCACTCAGGATGGCATGCCCACATGAGAAAGTTTGCTATGCTCTTTGAGCAAAGAAGAATTGAGACAGCAAAAAGGAAATGCAGAACGGGCAAATTTGGGATATCCACCCCAAATATTCATATGGACTATCTGTGTCCAACTTGTGGTAGAGCATTCCGAGCTCATATTGATCTGACCAAACACAGTCGAACACAATGAAATTTAACTTTATCATGGTGATGTCATTTTGATCCTCTTCTAAGAAGGGCAATAATCACTTGGTCCCAGGTCTAGATTCAGGCAGGACTGAGAAAGGAATCTGTTCAGGAGAGTATTGTTCCTAGGGAGAGAGACCCTGGGCTCCTAATGAAGACAAGAAGAGTTTGGGAGTCAGCAGCAGCAGCAGTAATATGACTTAGACTACAGGTTCAGAGGAGGGTCTCACTTCCAGCATCTGCCCCAGTTTACAGATCACTAACTAGGGCAGAAATCTCAAACCAAATGACAGCCTAGAATTTTGCCGAACATTTAGAGCTTTCTTGTTCAGTGATAAGGGCAGAGTCCCACAGCAGTCTACTCTTACACAGACTTAAAGCTAGGTCAAGATCTGGCAGAGATAAAACTTGGAGGTAGGTGACAACCTAAATTTTTGCTGGATCAGACCACTCTGGGAGCATTAAAAACTTTCAAGTAACAAGTCTGTCCCTAGAATAACACACCATTCAATGCCTAAAATAAAGCAGCAAAAAGACCAGGCAAGATGCTCCTTCAAGAAGTGTGGAAGAAACCAATCTTAACATCAAGTCCAGCTAAAGAAGTAGGTTAGAGTAAGAAGAAAACAAACAAACAAAAACCATCATAATGAACTACTATGATGGCAGGGACACTGAAGGCAAAAAACACTAAAAAGGGGAATATCATCAACTAGCAAGAAATGCCTCAGTGAAAAACACTGTATGTGTTTAAAGTCAACCAAAATACTTAAAAAGATGAAATAAGAGTTTTGAAAGGAGATAAAATGTTTTTAAAGTAAACAGATTGACAGAGCAAGAGGGATAAATGGAAAAGAAATGAAAACTATGGGGGAAAGAGTTGTAAAAGAATTAAGAGCTTGTCATAAGAAGTACAAAACCTTTCCTGAACAATAAATTCCCTGAAAATTTAAACTAATGCCTCTGTGAGGGAAAAAAAGAAATATTCAAAAAGACAATAAGAAAAAAATTCATAGAACTAATGATCCAGAAAATATATTTAGGAGAAAAAATTAACAATCATTAGATTATCTGAACATTAAGCACTTTCTCCTCAAAAAAAAAATGAACTTAGTCATGATATTGCAAGAAATCGTTCCAAAAAATGCTCAGATCTCTCAGAAGCAGAGAACAAAATAGAAGTTGGAAATATCTACCCAGCCACCTCCATCAATAAACGTCAAAATTAAAATTCCAGAGAATACCAAGGACAAAATGTAGAGAATCTAAGTTAAATGAAAAAATATTTCAACTAGTCAGAAAGAATTCATAGTGACAAAGAGTTATAGTCAAGATCACACAGACTCTGGGTTCAAAACCCACATCTGACCCTGATTACATATATCATTTTTCATGAATCACTTACCAACTTTGGTTGTACATAAAAAGAGACTATTTGACTAGATGTACTGGTACTAGTGGCTGTTGAACTAAGATAATTCCTTGTTATAGAATTGTGATCTTATGATCCTGTTCTTAAGTAGCTAACAACTTCTCAGGAGAGAGAGTATTCATGAAAGGCAAGCATGCACACACACACACACACACACACACACACACACACACACATACACACAGGGAAAATAGGGAAAATAGGGAAGTGAGTCAATTTTTAGCTAAGTGAAAGTGTAATCTTATCTTCCAGAGATTATTATAAGTTTTCACAAAATGACTACCATGAAAAAAATTAGCTTATATATCATTTATTTTGAAAGACAGTAAAATGGATTAAAAATTATATGAAAAAATAAGTTCTTATAACTAAATCTAGAAAATATTTTATATACAATGAATTTGATACAAAGATTGGCACAGGTGAAAGGTAAAATGTTAAGTATAGTTGAAAAATTAGGAATAAGAGAGGTTAAAACTTTCACATTATTCAGAAAATTCATGTTGAAAAATCATGGATATTTCTTTGAGAGAATAATTTCTAGGTACTAGACAGGGTGAGCACCCAGAAATATTATATATTATATATACAAAAACATATTGATTATATTCTAGCAGACAGGAAATAACTTAGTACTGATGTGAGAGTAATTACAGAATTACTCATCTGTGTCCCGACGATTGACTTGTTCCAATAAAATCAAAATAAATCAGAAACTGGAAGGGGGTATAAAAATAAGAAAAATATGGGAGAATTATTGAACTCAGGTAAACCTGACCCATTCAAATATAGTATTGATGATGAATAATGGAACTTCAATACAAGAAAGGACATAGAAAAAGGCAATAAAAATTTCACATGGAAAAATTAACAGTTATACTACTGCCAAAACAAGCAAACCAAAAAAATAAAAAACTTTATTAAAAGATGAATTGGACACAATTTTTGGGGTGCTTTGGGAGATAGATGTACCCTTGGACCCTTCTGGGCTGAGTCCATGCCTCTAGGGGCCCATTCTCTCCCTCCTTACACTGTGGGCAGGTCCCTCAAGGCCCAGGCCCCTAACCCCCAGGTCCTCCAAAGTCTGCCTGGTGTGTGGGTTCTGCAGGCTGGAAGACTAAGCATCAGGCAGCTGTGGCCAGTTCATTTGACTAGTTCGGCCTGAATAGCCTGCCAAGTCATCAGAGGGAATCGTCATGGTGACAAGAATCGTCTCCTGCAGACAAATGTAGTTATTGCAACTTTGAGGCCCAAGGTCATTGAGGCATAAAAATAATTTACAAACTGAAAATGTCTTTCAACTTTCTCATTCTGAAAGTTCCTTCTCAACCCTTTTCATCATACAAGAAAGGATGACTAGAGCAACAGAGAATGGAACCATTTTTATGTCAACTTCCTGAACCCTATCACTTTTGGAGATGCCATATTTTCAAGGGCTTCTATATGGAAAGCTAGTAAAGGAGACAACTTTGACTCAATTAACCCAATGGCAATGTCAGTTGGTGGTCAGGCCCCTCCTTGTATGAAAATCCATAACTCTTCTCTATTAAGATTATGGGAATCCTGGTCATTGAGGGTACTACTAGAGTTGGAAGAAGCTAGAAAATTTATTCTGATGGATAATTGGTACTCTAGTCCTCAAGGCCATACATTTTATAAATGATTCTCATCTTCCCTTTGGCCCTGGTTGCCCCTTCATGAGCAGAAAGCTGTATAACAATGGCATACCTTGATGGTATTACAACATATTGAAGAAGATAGAAAAATTTTCTCTCAAGCATCCCTGTTGATCAGTACTAAAGCCTACAATATAGTGAACATCCCCATCAGCACCCCTGCTCTTACAACCTTCCTTGGGGCAAAGGATGGCAAGGTTGCCCTCTCACCTCCTTCCCATCATGCTGTTTGACGCAGAAGAAGCATTCATAATCCTATTTATGGAAGCCTTTCTTTCATATCAAGGTGAGCTCCATCCAGGGAGAATGATGGCTTTGACTGAAAATCTGTGAGGATTCAAAAGTTTAATAAAATTGTTAGAGCACTTACCTCTAAAAAAATGATGAATTGGTGAACAAATTTGATCTATTTCTAAAATGGAGAAACATGGCAGCTGAAGAAATGATAGATTAGATTATTCATTTATTAATAATATCTTATGTAGAATAACATTGAAATATTGTGAGCAGTATCACAATAAAAGAAATAAAAGAGGTCCAAATCAGTTTAAAGAAATTCTGATAAGTAAATGAATTAAGCAAAACAATTCCAATGCAAGGATGAAAATGAAAGGATAATAAATATAAAAATAAAGCAACCAAAGAAAAATTTAAAAAAATTATAACAAATTTTTCTACTGATTTAGTGATTGCACTTAGACTGTACCATGCCTTTTGTGCACATAATTATGGAGGACGTAGAAGTATCAATTAAAGGAAGAAAAATGGGAAAAGCAGATGTTATCATGTATCAATAATGTAAATGAACACAATCATGAAGGCACTAGGGGATCAGTTTTCAAAAGAGTCAAAGACACCAAAGGCAGAAAACTAAATCTTATCACTTTAATACTTTAAAAAGGTAACAAATTTCCAACTAGTGATAAGTGACCTTTATAACTTTATACCTTTATTTCTATGTTCATGCACACGATGCAATCCTAAAACAACTGGGGGGCAGAGCCAAGATGGTGGAGTAGAAAGACTCACCTACGCTAGGTCCGAACCCACAGCCCATAGATTTCCTGTAAAAAAAATTCCTGACAAATTCTGGAACAGTAGAAGCCACGCAGAAACACAGTGAAGGAGATTTCCGTTGCAGAGAGCCCTGAAAAACCGACCACAAAGGTACCCAGGACAGGAGCAGAGCCCTGCCAGGCCGAGTGCTCCCCTCCCCCGCTCCGGCCACACAGCACTGAGAGGAGCGAGCAGACACAAGCAGGCGTCAGGGACCCGAATCTCCAGGAGCTGCGAAGGTCCCTCCACCCACAGACGCACAGGTCTGTGAGAGAGACGGGCTGAGAGGGGAGCAGGGGAACTCGGGGACTGGGACCCCCTGGGAGGCCTCCACTGTGGCAGAGGCAGCTACGGGCAGAGCAGGCTGGAGCTCGACCACAGCTCCGGTACAAAAGTTCTCCCTATAAACCCCCTGAGGGAACTGAGCCCGAGAGGTGGCCCTGCCCCCACCTGAGAACCAGCAGATAAGCTCCCATTGAAGAGCAGTCAGGCCTGCTGCCAAAAGCCCTGAGGCTGGGGAGCAGCATTTGAATCCCAGACCCCAAGCACTAGCTCTGGTGGATCTAAGCCAGGGGGGTGGAGAGGACTCTCAAAAGTCAAGTAACTGGCTGGGAAAATGCCAAGAAAAGGGAAAAAAACTAAGACCATAGATGGCTATTTTTTTTTATTTTTTTTTAATTTTAAATACATTTATTTAACTTTTTACATTCATTTTCACAAGATTTTGGGTTCCAAAATTTTCTCCCCATTTGTCCCCTCCCACCTCCCCGAAACACTGGACATTCTAATTACCCATATCACCAATCTGTCCTCTCTTCTATCATCCCTCCCTTCCCTTACCCCATCTTCTCTTTTGTCCTGTAGGGCCAGATAACTTTCTACTCCCCATTACCTGTATTTCTTATTTCCTAGTAGCAAGAACAATACTCAACAGTTGGTCCTAAAACTTTAAGTTCCAGTTTCTCCCCATCCC
>CM053771.1:444809693-444831324 GCA_028658325.1 Potorous gilbertii | reverse complement strand
GGTAAGGGAAGGGAGGGATGATAGAAGAGAGGGCAGATTGGTGGTATGGGTAATTAGAATGTCCAGTGTATCTGGGAGGGAGGAGAGGACAAATGGGGAGAAAATTTTGGCACCCAAAATCTTGTGAAAATGAATGTAAAAAGTTTAATAAATTTATTTATTAAAAAAAAAAATAGAAATCAATAAAAAAAATAACTGCTCCCAGTTCCATTATTCTAACTTCCTTATATGTCCCGCTGAAGAGCAGATTCACTGCCCCTACCTAGCCACTCACTTCCTGTATTGGTAATTTTAATTGGAAAATCTTTCCAATTCATTAATAGACTCATGTGACCTGCTTAAATCACCTGGAAGCCTAAGTTATATATGGTAGGAGGAGCTTGCTAAATCAATGTACCAGGAAAAGTGGAGCAGAGATGAGAGGAGATTGGTCTAAACAGTCAGAAATGAGGGAGAGAAAAAAGCAAGCAGCTGGGGCAGCAACTAGCATGAGTGACAGAGCTTGTTTGTGACTTTGTTTAATGGCGTTGATTTGTGGGAAGCCTAACAGAGGGAAGGATTGGGAATGGTGTTGGCTTCTGCATTGCTATTGAATATGAATTTCTTTCTTGCTATGATGGATTTGGCTTTCTGGTGTTGGGATCTAGCTTTGTGACATCTGAACAGATGTTTGGGTGCTTTTTTCCACGTGAAGAATCTGTTGTATTTTGCAATTCAGAATTGTGCCAGTATATTTATAGCTGCTGGAGGAACTGTGAATATTGCATTGGCACTACACTCCCTTCCCCCAACCTCCCTCCCCAAACACACACACACACACAATATTCTATCTTCTTCATGTATGCCTCACTGCTCACCAGAACAGGTGTGTCCATGAAGTCATATTTCTCATAGAAACTGCAGTCCTGATGTAATGGAATCCCATGCACAGCTTCTAGATAGTCACTGTCCTCAGACCCGTTCCTCATATTCCCCAGGGAAACAGATGGTGGAGTAACAGCACACATTTCTAGAGATCTGCTCCCCAAGTCTAGCCAAATATCTGTATAAAACATAGCTCTAAACAATTTCTGGAGCTGCAGAACCCACAGAATGAGAAAATGATGCAAATCTGCAGCCCAAGACTGCCTGGAAGGTCACGAGGAAGTGTCTATTGCACCACACAGGGGGAAGGGTGCAGTGCAACATGGGCCAAGCCCACACAGCTGAGACCTGTGGGTCCCCCCACAGGGGGACTAAATGTCAAGACTTGTGGTAATTTCCACATTTTATGATGCCAAAAACCTAAGGACAAATTGGAAGGCCAGTGGAAAAAAATCTATTGATCCAACATGGGAGAGTGGAGTAGATCTAGCTCCAGTCCCAGAGCTGTAGAGAGGGAAGGGGGCAGAGGAACCTGCAGCTGGCACAGCAGCAACAGGGGCAGTAGCAGTGACTGTTTCTGGAGCTTTAGCATCATAGATTGTGAGGGAATCAAGTAGCTGACGTCACACCCCCCACCCCCTCTAGAAGCAGAGATCTACCTTTACAAAGAGCTCAAAAGTCAAGTAAATTCCAGGGAAAATGAGCAAAAAGCAGAAAAGGTGTCATATTATACAATTTTACTTTGGTCACAAGGAAGACCAAAACATTCAGAGAGAAGCCGATAAAGTCAAAGCTCCTCCATCCAAAAACTGCAAGAAAAATATGAATTGGTCTCACATCTTGGAAGAGCTCAAAAAGGATTTGGAAAATCAAGCAAGCGAAGTAGAGTGAAAATGGGGAAGAGAAAGAAGAGTGATGCAAAAAAATTATGCAAAACAAACTGACTGCTTGCTAAAGGAGACCCAAAAATGGTAAAGGAAATAACACTTTTAAAAACAGACTAACCCAAATGCCAAAAGAGATCCAGAAAGCTAATTAAGAGTATAATGCCCTAAAAGGCACAATTGACCAGATAGAAAAGGAGGTCCAATAGCTCACTGAGGAAAATAATTCTTTAAACACAAGAATGGAGCAGATGATGCTAACGACTTCATAACAAATCAAGAAATTAAAAAAGAAAAACAAAGGAATGAAAAAATAGTAGAAAATGTGAAATATCTCATTGGAAAAACAATTGACCTGGAAAATAGATCCAGGAGAGACAATTTAAAAATAATGGAGCTACATGACAGCCATGATGAAAAACAAGAGCCTAGACATCATTTTTCAAGTAATTATCAAGGAAAACTCCCCTGATATTCTAAACACAGAGGGCAAAGTTAATATTGAAAGAATTCACCAATTCTCTCCTGAAAGAGACCCCAAAAGAAAAATTCCAAGGAGTAATGTAATCAAATTCCAGAATGACCAGGTAAAGGAGAAAATATTGAAAGCAGTCAAAAAGGAACAATTCAAGTGTTATGGAAATACAATCAGGACAACATAAGATCTAGCAACTTCTACATTAAGGCATCACAGGGCTTGGAATATGATATTCAAGAAGTCAAAAGAACTACGAATAAAATCACAAATTACCTATTCAGGAAAAATGAGCATAATATTTCTGGGAACAAATGGATATTCAATGAAATAGATGAATTTCAAGCATTCTTGATGAAAAAACCAGAGTTGAAGAGAAAATTTGACTTCTGAACACAAGAATCAAGAGAAGCATGAAATGGGAAACAGGGAAGAGAAATTAAAACTTGCTTTCTAAAGTTGAACTGCTTACATTTCTACATGGAAAGATAATATTTGTAACCCTTAAGACTTTTCTCAGTATCTTGGCAGTTGGAAGGATGATATCCATACAGACAGAGAGCACAGGGTTAGCGGAATAAGAAAGAATGATATCTAAAAAATAAAATTCAGGAGTGAGAGAGGACTATATTGTGAGGAGAAAGGGAAAAATAGAATAGGGCAAATTATCTCTCTTATATTAAAAGGAAATGAAAAAATATTTTCAATGGAAGGGAAGAGGGGGGAGGTGAGAGTGAAAAAGTGGACCTTCCTCTAATCACATTTGGTTTAAGGAGGGAAAGGCATGCACACTCAATTTATTATGTAGATCTATCTTATACTACAGGAATATAGGGGGGAAGGAGGAGAATAACAGAAGGGAGGGCAAATGGAAGGAGGGGGTAATTCGAAGTAAACACTTTTGAGGAGGGATAAGGTCAAAAGGGAGAATAGAATATATGGGGGGTCGGATAGAATGGAGGAAAATATAGTCTTCTATAATATGACTGTTAGGGAAGTAACTACACATATAACCTATCCTGAATTGCTTGCTGAATTGCTTGCCATGGGGATGGGTAGGGAAGGAAGGATAGGTGTTGGAACTAAAAGTTTGAACAACAAATGTTAAAAATTGTTTTTACCTGCAACTGGGAAATAAGAAATACAAGTAATTGGGGATAGAAATCTATGTTGCCCTACAAGGAAATAGAGGAGATAGGGATAAGGGAAGGGAAGGGATGTGATAAAAAGGAGGGCAGATTGGGGGAAGGGGTAATCAGAATGCATGGGGAGAAAATTTGAACCTAAAATCTTGTGGAAATTAATGTTGAAATCTAAAAATAAAAAAAAAAATTTAAAAAGAAATAAAAAATAAAAAAGCTAAAAATGAAGAAACAGCAGATGTATCCATGCATTCAACCACAACCACACCCATCTAACCTTAGACAAGACCACAATAGCCAGATAATCAGAAAGCAGTATGATCAGGATTCCCAAATAATATGTGTACCCCAAAACAATAAAAGGGAGTTTCTCTAAGTTGGCACCCATGTAGTAATAGTAGAGAACTGACCTAGAGTAAACTTAATGATGTAGAGAGGGTTTTTATAATATCATTATCATATACACTTATCACCCCAATGGGTTTTTCTATGTGCCTTGTGAATAAACACATACTCAGTTTCATTGAGGCTGGGATCCCTCTCCTATTACCTAGTTCCTTAACAAACCCATTCTGACTTTTTAATGTTCATAATTTCTGTTTTATAATTGCATCTTTACCCTATAAAAGTCTCTCTTGCTTTCTCAGAAGTTCTTCTTGTAATTTAGCCCACTATATGAGAGGCATCAATCTCAATAAATGCCTGTACTTGGATTAGAGGTGGTCTGACTGAATTCTTTGAGATGGTTTTACCACAACACATCTTGAAATACAGTAAACTGCAACAGTTTTTGGCATCCATGGGTGGGCAGAGTTTTAACCTCAACAGTTTTTGGTGTCCCTGGTTGGGCAGAGTTTAAACATCAACACTCAGATAAGAAATATAAGACAAGATGTAAAATAAAGCATTCCTGAAACAGTGTTCCTAAAGCTAAAGTATGCCTCTCCCATCCTTACTCAAATAATCTTCAGTGACTCTCAGTTTTCTCAAGATCAAATATAAAATCCTCTGTGGGTCATTTAAAAATTTTTACAGTCTTTCTTTTTCATAACTTTCCAATATTATCATATTTTTGTACCCTTAAGCATGAGCTACAGCCCAGCTGTACCATCTTTCTTGGTATTTCTAGTATAAGGCACTCTTTTTCCAGTATCAATATGTTTTGAATGACTATCCTTCATGCCTGAGTTATGCTTCACCTAAACCTCTGGCTCCTGACTTTCCTTACTTGGTTAATTTCTCCTCAAATCCCACCTTTTTCAGAGTATATTTCCCAGGTTTCCTTAATTAGAGTACCTTCCTCCTGTGATTATTTCAATTTACTTTCCATATATTTTTGAAGTACATATAGTTAATCAACAAATTGTATAAAGGTAATGTTTTCAGAAAACATTGCAAAATAAGAAAAAAAGTGAATTTTTCAATATACATTGAAGGTATGGGAAACACAATATTAGGTTCCCATAACTATACAAACCTGCAAACTTTTGCTGCAGACTGCTTGGAATACATTTTCTGCATATGATACTTTATAACAGAGCTTTAATTCTGGTAATACTCTATTTTCCCTAAAGTGTAACTGTGAAATAAGCAATGAAATGTAATATAAAAATAAAACTAATAATCTTCAAAACAGATTTCTTCTGTTAACAATGCCCTACAGTTCTGTGACTTTTGGCCCTAACATCTCAAGTTAAAAAATGTATATTTCAGATTATATTCGCTTTTCATAACATATGAAATCTACAATACCATAAATACTGTACAAAAAATAACATTCATAAAACTAAAGCATTTGACCTCAATCTTACCTTCTACTACACCAGATGGCAATATGAGGGTGTTGTATTGTACCTTGGCAGCTCTCCAAAAATCAAGGGAAAGGTTGCTGGGACTTTAATCACTATTAGGAGGAACTTGGAGACTGGAAAATTCTTAACATCACCGCCAACACTCTGTCTTTCACCCCTGGAGGATGGTATTGGAGATCTGGAAGAAAGAGCAGTACCATTTCCCAAAATCTTAGCTGCTTTTCCATATTTTCAATTCCATCATCCCACACTGGAGAAGCAAATTTAGCATTTTCTGTAGAGAATTCATCAATGCTTTATGAATAACTTCCTCCTTTTTTGTTGATATAATGAATTGTTTATTTGTTAACACCAATCTTGCTGTGGACAGCAGCTGCAGACATTCTAGCTTGAAATTTATCTAACATCTTTATTTTTTCACTAAGTTGAAGCAGTGGTTTTATATGCATGGCATTATAGCCCAAATGATGACTTTCTCTAAGCTTTGTGAGCATAACTGAAAAACAGAACTTGAATTTTAAAGGAAAATTGAGTATATGCAACAAATACAAGGAGAACACTTTACTCAGAAAAGGTAGGGTGAACAAGACCAGAGAGTTGGAATCAGATCTTCCCTCCCTCTAGGAATGTATGTGCTTACTAATGGGAAATGAAGTTACTAGGAATGAATACTTGAAGTCTCAAAAGTTAAGCACATGAAGATTGAGAATTGACTGTGGTTGTTAAAATGTTGCCTCCCCTCATTAGAATTTGAGCAACTTGAGAAATAGAATTTTTTGGTTTTCTATATATCCACAATGCTTAGTTCAGCAACTAATATATAAAACATACATAATACATGCTTTTTCACTAGTTCACTGGAGTATGTTTGATAAAGGTGTTTATACTAATTATGGAAGAAATTCTACAGAAAGTTCAAGTTGAGTTTGATGTTAAGATACACCTACCTCCTCATGTTTGCAAGTTGTTTCATACAGTTTGTATTGATTATTAGAATGCTTCAGCACCTACTATATACAAATTGTACCTAAACAAAATATTCAGGCCTAACTATCCATAGAAGGATAACAAATGTTTGAAGAATGCTCATTGTAGAGATTATAATGTATACATGGGTAGACAACTTGTACTATATGAATGTATATACTCAGAAATGCATACATATATGAATGCATTCTTTAGATATTTTAAAAGTTTTCTATAATATAGCCGAGTAATTAGAGAGTTACTCTAGAAACATGAAGACTTGGATTCTAGTCTTTCTTATTAAACACTGTGCCTGTATGACATTGGACAAGGCAATTAAACTTTTAGTGCTCTGGTCAACTCTGTAGGTTGCAAATAATAATAGTTGTAAATAATGAGGTAGGAAATAAATAAATGGATGGATGGATGGATAAATAAATGAGTGAGTAAGTAAGCAAATGAACCAATAATAACAGCAACACCAACTTCTTGGATTGGTAGAGTAAGTTTCCATACCCATGAGTTCAATTTAACAATGAAATCAGTTCCAGTATCTATTTATCCATCTTTGTTTCTTCTTACATATATCTGTCAATCAACAAAAAAACATATTTGTTAAAAGTGTATTATGTGCCTGAGAGAGTGATAGTTAAGGATATATGGTGATAGTTAATGTTATATAAAACATATAAATATAAATAATGCATTTATGCATGTATGTATACTGTGGTCATCTTTATGGGCATATGCATAAACATACATATATGATAGCTCACTCACATATTATATATATACATATATATGTATATATTCACACACATTTGTATGAGTATGTGTATCACTTTAAAGTTTTAAAAATGCTTCACAAATATTTGATCCTTACAAATATCCTGGTAGATAGGTACTCTTATTGGCTCCATTTTTCAGATTAGAAAACTAGGACAGAGGTTAAGTTAATTATTCAGGGTCACACAGGTAATAATCTTCCAAGACAGAATAATTTTTTTTTCAGATCTTCTTGAAATTAAGAGGGAAATGGATTTCAAGCAATTGCAAATTTCCTTTAAAGGTCCCCAAACTTTTTCTAGAAATGAAGGATGTAAGGGCAAGCAATGTAGGATCTTTCTGTTTTTGTTTTACAATAATAAAGAAGTATAACACCTCTTTTGTTTTAGGATCCATGACCATTTCAAATGTAAGATCCTGGAAGGGTGGAGTGTGATGGCAAGCAAAATAGAATCTTTTTCTGCTTTTGTTTTAGTACAATCAAGTGACTCTAGCTGATTTTTGCCTCTTTCAGTCAAGTCTTTATAAGGAGTAAAGTACAGAAACAAGAGTTTCTTGGACTACAAGCAGTGTATGTATTTGTATTGTTAATTATTTTAACGTGATTAAAGATCTTCCCCACCTATTAATGGGTCTGTCCATTAAGGGGGTTTTGATTAGGGATGATTTGTGGGAAGGCCCAAGCCCTTTTGTTAATAAGGCACTGATTCTCAAGGGTTATGATGCCCTCTGGTTCTAAAAAAAGATATAAATACTCTGAGTTGAGGTTTTATTTTGGGGTTTACTGGAAGTGTTTCTTTGGCCAGACAAGGACTCTGGGCAATCATTAAGGAACTCCCTGGCTTGGAAAACCCAGATTTTGGTGCTTCCCTCTCTGGTAACTATGGTTAGACAGTTGAACCTGTCTGTTGATGGTCACGTATAGGAAGTCATGTCTGTTCATCTTTGATTTCTCTGTATTTTCTTTGAAGTTCAAAATGCTGAGTCCCCTGAACAAGGTAAATGATAATGTTCTTGGTTAAAAAGAAATGATATGTGCTTGATTAAAGTGGTTGTTAATCCCTCAAAAGCTGCCTTTCCTTTTATGAATGCACATTGATGAATCAAATACCACTTAATAAATACAGGTACCATAATAGAGAAGGAAAATACAAAGGAAGATATGAAATTGAACCTAATGAGCTTATTTTCAACTCATTCATATAAAATCAATATATATTTATTTATAAGACATGCACATGAATTTAAAATACTGTAGAAGTTCAGAACATTACGTTTTGGGGGCTAAGGAAATACTTCATTTAAACAGTAATGCTTGAACTCACTTTTGAAGGAAACATAAGAAGAATTGTGAATGATTGGATTTGTCTGAAATTTGATTGTGCAAAATCACAAAGACATGCAGATTGTAGTATATAAATAACTTCAAGAAGGCAAGTTTGACTAGACAGAAGAGTACATAAAAGAAAGTAATTTATAATAAGGCTGAAATGATAGATCAGAGTTATATTGAGAAGAACTTTATATACTAAATAAAGCAGGGTGAATGTACTCATAGAGGCATTAGGGACATGTTGGAGTTTTCTAAACAGAAGAATGACACGATCAGACTTGTGCTTTAGGAAAGTCATCTTGTCTTTTGAAGGCTAGAAAGAAAAAGGGAGAGACTTGAAGCTGGGAGATCATTTTAGAAGTTCTTATAAAAGGAAAGAAAGAAAATTATGAATAACAAATTTGTGGTGGAAATTGAGAGAAGAACTAGGATGTGAAGGATGACTTGAAGTTAGAATTGAAAAGATTTAAAAAATAATTCAATATGTGAAATGATAGAGAATAAGACATAGAGGATGACATGAGTGTCATAAACCTATATAACCAGAAAGTTATTCATGCCCGCTAATAGGGACATTGGAAAGAGATGAAGGTTTGACAGATAAAGAGAGAACCTACTTTAGTCCTGTTACGTTTGAGTTGTCTACAGTATATACACCTTCAGTTCTCAAAACATTGGTGAACACTGCTAGAGAGGCCAGCAGAAACTAAGGCTGTATATTTAGACTTCAGAGATATTTTCACAGATAATAATTGACCTATAAGAGTGGATAAGTTCACCAAGAGTCCATTAAAGACAAGAGGACTGAGGACAGAGTATTAGGGGGAACAATATGAATGATGAGGCAGAAAAGAAAATGCATTTCACAGGAACAGAGTTAAAAAATAATAATCTGAATAATGTGTGATTAAACAAAGAAGATGGACTGAACAAATTATAAAAATAATGAAAAACTGGTAGAAAAAATGTGATCCTGGGGCACTTTTAGAATATGAGGTGGATGCAAGAAGTGACCACAGCATGCTGACAAATTGTGGCATGAACTTCTTGAATAATATGGACAAAAGCAGCACAGGGTGGTCAGGCAATTATCTGCATCTTTAGGAGAAATGAGACATTATTTAGATTACTCATCACCTTTAGTTATCTTTTGTACATTTATATTTTATATGATTTATACTCTGTATCAGACAATTTAAATGATAATTAATATTTTACCTTCATTTTTAACTTATCAGTTCTTTTTCAAACTCTCTATAACTTTGTAAAAATGTTCCAGCTTCTATCTTATCACCAAATATCTTTTCATTATTTTTAATATAAAAACTTTAATTTTGCTAATTTTATCTTCCTTTATTATTGTATTAGGCTCTTCAATCATTTCCATTGGTACCTAATTCTCCTGCCTGGAAGTAGTAATACTTAAAATTTCTTGCCAGTCTAGTCTCTTTTGTCTTTCAGAAATTTCTCTTTCAATTTCCATTATATTTGCTTACTGTATTAAAAATATCTACTATTAGAATCATCATCATCATTTTTATTTTTTATTCCTTTTCCATCAGTCTTTAAGTTAGTTATGTTTTTTTCCCTTCAACTCTGAGTGTTTCCTTGTAAGGACATCTTTTCACTTTTTTCACTTTCTTCTTTTTGTTATTATTGTATCTTAGGATTTTTTTTATGTTTTCAGATAATGAAAAGTGATGATTTTATCAAAGAACTCCTAGTCATCTTGCTAGATGTTCATTTTTTAATTTTTCTTTTCCAGAATTTATTAACAATTTATTAACCATCTTCAGTAATTTTCACATGGGTCTATGTGCTCTGACATAAACAGTAATATTGGAAAGAATTTGTTCAGCTAAGGTACACTTCAAACTAAAACTAAGAAAATAAACTTTCAGAATGAAGTTGGAGTAGTGATATTAAAGTTGCCCATGTTGGCAGTAACACTGGCATGAAAAATAGATCAATAGATAGTGAATTGTGGATATGAGGATAGACTCCAGGATACAGTAGAGAATATCCAGATATATTTTGATTATTCCTTCCAAAATTCAAGTAACATAGGCAGGTAAAAATGTCCAATTATTATTTGGAAAAATGTGTCTCAAACTCAGGGAAGGAAATTAAGGTTAGAGCGTCATTCAAATAGTTATGACAGCAAAAATTATAAGAATATGTGAATTTATCAAAAGAAATGGCAGAGAGTAAAAGAAAGTTGATAACAGTGCAATGGGGAACCAATACTACATTCATGAATATGAGGAAGAAGGCAAGGCAGTGAAGGAGACAATGAAATCACAGAAACTTAAATAGAAAGAACTAGAAGAGGTTTCTGGAGAAATTCTGATCATGAAGTGGAGCCAAGATGGCAGAGATTCGTATGAACTCTTCCACAAACCCCTCCAAATACCTTTAAGTATGATTCTATACAAATTCTCAAGTAGGAGAACCTAGGGAAAGATGGAGTGAAACAAATTTTCAGACCAAGACAATTTGGAAGGTCAGCAGCAAAAGTCTGTCTGTCATACCAGGGCAAGAGTGAACAGAGTCCACAGCATGCTGTACCAGCATAGCACTGACCCCAACAAACCATGAGCAGGCCTCGGGAGTGAGTGAATCAAGAGAAGCAACAATAGAAACAGCTGTTATAGAGCTTTCATCCCACAGATAGCAAGGGGGTTGAACAACTCATCAGGGAAAGATAACAGGGGTCTTTTTGTTAGCACTGATGCAGGACACTGTTGCTTTGCCCATACATGTATCTGGGTTACAGTCCTGAGTGTCATTCCCTGAGTGAGGAAGAACACTAACATATCAGAGCTTGTAGTCATAGGAAAAGAGGAACTCTTCTCACAGTTCCAGGGTATAAAAGAGTGTTTGTGATAAGTCACAGAGCAGAGCACAGGCCAGGAGAGAAATAAATACCTCTGCTTAGATCATACTCCTTAGATCAAACTTCCAGGTCCCCAGAAGTATCTCTGAAAACAGCTATATAAAAGTCCTAAAGTTTGAGACAGAGTGTCTTCCACCCTGGAAGCAGAGCCTCGCTTAACAAAACATCAGGTAATAGGCAGGGGAATTGAGCAAACATGGGAGAAACAAAGTTGATGTCTTATGGTGGTGACAAGTTATTATGAAAAGTTAATACGGTGACAAGGAAGATAAAAATACACATTCAGAAGAAGACAACGAAGTCAAAGCTCCTACTTCCAAAGACACCAATAAAAGCATATATAAATTGGTTTCAGGCCATAGAAAAGCTCATAGACAGATTTTGAAAATCAACCAAGAGAGGAAGAGGAAAAAAATGGGAAAAAATGAGAATGATGTAAGAAAATCATGAGGAAATATTCAACAGCTTGGTAAAGGAAATGAAAAAAATACTGAAGAAATTAATACCTTAACAAACACACAAGGCCAAATGCTAAAAGTGGTCCAAAAACCCAACAAGGAGAAGAATACCATAAAACAGGGAATTGAGCAAATGGAAAAGAAGGTCCAAAAACTCACTAAAGAAAATAATTCCTTAAAAATTAGAATGAAGCAAATGGAAGCTAGTGACTTTATGGGAAATAAACAATCAAATAATTCCAAAAGAATTTTGAAAAGAAGACAATGTGAAATATTTCTTTGGAATATTAACTGACCAAGATCAAGAGATGATTTTAAAAATATTGGATGTCATCTTTCAAGAAATTATCAAGGGAAACAATCCTGATATTCTAGAACCAGAGGGTTAAATTGAAATGGAAAGAATCCACTGATCACCTCCTAAATGAGATTTCAAAAGAAAAACTCCCATTATAACCAAGTTCCAAAGTTCCCAGATACAGGAGGAAATATTTCTAGTAGCCTGCAATAATTCCAGACAAAACAAAACAAAAACAAATGCAATTATGGTGGAGTCACAGACAGGATAACACAAGATTTAGCAGCTTCTATAAGGGCTTGGAATATGATACACCAGAGAGCAAAGAAGCTAGAATTAAAACCAAGAATCACCTACCGGCAATACTGAGTATAATACTTCAGAGGGAAGGTGGATATTTAATAGAATAGAGGACTTTCAGTCATTCTTGATTAAAAGACCAGAGCTGAATAGAAAATTTGACTTTCAAACATGACTTGAGAAAAGCATAAAAACCTAAACAAGAAAGTGAAAACGAGACTTAATAATTTCTATATTTGTATTTCTAATCATTAGGATAGTTAAAAGTAGTATAGATAGACAGCAGGCACAGGTGTGAGTTGAATATTAAGGGATGGTATCTAAAAATAAAATGGAGTGAGAGAGGAATGTACTGGGAGAAAGAGAAAAGGAGAGATAGAATGTTATAAATTATCTCAAATAAAATAGGCAAGAAATCATTTGGACAGTGGAAGAGGAGGAGGGAGGAGGTGAGGGGTAATGAGTGAATATTAATTTCATCAGTTGGCTCAAAGAAGGAATAACATACACATGTAATTGGGTATAGAAATCTACCTCATCTTACAGAAAAGCAGTAAGGGAAGAGATAAGAGCAGGGAGAAGATGATGGATGGGAGAGCAGATTGGGGGAGAGGGTGGTCAGAAGCAAAACATTTTGGAGGGAGGTCAGTGTGAAATGAGAGAAAGAATATAATAAATAGGATGGAAGAATAGGATAGGAAAATGCAGTTAGCAGTAGCAACTGTGATACAACATTTTGAAACAAGTTTCTCTGATAAAGGCCTCATTTCTCAAAAATATAGAGAAGCAAATCACATTTAGAAATATGAGTCATATCCCAATTGATAAATGATAAAAAGACCTGCTCATTTTTCAGATGAAGTAATCAAAGCTTTTTAAGCCATATGAAAAATACTCTAACACTATTGATTGGAAAAAGGCAAATAAAACAAATCTGAAATAGAACCTCATACATTTGGCTAATAGGACAGAAAAGGGAAATTACAAATGTTAAAGGGGATATGGGGGAATGAGTTATTAGTGCCTTGTTGGTGCAGTTGTGAACTGATTCAGCTATTCTGTAGAGGAATTTGGAATCATGCCCCAAGGGCTATAATACTATACATGCCCTCTGATCTAGTAATACCACTACTAATCCTGTATCCAAAAAAGGAAAAGGATCTATATGTATAAAAATGATTGTAATATCTGTCTTCTTGGAGTAAAGAATTATATATTTGAGGGGATGCCCTTCAACTGGGGAATGATTGAATAAGGTGTAGTATGCTATTATAATGGGCTACTATTGTATAAAAAGAAACAATGAGCGGGATGCTCTCATGAAAACCTGGAAAGACATGAATGGGCTGATTTAAAGTGAAATTCAATGTATACAAAGTAACAGGAATATTGTAAGATGATCAGCTGTGAATGATTTAGTTATTTTCAGAAATAAAATGCTCCAAGAAAATTCTGAAGGACTTACAATGAAAAATTCTATCTAATCCTCAAATAAAGAATTAGTGATATGAGCACAGGTTGAATAATATTTTTAAGTTTATTTTTCTTGTTATTTTTGTCTCTATTTTTCCACAACTTACCTTTTATTGATATGTTTTGAATGACTTTTGCTTGCTTTCTCAATGTGGAGTGTGTGGAGGGAGGAAGGGGGTAGAGTTTGGAAAACAAAATTTTAAAAATAAATGTTAAAATTTGTCCTTATATGTATCTTGGGGAAATAAAATACTAAATAAAAGCTAAAAAGAAGCTTCTTCATAGAAGAAAAGGATGGAAAGAATTTCATGGAAAAAGTCACTGAATAAATTGAAGATGTCAAAGATTAAGACATAGTAATAAGGGCCAATGCATTCAGTAATTATGAGGTAATTTCTCACTTTTTCTAGAGTACTTCAAGTAGTATGGTAGGCATTAAAGTGAAAATGCAGGGATTGAAGCATTTAAAAATAATAAAAACTGGCTACTCTTTCTGGAAGCTTAAAGCAAAAGAAAGAAAAGAATGGAATAGTAGTTTTATGGATAATCAGTATTAAGGACAGTTTTTCTTTGAGGTTAAGCAATATTGATATGTTTGTAGACTTGTCAAACTAGTGGAGACTTTGAGGTCAAAGGTGTGATAAAGTTAGACTTGGAAAAAAAAGTGGAATAGTGTCTGTTTCTTTGAGATTAAAAAACATGGTCAGGAGAAAGATTTTTCTCCCAAAATTTAATTACACCTAATCATGTATTTTAAACATAACAGGATCAAATAGAATTTCAATGATTGAATATTCCTAATTGCAGGTGACTTATTTGCAAATATTTACAAAATTTTCATTTTGAAGCCATAATGTTTATTACACAATATGAAACAGTGTGTAAGTATTCAAATCAGTTTTTTTGATTCTTTATTCAGCTGGCTTCCTATCTCATTTTGTCAAGTCTCCTGACTATCCTTTTTCATAATTATTGATGAAATCCAAAAATTGTGTCTTTCCTACTTCACAAGAATGTTATATTGATTCATATAATGTATATGAAGTGTCATGTAAATTTTAAATGTCACTTAACATTTTCTATAAATGGGCCAATTATCCTTGTGGCATCTCTATGAAGCCTATAGATATTAAGCCAGCTATTTAACAAATTAAGATGCCTTGAAGTTCCATGACATCCCAAAGTCCCACAATAAATTTGTAAAATAAAGCAAGACTAAATCTCAGAAGGCTTTGATTCCTTTTCCCAATCCATTCCCCAAACATAAAAGTCATACTCAGTCCTTGGGCAACTTTGTGTCCAATGTAATGAAGCAAAACCATATTTAGGATGTAGTACTTTGAATAAAGTATTTTTTTAGCTATGTCCTTATATAACTCATTGTACTAGATGAGCAGATTTCTCACCTTAATTCTCTTGTCTACATTGAAATTTTGCATTAATAACAGTGACCTAAAAGATAATACTCATGACAGATCAGAACTGGCATTCAAAAAGAAAATGGTGGAGTCAAAGTCTTTCCCCTTTGGGGCCTACCAGCCTCCTAATGACTGCAGAATGTCTCTCAGAGCAGCCAGAAACACTAACACCTCGGCCAAGGTGACTATGAGGCTTCCACTGCAGGGAGAGGCCGAGGTGACAAGGTTCTTGTGGGGTATCTTCCACCTCTACCCCCTCTGCCTTTACCCCCCAGTTCTTGCAAAGTGATCCCTCCTGCCATCCTGTCTGTGCTGGCCCTGAGTGGTTTCCCAGACCATGCCTCCTTCCTGAGGGCCTTGTGACATTGGAGGCCTGCCCCTCTTTGAGGATGACATTGATACTCAGGAAGGAGAGATAAGGGACTGGACAAGATAAGACACCTCCAGGAGCCAAAGTCTGACAAGATCTGGTGAAAGAGTCCTCTTGGTTCCACTAGAGGTCCTCAAATATGAAATTATGTATATATTTGCAAAATTTTGTTGAACTATATTATGAATATGAACAATATTATGTATATGAACTATAATATGTATATTATAGAAAGAACTATTTATAGAAATATTAAAGAATAGTTAATGTTTTAATAAAAAAAGAAAATGGTACTGAACGTAATAAGGGTAAGCATATCAGATTATGGTACACAGTAGTAAAGATGGATGACACGAAAGGGGAGGGAATGCCTTTTGGTTCTGAGATCCTGTTTATGGGGCTGTAAATGAATCACTCAAGAGTACTTGAAGGACACTGAAGAATGATAAGCATTACATTTCTTGTCAGTGTGCTGACAAGTAGAGAATTGTGTAGTTTAGGACTGTCAGTCAAGAAAATCTACGCCTTACTAAATGAAACTCAAGCTATCAGTCATGGAGTACAGGTTGAAATAAGTATAATTTATGTTATTGCTTAAATCCTCAATTTTATTAAACACAGGCCAATCTATTTTCTTTCTCTCTGGGTTCCCAGTTTAAAAAGGAGCCAAAAGTTACATTTCATCCCACATAGCTTTCTTTAGGGAAAACATTGTAAAGCAGTATTGCACTGAGATTTTAAAGTGTTCCCCCAAAATTTGAATGTTTCCAGGGTCAATTTTCACTTCAAAAAGGATTTAAAGTAGAAATTATGTTTTTTTAACTATTATTGGAACAGTAAATATAGACACAGGGATAATGAATTGAATTAGGATATTTGAGAGTCAATGAATACGCATATGTTTTTTCTTATTTTGTTTTGTTTTTAAATACTAACTCTAGATACTAGAAGAAACTTGATAAATGGATGCATGAAGTGCAGTGTAAGGAGTACAGAAAAGCTCTGTGCTAAACTCATCACAGATAATTAATAGCAAATCATGAGCTCTATATTTCTCAGTTTATTCTATAGGTCTTTTTCTCTATTAAGTTATAATATTCTTTAGTGGAAGAAATTGGCACACTGGGTATTCCCCCTTTACTGACAGAAATATGAGATCTTTTGTATAGTTTATATACATAACCAAAATATTCAACTCTTAAAATTTAAAGTCATTTTATTTAATACAAATCTTTTCCTGAATAAGTGGTTAATAATTAAAAATGTAAACTCACAAGTTACACAGACTGGTATAAGATCAAGTAAAGTTCAATATTTTGTTGCTTTTTTTCTTGAGTTTGGTTTCCCAGACTCACTGAAAACATCTGAAGGATTGACCTCCTTTGAACCTTGATGGTTTACAGCTGTGCTGAATCACCTGGGTTTCATGCCTACTGGCTCTGAGCCAATTGGGAGTAAAGTCTTTGTTATATATTCTGGGAAGCTGACATTTTGCTTTGAGGGTTTCAGTAATGAGAAGGACCTTTTGATTCCTGGAAGTAACTCTGAGTTACTGTTTGTTAAGAATCCCTGAGTATTCAGATGTTGTTGATGCCCCCCCCCCCCACCTCCCCATCAGGTGGTGTAGGTAAATCAAAGAACATGTGCTAGCAGGCCATCCTATTACAACTCTGTTTGATGCAGAAGACAATTCATGAAATTCTCCCTCTAGTCACTTTCTTTGTCTCATTGATCTAAGAAAATCTCATATTATCATGGTACATCTCGTGTCTACATTTTCCCAAACACTGGTGACAGATTTCCCATTTCTAATATAGAAGCTTAAGCTTGCCAGTACAAGCGGGATGTGACATAATCTTGATTTCACTCAACTAAACTTGCATAAGAATAAAAAATTCTTAAGACCCCATTAACACATAAAGAAAATAACAAACCATTTCCTTATTTCACTGACATCAAAAGGTAACTAAATCTGGTTTGCTTTGGGGGCAACTCTTTGATATTCCAATGAATCCTTTTGTCCCAGACAATCCTCAATAATTCTTCCAAGAATTATAAAACTATTATGTGGCTTAAATTGACCTCCTCTCCCCAGGAAGAAGAATATACTTTTAGGGAGCTGCTGAACAAGCAGTCCTCCTATGCTGTCTAAATCACTCATGTATTGGTTTTCTTCTACAAGTGGCAGACTGTGCAGGAACTATGTAAGTGATGACTCTTTAAAGAGCATGTTGCACATACAACTCCAACTAAATAAACACATATTTATAAAGCATAATACACAGCATATAGTAGGCACTTATTTAATGCTAGCCTCCTCCTTCCAAAGCAAAGATCCTTATATGCAACCTCTTTTCCTTCTTTTGACTTATTAGTCAAACATTGCCTCACATACTCTATCCTGAACTGATACACCCTTTTACTGTAATTTTCCACGTGTTTTACCACTACAGTATTTAGAGGGGAGTGCTGAGAAGTAATTATGCAGGGATTTTTCTAGGTGAATTTTCTATGTAATTCCTTTTTTCTTCCTTCAGTGGTCATCTATAGTAAGCTATGCAAAGATGAAACAAGTAGTGAGTTTGCAAAGAGGCTCTCAGGGTCCGAATTCTAGCTCACTTACTATCTATGAAACCTTGTACAATTCACTTCACCTCTCTGCGTCTTAGTTTCCTCATTATACAATGTGGTAGTAAGACTACATAACCATAGTATTTCTTTATCTCCAGATCCATGATTCTTAGAACCTAAAGCTTGAGAAGTTTGATTATACTTGACAGAAAGTTCTTAATAGATTTGTTCTGTTTTGTTTTTATTATTTTAGTCTGAAATTGTTTTTATTTTCCTTTTGGAATAAATTTATGGTGGTTTGCTTCCCTCTCACAAAAGACTAAATATTTTTCAATGATATTGAAATAAAAATAGTAATTTTTTTGCAAAAAAAAAGTTGGAAAAGAGAAGAGTACTTTAATCAGATAAATTAAGAAAAATTTTAACAAAACCATTGCCTATAATTAATAAAAAACAGTGCTAAAGGTATATGAATTATCAAGATTCTCCCCATTCTTCTATCATTCTCTTTTTTATATTTTTTTAGATTTCTCCATTTTTATTAAATATATTTTCATTTGGTCAAATGGAATACTTATTTTAAACCACATATTTCATTATTTCACTAATGTCAGAAATTTTAACTAAAAAAAAATATAGGTGCTAAAAAACACATTTCATGTATCAATGAATTTGATATCAAAACCAATCAAAATTTTAGAGAAGAATATTAAAAATAGATTTCTTTATCTCTTGATAAGGAAAGTAGTGATCTTCATAAATTACCACTACTTCATGACAGATTATGCCAAATTAAATTTCCTTCTTTTTCTGACAGGGTCATTCTCGTGAAATAGAACACTTGCGTTTTAACAATATGTTTGAAAAATTTCTAATGATAGCAAACTACTCCTCCAGTATCTTTCCACTAACTATTTTGCTTCTGTTCACTATCGTTGCTTATCCTTCATTGTTGAAGACCACAAAGTTATGGAGATGATGTTATGACATACAACCAAATTTTAGTTAAATGAAGGAGGGCTGTGCAAAGTCACCAGCCACACTTTGTGCTCCAGAGCCATCTGGGTCCTGTAGCCAGACATAAATCAAGATGATTGAACATGGCCCGGGATGCAGTGGAAATCTTTGGCTTTTTCAAGTTAAGGTCTTTAACTGGCCTACAAATGGACCATAAATCAATCCTTTAGTATTCTAACCCTTTTGTCTCCAAATATTCCTTCCTTGGAGTCTGAATCCAAGATGGTGGAATATAAAGACACACCTACTCTAGCTCTCACCCCATATCCCATAAAATACCTGGAAAAAAATGACCCTAAACAAATTCTAGAGCAGCAGAAACCTCAAAATGCCCGAGTGAAAGAGATTCCCAGGCCAAGACAGCCTGGAAGGGAGTCAGGAATCACATTGGACTCGGAGCAGAAGGGCAACCCTCAGAGTGTAGCCCAGGCTTGATTGTGCATCATGAGCAGGTCTCTGGGGTGTAATCCCTGGCAGTGGCAGCAGCTGTGGTTTCCAGATTGCTCAACCCACAAATGCCAAATACAGCTTCAAAGGACAGTGAGAAAGCATTTTCACCTCAGTGAGAATGGAAACACAGTCTGGCTCTAGTTACTCCAGTGCAACAGTGGTAGTTGAAACACAGCTTCCATTTTAGGAGCCCTCCACCTAAAATCCCTGGGAGAATCCAGCAGCTTATCTGGATCTCAGCCTTGAGTAGTGGCCCTGGGGTGAGAAGGAGCACACTGGCCTGCTGAAGCTGGAGGAAGTTGTGGAAAGGGAACCATACTCTCAGCTTCTAGGCAGAAAATCTCTATTGTACTGATCTCTGAAAAGAGTGCAGCCCAGCATTGGCTGCTTGGCATGAGCAGGCCTCAGGGGTGAAATCCCTGGCAGCAACAGCAACTGTGGTTCCCAGATTGCTTAACCCATAAACATCAAAAACAGCTTCAAAGATTATGGCCAGAAAAGTTTGCAGTATCTCACAGACCAGAGCACAGGCCAAAAGAGCAGTAAATGCCTCTCCATTGATTGTGCCGCCTTGGAGGAACTGAGAACTTAAAGGTCCCTAGAGTATACCCTCCTCTTAACAAAGGACTTAAAAGTCAGGTAACTGGCTGGCAAAATGGCCAAAAAAGGAAAAACAGAAAAAAAGTAGAGAAGTATACTTTCTTGGTGAACAGTTATTTTCTTCAATCCTTTCAGATGAGGAAGAACAATGCTTACCAACAGAGGAAGACCAAAAACTCAAGTCTTCAGCATCGAAAATCTCCAAAATAAATATGCAATGGTCTCAGGCCATGGAAAAGCTTAAAAAGGATTTGAAAAATCAAGTAAGAGAGATGGAGGAAAAACTAGGAAGAGAAATGAGAGCAATGCAAGAAAATCATAAAAAGTGAGTCAACTGCTTGCTAAAGGAGGCCCAGAATAATGCTGAAGAAAATAACATCTTTAAAAGCAGGCTGACTCAATTGTCAAAAAAGGTCCAAAAAGTCAATGAGGAGAAGAATGCTTTAAAAAGCAGAATTAGCCAAATAGTAAAAGAGGTTCAAAAGCTCACTTTTAAATGCAATAGTTCTTTAAAATTTAGAATAGAGAAGATGGAAGCTAATGACTTTATGAGAAACCAAGAAATTACTACAGAAAAACAGAAGAATGAAAAAAATAGAAGATAATGTGAAATATCTCATTGGAAAAAGAACTGACCTGAAAAATAGTTCCGGGAGAGATAATTTTAAAATTTTGAGTCGAGCTGAAAACCATGGTCAAAATAAGAGTCTAGGCATCATCTTTCATGAAATTATCAAGGAAAAGTGCCCTGATATCTCATACTCAAAGAACGAAGAACTAAAATAAAAAATTAGAAGAATCCACCAATCACCTCCTGAAAGATATCCAAAAACAGAAACTCCTAGGAATATTGCAGCCATATTCCAGGGTTCCCAGGTCAAGGAGAAAATATTGCAAGAAGGTAGACAGAAACAATTCGAGTGTTGTGGAAATACATTCAGGATAACCCAAGATCTAGCAGCTTCTACATTAAGAGATCGAAAGGATTGGAATATGATATTCTATTTTTTTAATTTTTTTAAATAAATTTATTTAACTTTTTACATTCATTTTCACAAGATTTTGGGTTCCAAAATTTTCTCCCCGTTTGTCCTCTCCCCCCTCCCCGATACACTGGACATTCTAATTACCTATATCACCAATCGGCCCTCTCTTCTATCATCCCTCCCTTCCCTTACCCCACCTTTTCTTTTGTCCTGTAGGACCAGATAACTTTCTATTCCCCTTTACCTGTATTACTTATTTCCTAGTAGCAAGAACAATACTCAACAGTTGGTCCTAAATCTTTAAGTTCCAGTTTCTCCCTATCCCCCCTCCCCACCCATTCCCTTTGGGAAGGCAGGCAATTCAATGTAGGCCATATCTGTGTAGTTTTGCAAATGACTTCCATAATAGTTGTGTTGTGTAAGACTAACTATATTTCCCTCCATCCTATCCTGCCCCCCATTGTTTCTATTCTCTCTTTCGATCCTGTCCCTCCCCGAGTGTTGACTTCAAATTGCTCCCTCCTTCCATTGCC
>CM053771.1:444729152-444809193 GCA_028658325.1 Potorous gilbertii | reverse complement strand
AGAGGGCAGATTGGTGATATGGGTAATTAGAATGTCCAGTCTATTGGGGAGGGGGGAGGTGACAAATGGGGAGAAAATTTTGGAACCCAAAATCTTGTGAAAATAAATGTAAAAAGTTAAATAAATTTATTTAAAAAAAAAAAAAGAAGCCATCCCCCCAGATCACCAAAAGCTGATCTTTGCTGGAAAACAACTGGAAGATGGGCATATACTGTCTAACTATAGCACCCAGAAGGAATCTATCCTACACCTGGGCCTGTGCTTTAGGGGACGTGTCTAAATTCCCTCCAGTTTCTCTCAAGCTTTTGAGTAATTTTCACTGAAGTTTTCTTTCAATAAAGTTGTTGCATTCTTACTCTTTTCCCCTTTTACCCCTTGATACCTCCTCCCTTCCCAGATGGCATGCAATCTTATAAAAGTTTTACAATACATTCTTATTAAATACACTTTCACATAGTCATGTCGTGTAGAATTAAAATGAATGGGAGAAAACATGAAAACAAATTAAAACAAAATGAAGAAAAAGGACCTTAGGAAGCATTGCTAACAATAAAGATTATGGAAGTGACAAAATTCCAGTTAAGCTATTTAAAATATTAAAACATGATGCTGTTAAAGTGCTGGATTCAACAGACCAGCAAATTTGAAAAACTCAGCAGTGTGGCCTTCAATTGCAAAAAATCAATTTACATCCTAATTCTAAAGAACAATACCAAATAATGTTCAGGTTACCAAATAATTGTGTTTCTTTAACATACCAAGGAAGTTATGCATATGGTTATGTTTTCTAGACTTCAGAAATATGTGAATGAAGACTTATTAGGAGGGCAGTCTATTTTCTGAAGAGGCATAGGAATTAGATTGTCAAAATTCACTGGATCATGTGAAAGCAAAAGAGTTCCAGGAAAAAAATATACTTCTCCTTCATTGCCTAAACTCAAAGCTTTTAACTATATGAATCTCAACAAAATTTTGCAAGCCATTAGTCATAGAGGGTCCAAATCATCTTGACTCTTGAGGTACCTGTTTGCAAGTCAACAAGCAAGAAGTATGGGACAACTTATCAGTTTATGATTAATGAAAGCACTGTAGGGATATGTATTGCCACCTTAATGATTATTAATTTAATAATTAATTAAATATTTTAATAATTAAAATAATTGACAATGAATTATTAAAATAATTAATTTAATAATAATCAATTACTCAATAACTTCCAATAAGGTCCAGGTTGGATGAATCAAAATCCTGAATTAAGGTTGTGACGGGAAACATCAACCATCTCAGATATGCTGAAAATATCACTGTGATGGCAGAATGTAAAAAAAGATAAGAAACCACTTGATGAGGTTGAAAGAGGAAAATGTGAAGCTGTTTTGAAGCTTAGCATGAAAAATCAAACAAGACAACCACAATAACAAAATCTTAAGATCATAGCAACCATTTCCATCACTTTGTGGCAAATAGGGAAGAAATGGAAACAGTGTCAAATTTTAGATTCTTCGACTCAAAAGCTATTGTAGACAGTGAGTGCTCTTATGAAAGCTTTCCTTGGAAGGAAGCTTCTTCAGATCTGGACAGCAAACTAAAAAGCAGAGACATCCTCTTGCTGACAAAGGTCCATATAGCTAAAGCTTTGTTTTTCCAATAGCCATGTGTCACTTTTAAGAATTGGACTATAAGGAATGTTGAGATCTATTGAACCGATGCTTTTGAACTGCGGTGCTGGAGATTTCTGAGAATCTTCAGTAAGGAGCCCAAGTCCATCAATACTTAAGGAAATTAATTCAAACCAGTTACTGAAACTGAGCTTAAATACTTCAGTCACATGATGACAATTATATATGTAATGTGTGTGTGTATGTACATGTGTGTGAGTGTGTGTGTGTGCGTGTGTGTGTAATTTTCTAGAGCATACAGTTTTTGCCTTCAGTAAACTTGATGAAAAGTTACTCTCCTTCCATTTTGGCATGATTTTTGCCTTCTTTTTCATCTCACTAAAATAAGTCTCATACAATTGAATATGTCCAATATTATTCTTATCAACAAAGAATATTTGCTTGCTCTGTATTTCTAAGCTCTTTGGTTTGGAAATTTAAGGAAATTTAAAATAAACTCAAACACTTTTATGAGTATTTGTTAATATGGTTAGGGTCAGAATATTGGCATAGTAGAAATATAGACCATAAAAAGGATCCCTAAAAATCTTAGCCTGAAGGATGAAATCCTTTGGTGCTGCAACTGTGTCTATAGGGCTAATCATACAAGCTGAATTTTTCTTAAAGTCCACAGGTCCTCTTAGTAAACTCCACTTTTTCTCATTTACTACTGTGTACCCATTTTTGTTAAATTTCTTCCTCCATAGTGTCTCTTTCTTCTAATCTTCTCTCTATCTACACATGTACTATTCCAGCTCAGAATCTCAAGAATTCTTGCAGGGAAAATAAAGATGGAAATTATTTTCTTATTGTCTTGCTTGTCTAAATTAATCTGCCACATAGCCTGAGGGATTTTCCCAATGTACTGGTCTAAACATGTCACACATCTCCATAACTCGCAGTAGCATTTTTTTCCCTCTAGTATTAAATAGAATATTCAAATACTTGTCATTTGATTCCTTTTACATACTGATGCTAAATGATCATTCCATCTTTCCTACATCTTCCTCACATTTCTTACAGTCTAGTCACATTAGTCTTCTTACCATTCCTCATACTTGATGTTGAATTTCTTTTTTATGTGCCTTTACAGATGCTGTTTCCCAAATCTAGAATGTATTTCCACCTCTTAAAATCTCCATGAGATATTTAATAGTTTCCTCAATTGGGAATGTTACCCCTCAACTTCACTTTATCTGTTTTAAATATATCTATTTATTTATATGACATCTCCCAGGATGGAAGAGTTCCTTCAAGTAAAGGACTGTTTCAGTATTGTTTTTGACTCCCTAGTGCAGCACATCGCTTGGTGCATAGCAGACATTTTATAAGTGTTTGTTGATTAAATGTTTGATTGAGTGGAAGAGTCTAATACTGGGACCTCAAGTCTCTGGCTGTTTCTTTTATGCTTCCTTCCATAAGTGTTAGGGTGAAAGTTCCCCCATGTCATTTATGTGTGTCTGTCTAGATGTAGGAAGCATGGGTGATTGTAGTATTGTCTTTGACTAGGGGATTTAATTGATTAATTTCTGTTATACATAATCTAATTTTATATGGAGTTGTACCTTTGTTCCATATTAGAACTATAGAGGTTTTTAAAAAATCTATTTACTATTTATAAAACCCTTTCCCAAATTTACAGTGATGTGATCCTTTTGAAAGGTAGAAAATTTTTGCCTTCATTTTCAATTTTATTTCAATAGACTTTCTTCCTATTTCTTGCAATTTATTTTTCTTACTTTGCAGTTCTCTTCTTAGGTTGTTCAGCGCTTAGGTCTGATGTGATTTAAAGTCATAAATATGCTAACTGTAATAACCTGATGATATTAAAGCCTCTATTTTCAAAGAGGTTTCTTAAAGTCCTTGTTCTTTGAAGGCAGTCATTTATCTGATATCAGTTTATAAATGCCTTGGCTGCTCCCGAAAATAAATGGTACTCTCATTCATCTTTAATAGTGTTTGCGACGTTCATAATTAGGAGCACAACAAGCTTTTAAACATCCACATGTCTGAGCTGCAGTGGTGTTTTAAAGATCAATGGCAATAGAAGGAATCATTTTTTCATGCTTGTTATTATGCATCTTTGTATGCCTTTATATTAAAAGCCACTCCAAGAAATGAAAATCGTAGGTCTCATCACTGATCAGTGCATTCTCTTTATTAATATTACCCTTTCTTTGCTCATAGAGGGAAATGTAGATGTTGAATTATGATGATGCTATGGTTATATAATTTCAACGCAACTTTCACAAACCACAAATCTACCATATATGCCAGACATTTATATATGTGTGTGTGCATGTGTGTACCATATGTGTTTATGTACCATATGTATATATACATATATGTATGCTTTATTTCATATTATGCTTATAATATGACATAAAATAACTTCTAATAGGAATGTAAAAATTTATTACGTAAATGGTTTCCCAGGAAATATATTTTGTGTATATGATCCTAAGGAGGTAAATACTATCAAAGTAAGAACTCACATAATTAAAACATGTTTTCTATGTCCTGCTATTTTTATTGACAAAGAATTTCACTTCTTTTGCTGGTTATTCATACTTGTGTTATTTACTAGTTGTTGGTAGAAATCTGTATATCATTCTCTGTCTCACTTTCTCTTGACCTCCCTGTCTCTGACTCTGTCCCTGTCCCTGCCTCTGTCTGTCTCTTTCTTCACATAAAAAGACAGAGAAACTTAAAATAAATGTGCAGTTTTGTTATAGTGACAAAGATATATTCATAATCTTAAATTAATCTATTGTATATAAGTATAAAACATTCTGATTTATCGGTACAATGTGGATTGTAAAATTTAAATTCATATAAGTTTGAAATTCTAAGTACCTAACACTTCCCCAATAGTTTTAAAATCTTCATTTTCTCTAAATCGTTTTTTTTCCTTTTCTGTATTTCTTTTTCCTAAAATTAATGTGAAAGAAAATAATTAAACTGATTTGCACAAAATGTTTTCATAAGCAATGACTTCAGATCACTTGATTTGTTTAGAGAGATGAAGAATGAACAATATATTGATAACCAGTTATGAAGAATTATGGCCAAAATGCATTGTCAAGCTTTGTGCATCATATTAAAATATTTTAATTTTTCTTCAACTTAATCAAATCAGCTTTGTGAACAATACACTATGCAGTAATTTAATGATTTATACACCTTCAAAAAGAGATAGCCAATCTTTTATTTCATCTGTAAATCAAATTGTTAAAGTGTTCCAAATCAAAGTGATAGTGTATAATTTTACATTCTAATCACATCATGAATTCTTGTTGTCACTGTTTTACAAATAAATGTGAGTGGTATTGAAGACAAAGCTTCACATATATCAACCATCTGAAACAGCCTGTATTTCACATTCTTCAGTATCATGTATGCCAGGGTTGGTTGACTGCTTTTCTGAAATCTCTTGTCACAGAACAAATGGAAATAGATTCTTTCTGTAACAGTGAGCAAGCAATGCCTGGAGGTATATACTTTCCTATGACATTTTAAAAGCATATGTCTTTCCTTTAAAATTTACAATTCTCAGTATTTTATTGAAAGTAGTTCTTGTTTTCACCTTCCTTGGATTTGTTTAGTCACTTTAGGAAAAATTGTTACTATTGAAGTACATATTTTACCTAACAATTATTTCCCTAAGAAGACATATGGATGTGTGTTAAATACTTCTTAGCCACTCAACTTAAAATACAGTAAACAATCAAGTGCATAATTACCTTAGGAAAAGATACATAGCAACATCCAAAGCATTACTTCATGTAATATATTATAATACAGATTATAAAAAAGAAGATTGAAGATATTTTTCTTTATTTTTCCAAGGGACAGAAATAAATAGCCAGTTTTCCCAGAACACAGAATGAAATTAAAATGAAATAGAACACTTAAAAAAAAAGTTTTCCACTAGATATTTATATCTGAAAAAAGACCTGCTTGGAGGAAAGTGTATCTTTTTTTGTTATTCTTACTCTTTATTGAAATTGTAATAAATTTTATCCTTGATGAATTCATTCATGTATTTTCCATAAAACTCTCACCCTCCAAACTGCAGTTCTGTCACTAGTATTGTGCAGTAAATTATCATGTCAGTCATTTTTCCAACACTGATAACAATGGATTTCTACCATAAACTTCACTTCTGATAAAATATATATATTGAGTTGGAGTCACCTCTATTTTGTAGTGGTAAAAACTAGCATAATATTTGAGGCTAACAGCTGGTGGTTAGTCAGTCATTAAGCAAGCATTTCTTTATTAAACACTTCTTATATACCAGACACTGTGCATCCATGGAGATACAGATATAAGCCAAAAGAAAAATAGTCTCTTGCCCTCAAGGAATTTAGATTCTAATAGGGAAAGATAATAAATTAAAATAATCTAAAAAAAAGAGGAAATGAGACCAGCCAAAGATACTGCTGGCTGAAAGGCTCCATATTTCTTAGGCAGCGAAAGTAGAGAGATCTCACAAGAAAGGTACAGGGTAGTCGGAAACTCATAGCATGGAATCTGGAATCAAATGGGAACGGTAGCAACAAGTGTAGTAGCATCCAAACTCAAATGAGTAACTACCAAATCCAAGGGTTCAGAAATGCAATTGAGGGCCCTCTGAATTTAATCCTTCAAAGGGGAACCTACTTTGAAGGTTGAAGTCAGTGAAGAAAAACAGATGACCAAGATTGAGAATGAGCAGGTTGACCATCATATCAAAAAGCAAAGCAAAACAATAAAGATGGTAAAGTTTGACCCTGACAAAATGTCTCAGTTGAGGAACTAAACTTAAGGACATAAATAATAATGAAATAAATAGAACAACCAGAGATGTGCTGGAGCCATCTCTAACAAGCTTGGCAGAACCAGTGTTATATTTTCAGTGTGAGCACTTCCACATCAAATATTAGCAATCAGAAATCAAAGCTTGTTTGAATTATCATTTTGTTCATCGTCCAGATAAAAAAAAAAAACAACAGAAATTAAGCTAAAGGGTGGGTACATATATTTCTTCTCCTCTCCCAAAACCTTGTTGATAAACATTTACAGGTACATCCTTGCCAACAAAAATAAAGAAGTATTACAGATCCAGAGATTCTTAAACATCAAACTTAGAAAGAGAGAGTAACTATTTAACAATTTTAAGCAGTCTTTGCATTTTCTACAGGGACCTACATGGTTTTACTCTTAAATTCATATCATACTCAGGTTTACACCAATTTTTCTTACAAATTTTCTAATTAGTTAAAGCAATCTTAGACAGATTTTTCATATTTTATATACATAAAAGCTAAACACTCTGTCCTTATTGAGTCCCTTGTAATTAGTCTGAAGTATATACCTTATATTTCTCTTGATTCATCCAAATAAAATCTTCTATTTAGTTCAGTTTTTTTTAACGAAGTCCTGAAAGACACTTTCATACTACAAGTAATGAAGTAAGATATAACAAAGGAAGCAAAAACTTAGACAGAAAGAATAGCAGTAGACTCCTTGAAATTTAATTTAGATAAAAGAGAAGGCAGTGCATCCATGAAAGTAAAATATTTAAAAATTATATCAAAAGAGTGAAAGTAGAATGGATTTAAATATCTGATACAAAATCACTTGACCTTGAAAATGTATTATGAACAAAATCAAAGTGATTATGCTGTGTATGTATTTCAAGAAATCACCACCAATATCATTTGGAAATAAAAGTCAAAATAAAAATAGAAACGAAATTACAGAAATTCTTTGTCAATAAAAAAGAAAATAATTGCAACAGCCTAAAAGAAAAAAAAACTTCAAGTGCTTCAGAATTGGAACTTAAATCTCACAAGAACTAATAACTTCTATGTTTTTCTTTTGGTGTTTTTACGCATTTATTTTTTTATTTTTATTTTTTTTAGAAAAAGAAACCTATTATAAACTTGGATACAAAACAAGAAGAAAAAGCGTTTCATTTGTACAGCAGAATATGTCAAGATGCAAAATACATAGCAATGAATATCCAATTCAGGGAATCCTATGTAATAAATACAAAAGCATTGTATTGCCTGAGAGTTGTCCATCTTTTTTTTTTTATTTTTGCTTCCTTGTTAGTTTTCTTTTTTCCTCTGCAATGCACATTTTACTTTGTTCTTTTTTTCCATCCTCCATGGAAGGCTCCAATTAAGTGTGGATACATTCACACACAACACACATACACGTGAACACACATGAATGCATACATAAATATGTATATAGGCATACACTTCCCCTAACATATTCTACTTCCAATCTTTTTTCTTTATAGTTCTCTGTGTCTTTAATCTCCTATCCCTCCCAACTCCTCTACTCTACTTCTACCCTTTACATTGCCTTCCTATTTCTTAACATACCCGCGCAAAGCTCCCTCCTTTATTCTTCCATTCCCAGAAATTTAACATCCTTCTATACATCCCTTTAAATTATTCTTTCACCTACTGCTCTAGAGATCCCTCCCTGATTGTCTCCTCACATCCTTATGCCTTTAGTGTTTTATTCCTTTCTGAATTTAGAAGAATTATATATGTATTGTCCGCTCTTGTACCCATTCCCATTGAAAGTAGGTTTCCAGAACTTACAACGCTTCTGCTCAATCCAAATCCTCTTTCTTGGTTCTTCCTTTCTCACTTCATTTGCATAAAATAAATAATCTTTTTAACTATTACCACATAGTTTTATTCTTAAATTCATATCATACTCAGGTTTACACGAATTTTTCTTAAAAATTTTCTAATTAGTAAAAACAATCTTAGACAGATGTTTCATATTTTATATACGTAAAAGCTAAACACTCTGTCCTTATTGAGTCCCTTGTAATTAGTCTTAAGTATATACCATATATTTCTCTTGATTCATCCAAATAAAATCTTCTATTTAGTACAGTTTTTTTAACAAAGTCCTGAAAGTAAGACACTTCCAGTTCATTAAATATATATATATATATATTTAAATATTTAAACTGAGTAAAATATATATATTTTTTTCAAATTCAGTATTATGTTCAGACATACATACACAAATGCATATATACACATGCATTCATATACACATAAGCACATATATATATATACAATATACACATACACATATATTATACACTTATGTACATGTATCTAGGTATGCATTTATGTATATTACATATAAATACACATCTACTATATCTAAGTTTATCTATGCATGTATCTATCTATATCTATATACAATCTATATCTATCTCTCTATCTATCCATCTACCTATCTAGTGTTACAAGTCCCGCACTCTTTTAATGTCACTGCTGTTACATTTTGTGTGATTCTAATTGTGGCACCACTATATGATTTTTCTTGTTGCTCATAATATTTTATATTTGACCTGAGGGTGTCAAAATATGACTATAATATTCCTATATGTTTTCCTTATATGATCTCTTTCAGGTGGGGATCAGTGTTTTTTTTTTTTCCTATTTCCACTTTCCTCTATGATTCTAATGCTTCAGGACAATTTTTTAAAATTATTTCTTGTATTACTGTATCAAGATTTTTTTTTGTTATCATAGTTTTCAAGTAGTTCAATTATTTTTGGTTTCTCTTCTTGATTTTTCTCCAGATGAGTTGTTTATCTTATGAGATCTTTCGCACTCTCTTCTATTTTGCCATTCTTCATATTTTCTTTTTTTATTTCTTGCTCTCATAACTTCACTGACTTCCCATTTTTGAATTCTAATTTTCAAGTAGTAATTTTCTTCCTTAAGATTCTGGATCTCCTTTTCTAATTGGTTTACTTTCTTTTCACAATCTTCCCGCTTTTTCTTGGGTTGTTATTTTTTTTAAGTTTTCCCTCAATCTTTCATTTGATTTTTAAAGAAATTTTTAAAAGTCTTCTATGACTTCTTTTCGAGCAGGTGACCATTTGATGTTACTCTTTGGGGTAGAAAAGAGTTTCTTTGCTTCAGCATCATCCTCTAACGATGAACTTCCCTTGTTTTCTATTTCCATAGTAACTCTCTATGACTGGAATTCTTTTCCTTCACTTGTGTATTTTTTTTTATTTGTAATACATGAGTTTTTACAATTGCTTCTATTCCTTGGGTATTGGGAGATGGTGAATGAAACCTCAGATTCTGCTTCAGTTCTCTACTCTTGCCTGTGCCTTCTGTAAGTTCCCACAAACATCAACGTCTCCAACCCACTGCTTCTGCATTCACTAGATGTGCTGGTTCTTTCTAGTCCCAGCATATCTCTGCAGCACTGCTACCTCTGGTACTCCTTGTCAACTGAGGATTCCTAGATCTTCTTTGGCTCAGAGATCCAACACCCCTCACTTTCCCAGGAGTAACATTTCAATGCAGCCACTCCACCTACCTAGCCCCAGGGCTTGCCACTGGTAGTTTAAATGAACCTCAGACCTAGTCTGGAGGTCCCTTCACAGGGACTAAACCTCATTCTGGGAGTTTTCTTCAGATCTTCTCTAATTGTTCAAAGATGAGCCATGGTCTGCATATATTTTTACTGCTTAATATTTGCTCTGAAGTGCTATTTCTTCTCTTTTGTGGGGGAAAATCTTGAGAGCTTGGAATTTTCTTACTTATTCTGCCATCTTACCAGAATCCTCTCCCCTTTTCAAATTTATTTAAACAAGTGTTTTCATTCATATCTTTTGTTTTAATTTGTCAACAGTTTCCTTTATTTCTCCCCTACACCCAGAGAATAATCTCATATAACAGGTAGCATTTTAAAGAAAAAAGAAAGAAGAAAATTAATCAGCACAACTTATACATATTTTATAACTTCTATTGAAGATAATGTAGCTATTATTAAAGTCTCTGAGTGCTCTGCTTTATGATGGTGTTGCTGTTCTTTTTAGGTAAATTGATGTAGTTATTATGAATATTATTTTCCTTATAAACTTTCCTCTCATAAAAATTTTCTCATGATTATTTAACATTTTTATCCATAATAGTTTAAAATGAAGAAAAGTTCTAAGATATTTGTGAATCAATTTATGTTTAGTCATCTTCCAGTTGAAAGATAAATGCTTTGTTTAGAATTCTTTGCAAAAGTAGCATTAATTTCTTTGTAAAATGACAATTGCTAAAATTAAAGGCACTCATTGAGGGGTCAGGACATTTTGGGTATAAATCCATGTCAAAAGTCATACAATCATACTATACTGACAAAACACAATTTCTCTCATGAGCAAGACTAGCAGAGATACATTTCAGACACACTGTCAGCAATGGTGTTTAATTTTTAACTGAAAAAATGTGTTTAGATGAATTTCAAGCAGATTTTGGGTCAAATATTTTCAATCATGCCTTGATCTAGGGAAGTTAAAGCATATTAAACAGAGTGTCTCATTATTTAGAAATATCTTTATAAATGTACAGCTACTAGTCAATTATATGTCTCCCTGGAAAAATGATCATTGTGTTCTGGAAATCTGTTAATAAGAACAAAATTAATTTCCTTTGTTACCTATTACATTTCATTTTGTCAACGGTCTTTCCAATTCTTGTTGAATCTCAGTTGTTACTAATTAACCTTCTAGTAGAAAATATTTTGAAAGATCAAAGTTTTTTACAAATTTTTCACATTTTATCTTTTTGCTCTTTATTTTTGTTAACATTAGGCAACTTTATGTTAAGAAATACTTGCCTTATCTCTTCTTATATTAATGCAGTCACTTTGAGTTCTTTCATATTAGCCAAAGTGTACGTTAATATTTTTCATTCCTTATGTCTAGATTGTTTTCTTCTTTAAGACTTTGAGGAAAAAGAATGCCTACTCCTCTCTACAAATGTTTATTCATTTTATTTTTGTGTGTGTGTGTGATCAAAGCCTTATTCCATAATCTTATTAACCTACAATTTCTGTAGTTTCACCCATGTCCTCCTCTACTATATGTGGATATAAACACTGGAATATGACTTGGGCTCACTTCTCTTTCTAGATATTTTTTCTCTTAGTGATGTCACAAGCTCCCACGTGTGATTTTAAAAAATCTCATGTTATGAACCCAGAAAAAGGAGAGTAATATCAGAAGTACAAGTAAAGCCTCAGAAGAAAAAAATGGTTTGTCCATAAGGATTTTTGAAGTAGATGGAAGAAATGAAGCAAAGAATTAGATGACAGATAGATAGATAGATAGATAGATAGACACATGTGTAAATACACAAATTCATGTATATATGTATTACATATATATGCATATATACACAAAACACATGTACACACATATACAAATGCACATATGCACAAACACATGTATATGCATATGCAGGCATATATGCATGCATATTTTTGTGTGTATATGTACATATATATATGTGTATAGACAGATAGATAGATGATAGATAGATAGACAAACAGATAGATATATAGATAGATATAAAATCAGAGGTTGTAAGGAGGAAATTGACAGAAGAATAAATACCTTACATTATAAGACAGAAAACCTTATCAAATAGGGAAGTGATGGAAAAATAGAATTGGACAAACACGATTTCTGGAACAGTTACTTAGTAATAAGTAAAGTACTGTATCTACACTCAGGAAGATGCAAATTCAAATCCAACCTGTGAATTATAGTCACTGTGTGACTTTGAAGAAGTCTTAATACTATTTGTCTCAGTTTCCTCATTTGTAAAATGAGTTAGAGAAGGAAATGGCAAACAATTCCAGTACTTTTTGACAAGAAAACTCCCAAAATGGGATGATGAAGAGTCAGCTATGACTGAATTTCATGAGACAATAAGATATACTAAACAAATTCAAAAGATGGATAAAATTTATCCTGTATTTTCTTCTTTTTCCTCCCAAAATGACTGATCTGCAAAAGAGTTTGGAATAAGACAGTTTAATGGTCACTCTGTTCATTAGAACCCATGACCAAAGAGACAAACAAAAACTTCTAAATGCTGTATTTCCAAAACAAACAAACAAAAAAACAGAAAGAACATAAAAAAGACATAAATCTATTAGAATCAGAGGACTATGTGCAAAGATAAAGACTCCACCAACGACTTGCTTTAAAAAACTCTGAAAAAGTTTTGAAATATCACAGATCAAATCCAGGATAGCCAAGTCAAAGGAAAAAAAAAATAAACCAAAGCCAGAAATTGAAAAGACAAATTCCAAGACAGTTCCATGGTACAGTGGATAGGGCACTGTGTCAGAATGTGAGAAGACTTGAGTTCAACTCCACTATCAGATACTTATTATCTGTGTGACCCTGGGCAAGTCCCTTAATCCTCTTTGCCCCACTTCCTCATCTGTATAATGATCTGGAGAAGGAAATGGCAATATCTTTGTCATAAAATTCCCAAGTTGGGGTCAAGAAGAGTCTGACAAAACTGACATAAGGAAACAACAAAATGCCAAGGAACCACAGAAAAAAAAATCACATGAACGTCTTACTACTATCCTGACACTATTTTGTGCTTTTTATTTTGTAAATTATATCTAGAAAGTACAAAGTAGCAAGGAAGATGAGTCATGCCACTCAAGATCAATTAATCTATTTTATTGAGTCAAGAATACCATTCCTAGACTATGTTATTATAGAAGACTTCAAGATGGGACACTTTTCTGGAAATCAGATACCTTTTCATTTCCTTTATTGTACTTTTCTTTTGAAGCTGATCTATTCCTTCTTCCCTATGTAACAATGGAATGGGTTAAAGGCACAGGGCTTTGTGAAATTGGGGAACTGAGGCTATGGAAGGGATAACCCAGAAATTTAGAAAGAGATGTTTGAAAGGAATAGCAATAGAACTGGGAAAGACATGGCAGGAGTTATTAGAAGAGGATGGGCATTGGTAACAAGCTATCCTATTATTAATAAAAGCAACAAATTGCTGGAGGAAAAAGTCAGCTGAAAATGGAGTTAGTAATTTGCGCAAGAAGATTTCTACGCTACACCATTCGAACTTTCCCTTAGAGAAGCAGACTAAAAAGTATCAGGTGGTAACAGAAAAGACAGTTGTGAGGGTGGCTCAGAAAATAAAATAGAAAAGTTAACAACAGGAAAGTAAATGCAGCCCTTGCATCTGTTGGGCCTGTTTGGTTTCCAGACACCTGTGAGGAAGATGTATGGGAGAAAAATGAAACAAATTTAGATGAGGAGTCTTCTAGGAACATCTAGGACTGCAAAGGAAGCAGGAGAACCAGAAAGACCACACGGTATGTAAGGATGTAATTGAGGATTTTACTCAGAAGGAGAGAGATGGGCTGAATAGTGTTCATAGATAGACCATCATCAATCAATGCTGAGACCATTGACCATTGACTTCAGGTTGAAGTCAATTCCTCTCTAGCTGAACTTCCAGCTGAAGAAGATGTTTGGAGGGCTATTAGGCTCCTTTCATGTGGCAAAGCTCCTAGTGCTGATTCTACTCCAGCTGAGATTTACAGAGTAGGGGGGACCACTGCTCATACAAAAGCTGGCTGAAATTTTCCAGGTTATATGGCAAGAGGAGGTTATCCCCCAGGAGTTCAAGGACGTCTCCATTGTCCATCCCTAAAGGGAATAGATTGTCCTGTGACAATCACAGAGTGATCTCTTAGTGAGATCATAGACTTCAGAAGCACAGCTGATGCTACATTTACCCTGCTTCTTGTTATTTTCTCCTTATTCTTTTGTGCCTTTGCTTGTCTATTCAAGTTGTTTGCTAAATATGTCTCCTACAGGCTTAGTACCCTCTGCTTGTGTGTGAATGACTGCTTAAGTTGTATGTCACCCTCTGTCCAAGTCTACAATATATCACTCCTGGACTTGGCATTGATGAAACTAACCATACCAGCTGAAGAACTGAGCCCTCGATGGGACCTTGTGAGGAAGGGACATCTCTACATCCAATCTCAGCAGGAAGTAATTATAAAAGAATCAATATTCACCCCTTATATCAAGGGATTTGGGGTCCCATTCATTGAAGGAATGATAGAGTGCTTATGCCCAGGGCCCCACTCTAAGATATTGTTTTATGTGTTCATTTTGTGCTATCCCTTTTAGATTGTTATGAAGTTATGTTGATATTATTTTCCCTTAAATTCCCACTGGCCTATTAATGAACATGAAAGATCTTGGGGACAAATTTAATGATAAGGGAATTTGATGTTCTTCCCTGGCCCTTAATAGACCCATGTGACCTGTTTTGAGCTTTGACCCCTTTGACCTAACCCACACCCTGTGTCACATGGAGCCAATGGTGGGAGGAACTTACCAAATGGGTGGAGCAGGAGAGTTGTAGTTAAGAGAGAGTGAAACACAGCTGAGAGAGAGCAGGAAGAGCAGAGCAACTAGTATAAGTGAGAGAGGGAGTGATTTCCTAAGGGAGCTTCTCTGTGAGGAGGTCAACTTGAGGGAAGGCTTGGGGATGACTGTGTTCCCTTTATTGGTAAAATGAACAAACTTCACTGTTGCCATGATGGAATTGGCTTTCTGGTTCTGAATATTTATCTTGGTTTCTTTTTTGAGAAAGAGAGTTTATATTTTGTGAATTTACCCTGGAAATGTGCATGAATATACATAGCAGTTGCTGTGGGTATCACAGGTGATACAGGGGCAGAATGAAGGCAGACTGACTAATGGAGAGTGGGTCAAGTCATCTGTGCTAGGAAGGAGAGAAACTGCAAAGGAATCAGTTCTCTTCACAGAATTCCAAAGATGGGTGGAAGAACATAATTCCTCTTCTTCCTACCATTTGGATTTTCCTCTATACTTCAAACTTACCAGATAGTACTTTCTCTAAATTACATTATACACTTTTAGGGAAACAAATAAACACATGCAACTTTAATATATTTTCATTATCAATATGACCAGTTATTAGGATTATTGAAGATCTGAAATCCTCCAATGAATTATTTTTTTTAAAGTAAGCTGATTCCTGCTTTGTATGGAAGTTTAAAACATACAATTCCTAACATCTCTTTTTAAATAAAAGAATGTGTTTCTCCCCATGAACTTCGTACTCATTTAAACTAATACTTGGTCTTTTAACATCAACTTTCATTTTCTCACCTAAAGTCAAAAGACAGAAATCATAAACCACAAATCATTTCTTATTTGAAAATCATTTTATCATCTCTTTCCCACTCCAAGGCAATGGCCTTTTACTGTCAAAGGGTCTTATTAAGATCCGTTTCACATTAACCTTTTCATGTTGATTAATGGGTGGTAAATTACATACTTGAACCTATTAGGTCAAATGGAGGACTATTTTTCTTTGGTAAAAGTCTATCACTGAAAAGAACTCCCTTCAATGGTACGTAGAAATATATATTTTAGACTTTCTAGTACATTTAACAAATCCTGACAAGGGTCATATATTTTAACCTAAACATATTAAATTATCTGGAAAGCGGATGAGTAGAGAGAGCTTTACTGTCATAGAAAGTGCAATATTAAATACCTCTAGCTGCAGCAAGACAAAATCAGAAAGATGAAGAAAGATGAAACTAAAGTATTTTCAGTTAATTGCCATAAAACATAAAGTTGCAAAAGGTTTAAGGCTAGGAATGATTCCCATATGTGTTTGTTGTTGTCTGAGAATATCAAGCAAGTATACAGGTAAAGGGTTTATCAGCAAGTAAAGATAATTTTTTGATCATATCAACTCATGCAATTATCTGCTAGCATGGGCAAGGGTGAAAATCTAGATTGGGGTGGTTAATTCATAAATCATATTTATTCAATTAAAAATTCTAAAAAATTCTAGCTGATTCGACAAAGAATTATAATTTGACCTGTGTGTTTTGTAGATACTAAGATTAAAAAAAATAATTTTGCCTTTAAGGGGCTTAGAATCTAGGGTAATGATACATTCCCACAAATATGTATTATGGAAGGCATAACAGGATAAAAAGCAAAGGAAGAATAAAACAATGATTGATGAAAATGAATCAGGGAATAATTTTAATCTGAAAGAATGTGTTCCAAGGATGGTAACATATGAACTGTGCTTCAGTTATTATTCAATGAACACTTATTAAGAAAATAGCATATAATGTGTTAGTCTCTGTTTAGTACTGAGTATACAAAGATTAAAATTTGAATAAGTGCTATAGTTAAAGACTTTATATTGGGTGAAAACGATAATTTAGTGCTTCCTAATTGATAAACATATGCTTTGCAATAATCTTACAAGTGCAGAGGCCTAATCTATTATACGATCGAAAAATCTTCCAAATCACATTGTACATGATTAATTAAATAAATGGAAAATAAAGAGGGAAGATGAAAAAAAAACTAAATAGATGAATAAGTAGAAAATGTATACAAAGAAAATGAAAATTTATTTTGAGAAAATATGTTTAGCAGCTTAGGGGAGTTAATATAAACCTTACATAGCAATTCACACTTGAATTTAACCAGGAAGCAAGTTGGAGATTTTAAAAAGCAGAGCTGATGTGGTGCCTCATGCCTTATACCAAGCATAGGGCAATGGAATGCCATTGTGCAATGGTATGCACACACATTGCTGTGCGTCTTTGCATTATATGTACATATGTATACTATATATATGTATATATATACACACACACATATATTAGATATACATACATTAGATATGCACATTATATTTATACATTATATATATATTCATATAAAATATAGATATACAACCATATACATATATATATTTACACATATATGTATGTGTGTGTGTTTGAGAGTAGTCTTCCCCTGTAAAGATCTAAATGTTTGAGGGAAAGGATTTTCTCATTTGCTTGCAATTGTACCCCTACAATTTAGATACATGCCAATGGGAAAATTTTTTAATCACATAACAATGAAGAATAAATATTTTCCTTTCATTCGTAGATTCATTCACTCATTCATACATGAAGAAAATAGCAAATAAATGTGCTTTACATTGCTTTTTTTCTAGTTTGGTGAGTGTGAGATGGAAGTACTAAGAAATTAGACTAGAATGACATGAGCCAGAGCCATCCCCAACATGAACATCAAAATAATTTCCTCAGAGTTCTAATCTAGCCATGTCACATTCCTGATCAAGAGAAAATCAGAAGAAGACTATGAAGTCAAAACAACTACAAAGAAAGAAAGTCTCAAAGAAAAACGGAAATTGGACACAAGCTTAAGAAGAGTTCTTGAAGAGCAAAAATAGATGATTTTCAAAATCAAATAAAAGAGGGAGAGGAAAAATTTAGATAAAGGAATGAAAGGAAAAAATAAAAATAATTAAAAAGACAATTGACTAGTGAAAGAGACATAAAGATAATTGAAGAAAATATCACCATAAAATAATTGCTCAAATGGATAAAGAATCATGAAAAATTACTAAAGAAAGTAATTATTTAAGAATTAGAATGGTGAAAATCAAAGCTAATGACTTCATGAGACATGAAGAAACAATAAAAAGCCAAAAGAAAGAACTGGAAGAAAATGTGAAATATTTCTTAAGAAATTCAATTCACGGGAAAATAGATTCATGAGGGACAATTTAAATATTATAAGATCATCTGAAAGCTATTATCAAAGAAAAACACCAAGCCATCATATTTCATGAAATTATCAAGGAAAACTGTCCCAGTATCTTAGGATCAGAGGGCAAAATAGAACTTGAAAAAATGCACTTACCACTATCTGAAGGTGATATCTATATCAAAGTTCCAAGGAATTTTACAGGCAAATTCCACAACTCCCAGGTCAAAGTGAAAATTTTTCAAGAAGTCAGAAGGAAATCATTCAAATATTAATGAATCACAATTGGCATCAGACATCATCTAGTAAGTAGCACAATAAGGAAGTAGAGGGCTTAGAATACAATATTGCAAAAGACAAATAGAAATTTTTAGTATTCTTAATTAAAAAGACCATATCTGAATAGAAAATCTGATTATCAAATATAATACTTGAGAAGTATAAAAATGTAAACATGAAAGAGAAATCATAAGGGACATAACAATTTAAACTATGAACCTTTTTATATGGGATGATGATACATGTTTTCCACGTATATTTTTGCATTGCATTTTTATATTTTATACTACTTTTTTACAACTTTATCATTATTGGAGTACTTATGATTCTACATAGAAAAAAATTGTTTTTTTATTGATTATGGTGAGATGATGTTAAAAATCATGGATAGGCAATAATGTGGGATATCCAAAGAGAAGAGGGATGGAAGAGGAAAAAATGGGAAAATCACTTCACATAAAAGACATGTACAAGGAAGAACTTTTATAGTGGAGAGAAAAATGTGGGGGAAGGGAGGAAATGTTTGAATCACTTTCTGATTTACATTAGTTCCAAGATATACACATACACTTAGCTCCTCTTAGCAATGCAAGAATCTAGAACAACTCCAAAAGACTTATGATGAAAATTTCCATCCATATCCAGAGAAATAAATGCAGAGTTTGAATGTTGATTGAAGTGCATTATCTGCTCTCTTTTTATATTTTGTTTTCTTCTTTCTATGCTTCCTCCCATTCATTCTAATCCTTCTACACAGCATGACTAATGTGAAAATATACTTAATAAGAATGCACATTTAGAGCTTATATCAAATTGCATGCTATCTTGGGGAAAGAGAAGGGAGTGAGGTGTAGAAAATTTGAACTTAGGGAAATGAACGTTGAAAAAATTAATTGATTAATTAATATAAAAGGGTGATCTAATAGTTCAAGAATTCAATATATATTACAAAGTGGAAATCATCAAAACAATTTGATTCTATCTGAGAAATAAAGTGTTTTTCAGTGAGATAGATTAGGTATACAATACACAAACATAAATGGTCATAGTTATCTAGTGTTTGATAAACCCTAAGAATCTAAGTTTTAGGACAACTATTCACTAACAAAAAAATGTTGGGAAAATGAGAAAGTAGTTTGGCAGAAACTAGACAGAAACATCTCACTCAATATGTCAAAGTAAGGAAAATGTATAAGCAATTTGGACATGAAGGATGGTATCATAGGTAAATTAAAGGAATTGTTGAAAAATTTACTGTCATATCTATAGATAATAAATAATTTACTACCAAACAAGAGTTAGAGAGGATTCAAAGAAGGAAAGGGGATAATTTGGTTGTTGTCTTTCATTCTTGAAGAACACCAAAATGATATCACTCACTATGTTGGGGTTAGTGAACAATGTGTCTGACTTTGGCTGATTAAATCAGTATGAGGTTAGAAAAACTACAACAGGTCAAGCATAGACAGTAGATATAAGCATGAAGAGTAACAATAACACTAAATTTGCACATCTCATGTTGCTTTTGAGATACTGCAATTTTGCTTTGCTCATAGAGCAAAAGGTCTTTTTTGATATAGGCATGTCATTCACGACAGTCCTCTGACATGTCTCACAATCATTTCAAAAGTACCTTGAGAGCATATTTGTATTGCTTCTTCTGACTTCCATGTGAGTACTTGCCTTCTGTGAGTTCCCTTAAAAGTCTTTTAGGTAAAGATTCATTTGAAATTTGAACAATGTTTTCAGCACATCAAAGCTCATCAAAGTTGCACTCTCTGCCAGAGACTTTGAGTGCTTAGCTAAAGAAAAATCTCAGTATCTGGAATTTATCTTCTCAGGTTATCTTCAAAATCTTCCTAAGGCAATGCAAATTGATGTAATTCAGTTTCCTGTAATGGTGATGGTAGACTTTCCAGATTTCACGGGCATATAATAATGAAGCATCCCAACAGTTCTGCAGACCTTAAGTTTTGTAGGCAACCTAATACCTCTCTCATTCCACAGTTTCCCTTCAAAGTCACACAAGAGGAGCCTAACGATATTCAAAACCTCTTATTGAGTTGGGATTTTGACATAAAAGAGATGGACTTCAGCCTGAGTTATACAGTCAATGTTTTCAAGTAGTAATTGATGATGATCAATTGAGAATACTATGGAAGTGTCCAGTCCCTCTCTATTGAATTGTGTTTTATCACTAATGAAAGTGGTTCCATCAACACTGTGTAGTGAAGATACATCATAAATCTTTGACCCATAAATAACCTTCAGGTCATCATAAAACTGTGTTAAATTGTTCCTCTCAGTATAAAACTGTATGAATTTCATCTTCCTTCTTACTAAACCTAGAATCCTCCTTCTCAAGTTTTTGAATGTTGATAGACTTAAGCATTGCCATCTTACAGAAAGATGAACTATCTTTTGGTATACCCTGTGGAGTTCTTGTTTTTCCTTTATAAGCTTCTGAATTTCATCATCATTTTCATCAATCCAATTTTGATGCTTGTCAATATTTTGGTCAAGTTGAGTAAATACAATGCTGTACACCAACTCTCTGAAACCTATCTACTTCTTTTCTACTTGACTGTTGCCAACTGAATGTTGGCTCGGCTTTCCCTCCAAGGAAACAACAAATTGTTTACATTTGTAGAAACATTCTGATCTTGTGCTATTAAGTCTTATGGTAGTTGTCTTACCTTGGTGCCACCCCTTTTGCTGAATGTGAAAGTTTAGCTTGGAAAGTGTGTCTTTGCTTAATCCAGTACTCTGTACTAGATATCACCTTCCTCACTTTCATATCCTGTCTTGTCCTTATAATGACATATAAATGTCAATGATTGTTACAAATGTGTTTTCTTATTTGTGCTAAAGCTTTTTAATTTCATATAATCAAAATTATATACAAACACAATTATTTTGATTACATTCAATAAAAAAAACTTAGGTCAAATTAAAAGGAAAATACAAAACTGGGGGAATTTTCAGCACATTTCTTTAATAAAAGTCTCATTTTTCAAGTTTACAGGTAACTGAATCAAGTAATATAAAAAGACATTTCCAATTGATACATTGTCAAAAGACAAAAGTACTTTTCAGAAGGAGAAATCAAAGCCATCAATAGTCACATGAAAGCATACTCCAAAGTACTACTGAATAGAGACATGGAAATTAAAACAACCCTGAAATATCAGATTGATATAGGATACTAATAGGACAGAAAAGGAAAAAATGACAAATGCTGGAGGGGATGTGCTAAAACTGGAACATTAATGCATTGTTTTTGGAGTTGTAAACTACTCTAAACATTTTAAAGAATAATTTAGAGTTTTGTCAAAAAGAGTATAAAATTATGCATACTATTTTACCTAGAAATATCATGACTTGGTCTGCATCCCAAAGAGAGGAAAGAAAAGATGCTATAATTACAAAAATAAAACATTTATAGCAGTTCTTATTGTAGTAGCAAATAATTGAAAACTGAGCGAATATTCTTCAATTGGGGAATGACTGAAATGGTATATGATTGTGATGCAACACTATTAAAACAGAAGAAATGATGAGAAAGATAGTTTCAGTAAAGTCTGGCAAAATCTGTGAAAGGCTTAACTATTCTGATCAAGACAATGACCCAAGACAATTACAGGAGATACACTACGAGAAATGATACTTCCCTCCAGAAGAGAACTCTGAATGTAGATTGAAACACACGCACACACACACACACACACACACACACACACACACACACACACACACACTTTATTTTCTTTTTTCAGCAGTGTTTTCTTTTGCAACATGGCTAATATGGAAATATTTGCATGAGTTTACATGTATAATTGATAAGAAATTACTTTTCTTCTCTGTTTGGGTTCAGGAGTGAGAAAAAGAAAATTTAGAACTTATTTTTTTTTAAAGTTTGTTAACTAAAATAATTGTGATATATTAAATTTAAAATGGTATTCAATTAGGAACAGACAAAAAGTTTAATGAATTCTTCAGTGAAATTATAATAATTATACCAAATTATTTTTAAATTTAAGAGTACTTATCCCTCTTTCACACAAGCAGGTATTTGTGATTTATAAAAAATGCCTAATTTATGTGGAAATTTAGCAATATATCTCTTTGGATACTAAGAATAAAAAATATATCTGTTTCTTATTTCAATTGTATTGTTACTATTGATGTACTGTTACTACTTTAAGCAAGGAAGGAAGTAAGAATGGGGAGAGGTAGGAGAGGGAGAGGAGGAAGGAAGGAAGGAAGGAAGGAAGGAAAGATGCTTACATTGAAACTTAGAATTACAGATACCGCAGGAAAGAGAATGTTTCGTGTCTATCTTCTCTTATCTTCTACATCAACTGTGTTCATCCTCTGCAGGTTTTGATCTGAAGTGTTGTGCTGCTGTATGTAGTTTTCCCAAAAAAGTTAAAGCACCTCTTGTAACCCTTCTTAGTAAGATGATGGTAAACCAGAAGCTGCAAATAACATAGTCATGACACTAGTACCAAGTTGAGACATGTTTTTCTCATCCAGGTATTTGAAATGGGAACAATAAAAAATACCTTCACAAATGACTTATATATCATTTATAAAAGTGTATAATTAGTATTGTGAAGCATGTTAGATTTTTTAAAATTTAAAATCTTCTATTTCTGTGCTTTAGGTTTTCCAAATATAATTGAATAACATATCCTAATTGCATTATTTAAATATTTCTGCCAAATATGTGTCTCTTTTAATCACTACTGTATGGAACTCTTGTAACTGTGTTTCCTGGGAGGTTTCTCAGTAACATATGGAATGGAAATGTTTTGAGTTCTCTCTATCACTGATTTATTAATAACTGGAGGTAATATTTATTCTATTATCAGTAACTTCATCTATTGATCATTAGGACTCTCTGGGGGTCTTTAAAGTACATTTGAATTAAGTTAGGAAGAGCTACTTTGATTTGCAATATCAGTGTGTAGAGACATGGGCTTGTTTTCAGGAACACCTAGATTTAAGTTTAGCCTCTGCTATTATATACTTTAAGTATAAGTAAGATGGGACTTTTAAAAGTTTTCTTTCTCAGATTTATGCTAAGTTGTAAACATTTGAAAATTAAATCTCCTCTGTACCTCGGTAATTCACAGCTGTGCTGAGTAGGTATGTATGTATGTCTATGTATGTATGTGTGTGAGTGTTCTGAGGTGAGATACTGTCTTGGGGGCTCACTCAGGGAAGGACATTTAGTTATCATTAAGGGAACCTCTGGCTGTAAATGTGAATATGAATCACTCATCAAGGCCTGGAGAGTAGAACTCTGAGAGAGAGGACAACTATTATACATACCTTTGTGAGAACACACTGGATCACCAGACTGATAGAAAGTAAGGTTCTTAACACATTTAAGGAAAATATGGGGTTTAGTGAAAGGGAGATAGTTATCTGTTATTTTCTGGTTATTGTATTATTTTGCTGTGCCCAGATCCCAGATTGGAGCAGTCTATTCCCATGTGCTGGGGGAGGATAATTTGCCCCAGAGTTGGGGTGGTATAGGCCAGAGATGGAGGCTTGGGAAGTATCCCTGGAGTCTGCTCTGACCGGACAAGGAGAGATTGGAATGAAGCAATCACTTTCCCTATGAGGAGGGACATGGAACAGGAGCAAATAGCTGCCTGTGTGTAAACCCAGGTAGGAGTCAAGAGTGGTTGGCCCCTATAGGAAGAGGAACCTGGAGCTCAGCAGTCAGTCTAGAGTTAAGATTGAGGCTTTGCAGAAGGGTAGGATCAATAAGCATGCTTTTCTGCTACATCTCCCTGGGAAGAGTTGGGACACAGGGGGGGTGGAATTATCTATAGTGGGATGGAGGAAGTGCCACTGCCCCCAAGGATCCACCCTGTCGGCTTTGTTACCCAGCTTCCCCTCAAAAGTTAGAAGTGGGGACTGAAACAATGATAAAAACTTGGATTCTGACTCATTAGAGCATATGTACACCCAAGAATATCAGGTGGGAGACTGAAGCAACAATGTGGGAAGAAGGACACACAGCCAAGAGGAACTTACTTGGACACTTTCTTTTGGATAGAGGGGATTGTAACCTACTCTGACTCTGGGGTGGAGGGTTTTGTGTTTTCTGCTACCCCAGAGAATGTGCTGTATAAGGACATACCTTGGCCTAGGATCCCCTGATTGTATAAACAGGTGTTTGGAATAGTCTATGTAAGGTTATATACTTTTCCGTCTTTTTAATGCCATATGGCCACCCTGGAAATAACTTGTTATGGATGTTGAAGTTATGTTGTTAATGTTGTGGTTTCTTGAGTGCAGTTTGGTTTAAATTAATAGAGAGCTTATTACTTTTCAATTTAACCTTAAATAAATGTAAAAATATATTCATAGCAGTTGCCCTTGAGTATGTTGTGTTGATACACATTACATATACTGTCAGAAAGACTCTGGATGATTCCCAATCTGTCAGTGTTCTAACTTTCTAAGAACAAAAGTTATAGAAAAGGTGGTGAACTGTATTAGTAGACGTTTGCTTATCTGTAAGTTCTGTGTACAAATGAATTCACAGTTCTGCTCACTGATCTGTCATGCCCCTCAAGCTCAACATTATCTATGTCATTTGTCTATATGGACTGATATCTACAATGACATTTAAATTTAACATATTAGGTTTTGCCCAAAACTTTTCCAAACTGACTATACATTTTATCAATATCTCTACCAATAACCTAGTTCTTATATTTGAAATCTTGGTCTTACTTTTCACTCCTTTTCCTTTCTAGCTTACATTGTTTTCTGTCTTTTGCCAAGCACAGCAGAGTCTATCTGCACAAATCTCTCTCACATAGATCCCTTCCCTTCCACTTTAATAACTTCCTAGTGTAGGTAGTCTGTTATTACCACTTGCCTGGAAAATTGTTTCATTCTCCTTTTAGATTCCACCATCTACATTCTCTCTCCCATTCTAAACCATCCATTACACAAACTTGATAATTTCATCATTCAGAGAACTTTATTCCTTAAAATTCTTCTACGTTGCCCTATTGTTGCTTAAAGTTCCAGTGCTTGTGCTGGCTGTTTAAGCTTTCCAATAATATCATGTGACCCAATTTTTTCCTTATTAATAATTTTGTTCTCTTCTTGTAGGGGAGGGAAATGAAAGGAAATAAGTATTTCTTAGGTCTTTATTATATACCAGGAACTATGTCAATCACTTGTCAAATATTATCTCATTTACTGTTCATAACAACATGTGAAGACTGTTATTATTCCCATTTTATATTTGAGGAAACAGGGGCCGATAGAACTAAAGGGCTTCTCCACAATCACACAACTAGTAAGTATTTGAGGTTAAAAATATTTGAACTCAGGTCTTCCTGACTATAAGCCCAGTGCTATTCATTCTTCCATCTTTGTGAGCTCTGTGATTCAACCAAACTGGACTTTATGTATGCCTAACTTGGATGCTTTGTAACCCTCTTTCCTAGTCAGATAAAGCTACTCCGATCACCTCCATCCATACCTGTCAGACATTCATTCAAATTTAAAGCATAATAATATCTAGAATTCCTGTTGGAACACTGCACATGCTATTCTATTTGCTCCTTGTAACAACCCTATTAGGAAGGCATACTACTTTTCCTATTTTACAGATGAGGAAACTAAAGCTGAAAAACTTTAAATGACTAGGGTCACACAACTAGTAAGTGTCTAAGGCATGATTTGAACTGATAACTTACTCACTCTGAATTGAGTACTCTTATTCACTGTGACTGTATAACACAAATGTCACCTATTCCAGAAAAATCTTGCTTTAACCAGAGCTCAGCAAAATGCCAGGCACATGCAAACACTTTCTAAATGGTTATTGATTGACTGATTGATCCTCTATGTACTATGCTGATGATGTTGCTCTTAAGCTCTTTGGATTTTCCCTAATATTTGATTTGAACTTGTCTAATGTCCTCATTATGCATTATTTTCCAGAATGTTATGGGGGTTTGTGCAAAATTTCCACTAAAGCTCTAAGCTTTATGAGAATACCATTTATCAAAGCAAGGAATTTGTATCACACAGAGAATCTTGCACAGTACTACACAAATAGAAAAGTAACTGTTTAATAAGTGTTCATTAAATTGAATCAAAGTATTTAATTATCTATATTATGGAACAAAAGTTAATTCCTGTGTTCTTGTATTTTAACTACAGGAAAAATATACACTTTTCTTCAAATGAGGCCAACTGATTCATGAGAGGTGAAATATATTATAAAATAGAATAAAGTGCATTGGCATAGTAAATCAGAAGAACTCTGTTGAAGCTCCAATTCTACTACACAAACATTTTAACCGTAGACAAATTGTTCTCTCTGGGCCTCATTTTATTTCCATCTGACCAATAAGAAGAGTGTTATATAATGTAGTTCACTGTCCTTTTGAGAAAATAAAACACTTGAGAACTAAAACCATTATAGAAACATGAACTATTATAAAATATAGAGTTGACAGAAAGTCAAATAGGCATTGTGTCTACTTCATAGTAATTGTTGTTTTCTTTGCATCTGGACTGCTTTTAATCAAGATTTCTGAACTTTCCACCTCTTCCAGTAGTTGGTTCCCTCTGGTAGCCTCAATTCATTTTGAAGATATCATTCCCATTCACTCTTCTTTCCATTCGTAGTTTAAAAAATGAAAATATTTCCATTTTTATCTCCATTACTACTACCACCAAATCATCCATGCGCCCTGACCCCAAGTGCCTCATCAAAATGACCTTACCTTCTAACAGCTAATGTATAGACTCCCAGATGACTCAATCAGAGGGACTTCTAAAAGTCTGTAATTTTGCATGCTGAAACTATATCTCCTAGGTACTTCTGGCAAGGAAGAATAATTCTGGTAGGTGATGAAGATACCCCATTTAAAATCAGACTAGTTTCCAGTTTGGGATTTGTTCTTTCATTTAACACTGTTCTATGACAGTTCTATGACAGCCTAATAACAAAATTCAATCATCAGGGAACTTTACATATTTCAAGTATAGGTAAGAATTTGGAAGTAAACAAGGAGAGATCCCTGACTCAGAAAAATAAAAAAGAAAATATTCATAAAATAAAGTTTATGTATTTTTGGGGGGTGTGGAACCCATTTAACCTCTTTCTCAAAGATGAAGAACTCAGTAATCAACTGCCTAATAAGGCATGAATAACTTGAGAACTTCTCCAAGGAAGAGCATCCATACTTATAAAAGCAAAGACTCTTGAGGCATGAAATCTAAAAGTAATTGTTATTGTTTCATTTGTCATGAAACACACCTTTTTTGAGACACTATTATAATCATTTTGTTGTTCCGTCATTTAGTCATGTCTGATTCTTTACGATCCTGTAGATCGTAGCATAAAAATATTATCCTTGAGATTTTCTTGGCAAAGATAGTGAAGAAGTTTACCATTATCTTCTCCAGTGGATTAAGGCAAACAAAATTGAGGTGACTTGCCCTGGGTCATGGAGTTAGTAAATGTTTGAGGCTGGATTTGAACTCAGGTCTTCCTGACTCCAGAACCAGCACTCTATCCCTTGAACCACCTACGTGCAGAAGAAAAATGACAAAATGTCAAGATCACAGTGATTATGAAAAACAGACATTTTAACTTCTTTGAGGTCCAGTTTTCTCATTTGTAAAAGGGGTATAATAGTAACAGGCAACTTACAAGGGCATGATAACGATTAAATAAGAAAATATACGCAGAGTGGTTTCTAACCTTAAATGCAAGCTTTATTGTTTTATTAGCTGAACAAATCAAACATGCAGGTTAATAAATTAAATGTGGTGTCGATCTTCAGCTTTAAAACCTAAATCCTGTCTCTTGTGAGTGGGCCCATATTCTAACCTATAGAATTTGTCATAGAAATTAGAATTCCTCTTAGATTCCCACTTGTACTAGTCATTCCTCTTAGGTACTTAATGCTTGGCTCATTGGCAAACCTGTTCTAGACTGTTTTTCAAGAAGTTATTAATCTTTCCTTCATGCAACAGGAAATTTGTAACCTCCCTGGGTGCTATAATACATGGGCTTGCATTCAACCATAGATTACTTGTGCTTATCAAGGAAGTCTACTATGATAAATGTTGTTCTTTCTAGGAAACACATTTATTCCTAAGATAGGTTAATGGCCCTAGAAATACATTAGAATCTTCTCTATCAAAGTGAAGACTTGTTTTTTTGTAGAAATGATAGTCACTATAAGATATACCTAAATAACTTTTCATAAATTAAAAATGAATGTTTAGAAAAACAAAACAGGTAAAATAAATCCTTAAACATCTAATAGTTATAAATGGAGAATGTCTTTACTCTTTACCTTATTTAGTTATAAATATCAAATTAAATTTCAAAGTGGGCTTTTAATTGATGTTTATTATCATGGCTGCATATAGCTTTATTCCTATATTTTCCCTTCACTGCCATGTATGGTTGAGTTAAGACTTTATATTAACACTCTAGTATTTGGCTTATCAAATCTCTATTTTGTCTCCACAGTCATCATTTAGTCAATAATTACTTGTGAATCACGAGTTATATGAAGATGTGGGGCTTGGTAATTAACCTGAATTAATAATTTTTATTGGAAATTTCTTTCTAGTATATAAAACTATGATGGTTTGCAAAGTAAAACTTTTGATGAATCTATAATTAAATGCCTTCCTTCACTAATCTATTTGTATCCCAAGTATTAGTGACCTCTTTCTGTTCTAAACTTAAACATCAATGTTAAAAGGAACTCAGAGTACATGTTTTCCAACCTGTAGTTCTACTAACATGGTCTGCATGATATAAACAAAAATTGCTCCTTGAAAACTCAAATTGACAAAATTAATTTTAAAAAGAAATTAGAGTATAATAATATGAGAGAACATTGTCATTTAACTTTAGCATATATGTAAATATATATATATATATATGTATGTATATATAGATATATATATCTACAAAATTCTTGTTTTACTTACGTGGACACTTCTGCAGATTTCCATGTAAAACTATTTTTTCATAACTCAAATTAGTTACTAAGGGGTTTGAAAGTAAGTAATGGATTGAAGGAAGGAGAGAAGGAAGAACAGAGAAAGGGAGAGAACAAGGTAGGGAGGGAGGCAGAAAATGGACCCTGTGCTGGAGGGAGGGGAGCAGCATACAGACAGGTAGAGGTCAGGAATTGAGAAACCAGAGCAGAAAGAGCAAGACTTAGGCTGCGGGCAGACACTGGAGTGTCTGGGAATCAGGGTAGTGAACCAGAAGCACAGGTGAGTAGGTGAGCAGTAGTGGGCAAAGGTCTTCTCTCTTGCCACTTTATGTCTCATGCCAAGATCCCATCCTCCAGTTTTAGTTGCCATTTCTCAATTCTTCTGCTTTTGCTCTGATGGTTGTTTTGTTTTGTTTATTTTATTGTTGTTTGTTTTGCTTTGGTTTAGTTTGAGGGTTTTCTTAGTGGGGTTGTGGAAGGTCAGGGAGCACCAACCCATGGGAGAGAAGCAGAGAAAAGAGGACAAAGTACAATACAGAAAAATTAACCCAGATTTTTTTTGCCTGTTTTTTTAGAATGAGGATTACTTTCAAGATTCTTTATATAAAGTTGCATTTATGTGATGTGAACTTATGTAAAGCAAGTACTGTCTACACATAAAGTTTCAGTGGTATAAAATTGCTATTCATATGACAGTTACGTAAATGTTTTAAAGGTGCTTAAAATATTTTTTAAAATGTCCACACCAAGCCTGCTTTGTGCTAGATACCATGCTAGACAGAGGAGATAATTAGACTAAAACAAGAGTAGTTTTCCTCTTGGAGCCTATATTCTATTAAGATTGCATTCATGTGGTTACAGAGATGATTAATTCACTTCAATTGTGAATAGGATGAAAAAGCACAAAAACTATTAATATTAATTTAGCTGAAGTTACCTTCCTTTGACCTTCCCACTGTCCTTCCCTTTCAACCTTCATTCATTACTCTCATCCTCCTTTTATCCCTTTCTTCCTTCCCATACTCTCAATATATGACTGACCCATCCCTTTTATAGTAGTAAACATATTTAACTATACCTTTTATACTCTTTGGTGACAGAACCAATTTTCAAAACAACTTTTAGGCAGAAATATTGAATTAAATTAAGTAAAATTAAATAAAGATAAAAGAGAATGCATGTATTTGAACTTAAATAATAACTTCTTTTTTATTGTATTTATTTATTTATTTTTAGGTTTTGACATTCATTTCCACAAAATTTTGAGTTCCATTTTTTCTCCCCATCTTTCCCCTACCCTACCCCATAACACCTTGCATTCTGATTACCCTTTCCCTCAAAGTGCCCCTCCCTTCTATCACATCCCACCCTTCCCTTATCCTCATCTTCTGTCTTTTCTTGTAGGGCAAGATAAATTTCTATACTCCGTTACCTGTGTTTCTAGTTTCCCAGTTATATTCAATAATAATTCTCAACATTCGCTTCTAATACTTTGAATTTTAACTTCTCTTTCTTCATCCCTCCCTACTCATCCTCATTGAAAAGGCAAGCAATTCAATACAGGCTTGGTATGTGATGTTTTGCAAAAGACTTCCATAATAATCATATTGTATAATACTAACTATATTACCCTCCATCCTACCTTGCCCCCTCTTTTTTTATTCTCTCATTTGACCTTGTCCCTTCCCAAAAGTATTTATTTCTAGTTACTCCCTTCACCCATTTGCCCTCCCTTCTGTCAACCCCCTCATCCTATTACTCCCCTCCTCCTCTACTTTCCTGTAGTGTAAGATAGATTTTCATACCAAATTTAGTGAGCATGTTTTCCCTCCTTAAGCCATATGTGAAGAAGATAAGCTTCAGTTTTCCCTTCTGACCTTCTCCTTTTTCTTTTCTGTTGAATAAGATTTTTTCTTATCTCTTTTATGGGTTATAGCCTGCCCCATTCCATTTCTCCCTTTCTCCTCCCAGTATTTTCCTCCCTCACCCCTTAATTTTTACTTTTTTTATGGATATCATCTCTTATGATTCAACTCACCCTATGCTTTTCATGTTTATGTGTGTGCCTGTGTGTATGTGTGAGTATATCTAATCTCTTCACCTACCCAAATACTGAAAAAAGTCTCAAGAGTTACACATACTATCTTTCCATGTAGGAATATAAGCAGTTCAACTTTAGAAAGTCTTTTATGATTTCTCTTTCCTGTTTACTTTTTCATGCTTCTCTTCATTATTGAAAGTCAAACACAACTTTTTGTTTGCCTTTTCATCATGAATACTTAAAAGTCCTCTACATCATTGAATAATCATTTATTCTCTTGAAATGTTATACTTGGTTTTGCTGGGCAGGTGATTCCTGGCTTCAATTCCAGATCCCTTGACTTCTGGAACATCCCATTCCAGATCCTTTGATGCCCCAATGCAGAAGGTGCTAGTTTCAGCATTATCCCACCTGTACTCCCACAATACTCAAATTGATTGTCTCCAGCTGCTCACAATATTATCTCCTTGACCTGGGAACTATGAAACCTGGTCACAACATTGCTAGGAGTTCCTCCTCTCAGATCCCCTTCAAGATGTGATTGGTGGAATCCTTCAAAATTCATTTTGACCTGTTGTTCTAGAATGCCAGGGCAGCCCTCCTTGATAATTTTATATAAGATAGTGTCTGTCCTTCTTTCTCTATCATGGCCTTCAGGTGGTCCCACAACCTTTAAATTGTCTCTCCTGGATCCACTCTCCAGGTCAGCTACCCTTCCAATGAGATGTTTCATGTTATCTATTTTTTCAAACTTTTGATTTTGTTTTCTAACTTCTTGGTTTATCTCATAGTCATTAACTTCCCTGAACTCAATTCTCTCTTTTACAGAAAGATTTTGTTCAGTGAGCTTTTGAATCTTGTTTTCTATGTGTCTAATTCTGCTTTTTAAAGCCTCATAATTTCAACTATCATTTTTCTGGAATTGCATAAAGCATAACAAATTTTGTTTCTATCCATCATTTTTGTTTTCTATATCATCTAAATATTAAATGCTTCCTGTACAAAAGGAGTGATTTGATTTTATCTTCTCTTCCAGTCTCCTTGATCCTTTTTTATTTTATTGGGGAATTTATGTGTTATGATTTGGAGGAAGAAATGATAAATCGCATCCTGTTCATTCAGCATTTAGTCTTTGTGTTGTTTTTTCTTTTATTTGATGTGAGGTTGTACTCATATGCTTTCCCCTCCTCCTTGTCATCACCTTCAATTAGGTTAAAGTTCTTGAGCTCTTGTTGTTTTTATTATTCATATCGCCTCTGTCTCTCAGTCTCTGTCTGTCTTTCAAGCAATATATTTCATTAATTTCTAGGGAGTTTTGAATACATATTTTCCCTCCATTCTGTTTATTTATTTTCTTAAATCCTTTTTAATTTTTTTCTCAGTTTTATGTCTTTATTAATTTCTGAATGAATGTTTTTATTTTATTTTTCCAGTAATACCTTTCCTGTGATAGAGTTGTTGACGTTTTTTTGGACAATGGTAGAAATATTTTTGATGTATTTCATGCTCTGAACTGCTATAATGTTTCCTGGTATAGTTTTTGCTACATTCCTTTGTGCCATTTTTCAAATTAAACTTACAAAGTATTGTTTTTACTAACTGTGAGGAGCAACAGGTTCATCATATGGCAGTCAACCATATAGACTTGATTCTTTTTGACCTTAAATGCTTCATTTTTATTTCATATATGTATTCTAATGTTGGAACTGTATTTGGAGCCCTGACAACTTCTAGTATTTACTAGAGTTTGTGTTCGCCAATGATAGTATTGAGAGAGAAACGGTGACATGCATACCAAAGTGAAACATTAAAGTTGTACCCCAGTGTAATATTGAATAAAAACAAAAGAAAGAAAGAAATTAGCACGTTCTTTTTCTAAATAGCAAACGACTTCTGTAAAGTCCTCTAATATTATTGTCACTTTGAAAATAAAGGAATTATCATTTTCTACAACACAATATCATATTCTGACTGACTCTAATTCTTCCTTGTAACAGTAAGCACCCCAGTATACACAGGAGGACCTGCTGCACATGTTTTTAGATCTGCTTTTCTAAAAACAAAGCAACTAAAAGGAAAGTCAGTCATTACTTTAATCAAGTACGTATATCATTAACTTAGTTCAGGGGGAAAAGTGAGCACTTTAACTTCCAAGAAAATGCAAACTGAAATTACAAGCAGAAAGATCAACAGACAGGGTTTCCAACTGTCTGACCACAGACAATACATGCATCTTTACAGGAGAGAGAAGCTACCCAGAGTCTCCTCTGCCTAATCCCAGAAACATTCTTCCTATGATTTAAGCCCCAAAGCAAGACCTCACCTCAGAGTACAGAGGCACTTTTCAGAGACTGAGAACACAACCCTTAGTGCCCATTAGCAGTTAACAAAAGGTGTGAGCCTTCATATAAAAGAAGCTTATTCTAATCATTTTTCCTTTAATAGCTCCACTTGAGGCTTATTAATAGGCAGTGAAGATTTTTAACTCCCATTATACTCCTTTGAATCATCATACAAAATTCACTTCCACTATTCCACCCTCACTTTCAGGTTCTGGAACGGATTTGTACCTTGTCAATGAAAACATAAAAATTTCTTTGTTTCATATCTCATTCCACCTATGGGCCCTATTTTATTTTGCATCCAAGTTCTATTTTCCTTTTTTCTGTGACAAAGAACTTGCCTCCTATTTTTTTGTTGCCTCCAGCTTCTTTCCTTGCATTTACAATATTCATGTTCTAGCCCTGAAACCCTCATGTCTTTAGGAATATGTCCTGCTTTACCTTAGTTCTTTTACACAGGGTTCATAATTTAAACATCCACCAACTAACTTCCTGCTGATAGCAGCTTATTGTCTGCACCTTCTGATTCATTCACTGGACCCCTGTCTCCTGAAATATCAAATGTTGATTGGAAAATGTGCCTATTGACTGTTGCCAAACTCTTTATGGTGTGATCTTCCCACCTCTCAGAACATCTGCGATTCCTCTCCTTTTAGACAGTAAATGGTGACCATATGGCCATATGCCTGTCCAAAAGTCCTTCTATTGCCAATAATGGAGAAAAATCTTGGTCAATAAATCATCCCATAAAAACATTCACTTCATCTAATATTTGTTCTTTTTTCTCTGAAGACTTTAGATTAGATCTTAGCATATTATCTCCCAGCCTCCTTATATATCTATGTACATATATATATATATATAAATATGTGTGTATGTATATGTAGATTGATAGATATAGATAGATTTATATCGACATACATATATACACATGCATAGATGTATACACACATACGTCTGTATTTGTGTGTGCATGTATGTATATATATATGTGTGTGTGTGTGTGTGTGTGTGTGTGTGTGCGTGTGTGTGTGTGTGTATGCAGATAAATAGATATATGGAGGGATATTTTACTTTTCTATGTCAATCCTATCCTGTTACCCACTGAACTCTGCTTTTGATAGATGCTTTGCAACTTAGAACAAAGAAATTTTATGCAGCTCTTTTCAGAGGTAATTCTGGGGTCCTGTAAGTTTCCAGTTCTTCTAATATGATATGATCTAGATGGAGGTATGTTTATTTCTCTGTTCTATGAGGTACTTGTCTGTGAGTGACAATAAGTACTCTTTTTCACCATGGAGCTATAACCAGGGTCTCCTCTCCCCTGCAGCAAGTTCTGGTGTGTTTATGCTCTGCCTTGTCCTAGTATTAAGTCCCAGGACCATGACAAATATGAGCAACGAAAAAGATTCCTGCCCCAGGTGCCTCCAAAGAGACACCTATAATCCCTTCTTACCATTTGTCTGACACCCTTAAGGTCTATGGACTGAGAGGTCTGGAAACTGCCACTGCAGTCACTGATTGAGTTGTCCCCAAGGTCTACTGCTGGTTTTCTGGCATCACCTATACTGGTCTGCTCTCCACTTTCATGCTGATTGCAACGGACCTTTTCGGCTCACCTTTTAAATTGTCTTGGACAGGAGAAAGATTTCACTCCACCCTTTTGTGAGTTCTACCATTCTAGCATTGTTTGGGGGGCAATATTTAAAGGTATTTGGAGGAGTTTGGAGGAGATAGCAGGCGAGACTCTGCCTTTTCTCTGACATCTTGGCTCTACTTCTGATAAAAGAAATCTAAAAAAAAGAATATTTGATATTATGTTAACTTTTTCTGTAATATTTTACCTCCTATGGGTGGTTTACTCATTACTTTGTAACAGATTTTGTTTTGTTTCACTTCACTGATGGCTTCAAAATCTCATTTTCCCCTTGCATAATATCAATCAAAATATATTTGATTAATTTATTAAATAATAGTGCTCTTCATAGAAAATATATTTCATAAACTGGCTATTTGCTGTGTTACAATATATACCTAATAATTTCCAAAAAAAAGCAACATGATTTCAATATTCAAATTTTTTAACAATTTATATTTATCTAGCATTTTAAAGTTTACAAAACACTTTCCAGACACTCTTATGAAATAGGTATTACAGTTATTGTTATTCCATTTTATACATAAGGGCACTGAAGAACAGAGGATCATGACTTGCCCAAGTTGGGAAAGTAAGTGTACAAGTCACAATTGAAATTAGAGGCTTTCAGAGACCCAATACAGCTTTCCTTCCAAACCATCATACTACTTCTTTCTAATTTGGCATATTGTACATGCAGCTAGAGTGAAATGTTACTGATTTTGATACACACATGCATAAAAACAGACATAAATGTGTGTGCTTGTCCTTCATTGCCTGAAGAAGACCATGCCATCAGAGAAATAATGACCTGACTTGCACTTGACTTTGTTTTTGAATGAGGGAGGACTGTGCAGGTCATCAGCCTCACTTCTCCTGCAGAGCCATCTGAACCCAGTAACCAGATATTCATCAAGATGACTGGAGATGACCCAGGATGAGGCAATTGAGGTTAAGTGACTTGCCCAAGATCACACAGCTAGTGAGTGTCAAGTGTCTGAGGTGATATTAGAACTCAGGTCCTACTGACTCCTGCACTGCTGCTCTATCCACTGCACCACCTAGCTCCCTTACATACATATGCATGTTATACATGTGTGCAAGTGTATGTGTACACAGATATATGCATATATGTGTATCTGTGTATAAATACACACACAAAAATGTATATGTGTGCATATGTATGTTACATGTGTATGTATACACAGATATATATATATATATATATATATTTTGTAAATGAAGATACTGATCCTTTTGGATATAGAAGAAGTAATATTCTTTGGTTTTTGTCACCTGGTTTCTCTAGAGGAAATAGTAGTTTTTAACAGAAAGATTCAGAGGTAAAAGGAAAAGAAAATGCAGTTTCTTCAATTAATATCCTGTTTACCAGAAGGAAGATAGATGACACATAGATAGATAGATAGATAGATAGATAGATAGATAGATAGATAGATACTAGATTCTGTGGGTTCTTCTTCACTATATCTCATTAAAGGCTGGATGGAGAATTTTACAGTATGGTTTAGTTTGACTGAAAGACTTCTGGCATCTCTTCACAATGTGAAATTCGATGACTCTTTAAACCTATGAGTTGTCAGGACTCTTTCACTCTGTGAATCTCTTCATAGGCAAGTTTAGATTAGCATCATTGATCCAGTTATTCCTCATTATGGCTAGTTCTTACTGGTAAGTATGACACTCAAAATGCAGAAGAACTTTTACTACATTCCCTCCATGGAGAATGACCACATTCTGTTTGTCCTCTGAGGAAGTACTTTTTTCATGATTAAATTCTCTTGAATGTACTAATGTTTCAATTCTCTTCACAGTTGCCTGTGTCTTCTTCTTGGTTCTTCCATTTTTTTGTCCTATGATGTTTTCCTGATTTCTTACCATCAGTGATAAAAGAGAGGCTATTGAAACGTTTCTTATGTACAACATTAGGATTTTAAATGAAAATGTAACTAGATGAATCAAGAAATAAATTTATATTTATATATCAATTTGGAACATTAATGTATTCTACCAATAAAAAAAGTGCACTTATAAGTGATCATAATTTATTTCATATTTTGTTTTGAAGTTTAGAAGTGCTTTCCTCACAATAGCCCTATGCATAAGTAGTTTGTCATTATACCCCTGTTTCTTACAGGAAACTGAGGTTCAGACAAATTAAGGTATATATCACTGATCAGAAACAAATTGTAAGTTTAGCCTTGAAAATACTAATACATTTTTCTCTTCTCCCCTTATCACTATGCCCTGCTAACTAGTTGGATTTGGATAAGAAAAACCCCAAGGTCCCAAATGGGATACTTATTTGTCCTTCTGCTTTGACTTGATTATGCCATGTGATCACTAAATATAATTCATTATTAATGAACATGTATCAAATATCTATGACATATCAATCTCTGTGCTAGGCACTGAGGCTAGGAAAACAAGTGCAATATTACCCAATCACAAGGAAAGAGAAAGAAAGGGGAAAAAGGAAAAGGATAAAGGAAAGAAGGAAGAAAAATTAATGAGAGAGAATCGTTTTACTTAAAGAAATTTCCACCATAGCTATTTTAGTTTGTCAGAAAAAAAAAAAAACATTGATAAAGGGCCTACTAAGGATCAGGAATGATGTTAAGCACTAAAGATACAAGGAGAGCAAAAAAGAGTTCCTACTGTCAGGGACCTTACAATCTAATTTTGGGGGGGAGCATAATATGCAAACAACTATGTACAAACACAGTATATACCCTGCAAACTGGAAATAATCTCAGAGAGAGAAGGAACTAATCAGAAGATCAGAAAACAAAGTTCTTTTGAAGATGGAATTTTAGCTGACTTGAAAGAAAAAATGATAGCCAGGAGCTAGAGATGAGGGCAAAGTATCTGGGGTATGAGAAAAATCCTTGAAAATATAAAGAACTCTATGATGGAATTTCTCCTATTTGTGCTATCATTTTTCATAATTACTATTTTGAGTGATTACTGTAAAACTTTTCATTCATAGCCCTTACACACAATGAGAACTGGTGGAAAAGAAAAACAAGATTTCTCCAGTCAATTAGGTATTTGCTGAATTGCATTCATTGAAGGCCAAAATATTATCTTTTCTCACCAAATTAACTAATTTTCTGTTGAACTGGCCACTGCTCAATAGCTCTGGTTTTAATAAGGCAAATAGATATTTGTGAAAACATGTTTTTCTTTAAGGTGTCAGGAGAATAAATGCTAAGAGTCATAAAAATTTTTGAATTCCATAGCAAATATGCCTGCAGCAGACACAGCTTATGACACGTCAGAAGGCACACGTCTGTAAACACAGAATCAAGATTTAGAATCCGAGGCTCTTTGGAGTAGTGCTACTCTAATTCATTTCCAAGTGGCTTAGAAACATTTGTCAGCACTTTCTGAATAATCTTCCCTGTGCACTTATGAGATAGGTTGGAAGAATTATTGTGCGGATAGCTACTTTGAGGTAGTTCAAGGCTAAGTGCTTTGACCCAGGTCACAAGACAGATAAATAGCAGTACTAAAATCAATTGGTTATATGAGTTGCCATTCTGATTTCATTATATATGTATTTTCTATGCTGTTGAAAGTATGCATTTTCCAAATATGTTTGGAAATATATATTTGGAAATATGCTTGGAAATATGTATTTTTAAAGACATAGTTAACTTCCATGTCGATAATAAAGGAATAAAATGATACAATTATCTAACCAGCTCAGAGAAAAACAGAAGCTTTACCAATCTCCATACTTTCCTTTCTGTGAGATCATTTTTTCCAATTGGAGATAGGGAAACAACCATCAATATAAGAGAGAGAAACCTCATAGGAACACTATTCTAGTTAAGTTTGGAACCAGCAAGATGGAAATCGTAGGAAGAAATTATACAGTTTATTGTGAAGATATATATCCTAAGAATGTTGGAAAATGCTTTAAGAAATAATGAAAGGGATAGTTTTAAAGAAACATATATACACTGATTCAAAGTGAAGTAAGCAGAATTTATTTAATAATACTATCAAACAACTTAGATCAATGAAATGACCAAGCATCATCTAAAGGATCAGAGATTCAGAGGGTTACTCACCTCTAACAAAAATGTGATAAATTTACATGCAGAATGAAACATATATATTGGGATGTAGCCAATGCTGGAATTTGTTTTGCTTCTTCATGAATGTTTGTTATAAGCATTGCATGTTCTTTTTTCCCAGTGTGTAGTAGGAGAAAAAATAATTTTTTGTTATTTGAAAAAAATAAATTAATATATCAGAATAGGTTACTGAAGAATCCACTTCTAGAAAATGTCTCGTAAAATGACCTGTAGTACAACATATCCATGGGAAGGCATTTTATTGGTTGATGTCACAACATTTTAGACCTGGAATAGGTTGTAAATATTACATTTATGCCTTAAAGCCTTTGTTCAGATGATAAATTAAGACCCTCCAAAATGACATAATTTGTCTAAGGACATTTAGCTAATTAATGAAAGAACTAGGGATAGAACTTAGATGTCTTGATACTCGAATTAGTGTGTTTTCTACTATTTAATTTTTTTTTATGATTCATTGCTAAAAATATAAAATGGGAGATAAATTTTTTCAATTTAAAAAAATAGCAGCTAAAACTTACACTTTAAAGTTTATGTTTCAATCACATTATCATTTTTATCCTTATACAAAGCCTGGGAAATAGTTCCTCTTGTTATCCCCACATTATAGTTGAAGAAACTAAGGTTGTGATTAAAAGTGACTTGCCCAGAATCATTCAGCTAAGGATAAGAAGCAGGGTTTGAATTTAGGTGTTCTGATTGCATCACCAGTGCTCTTCATTCTGCACTACCTGTCTGCCTCATAAAAGCCTCTGATCTCTGGGGGAAGAATTTTGTAAGATTCCTATTTTATCCATTTTCACTGCTTAAATATTACTTTTTCCCTGTATCTTTTCTTGCACAAGTGTCCCCAATGAAATTGAAGACAGTTTACAAAGACAATTGCAAAGACAGCAATAACTTGAAGTGTAGGTAATAGGTCCTATCAATTCCTGCCCAGCATCTTCTCCATAAGTCTGCTCTATCATTTTAGCTAATACACAGTTTTGTCCCCAATATGTCTTTTTGAATACGTCTTCCTTTATAACAAAATTTGTCTGTTTATTATACTATTTTCATGCATTTTCTCATGTCATTATTCATATAGAAAATGCCTCAACTACTGCACATACTATCTTTTTTCTCATTTGCTTTTCAATTAGAAATTAGCAGCTAGAAATGACATTACATTTCAACGTTTGTTAATGTATTAGCTACATGATATTTTTTATCTTTATGAGAAAACTGGGCAAATAATTGGTATTATTCTCCTTTTATAAGTGTAGAAACTAAGTCTATGAGATTAAATATTTTTTTCAGCATCACTCAGCAAGTACATCTATTTCCTTTTTCCCCTTTGTCAAGGTTATTTTTATCCATTAGGTTTCAGCTTCAGTCTCACCTCTTCCAGTATCCTTCCAGCTAGAAGTGATCTCTCTCTTCTCTAAACTCCAACACTTCTGGTTTCCACAACATGCTTCACATATGTTCTCTCTCCGTTCACACTGTCCCTACACTGGTTCAATCTTTCATTATTTTTTCTTGTATTATTATACTGACCTCATTAGCTGTGCTGCCTCAAATCTCTGCTCATTCCCTTCAATCTGACATGAATCTACCAAAGTGATTTTCCCAGTGTAAATATAAAAATGTAATCCCACCTCACTCAACGCTCAGTAAACTCCAGTGGCCTTCAATATCATCAGGTTAAATTAGAGAATATCTACAAAGTTTTAGTGCTGTTATAGAGAGAGGGGAACTGGAAAAATAAGCATTTTTATAACCTCTACAGGGCACCAGATATTTTACCAGCTGTAAAATATTATTGAATAAACTAAGGCAAATAATAGTTAAGTGACTTGCCTGGGATCACACAATTAAGAAATATTTAAGGCTAGATTTGAACCCAGATCTTCTTGATTCCAGGCAGAAATCCATCTACAATACTCCCTAGCTGTTTTAATAGCTTTAAACTGTACTAAGAATTTAGAACACACCTTATGTAAATACCTAAGGAGCTAGATGGAACAAGTAAATAGAATGTCAGACCTGGGGTCAGAAAGACTCATGAGTTCAAATCACTTATTAGCTGTGTGACCCTAGGTAATTCACTTAGCATTGTTTGCCTCCATTTCCTCCAGTGTAAAATGAACTGGAGAAGGAAATAGCAAGCTTCTTCAGTATCTTTGTCATTAAAACCCAAAACAGGATCATGAAGAGCTCAACAACAACATATAAATAACTACATTTAGCACAGAAAGCTATTCACATCCTGGTCCCATTCTACCTTTCCCTGTTATACATTAATCTACACTTTAAATTCTAATCATATTATTTTCATGTCTAATCAGAATATGTGATATGTCTCCATCTCCCATCTCCATGTCTTTCAGGTGGCTGTCCTTCTTTATCTCCTAAATTACTTCTGAAATCACTGGTTTCATTCAAGATTTAGTTCAAACGTGACCTCTTGCATGAGACGATCCTGCAAGCTATTCGTGTCTCCCTCTTTCAATCCACAGAAATCCTGTATTCATTTTGTATTTATTAATTGGTTCTTCCACCTGTCTGTTGCAGTTATTTTCATAATACCTCATATTTTTATTCCTGTACACTTTCTACTTGCTGTAGTTGACTGGCAAACTCTTAGAAGAAAGTAGCTCATATAAATTTGTATCCATTATATCCATAGTACTTCTTAATTCAATGTTTTCAACACAATGGATGCTCAATAAATATCTCTTTGCTTTAATAAACAAATCCACTCCTTCACTTTGTATTGTATGTCAAGTTTGGCATATTTTTACTAACCTAATAACATTTGATTAAGTCAATGCTTTAAGAATATGAAGATAATATGTATGCTTTCTGGTTCTGATACATACTGAAACTCATAGGACTCAGCAGATAGACCCTGAGATTTCCTGTAACCAAAAGAAGGTGTCATTTGAGGTCATCCTGGTTAAGAACATATCTGAAATTTTTTTTATTTAGATCTTAATAATTTATTTTGTTTTTATTTCACAGTAATTCTAGACATTCTTTCTCCTGTGAAAGTGAGCCCCACCCTTTCTAATCAAGGAAAATGATTAAACAAAAACCATCAAATGCAGAGATTGAGTATATTTTATATAGCTATTACCCCATTCCTCTGATATAAGGAAGAAACTATATTTATAATCTTTTCTCTGATAATCAGTTTTTTTTAAATAACATACTTAATAATGACTCATAAGTATTTACACATGTTTTTCATTTCATTTTGGTTATTTTGTTCTGCATCAATGCATATGTTCATTGAATTCCTAATGTCTTTATTTCCTATTGCAGAGTAACATTTCATTGTGTTCATATGCAACAGTTGTTTGCTTTATTTTTCTTCAGTTTATCTGTGCCTACATTGTATTGTGTTTTGAGCTTCAACAAAGGAACATCTTTTAATTTAGCTAGACTAATCCTCACAGTAAAACAGTAGTTTTTAGTCCTTATACTTCAAGCGTTTCTAGGTTGACTGTGATAGCCTAGATCAGGCTTAAGTTCATGCTATGACCAATCCTATTTCTTTTAAATAGTACTTCAATACTTTACAATTTAAAGTTAATAAATTCAACATGCCAAAATTATTATATATTTAGAGTTTAGCAAAGAATTTTATATTGTTTTAATTTTTTCTTCTAATGAGCAAGATTAGTGAGTTAATCAGTCACTGAATAAAATTTTGTTAAATGCTTATTATGTACCAGGACCTATGCTACGTGCTTGGGATACAAAGTAAAGGGTGAAAAAATAATATTTTTTTTTCAAGGAGCTCATTCTATTAGAAAAGAAGCCTTAGTGACATAGTTTGAAGCTGGGGGAGAAAAAAGCACTTGAGTATATATCTATATTGATGTATTGGTTATTCACATATGCATATACATGTATGTAAAATATACATATACAATATGCATACATACACACATATACATACATCTATACATATGCAGGTATATAGAAAGCTATTCACATATATACATGTGTGTGTGGATGTATGCATTCATGCATGTCTGTAAATATGAAGAGGTACCTGTCTGTCCATGCAACTTGCCATGGTCTTAACAACTCTCTTCTAGGAAGTTGCAGCTCAAATACATTGCTGTACAAAAAGATCCTCCCAATATCCTCAAATGCTAGTGCTCTCCTCTTTAAATTATATTTAACTACTTTTTTTCTATTTATTCCCCTTGTATTTAATCTGTATAGTTGTACAAATGTGTCTTTGTTTTACTTACTAAAATGGGTAGATATAAAATAATATTATAAGCACTTTGTTATTAAGTGGCTTAAAAGACTGCTAAAATCCCTCGCATTTCTAAATACATGGTCTCACAAAAATGATTTTAATTCATTTATAAAAATTTAGTTAATATCTGCCCCTCTTTAACCCAGATTTTAAGAAAAATTACATAATTTAATGTAATAATAGAGTACTTTGATTTCTTAGGAAAAAGCAAAGTATTATCAATGCACTAAAGGTAGTTACAAGGATCCTAACATTAAAAAATCCAGTTGATTTTATAAAAAGAGTAAAAACAAGCTCAAAAATCAGTTCTATTTTATGTTTATTTTGTGAAGCAATGAATATCTTATTCTGATGCAACAATGTGGAGTGGACCCTGGACACTCAATGAAAATGCAAGAAGAACACAGAATTGATCGATTCCTCCCAATTTGGAAATCTTTCCAGTACAGCACAGTGACAGACTGAATGTCAGTGATCCGTAGATGAGTCTAGATAAGTTGAGAGAGGCTATTTACTGGGTTGGCCTCAGTGTAATGCATTTTCAGCCACCACAAGTTTCCAAAACACTCTCAACCACAGAGGGGCTATGACCTATGTCAGTGGATGGCAATGCCCACACCAATGAAATCACATATTCTTGAAGTATTACAGCATAATTATTTAGCCTAGCTTTAATAAGGAAAATGAAAATGAATAGGAAAGAAAATGAAAATGCCTGGAGGGAAATAAAGTCACTTGTATAGGCCTGAATTATTTATTAAATTTTAAAAATGAGAAACACCAACAAATCAAATGAATATCATTTGCTGGGAGGGAAAGGAAATTATCAACATGTTGCAAAATTGAACTTAAATAATCAACCCCAAGTGAAGGTAGGCAAAATAGCCAATAAATGTAAAAGAAATAGCCAATGGCATGAAAGGAAGCAGAGTAATTACTTTAAAAAAAATGTCGAAATGCACCTGTGCTAGAGGTAATAAAGGAAAAGTTATTTCAAAAAGGATTAAATCCTCAAACAATCTTGATTAACAAAAATACCATATAATAGAAAAAAATCTAATAAACACTATGGTACACATGTATTTTAAAATTGAATGAGAAAATAAATGTATTTACAAGATGTGAAAGCATCTAGGTGACAAGAATTAATATATAGTGATAATGCATATATTCCACTGACATATCCAAATTACCTTAGGAGCTCTTTAATGTGCAATGTAGAAACCTAAACAGCAGAAAGTAGGAATGGATACTGCATGAATTTAACTCTTCTGATTGACCTTTAAAAAGAAACTCTTCTTTGAAGAAAGTATTTTTTGGATTTTTTTGACATTGAGCATTAAAAGGACTTCAGTGTAAATGTTAGTAATACATACAAAAAATACATATGCAATGTAAATACTCAGGTGTTTTTTAATACCTTTTTCTGGTTAGAGTTATAATCATCTCATTTAATTAGTATTATGAGGGCAGAATTCCAAGAGCTGTCATGGCAGAAATACAGGTAGAGCTGCCCCTTAATGGTCTCATGATCACAGACTCTGCCCTTACTAGGAAATCTACTCTCTAAAGCCCATAGTTATTACAAATTATTAAGCACTGTCATACCTCAAATCATACTCCAAGGTGTAGTTGAACTAACTCTGTTTTACACCTTTATCACTACACTGGACCATAGTGTCAACCACATCTCCATAACAATATATCCACTAAGATAGAAGTACAAAGAATTGCAGATCTAAGCATTTGCAGTGAAGATCTTCTTAGTCTTCAGATGCTTGTATTTGCATATAAAAGGCTGGAGATACAGATAAACTGGGGGAAAAGACAATTATGGTTGTTTTATTTCTGATAATTTTTTTTTTATGTCTGAGTTAGCTTTCTCTTTTTGCCTTTTTCCCAATCCACTTGTCTATATGGGCAAATGGAAAAGATTCAAGTTTGAGGGGAAAAAAAGCTTGTTAATGAGCCTCAAAGTTGTGTGGTAGTGAGTGGTTAAATATAAATAAATTTATTTGTTAGAATTTAGAGATTTAAAATGGGTGTGGGATGGAAGAGTGTAACATGGAATTCTTACCAAATCCTAGGACAAGATCTTTGACAGAGGTACCTAAGCCTCTGGAAAAGAAAGTTAAAGGAAAGATGAGGGCTGAGATGATGAGCAAGGTAAAAAAAAAAAAAAAAAAGCCTAATTTTAAGTACTAAACAGATGAGCTGAGAGGGGAATTAAGAAACTCAGCCAAAATTGAAGGCAACTGAGAAACATCAAGCTGAGCACCATGATGTGGACACTGAAAAATCTAAATTGTAAGAGACTGGGAAATATCCTGGTGATAATATATCACAAGAAAACAAAAGAAATCCTACAGGAGTGGAGGCTTGGAGTTGTGCCACTATTAATGTTCTCCCTACCTACATCTACTTTCTTTATGACCTAACCATACCTTGTTTTCATTGTGTATTTCCACACATATTCCCTGTGTGTCAACTCTTCCTACTGATGATATTTATTTTTTTCCTAAGTTTATGGAGAAAATAGTTTATTGCTACTTTCATTACTATACTATTTCATTAAATGACTTGGCTTTGAACTTTTATCATCTAGCTGATTACAGATAGGCATTATATATATACATATACATACATATATATCTATATCTACACATCTATATAGCTACATACCTATCTATTTATCTATCTACCTACCTATCTATCTATCTATCTATCTTTCTATCTATATCATTTGGTTAGGGCTCATTTACCCAGGGCTTGGTACTGTAATTCTTTACAGAATGTCTCTCTCTCTGCCTGTCTGTCTCTCTCTCTCTCTTTCTCTCTCTCTCTCTCTCTCTCTCTCTCTCTCTCTCTGTGTGTGTGTGTGTGTGTGTCTCTCTCTCCCCCACACACACATACACACACACACACACACACACACATATTGGAGGGGGAACCAATTGACACTAGAAAAGTAAGGCAGTTTGTTTAAGTCCAACTCCTTAGAGCAAAAAGAACTCAAATTCTAGGTCATGTCTCTAATAATGAGGACTAGATATTTTCTCTGACACTACAAACTGAGGTATTGAACCTTGGGACCTAAAATCCCCTTTTCCTGAATGAGAAGAAACCAGAGACACTCATGAAATAAATCAGTTTTATTAAATGAAGCTAATATGCATGTGTAATGAAGAGACCTAGGCTTCAACTAGTTAAAGAGGGAGTTTTAGGGTGAAGTTAATATAAATTTCAACATTTTGGAAGTATAGTAAGCCCAGTATGGGAGATATGAGGGCAGACTGAGGAAGAGAATTCTAGGAAACTAGAACAGGGAGCCAGGGTATTTAGAAAGTCCAGGGTGCAGCTGAATAGTTAGAGACTATCCCTAGGCTAGTTAAGTCAGTCTTGTGGTTGCAAACACAGTACATTGGTTCAGGTTTATTCTATGACAGGTAACAAAGGATCACTGATATATCAAGTATGATTAATAATCATTCTAGCTCCTAACTGGTCAGGTCCAATCCCTTGGTCTCCCCTTCTCATCCTGGGATACAAGGGAGTTTTAGCATATTGGAATAATTAGTATAAGCATATATATGCTTATTTCTACACTTAAAACTCTAAAAAATGGGAAATAAGGTAATTTTACCTTTCTTCATGTTCTAAAACATCAAGAACCCTAAAGCCATTACAAATTTGCTTCAGTGAAGCCAAATTACTAGAGTAAAAGTAGAGACTTCCTTGAGTTCTACCCAAACCCAAATACCTATAAAAATGACTAAACAAATTTTAGAGGAATAGAACTCACAAAAAGACAGAGTGAAACAAATTTCCAACTTAAGACAACCTGAATAGTTGAGAGGAGAGGTCTGTTACAAGAGAGGAGAGGAGAGCAGTCTAACATGGGCTGTGGAGGCATAGACTAGCCCCTACAAAGCCAGAGCAGCCATTAAGGGACTGAATAAATGACAGCTGAGGAAGTTTCCCTGACTTCTCAACTCACAAACACTAATAACAACTTAGAATCTCGGTGAGATTAGAGGACTTGGAATATGATATTCCAGTGGTCAAAGGAGCTAGAATTAAAACCAAGAATCACCTACCCAGAAAAACTGAGTGCAGTCAATGAGGAGAAAGTTTGATATTCAATGACATAGAGGAATTTAATGCATTCTTGAGAAACCAGAGCCAAATGATATTTCTTTTAAAAAGGACTTTCAAATACAAGACTCCGCAAAGCATGAAAATGTAAAGAGAATGGGGTGGAGCAAAGAAGGCAGAGTAGAAGGATGGACCTGTAAAAGTTCTCCTCCCACAGCTCATAATATACCTGTAAAAACAACTCTAAACAAATTCTAGAGCAGCAGAAGCCACTAAAAGACAGAGTGAAAGACATTTCCAGTCCAAGGCAGCCTGGAATGGCAACAGGAAAGGTCTATCACACCAGCCTCACAGAGGAGCACAGCCCACAGAGCCCAGCCCAGTGCTCACTGCACAGTGTAGTAGAGACAGGACTGGAGGAGGCCTCATGAGACAGAATCCCCAGCAAAAGCTGTGGTTCCCAGATTACTCATTCAACAAAAGTCACAGCTACAAAAGTCAGTGAGAAAGCTCTTTCACCTGGATGAGAAGAGAACATGGTCTAGCTCCGTTTCCAGGCCTTAGCAAGGTCCATTCCTGTAGCCTTCTGCCTAAAGATCCTGGGGGAATCAAGCACCTGATATGGATCTCAGCCCTGAGTGGTATCCCTGGGATGAGAAGGAGTGCTGGCTGGCATGATGTAGCTGGTGGAGGCTAAGGAGTGGGAATTCTACTTGCACATCCTGGGCAGAAAAGTTTGTGGTTGCTCCCAGACCAGAGCTCAGGCCAGGAGAGACGTAAGCTCCTCTCCCTTGATTGTACCACCTTGGAGGCACTGAGAACTTACAGATTCATAGCATATATGACAAAGTCCTCTTGAAAAAATCAAGTAACTAGCTGGAAAAATACTCAAAAAAGGGAAAAAAATAAGTCTATAAGGTTACTTTATTGGTGAACAGGTATTTTCTTCCATTCTGTCAGAGGAAGACATAAAAGTCAAAGTTTCTGCACACAAAACCTCCCAAATGAATATACAATAGTCTCAGAACATGCAAGAGCTCAAAAAGGATTTTGAAAATCAAGTAAGAGAGGTGGAGGAAAAAATGGGAAAAGTAATGAGAGCAATGTAAGAAAACCATGAAAAGCAAGACAACAGCTTGCTAAAGGAGACTCAAAAAATGCTGAATAAAAGAAAAGTGTTAAAAAAAAGACCAACTCATAAAGCAAAAGAGATCCAAGAAGCCAATGAGGAGAAGAATGCTTTATAAAGCAGAATTAGTCAAATGGAAAAAGAGGTTCAAAATTCACTGAGGATAATAGCTCTTTAAAAATTAGAATGGTGCAGATGGAAGCTAATGACTCTATGAGAAACCAAGAAATTGCAAAACAAAACCAAATGAGTGAAAAAATAGAAGACAATGTGAAATATCTCATTGGAGAAACAACTGACCTGAAAAATAGATCCAAGAGAGACAATTTAAAAATTATTGAACTACCTGAAAGCCATGATCAAAAAAGGAGCCTAGACATCATCTATCATAAAATTATCAAGGAAAACTGCCATGAAATTCAAGAATCAGAGGATAAAATAAATATTGAGAGTCCATCAATCACCTCCTGAAACGCATCTAAACAGAAAAACTCATAGGAATATTGTAGCCAAATTCCAGGATTCCCGGGTCAAGTAGAAAATATTGCAAGCAGGCAGAAAGAAACAATTTGAGTACTGTGGAAATACAAATAGCATGACACAGGATCTAGGAGCTTCTACATTAAGAGATCACTTCTACATTAAGTACATCTTCCAGTACTTGGAAGATGATATTTCAGAAGGCAAAGGAACTAGGATGAAAACCATGAATATCTGAAAAAAATAAAATTAAGAGGTGAGAGAGGAATATATTGTGAAGAGAAAGGGAGAAATGGAATGGAGGAAATTATCTCCCATAAAAGAGAAAAGAAGGAGCTTTTTCAATGGAAGGAAATGTGGGAAGGTTAGAGGGGAAAAACAAAGCTTATACTCATCACATTTGACTGAAAGAGGGAATAACATGTGCACTCAATTCGGTATGACAGTTTATCCTTCACCACAGGAAAGTAGAGGAGAAAGAGATAAATAGGTCATTAGGGGAGTAATTTGAAATAAACATTTTAGGGGAGGGACAAGGTCAAAATAGAGAATAGAATAAATGAGTAGCAGGATAGGATGGAGGGAAATATAGTAGTAGGTCATTCACAACTTGACTATCATGGAAGTATTTTACAAAACTACACATATATATCCTATATTGAATTGCATGCCTTCTCAGTGGAGATGTGCAGGGAGGGAGGAATGGAAAGAAGTTGGAACACAAAGTTTTAGAAACTAATGTTGACAATTGTTTTTGCATAAACTGGGATACAAGAAATACAGGTAATGGTTTATAAAAATCTATGTTACTCTACAAGAAAAGAGAGAAGATGAGGATAAGGAAAGGGAAGGATGTGATAGAAAGGAGGGCTGATTAGGGGAAGGGTTAATCATAGAATGCATGTGTTTTAGAGAGGGGAGAGATGAGGAGAAAATTAGTAACTCAATATCTTGTGAAAATGAATGTTGAAAACTAAAACAAATTAATTAAATAAAAAAAATAACTTTGGAATCGATTGTGTGACATGGGAGTCATTGGCACAGGATTGCTCAGCATGGTGTGCCCATATGAGAAAAATAGCTGTGCTCTATAAGCAAAGTAGAATTGAAACAGTTCAAAGAAAATAGGGTGCTCAAATTTAGAGGACCCACCCCAAATATTCACATGAATTATCTGTGCCCTATGTCTGGTAGAGCATTCTGAGCTCATATTGATCTGATCAGTCACAGTCAAACACATTGAAACTTGATCCAATCGTATTGATGTCATTTTGCTCCTCTTCAAGAATGAAGGACAAGAGTCAACCAGCTTGTATCTGCTCCAATCTGATCTTTAAGGAATTATTTTCTTCAGTGAGCTTTTGGAACTCCTTTTCCATCTGGTCAATTCTGATTTTTAAGGCATTCTCCTCAATGGCTTTTTTTCCATCACAGACTTTAACAAGCAATTGACTCATTTGTTTTCATGATTTTCTTACATCACTCTATTTCTCTTCCAAAATTTTGCTCTATTTCTCTTACATAATTTTCAAAATCCTTTTTGAATTCTTCCATGGCCTGAGACCAAGTCATATTTTTTGGAGGCTTTGAATGTATATTTTGGTCTTCCTTGTCCCCAAAGTAAGATTCTCTAGTCTTATTCTTTTTCTGGTTTTTGCTCATATCCCCAGTCATTTACTTGACATTTGAGTTCTTTGTCAAGGCGGTTTTCTGCTTCCAGTGGAGATAGAGGGGGTGTACTGTTAGCCATTTGCTCAACCCATAATCTGTGGGCCTAGAGATCCAGAAACAGCAGCTGCTCCTGCCCCTGATCCTACTGCAGGCTCCTCTGCCTCCTTCACCACCCTGGGACAAGGCCTGTACTCTCTGTACTCACTCACTGTACTCTCTCACACAGCTCCCATGATTTTTTTCCACTGACCATCGAAATTGTCCTTGGTATTTTGAGGTCATGAAGTCTGAAAACTGCTGTATGTTCCAGAGATTCCATCCCTCTGAGGCCTGCTCAGGTCCTATCTTTGCCAGTGTGGCCCACACTGAACGATGCTCTGCTTCCAGTGCAGCATGACAGATGCTTCCCATTCACCTTCCAGACTCTCTTGGGCTGAAGCTTTGCTAATTCACTCAGTCATTCTTTGGGTTGTGCATCTCTAGAAGATTTTAGAGTCATTTTTTATAGGAATTAAACTGGGTTTGGGGGAAGAGTTCTTGATGGTCCATGCTTTTGCTCTGCCATCTTGGTTCTGTCCCTGAACTGTATATTCATATAGGGTTTGTTTTTTGAAGAGTGGAGCACAACAAAATTCAGATATTAAAATTCATTTATGAAGATAATCACATTTTGTAATACGTTTATAAAGACTTCAAAACTATAATAGAGCTAGAAGGATAGTTATTCCAAAATAATGCTCGATGTAATATTAAGAAATACTTCTTCAACATTTCATTTGGAAATTCTGAAACTAAAAAAATGACTAATTATGTTTTAGTTTTCTGTCTACAGCAGTGTAATGAGTACAACTCCACAGTCATATGAAGGGGAAGATAAAGCATGACTGAGAGAAGAAAGTGAAATAATTGAGAAGAGAACAAAAGAAAAGTAACTGAGGAAATCCATTCCACACATGCACATAAAAAAAAACAAAAACAAAAACACATGTTGATTGTGATGAGTAAACAAGATGCAAATTTTCAAGAAATATGTAATTTAAATTTAGAAAAAACTATTTGCATTTTTTCTTCTAAGTCAGGAAAGATATTTTGAGACATTCTAGATGCCATTTTCAATAATTATTATTAAATTTGAAAAATCAATGGTGATGCAAAGGCAGAGACTCATTTCACTTTTCCAGCATTGTCATCCAAAATACTTTAAAATAGCACCTCAAATAGAGTTCTGGAGTGGAATAATAAGCAAAAGTTTGGCCTGAGATATTTTTGCATTCTAAGAAAACTCAGGAGTTTGCAATAGATACCTGTGATATTAGGAAGGAGTCTTGTCCAGAATTCAGGGTACACTCCAGCAAAGAACAGCCACAGACCTTAAAAGTGGTGACAGTGGAAGCTTCAGAAGCACTAAGCTTAAGTGATGGTAATAGGGTAGGATAACTACAAAGAAAGAGATTACAGGGAGTCCTTTTCTGGCACTAAATATAGAATCCTGTTGCATTGTTCATAGGGAGTTGAGGGTTTTAATTCCAAGGCCAAAAAGAGAATTAATGCTTGTGGCTACAGGGTAGCAGAGGCACTGGTCACAGTTCCAAGGAAGAGCAGAGTACTAGCACTGGCATTTGAAGAAGAAAAGGACCTTGATCACAGTTTATGTTTGAGAGAATGTGTGTGTGTGTGTGTGTGTGTGTGTGTGTGTGTGTGTGTATATATATATATATATATAGTGTCTCCCAAAAAATGGACTCTTTTCTTAGATCTGAAATAGAAAGAAGCTTTTGGTTAGAAGAAAACAGAGGACCTGGTAATAGTTTTAAATTTAAATTTAAGAGGATGAGGGAAACAATATCACTTCCTGGGTAAATACCAGAGTTTAGGTCTGGAAAGCAATGGCCACATCTCAACTTGGATCATACCATCTTGCTAGCAGCAAAAATGTATAGATCCCCCAAAACTAGTTCTGTAAAAAGCAATGTAAAATAAAATTCTATAGCTTGGGACAGTCATGATAGAGTTTGGGAGAAAATTTAATGGAAATAGAAGGGACTATCCTGTTTTATCAAATGTACATGGCACCTTCAAAAACTTAATGAATTAAAAATCTCAAAACCTAATGCAGCAAACCAGAAATAATAAACACATATTTTTTCAGGTCATAATGCATTAAACTTCCATTTACTCAAGGGCCATGGAAACAAAGATTAAAATTATTTGTAAACTCAATTGTTAGCTAAAATCTATAGCCAACAACAAATGAGTCAAAGAATAAATTCCAGAAACAACCAATAATTTGTAAATGAGACCACATATCAAAATTTGTGGGTTGCAGGCAAAGCATTAGGGCAAAATGTATATCACTAAATGTCTAAAAGATCAATAAAATAGAAAAAGAGTAGAATAATGATTCCATATACAACTAAAAATTTAAAATTCCCAAATTAAAAAGAAAAAATAAAAATACTAAAAATCAAAGGATAGATTAATGAACTTGTAAGTAAAAATGAATTAATAAATAAAACTAAGAACTGGTTTCTTAATAAAATAAGTAAACCACTGTTTAGTTATTCCTAAAAAAGAAGGAAAAAATCAAATTAGCTATAACAATAAGTCAAAAAACCAAACAAATATGAATTCAACATCAATGAAGGTATAATTAAAACAACTACAAGGACTTATTTTGTCCAGTTTTATGACATCAATCTGCAAATCCAAGTTAGATACATGAATATTTATGAAAACATAAAGTACCCACATTAACAGTAGAGGAAGAAGAATATTTACCTATATTCAATAAAAAATAATCCCTCAATGATCTCCCTAAGAAAAAAAATCTCCAAAATGTAACAGATTCACAAGCAAATTCTACCAAATACTAAAAAAAAAAAAAAACACAACCTACCACGTTCATTCCAATGGGAGAGGAGAAAACTCTCTGTAAAAATATTCAAAAAACTGCTGTCAAATTATTTTTATGAACACATATGATACTGATATATAAACCAGTAAGAAGAAAGACAGAAAAATCAAACTATAATGAATCTTGATGCTGATGTTTTAATTGAAATATTAACAAGGAGACTACAGCAATATATCAAGAAAGAGCACACATGACTCAGGGGGATTTATACCTGGAATGCAGTACTTGTTCAATATCACCAAAATTATAAGTATAATTGATCATATCAATAATAAAAACAAAAAATGTCATATGATTTTATGTCAAAATCTTTTGATACAAAATTTTTATTCCTATTAAAAAAACACTAGAAAATACAAGAATAAAAGGAGGTTTCCTTAAACTAGTAATTACCTTCTATCTAAAATCATCACCAAACAGGATATTTAATGGGAACAAAGTAGAAACTTTCCCAGTAAGATAAATTGGAAAGCAAAATGTCTGTTTTCACCACCATTATTTGGTATTGTTGTATGAATGCCAGCTGTAACAATAAGAGAAGAAAAATAAAGAGAAGGAATTAAAGTAGGCAGTGAGGCTAAAGTAGGCAGTTAGGCAAAAAACAGTCACACTTTGCATATGCCATTATGATGTACTTAGAGAATCCTAGAGAACCAGCTAGAAAAGATATGGAAAATAATTCACAATTTCAACAATGTTGTTGTAAGTGAACTAAATCTATCAAAATCATCAGCATTTAAATGTATTACGAGAAAGTCTAGTAGAAATAGAGAAAAAGACAAAAAATGTCATTTAAAATGACTATAGGCAATGAAAAATACTTGTGTGTCTACTTGGCAAGACAAACCCAGGAAATATGAAAACATAATTATAAGACACCTTTCTCACAAATAAGGTAGAGATAAATTTCTGGAGAAACATTAATTGCTCGTGAGTAAAATGAGCCAAATATAATTCTTCCTAAATTAATTTACTTATTAAGTGCCATACCAATCAAACAAAAATTAGCATAAAAGTCATCTGGAAGAACAAAAGATAAAACTGTCTAGGGAATCAAAGAAAAATAAATGTGAATTAAAGTGGCCTCACTATACCAGTTCTCAATCTATATTAGAAAAGAGTAATCATCCAAACAACCTGGTACTGCACTGTCTAAGAATTAGGTTAGTGGATCAGTGGAATAGATCAAGTATACAATACAAAGTGGCAAATGGTCATTGCAGTCTAGGGTTTGATAAATCCAAAGATCCAAGCTTTTAGGATAAAAACTCATGATTTGAAAAAAATACTATGAAAATGAAATGTTTTTTTCAGAAAGTAGGCATAAAGCAAAATGTCACACAGTACACCAAGACAAGATCAAAATGGAAAAATTATTTATATACATAAAGTGTGATATAAGCAAATTGTGAGAACGTGCAAAATTGTACCTGTTGCATCTATGGGGAAATAAAAATCCTGCTTATGATTAAATCAAAGAAAAGAAGATCATGATAAATTAAATGGATAATTTTGATGACAAGAAATTAAAAAATAATTTTTGCAAAAAGAAACCAAAAACGCCAAGGATTAAAGGAAAGCAGAAAACTGGTAGTGAGATTGTGGGTGTGACAATTCACAACGAATTTCTTTGATAAAAACTTTACTCTTCATATATATATATATATATATATATATATTATACATATATATTATATATATATATATGTATAATATATATATATAATATATATATATATAGGGAACTGAATTAAATTTATAAAAATATAAGATCCATTCCCCAACTTACATGTGGTGAAAGGATATGCACAGGAATTTTTTTTCAGACTAGATTATTATTTTATTCGCAAAATTACTGTTGGATTCCCAGTTGGAGAAAATTGAGTGCTGTGGGATTTTAGAGCGAAGAGTATCATAATGTTAACATTGTCAATCCATGATCCCAGGGACTCTGAGCACAAGGTCTGACTACCTAGAAAAGAAATAAAAATGTTTTTTCAAACTCCTGAACACATGACAAATATATTACCCTAGGGCTGTTCACCAGGTAGAGGTTTTCATTCTGCTGAGTCAGCCCTTTCCAGTAACCCTCCTAATATTAAATGAGAATGGGATTCCTTTGGGCTCTGGGAAGGGGATGATGTAATGAAACAAGAAAATTCTTTCTAGAATTTGGGGCATAGGGGCTGACTGGGTTGCTTCTGCATAGTAGAAGATGGGAATGGGGAAAAGGCTAGTTCACATTTGGGGAAGAGGGGCACATGCACATGTCTGAGTCTGGGCTCATGAAAGTTGATGCTAGATTAGTCTGGGAGTATTCTACTGGATGGCTGAACAGACTAAGTCAAGGCTAACACCAAACAAATGACTTGAATGCCTTGGGACCCAGAACCAAGTTGTTTGAGAGATGTCCTCACATGACACCTTGACAATTTCCTTCGTTGTATTTTGATCTGGATTCATGATTTCATTGCTATAGGGAACTCCATTTCAGAAATGAATATTAGCAATTGTTCTGCAGTTTAAAAACTTTGACTCCTGGGGCATTGAGGAATTCACGAATTTGCCCATAACCATTATATGTCAGAGACAGGATGACAGAAAGAAAGGTCATTGAAATTCAGCCACCTTATTTTACACATGAGTAAACTGAGGTACTTACTGCTTAAGTGATTTGTCAAGGGTCACACAATTCCATGGGTCCTTGAGGTAGGATTTGAAAGTGGGCACAGGTCTTTCTGACCGTGAAGCCAGTTCTCTGTTCATTATATCATATTGCCTCCCTTCAAAAATCCAACATTATATAGAAAGATGATGCTAGAACCTTAAAAATCTGCAGTCCTGGGAAGAGAGAAAACTGGGGATAAATGATCATTTTCCCTCAAAAAACATTCATCAAATGAAAAGCTGAATCTGTAGAGTTCATTTGTAATGTTGAGCTTTCTTATGTGGAAATCACTTCTATACAATCTACAGCTGCCTATATCTCCTGTTCAATTTCTAAATTGCCAATCTTGCCTCCCCTTACTTTGAGAACAGGTATCAGACTTTACCTTTGGCCACTGGAAGCTTTCTCCTGACGCAAAGAGCACAACAAGAATGAAGAGCAGTCCTAGGGACCCCAGGGTCCACAATGGGTACTTCCATTTAGCAGTCTTTCTTTGTCCCACTAAAGACATCTCTGTTGGACCATGCATCTCCAAAGCTCCATGGATATCTAGGTGTTGAGACAGTACATTTCTGAGTTTGGTTTTAAGAACAACTCAAAAAAAATGGGAGGGCTTTTTAGTCATCACCCAAACAGACATGTTGAAGCTACACAGAAAACATTACTATGGATGAAACCCCGGAAAGATGTGAGAAACTGAAATCCAATGAATAGTAATAATGAGCACATTTCACTGCCCCATTTTCATGTCCTAGGGTGAATCGTTGTATTGCTTCTTCCTAAACAGAAAAAAATTCTTATTCCTATTCCATATAACAACCCTATCAGTAATTACAAACTGCTATTACATCCATTCCAGTGTCCCTCTTTCACAGGTCGAGTATCACTAATACATCATTTTTGTTCCAAAACCATCCTAAACACAAAATATATTTACCTTTAACAGAGAACAGATATTTAATAAGGATATGCATCAATAACACTGAGTTGACTAAGATAAGGAAAGCCACTTGCTTCTAAGCTGCCTATGGCTGTCTGCCAGCCAGCATCAGAGATAACCTAAAAGCCCCTCGAACCCTAACCCTAAACCTAAATGTATGTAGGCAATCAGAAAGTGCTGTAAACACCCAAAATGAACTGAAACAATTTCGTCTGTAGTATGCTTTCAATACTTTTTAAGGAAAAATAAAAACAGACACACTAACTAGTCTGACTTAAAAGTGTATAGGGATTAGAATATTGCTTCTACATGAAAAGCAATGACATTTTCATTCCCACAATTTATTTCAGTTAGGGCTTGAAGCATTGCATAATGCAAACCTACAGAAAGACACTAAAACCTTATATCAACCGAATAAATCTTGGTTGAAATTCCTGTAAATTTAAAATATCTCCATTAAAATTCCCCCAAAAAACTATTGAGAATGATGAAATTTTAAAAATATAATTATTGAACTCAGACATCAGATTTTATCTTTCAAGTTGGTCATTCTCTTTCTGTTCGGCCTTGATTAGTCTTTACAAACCAAACTTAATGTGTTACAATACATACTCTCCTTTTAGCATAGGGAAGGCTAGAGAAGGAAGGAAGCATGGCTCAACTCAGTCTACCACATGGTATACCATTTCAATTAAATATTTTTGCTAACTGGTGACAAAATTTTTTTACCTTCCTAAAGTGATAAGTATTATTAATAAAAATTAGATCTTTCCATCCTAACTAATACATAAATCTCTTCAGTATGGTTACTATTTTGATGTCTTTGATCGCTCATATATTCTACCCTTTCTGTTTTACCACTTTTCGGTCTCCATTTTCACTTGCTTTGCCTTCTCTATGCTTAGTTACTGTTATCAACCAACTCTCTATTCTCAGTCCTCTTCTTGTCTTTCTTTTTTTACATTCATAAAAAATAAACATTTAGTTAACTTTTATATTCCACATTCTTGACTTCAAGAAAACCAGTTGGATCCTGTATCCAATGGCATTGCCAAGCCAATTGCTACAGAACTCGACTCTAAACCATGACCCTATTTCCATGAGATGGCTACATGGTAAAGGAGATAGAATCCTGAAGAGAGTAATCTATGCCTTCAAAACTCTTCTAAGATGTTCATTAGTTATGTGACCTTGAAAAGTTACAACTTCTATTTTCTTCAGTTTCCTCAATTGTGAAAACAATAATAACACCTAACTCACAGGGTAGTTGTTAGGATCAAATGGTATATTAAAAAACAACTTACCATAGTTCTTTGTACATAGTAATAAATGCTGCTTTTCTACTTCTAACTTTCTCAGGAATAACTACATCAGCAACAATTATTTGGCACCTCTTGTATCAAATGCATTATGCTAGACTTTATCCACTCCCATAGCTTTAAATATCACCTTTATCACCTTTTAATATCACCTTAATCTTCATAAAGATTAAAAATTGGGCATATTTCCATTGCTCACCCTTGAACCCAATTTCAAAAAATGTCCTCTTGAATAATTCTGGTACTTTATTTTTTTTCTGATACCTCAAATTCTATATCAAGTTAAACTTATCACTTTCCCTTCACAATATTGTACCTTCCATGTTTCTTTGCAAGGCCTGCTTGTTTCTTTGAGTTCATTTCCATGTTGAGCAATCTGTTGATGAAATAGAGAGAAAAATATTTTGTTTAAATAAAAAACTATTAACATGCAAATGATATAAGCTATTACTGCCATTATGGATGAACATTTTGACACTTAAAAGGAGTAGAAAAAAACATCATTTTAATATAGTATGCTTATGTAAAGAAAAAATAACTTTCAGATGGAACTTTTGTAATTTTGGAGAAAATGATTTCTGTAGTAAAATTAAAAAGTCAACTCTCTATGAATAACATAAAATTATTTCTCACTTGATTAGGAACAGATGTGTGTGTGTGTGTGTGTGTGTGTGTGTGAGAGAGAGAGAGAGAGAGAGAGAGAGAGATACTTTATTAAAAAATCAACTAAAGTGAAAGTGACATAATTTCTTAATCATCAAAGAAAGTAAACGACCATTTTGAAGACACCATAGATGCAAAGGATTATTAACGTTAAATACTTTGAATACATATGTTTTGCAACTAAAAAAAAGGACAAGCAAATATTTTTAAATGTGTAAGTTCTAGGAGACTGAAGTATTATTTATAAAATATAATAATTGCTTTGATAGACAAATTTTAGGAATTTGTAACTTATTGAAATTAATTATTGTAAAGAGACCCTTTTGTAAAGCCATTGAAGTAATAGTAATTTTGAGCAACTTAGTTACAGAGGAAATTATCTAGAAGCTGAAGCAAAGACAAACAATGGAGGCAAAAAGTTGCTTTTTCAGAGCAATGATGATTAAAACAATTAGCTTAGAGAAGGTTTCAAGTGAGCAGTTGCTAATTGGTTGAATAAAGACCTGGCTACATTAGCCAAAAATCTCATTAGCAGCTATAATCATTTCAGTGCCACCTAGTACTGGAGAAAGGAAAAACTTTTTTTATAAGAAGAAAGGTTTATTTGTTGTTGTTTTGTGGGGTATTGTTTTTTTCCTACCACCTTTGTGAAAAGTAGAGGGAAACTTGTTGTTGCTTGGTTTCTTTGGTGAAATGGCTGAAAGAGTTACCTTGATTTTCTTTGGACTCCATTCTGCTTCAACAGCACAACAGGCAGGAGAAAGGATAACTTACTGGTCTTAATCTGATATTGACAGTTTGGTTAGCTTTTCTCTATTATAAAGAGAATTGCTATTCTCATTGAGATCTTTCTTAATAGTACTTTCTCAGCATTCTTTTAAGTGGGGTGGAAAACTGAAAAAAAATAGTTTATGAATACTACATTCCAGTAGAGAAGAGAACAGAATTTATCTGACTGAAGTGATTAACAGCTAAACAGTGAGAAGAAAAGTTCCTTGTGGTTTAGGTGTTCCTAAATAGAACAATAACACTGAAACCTGTAGGATGGTCCTCGGTTCCTTAAGGACATAATCTTTCTTTTGTAATGTCCTTCCTTCCTAAGCATCTATAAATGTATGCACACCCTTCATCAAAGAAATTGAGTACATCTGTGGAAAAGAAGAATGTATGTTCATATGTATGAGATGTATTTAATTACTTATATGTGTTTTAATAATTATTGTTAACTTGTTTTGCTTTATTTTTAAGTAAATAGTTTTGCTAAAAATGATTACTCTAAGTATCTGGTTGAGTAAGTATAAAATTCTGTTTAGGTTGCATGACTTTGTGAGTGTCTGACTATATATTAAGAATATAAATTGGATGGGGGCTGGTTGGACAAGTAGGGTAGTGAATAGAGAAAGTATTTATTACCTCACCAGGATTACTGGAGGTTGATGACAGACTTTGAATATAACTAACAATGCCATGGTAATCATCCGTGGTAGCTAAAGTCTAGTGTTAGTGTGAGAGTAGATTGGAATAAATAAGACAAATCAAAAGACTGAGTGGGTTATAGATACACCCTCATTAGAGCAGTGATATCATTATACATTTAGTGACATGACTAAGAGTTTATATCTCATTTTGACTATATCCATATTGTAACTTCACATTTGCCATGTAATTCTTTGATAACACAATCATCCCAATATCTCTAGCTTGAAACCATGAATTATCCACATTCAACTAAGCATGTTCAACAAACCTATGGACATAAATATGTTTTAGAACTATTTTTTCTCATTTCCACTACTTTCACTACATCACATGAATACAGAACCATTTAGGCTTATGTGAACTCTTACTGGACTATTATAACTGTTTCATAATTGGTACACGGTTGACTAGCCTCTTCCTTCTTCCATCCACCCTGTGGCTGCTACTGCATCAATCTGCTAAAATTCTTTAGTAGTTCCCTATTGTCCAGTTAATAAAAACCAAGCACTTTTCAAAATATGTCAAGATCTTCAATGATTAAATCACAACTTACTTTTCTGAGGATATTTCAGATGATAATCCTTTATGTCCTTTACTTTTCAGTCAAACAAGATTACTAGAACTTACCCTGTCTTGTCCTTTTACACATCAATGACTATAAGCAAGCTGCCCTTTTATCTAGAATGGAATCTACCCCCAGTTCCAACCATTTACATAATTCTCCAAGGTATTGCTAAGGTGGCAGAATATTCCTTCCCTAGTTTTCGTTCCCTTTTCAAGGGATTCTATTTGATATATTTTTGTACTTAATAAACTATAACTCCTATTATTAATATTTGTAGATGTCTTTATTTTCTCTGGTAAATAGTTGTTTTTCAATTTTGTATACTTACTCACCATGTCTTAAACATAGTAGATACTTAATGAATTTATATTTACATAAATTGAAATATAAATTGTCTAGGAGCTTCATAATATTCTGATATATAATTCTGCAAGTAAATCATACACTTCAGTCTTGTCAGATTCTGTGTGTAGCCAAAAAATACTTGGCAATAGATTAATCTTAGTTACGCAGGGATTTGCTACTAAATAAGAGTTGGCTATCAAAAAACAAGGTTAAATATAATACATTTCAAACTTTGATTTATATTATTAACATTTTCACCATCAGTTTCTTAAGTCTAGACAATCAAAAAAAAGTAACAAGTATCGCTTGAATGTTTGTCAGTTTCTAAGGCATAAATACTCAGATTCAAAGTTTAACAGTTGAACTTATCCTAGGTGACTCCATCATGATCCATTCCATAGGATACATCAGCTTAAATTTAAAAAAAAGATGAAATAAGCAACATGAAGAGAAGACCAAAGTAATACCCAGTGATTCTTGGGAATACTACAAGCTCAGAAACCTACTTTTTATCAAAACTTCTTTCAGGAAATCTGATCTAATCTTGGTTGAAGTTAAATTATTGTCAACATAATAGTGATATAAAGGATAAAAGTATGTATTCATGGAATTTGGTGTGAAGTCATTATCCCTTTGTCTCACACCATCCCACTGCATCCAATTACCGCAAGGTACACATCATACATTAGTACTTTGAAATCATACATGGAATAGTAAAGACCTTGTCAATCATTGATATATAAAAATTAGTTTAACAAATATTTTTGTCTTGTCTAAGAAATTATATTGCATTTATTTTGTACATACCTTTATATGTACATTTCCCACCAAAATAATGTAAGTAACTTGAGAGCAAGGATCACTTAATTTTATCTTTAAATCTCATAATTTAATACAGCTCTTAGTCCAAAGTAGTTTCATAATAAATTCTCATTGATTTATTAATCAATATTCCAACCAATCAGAATCCTGTCATATTATAGAATTTCTTTCCTTTGAAATACGAGACAGGTTAGTTCAATTTTTTTTGGATTTACATTGACAGAAATATACATTTATATCCTGACATGTATCTCCAGGGAATTTTGTCTTTTTAATAATTCAGCTGGCTTTTCATAATAAATGCACACTATGGCATCTTATCAAAATTTATCATATTAATAAAGCTTGGATAAAAAGAACAAAGATATAAATATGATTGAATAATTTGATTTGTTCAATACTTTACATTTAAGAAATGTTTTCACAATAATCTCTTACCATTTGCCTGATAAAAGCCTTTGTTTATTATGGGTTGTCTTTTAGTTAGAGGAAATTGAATGTAACAGATGGATGAACCAAGTTATATTATCAGCCATGTAAGTCTAAAAGTAAAACAAGTCATTTTAATCACATCAAACAACCTTTTATTTGCTCTTCATTAGATTATTTATTCTGCTTAATCATGAGATATCAAATATTGAAATACTTTTTTCTTGCCACATATCTAGTTTTCTACTTTGCAAAATATAATTAAATTATAGTTATCTCTTCTAACAGAAGAGGTGAGTTACTGGGATAGTAAAAATAGATAGTTAATAAATTCTTTATATTTAACTAGAGAAAATAGTAGCAACAATGCTTGTATAATATTGAGTCTCACTTTCAGATATACACACTAACCCTACAAAAAGTGTCTTCTGGATTGTATCCCTTACTCATTTACATGAGTGATCAGAGTCCTTCAAAAACATCTGATAGCTATTCAGCTATGCCAGAAATATTAATGAAAGCAATGAAATGAGGAAACTGAGAGGTTAGGTTTCAAATATTTGGTTAATGTAGAATTTCTTTCCTAAAATTTTCTTTGCTTCAATTATATAATAAAATAGTATTTTATGATCTGTTTTAAAAAATATAGTTGATGGACTACAATTAATGCTTATATATTTAAATTATGTAAATGTTTGGCCAGATTAGAAATTTAAAACACTGTGCTATAACTAGAAATGAGTTAGCTGAGTTAGATATTTGGTTTTGACTGTGCCCTCTTCATGTTTTATTGAAAACAAAAAAAAAAATTGTATGTCAGGTTAAGCTAATTTGGAATAGCCTTTCAAAGAAAGTTTGTTTTTCTTCTATGCCATTCATCTAAGCACAGTGCTCTTTTGGGATTCCTCACAAAGATGTGTTTTTCAAGGATAGTTGTCATTACTTAAGGAAGATATAGCAGACAGAGGGTTACAATATACATATATAGATACATGTATGTGCATATAGATTGATCAAATTTTGTATTGATATCAACATGTTAATATCTATCTATCTATCTACATATCTAACAGAAAATTTTTGCCAGGAGAAACAATTTAAATCTCCTTGTTATCTTTTTTTTTCTTCCATGCCACCACGAATGCAGAAGAAAACATAAATACAGAAACAAAAAGTCTATTAAACACCAATGTTCCAATTAAAATTTTTAAAGTTATGAACAGGTAACTATGTTATTTGAACAAGAAACTATGAAATCTGAAAATGTGTGATTACAGTTCAATGTTACAATTGAATAAAATTTATAAAATTCAACCTGATAAATATAATTATATTCACTGTTAATGAGTTGCATGACATTTTGCCAAAAAATCATTTTAAGGTTTGCACTTTCTCTTTAGAGCTATTATGCAAGTGTACTATTCCCTTTTGGCCCCATACCTAAACTTTTGCAATAGACTGAGGGTTGCTTTTCTTGTCTCAAGCCTTTTTCCCATTCTAGTCCATTCAATACTCAGCTGACTAAGTTGTTTTTCTAAATGACTGGTCTTATTATGTCATTCCACTTATTGGTAAAATACAGTAGTGATTTATAATTTCCAAGGTCAAATATTTTGGCTTCAAAAGCTCATTATATCTAGACATATTTCTACCTTTATGGTCTTTATTCCCCTCCACATATATTATAGTCCACTAGCAATGGCATTCTTCCAGTTCTTCTAGCACAGCACTCAATAATCTTAATCCATGCCTTTTCATTTCTATCCCCCCTACTTGGAAAGCTATCCCTCCTTATCTTTACCTCCTCACTTCCCTGATTTTCTTCAATTTTCTGATCATATACCACTTTCTATAGTGGACATTTCCTAGCATCCCTGTGAAGTAGTAAAAATTAGTTTGATAACTACACTTTGACCAAACCCATGCATGGAAGTCAAGAATAATATTCCCAGAGACCTGGCATTATTTCCTTTCCCCTCTTTATCCTTATTGAATCTTTGACATAAAATTCATTTTTAATCAGACTAGGGGAAATAGAAGAATTGCAATGTCAGTAACATCTTGTTAGGAAGAGAGAACAGATAATATTATCGATAAAACAATATAATAGAAAAAAGAATAATCAGAAAATTATTTGCCACTACAACAAATATCTTACAGTACTGAAAATCTTGAAATTGTTTAATAGATAGATCTTTTTCTTCCTATTATAATGTAAGATTTTTTACTATTATTCTATTTTTTATTTTATAATATCATTGTTTTCCTATCACTTTAATGTACTAATCCACTCTTCTCCTTTGCAAAAAATACCATTCCTTTGAATAAAGAATAAAAGAGAAAAGAAATGGAAACAGATCAACAAATTTAGTGGGAACAATTTCCAAGTCTAATAACATATTGTACGAAGTTTTTCAATATATAATCCCTAGCATCTGTAAAGAAAACAGGTATTTTTTAAATCTCTTCTTCATTGCCAACTTTGATCATTCTAATTGCAGAGTGTTTACTTGCAGTTTCTTTATTTTTTAAATTAAGTTCTTATAGCCAGAAATTGGAAAATACTGTGTTGAAAACTAGTTATAGGGCAACATCTCATATTGTATGCCAAAGTAAAGTTGAAATAGATACATGACATATATGTATGTGTGTGCTTATGTGTATATATATATATATATATATATATATATATATATGTGTGGGTGTATGTACTCATATACTCATACACACACACAGGCACACACACACACACACACACACACATATATATATATATATATATATATATATATATATATATATATATATACATATTTATATATGGGGTGACACCATAAGCAAATTGGAAGAGCATGAAAGAGTGTACCTGTCAGAACTCTGAAGAAGAGAAGAATTGGGGCATAAACAAGACAAGAGAGCATTACAAAATGTGAAATCAATAATTTGATTATATAAAAATAAAAAGGTTTGGAGAAATAAAACCAATACAAGCAAAATTAGAAAGAAGTAAAAAAACTGGGAAATTTTTGAAGCAACTATCTCTGAAGGTTTAATTTCTCAAATATATTGGAAGATAATTCAAATTAATAAGAATACAACTCATTATTTAATTAAAAAATGTTCACATGAATAGGCAGTTTGCAGACAAAGAAATCAAAACTGTTATTAATCATATAAAAATTCTCTAAATCATTACTGATTAGAGGAATATAAATTAAAGTAACCCTGTGGTACCACCTCACACCTATCAGATTGTCTAATATGACAGAAAAGGGAAATGATAAATATTGGAGGATATGTGGCAAAACTGGGACATTGATGCATTGTTCATGGGGTTGTGAACTGATCCAGCCATTCTGGAGAGCAATTTATATCTATGCCCAAAGATCCATAAAACCATGCATACCCTTTGATCCAGCAATATTACTGCTTGGTCTATATCCCAAAGATATGAAAAAAAGAATAAGGAGAAAAAATATTTGTATAAAATATTTATAGCAACTCATTTTGGGATGCTAAGAACTGGAAATTCAAGGTATATCCATTAGTTAGGGAATGGCTGAACAAGTTGTGGTATATGATTGTGATGGAATATTATTGTGCTATAAGAAATGACAAACCAGATGATTTCTGTAAAACTTAAAAAAGGTTTACATGAACTGATGAGAATTGAAATGATCAAAACCAGGAGAATACTGGACACATTAACAGCAATATTGTATAATGTTGAACTATGAATGACTTCACTATTCTCAGCAATGCAATTATCTAATATAATTCTAAGTAAAAAAAATGTAAGTTGCCTACAAAGAGAACTGATCTCTTCTGAAAACAAACTGAAGCATACGATTTTTTCACTTTATTTTTTCTTTCTTTGCTTTTTTCTTTCTGCGAATTTTCTTGTACCAAAAGATTAATATGAAAAGATTTTACATGACTGCACATATATAACCTTTATACAATTGCTCACTGTCTTCGGGAAAGAGAAGAAATGGAGTGAGGCAATTAGGGATAGAATTTGAAAATCAAATCATTTAAAAAATACAAAAATGTTAAAAAAATGTTTTAACATGAAAAATGAAATAAAAATATTAAAATGATTGTTTTAGTTATTTTGTATCTTGTTTTCCTACTTCTACTTACTGTGTTTTGCAAATATCTTCTCATGCTTCAGTGAATTGTTCATATTCATAATTTCTTATAGATTAATAGTATTGCATATGTCCATGTGCCATGATTTATTAAGGTATTTTTGAACAGGCAGATATTTACTTGTTGTTTATGGTACACTATGCAAAATTGCTGCCATAAACTTTTGAAATAAAATAGATATTTGTTACTGGCCTTCTTGAGTTATATGTCTGGTAGGGAGGGTCTCTGTGTCAAGGGTTATGATTATTTTAATCACTTTCTTAGCATAATTTCACATCGTTTTTCTGAATATTTGGTCATTTCTAACCAGTGTTTCCCATTCCTTTTTCGTTTGTACTTCCAATCAGCTGATTGTGATGCAAAATTTCAGAATACTTTGTTGTTGTTATTGTTTTGCATTTTCAATTTTTTAATGAACTTATTTTTAGGTTTCAACATTTACTTCCACAAGATTTTGAGTTCCAAATTTTCTCCCACTTTCTCCCCTCCACACTCCTCAAGACATCGTGCACTACGATAATCCCTTCCCCCAATCCACCCTCCTTTCTACTACACCTCTCCCTTCTGTCATCCCCTTCCCTAATACTTTCTTGTAGTGCAAGATACATTCCTCTGCCCCATTACCTCTATATCTCATTTCCTAGTTGGTGTAAAAACATTTTTTAAAATTTGGTTTGTAAACTTTAAGTTCTGACTTTGCTCCCTCCCTCCCTTCCTCCCTCCCCACATGTCTGCACTGAGAAGGCATGCAATTTGTTATATGCTTTACATGTGTGGTCATGAGAAACACTTCCATAACAGTAATGATGTGAAAGATTAATAGTATTTTCCCCATACTCTCCTGTCCCCCCTTTATTCTTTTCTATCTTTTGACCTTATCCCTCCTCAAAATTATTTGCTTCTAATTTCCGTCTCTTCCCATTTGACCTCCCTCAGTCATGGCTCGCAGCCCCGGTTTATCCCTTTACTTCCCCTTTTCAGTAATGTATGGTAGATTTTCAAAACAAATTGAGTGTGCATGTTATTCCCTCCTTAAGCCAAATGTGATGAGAGTAAGACTCTTTCCTTGTTAGCTTCTCCTTCCCCTCCATTGAAAAAGCTTTTTCTTTCCTTTATTTAGCACATTCTAATTCTCCCTTTCTCCTAATATATTCCTCCCTTACCTCCTTAATTTCATTATTTAGACATCATTCCTTCATATTCAACCTACTCTAAGTCCTCTATCTATATGTATACAATCCCTCCAACTATCCTAATACTGAGAAAAGACTCAACAGTTGCAAATACTCTCTTTCCATGTAGGAATGTGAACAGTTCAACTCTAGTAAGTCCCTTATGATTTCTCTTTCCTGTTTACCTTTTCATACTCCAATTGATTCTTGTGTTTAAGAGTCAGCTTTTCTATTCAGTTCTGCTTTTTTCATTAAGAATATTTGAAATTCCTCTACTTCATTGAATGACCTTTTTTTTCCCCATGAAGTATTATACTCAGTTTTGCTGCACAGGTGATTCTTGATTTTAATCTCAGTTCCTTTGACCTCTGGAATATCATATCCCAACCCCTTTGTTCCGTTAATGTGGAAGCTGCTAGATCTTGTGGTAAACTAATTGTGTTCCCACAATATTGATATTGTTCCTTACTGACTGCTTGAAATATTTTCTCCTTGATGTGGGAGCTCTGGAATTTGGCCACAATTTTCTAGGAGTTTTCATTTTGGGATCTCTTTAAAAAAGTGATCAGTGGATTCTTTCAGTATCTATTTTACCCTCTTGTTCTAGATTATCAAGCGAGTTTTTCTTGACAATTTCTTGAAAAATTCTTTCTGAGATTTTTTTTTGATCATGGCTTTCTGTTTGTCCCACAATATTTTAATTTTCTTTCCTGCATCTATTTTCCATGTCAGTTGTTTTTCCAAAATGATATTGTACACAGATTTCTTTTTGTTCCTTCCTTTGGTTGTGTTTTACAATTTCTTGATTTTTCAAAAATTAGCTTCCATGTGCTCCATTGTAATCTTCAAGGAATTATTTTTTCAATGAACTTTTGGACATCCTTTTCCATCTAGTCAATTCTGTTTTTTAAGACATTCTTCTCCTCATTGGTTTTTTGGATCTCTTTTGCCATTTGGGTTAGTCTACTTTTTAAGGAGTTATTTTCTTCAGCATTTTTGGATCCCCTTCAGCAGATAGTTGACTTATTTTTCATGATTTCCTTGCATCTCAGTTCTCCTTCTAATTTTTAATCTATTTCTCTTAGTTGATTTTCAGAATCCTTTGTTGAACTATTCCATGGCCTGAGATAAATTTATATTTTTCTTGGACACTTTGCATCTAGGAGCTTTGATATTGTTGTCTTCCCCCTACTTGTATATTTTGTTATTCCTTCTTATCAAAGTAAAATTCTATAGTTTGATCCTTTTACCAATTTTTACTCATTTTTGCCAGCCATTTCCTTGACTTTTCAGGGGTAAAGGGTTCTACTGTCAGTTGATTGAACCTCCCTTAACCTGTGAGTCTGGAGTTCCAGAAACAGCTGCTGCCTTTGCCCCTGCTGTGGCTGCAGTGAGCTCCTCCACCTCCTCTACTGCCTTGGGTCTGAGACCATACCACTCTACTCTCTGACACAGGTCCAATAGGTTTTTTCTACTGACTTTCCAATTTGTCCTTGGCTTTTTTAGGTTTTTGAAGTCTGGAAACCACCACAGGTGCTAGAGATTCAGACCCCTGAAACCTGTTCATGTCCAGTCTGTACCAGGGTGGCCCACACTGGGCTGTTCTTTGTTCCATGGCATGATTGATGCTTCCTGGAGACCTTCCAGGCTATCTTGGGCTTCAGAATTGCTTTACTTCATCATTCTGTGCATTCTGCAGCTTCTGAATTTGTTTAGAGTCATTTTTACAGTATTTTCCTGGGTTTGGGGGAACAGCTCTAGCAAGTCTCTGTTTCTACTCCACCGTCATTGCTCTACCACTTTGTTAGGTGTTTTTTTTTTTTTTTTGTTTTTCTTACTGCCACTAATTTGGAGCAATATTTAGTATATGTTTATACTTTACAATTTTTTGAGGACAGTTTGTTCGTATTATTTCATGTAAAAATCCTAACTTTATCCATTTACCTTTGAAGGATAACTCTTTTTCTTATAATTGTGTTTAATAGGTCTTGGATATTAACTCATTATTAGAGATTTTTATTGCATGCATTTCTCTGACATCAATTTTCCTTTACATGTAAACATTAATAATCAGTCATTATTTCTTAGTCTCTCAGTATGTCTGTTTGTAATTGCCATTTCCTTCCTCCTAATGTTTACTCCTATTTCTTCTGGACTTTCAAGTCAAATAAAGAAGATTGTGTAAAAGTGCATACAAATAAGAATAAAAATTTACCCTAAAGTAGGAGATGCCACCCAGACATACAGTATACATAAGCATTGACATGCTTTTCATTTGCTTCTTGGTTTCCAGATATATTTCACATACATGAAGATTCTATACTGCTGACTGGTGGGTATGAGAAGTGTTAGCATATTTATTTTTAGCTAGTTTTGCAGTCAATGGATCAATAACAACTTGAATGGAAGTCCCCTGAGGAGGACCCAGTGATCTATTCTTATTCTTGTTCTGTTAAGTTTATTTTCTATCAATGGAAGGAAAGAAGCTATAGAAGAATGTATTCTCAAGTTTGAAAATGGCACAAAGCTGGAAGGGATAGCTAATTCATAACAACATCAAAAATTAAAATTCAATTTAGATAGATATAAATAATGTACCTTTGAATTCATAAGAAACTTCATATGAATAAGATGGGAAAGATGAGGTATGGCTAAAGTTCAAATGAAGAACTAGAGCTTCAGTTTATTTCCAAATTAGGTTTTCCAAGCTCTCTGACATGCTGCTTAGCATGCATGTTAGCCAAAAGAGGTAGTGCTCCCTTACACAATATTAAAAGAGGCACCTCATTCAGAGATGATGGTTCTCTTACATATACTTTGTCTTATATAAGTCTTCACTTTGAGTACTGCTTAGATCTGTGCACCATATTTTCAACAGAAGAAATAAAAGTATATATGTTCAGGAAAAGCTAACTGGGGGAATGAGAGAAACACGGAATATTCCATGCAAGGATTGGTTAAAAGTATTTGAGATATTTACCCTAGAAAATGGAGAAAGGGCATGCCAGCCCTCTTACTCTTTGGATGACTATCATAGGGAAGAAACATTGGATTGCCTGGGAGTTTCAGAGAATCAAATTTAGATTGATGCCAGAAACAACTTACTGATAATTAGAGTTATCAATGAGTATTATGGAGAAAGTTAGATGGCTCAGTGGATAGATGAATGGATCTGGAGTCTACAAGACATGAGTTCAGATCTTAAGATACTTATAATCTGTATTATCCTGGGAAATCATTTCACCTCTGTCTCCCTTAATTCACTGGAGAAGAAAATGACAAATTACTTCAATATCTTTGCCAAAAAATCCACACAGATAGTATAATTCATGGGTTTATGATGAATTTGAAATGACTAAAGAACTAGAGTAGAATGGGTTATCCCTATAAGGTGTTACTAGTCTATTACTGGAATTCTTCAGAGAATAGGCAAATGAGCATTTACTGAGGTCATAAAAGAAGAGAATTTATAAATTCCACCAGATGACCTTTAAGGTCTCTTCTTCCTCAGAGATTTGGTCATACTTTGATTTTCGCATTCTTCCTTTTTGTTTTGACTATTATTTGTTCAGACATTTTAGCATCATTGTAAACATGAAGAGGATATTAAATCAGCAGAAAATTTTAATATTAAATTGGAAAAGTGAAAAAATTGATACAAATAAAGGTCTTGAAATAATGATATCAAACTTTTTTCTCTGGAATAATTGGGGATGATAATCTTCATATGTTTACAGAAAAAAAATGAAGCTCTTACAATTGTGAAATACACAAAGGAGAGGACAGCTTTGACAACAATAGTTCTGATCTTTGTGGTCACTTTCCAAACTACAAAGATCAGATACCTCAGGTACAAGCATCTCTATTTTGAGAATGCTAATTATCAGTGTTTTATGATTATGTCTCTGTACAGTAGAAATATGTCTGAAAATGGAAAAAAAATATGTCCCTTTAAAAATTATCTACATTTCTATTCAGAAAAAAAAACAAATAAATGCAAAAGAGCTGTCAGACAACATTTTCCAGTATTAAAACTTGGAGCTGCAATATCATTATCTAGGAAATCCTACTAAAATGAAGCCATGACATCATATTAGTAAAATGAAATTGATTGCTAATGTCAGCCACTCTAAATGAGATTTCTGTTAAGACATTCCCAGTAGAAATTAAGAAAATCTTTTATGTCTAATTAAACCTCATAGTGCGCAAGGACCTATGGAAGCATGCCCTCTGGATAATGCTTAAGTGCCCATATTCTGTTTTTTTCAATTTTTAAAAAATGTAATCATCATAAAATATACCCACTTAGTTCATTATTAGAGCAAAGATATTTACATAAAACTTCATATTTCTATACTAAAATGACAAAAGTAAAATTTTTATTGTTAATCAAGTCATGGTCAGATCTTTAAAATTCCAATGACAGCTAACTGTTGTGGCATGAGGGGAGTAGATAGCATATTACTAAAACACTTATGTGTTGTGTGAAGTATGCAAGTGGATGATAATGACTTGAAAGAAGTAAAAAGTCCAATAAAAAACTATCATAATGTCTAATATTTTGCTCTTCTTGTTGGTATAAGTGAACATACATAGATTTTTAGCATTCTCCACAAAAGTTTTGGAAGTATTGATGAACTGCTTAAAACGTACCTTGCTTCTTAAGCTGACTTTCTTTGACCTCATCATAATCATTTTTCAAATAGTCACCAGTTTATTTTATGATACTTTTTGAAATAACTGAAGAAAATGTTTCTCTTTAAAAAAATCAATTTTTGACCAGGGAAGTATATACAAATAGTATCAGGGTGAGAAATTTGTTCATTCAGATTATTTTATTTTGTTCTCTTTGTTGTTCCTTTATGGAATAAGGGCATTATGAAATGTAAATATTTGTTCTGGTCACACACTTAGCCTGGAATGCAATCCCTCCTCTCTTCTACCTCATAGAATTCTTTTCCTTCTAGAAATAGCTCAAATGCCAATTTCTGCACAGAACTATGCCTAATCCCCATGACTACTCTTGTTCTCTTATCAACCTAGTATTTAACTAAATTGATTTCATTTGCATTCATTTAATTTTCATTTATTCTGCATATATTTACATTTTTATTTGCCATTTCCCTGTTAAAATGCAAGTTTGCTTCATTTTTGTTATTCTGATGGCAAACACCTCAAAGGAGAATCATGAATATTTTTTGACTCTTTTTTGTTCTTCAACTACTTCTCCACAATAGATTCTCCCAATGAACTGAGAGCATTTCTCTGGATTTCTTGTCATTGCATAAATACAATGGCAGTGTCTGGGCAATCCAAGAGCTATCTCACTCTTCCATCACTTAAATGCCTTCCTCCTTTTCTGATCTATGTGCTTCCCAAAATCACAGGATATCAGATTTGGAAGGAACCACAGAGACCAATTGTCTAGCAGATACATAAACACAAATGTCCTCTATAATACCTGCTATACCGTACCCCAAGCTTAAAGGCTTGTTTTTTCTTTTTTTCTTTTTCTTTTCAAGTCTATATCTATTTGTCTTGCTCAGGCTAGAAATGCAGTGGCTGTTTGTGGGAGAATCAAGCTACTGATCAAAAAGGAGAAGCTAAGAGATTTACTGCTGTCCTGGGCTGATTCACTCTTGGTTGTCAAACTTGGTGACCTCCCTCACCTGAAGTCTCACAATATTGGTGTCAGACTCAGTTGGAATTCTTGATCTTTGTATATACTTTGGCTTCAGTTTCCTTAGTAGAAGAGATAAGTATGTACTACCATACTCAGTCATTCAATTGTTTTGTTGGGGGTAGAGGGAGGAGTTGTGGGAGAGGACAATAAAGCAAATAAACCCTATAATAATGGAGAAGTCATTACTTTCTAGATCAGTCCATTCTAGCCTTTCTGTGTTTGGACCATTTTAATTATTAGCTAGTGTTTGTTTATTTGTTTCTGCTTGGATCAAGTCTAAATGCCCATTCTGAAAATTCCAACTATTATTCTTCTTGAACCAGGAACCAATGTAAAACAGACACAACTCATGGTCTTCTCTATGTCTCAGCCCTTCAAATATTTTACTACTGTCACTAGCACAACAAATCTTTTTTCCACTGATGCTTCAGCCTTTCTTTCTCTAGGGTAAATATTTCTAATTCTTTCCGTTGCTGTTTTTATTGCATATTCCCCAGGCCATTCACTACTATGAGTGTTCTCCTCTGAACAGAAAAGAAATAAAAAAAACAATCAATGTGCATTAAACAATGTTATGCATGATTATTACAGATAGAATCGGAGCAAGGAAGAGTACAAAGGAATATTTCCACAGTTTTAGACTCTCTTAAAGGATTAACTTCTATAGCTATTGTATATCCGTATTTACTTACACTGTTCTAGTATTTCTTCTTTTAGTATTTGTGTATGCAAACTATTTCTATACATGTCTTCACCAATCTGTACTTGTAAAGATATTTTTTTTCAAATGAAAGCAAAAATGTCTCCCTGAGCTGTAGGCGTTTGGTTGGTGCTTTTGGCATATTATTGATATGAATCTAGAGTTGAGATTAATTTTCTTAACACTCTTTCTAATCATATGAAACATTGATGATATCATTTGTATGATGTCATTTGTCTTATAATCTTCAAGTCATCACAAAGAATATGTTCATTTCCATTTCATTAAATGGGGCAGGGAGAATGTGGGTCTAGAGTTAGCAAGATTCTTCTTTGTGAGTTCAAATCTGGCCTCAGATTCTAACTATGAAGTTGGGCAAGTCACTCAAACCTGCTTTCCTCAATTCTTTGCAAGTTGAGCTAGAGAAAGAAATGGCATATAACTCTAGTATCTTTGCCAAGGAAAAAAGTCAAAATGATGTCATGAAGAGTCAAACATAACTGAACTAACTCACCATCAAAGATAGGATCACAGCTTCATGATTTGGAGCTGAAAAATCCTTAAAAGTCATCTAATTCCAATATCTTTTTACAGATGGAAAAATCTATGCAATCAGAGATATTACCTGATTCACTAGTAAGTGAGGAGTTTGGGTTTGAATATTTTCTTCCAAATCCCAAGCTCTTCTTTCCATTGCTTTTTGAGCTATTTACAATTTTTATTCTTCTAATAATTGGATATGTAATTTAAACTCATGACAGTTAAAAATGGTACTCAAAAAAAAACAATGTTACTTATACAAAGTAGATTAAAATAATTGAAAGTATTGAATTATTTTCAAAATGGAAACCAACTCAACTTATTTCTCATTTTCAATAGTTGCCCAAATCAAACTACTTTTATCAAAGGCATATGTGCTGATGGATTTACATTATAAGCTACTCATCAGCTGAAAAGAATAATCTGGTCAATATCTAAGATTCTAAATTCACGTATTAGTGATTGCTAAGTTTATTGCTAAGTTACTCTATTGTCATTTCTTTGGAGGAACCATCAATATCTTTGATAAGACATTGTAATGTTTCAAGGATCAATACAAGCAGCAAAACATGAGCCAAGAGTAGTAAGGAGAAAGAGTATAATTTAACCATATAAAGTGAAGTTGTTTTCTATTTATGCTTTGTATGGGGCATCATCCATAAGTCAATCAATTAGCCAGATGCCAGTATCCAGAGACCAACTGCCATGTGAGATATTAGAGATTATAAAGACAAAAAGGAAAGAGTCCCCATTGTCATAGATCATATAGACATGACTGACAACATGTACATACTCAGATATATAAAAATATCTGCAATATAGATATCAAGTAATTTTGAGTTGCAATATCCCCGCAGATAGAAGTTGCAACAAAGCTTCATGTACATTGTGGCATATTATTGGATGCTAAAAGGAAGAGATAACAGGTGTGAATGTCTGCAGGCAATTAAGCAAGAAGGAAGGCATGTGTATCTCAGGCATGGGAGTCAGTCAGTATAAATGCACAAAAACAGGTGATGGAGAAATGAATGAGGATAGAATCAATCCCATTTTCTGGCACATAGCAAATGCTTAATCATGTTTGCTTGATTGAAGAAAAAGAATATGTAATACAAGTGAGATAGTAGTCCAAGGCCAAAGTCTAAAGATAATGCCAAACAAAGAAGTTTACATTTGATTCTGGAGGTAATACACAGCCACTGGGTTTTAATGGATAATGAGTTGCTTATGATATTACCTTTTATGTCTAAATCAGGTATCCATTTCAATTTTATATTGGTATACACTTTCAGACGTTGGTTCTTCACTCCTTTTAGCCAAAATATTTTCCAATTTTCCCACAATGTTTGTCAAATATCTATTTCTTCTTTTAACTTTTTTGTTATTTTAGATTAATATTAAATCTGAAATACATAAGAAAAGAAAAAGGAAGCATTATAAATTTAATAACCTCAAATATAAAATAAGAAAAAAAAGTCACATACGCAGGAGAACATGAGAGGATTCAAAATATATAGAGAAAAATTTCCATTTCAAGAAAGCCTATATATTAAATTCTGTGCAGTTTTGAAAGCTGTCCATCTTCACTTCCTTGTAGAATTTTTCTTTCATTCTCTGCTGTACACTTTTTCCCTTGTTTTTTTTCTCCCTTTCTTTCCCTTCCAATCCCAGGCTACAATTAAGCATGGACATATTTCTATACAGATATTGACGTACACTTACACATATACATATACGCACAAACATTCAAATACATATGTGTTATATACATATGTGATACACATACAAACACACACACATATACACAGATATATATCTATATATGCACTTTCCCTAAGAGATTCTACTTCCATTCTTTGTTTTGGTGTGTGCATATCTATGACTTCCCATGCCTCTTGAAATAAAGATGCACGTACACACAGATACACAGACACATATGCATGCATACATACATATATATTCTTGAATTTCTTGAACTTCTTGAACTTGAACTTCTTCCTTAACTTCTTGAGCTCATTTCTGATGAAAGTAGATTTCTAGAACTAATAGCCCTCCTTCCCTATCGAATTTCTCTGCACAGGTTTGGCCTCTCCTGCCTCATTTGTATAACATAATTATTCTTTTTATCTGTTCCTGAGCAGTTTTACTTTTAGAAGTCATACTGTTCAGGTTTACTCAAATCTTTCTTAATAACTACCCAATTGCTAATCATGATCTTAGACTTAGTTTTATATTTTACATGCAGAAAAGGTAAATACAGTGGTTTTAATGAGTCCCTTGTTGTTAGTTATTGGTACATACATAATTTTTCTCTTGGCTCTTTGTCAAGTATATTAAGTTCAGTTGTTTTTTTTAACAAAGTCCTGAAATTCTGGCAGTTCATTAAATATCCATTTCTTTTCATTCAAGAAAATACCTAGCTTTACTGGATATAATATATTCAGTCAGGACCCCAATTCTTCTGCTCATTGTACTTTAGTGTTCCAAAACATGTTGTCTTTTAGTCTTGTCAATGCTAGGTCTTGAATGATTCTAATTGTGATACTGCCATATGCAAATTGATTTTTTCTTTTTGCACATATTCTTTTATCCTTGAGTTATGGCTTTCAGAAATTGATTATAATATTTCTATGCATCTTCCTTATAGGGTGTCTTTTAGGTGGGGAACAATGGATTTTTTATGTTTCTATTGTCCCTCTTGTTCTAATGCTTCAGGACAAATTTCTTTAATTATTTCTCAAATTATTTTATCAATGTTCTTTTCTTTTTAATCATAGCTTTTAGGTACTTCAAATGTTATGTTTTCTCATCTTGAATCTATTCTCTAGGTCAGCTGTTTTTCCTATGAGATATTTCACATTCTCTTCCACTTTTTTATTTTTTTCACTTTGTTTCATTTTTTCTTGGTTTCTTATAACTTCATTGGATTCATCTTGACTAATTGTAATTTTCAAGGTGACATTGTCTTAAGATTCTGGATCTCTTTTTCTAATTGTTAATTTTCTTTTTATAATCTTGTTTTACTTGGATTGTTCTTAATTTTTAAAGATTTTACTGAGTTTCTCTCATTTGGTTTTTATTTTTCTCTCTTTCTATTAATTGAATTATTTTGTTTATTTTCAATGTTTCACAATCACTTCCATATATTTTAGATTTTTTCAACTCCTTACCCTTTATTCCTCCATCCTTCCTCATTCTCTCCCTTAGATGGCATAAAACATACAGAAGAATTAAAATGAATGGGAGAAAAAATAAAACAAAAAAAAATAATACAAAAGAAAATGATCTGTTTCTATCTATAATTCAATTCCATAGTTCTTTCTCAAGATGTAGAAGGTCTTTTGCCTCAAGAGTCCATTGAAAAAATTTTTTAAGTCCATGGGTTTCAATAAAATACTAAGTCTACCAGAAAATTCCTCTCACACTGAGGTTCTTGCTGTGTACAAACTTCTCCTGCTTCTGCTCATTTCACTGAGCCTCAGTTCATATAAATCTTTCCAGGTGTCTCTGAAGTCTTCCTGTTCATCAATTCTCATATTGCAATAGTACTCCATTACATTCATATACCACAGTTTATTCAGCCATTGCCCAATTGATGGGCATCCCCTTAATTTCCAATATTTGGTCATCACAAAGAGAGGTTTTAAATATTTTTGTGCATGTGGGACCATTTCAAATTTCTATGATCTCTGTGGGAAAGAGTCCCAGAAATGATGTTGCTGGATTAAAGGGTATGCACATTTTTTGCAACCCATTGGACATAGTTCCAAATTACTCTAGAGGATGGTTGGGACAGTTCACAGCTCTGTCAACAATGAATTTATGTTCCACTTCTACCACATCTTTTCCAACATTAATCATCTTCCTGTTTTATCATGTTATTCAATCTGAGAGGTGTGATGTGGCATCGCAGAATGCCTCATCTCTCTAATCATTAGTGATTTGAACCATTTTTTCATGTAATTATAGATAGCTTTAATTTATACCTCTGAAAATTCCCCATTCATATCCTTTTTTGCCATTTTTCAATTGAGGGATGACTTGTATTCTTGTACATTTGATTCAGTTCTCTATATATTTTAGAAATTAGACTTTTACTGCAAACACAAGTTGCAAAAATTCTTTCCTTGTTTTCTGCTTCCCTCTTAATCTTGGTTGCATTGGGTTTCTTTGTACAAAAACTTTTCAATTAAATGTAATCAAAATTATTCATTTTCCACTTCATAATGTTTCTGTCTCTTGTTGGGTCAAATATTTCTCCATTTTCCATAAATCAGACAAACACACTGTTCCTTTCTCCCCTAATAATTTATGATAGCAATCTTTATACCTAGATCCTATATCCACAAACACTTTATTCTTTTTTTTCCCCTTTTTTTTATTTATTTTTTTTAAATAAATTTATTTAACTTTTTACATTAATTTTCACAAGATTTTGGGTTCCAAAATTTTCTCCCCATTTG
>CM053771.1:444703982-444728652 GCA_028658325.1 Potorous gilbertii | reverse complement strand
GGGTCCAAGTCCCGGAGATCCCCTGCTCCCCTCTCAGCCCGTCTCCCTCACTGACCTGTGCATCTGTGGGTGGTGGGACCTTCGCGGCCGCCCGGAGATTCAGGTCCCTGCCGCCTGCTGGGCTCTGCTCGCTCCTCTCAGTGCCTCGTGGCCGGGCAGAGCTCTGTGGCAGGGGCCGGGGGAGGGGAGCGCTCGGCCGGGCAGGACTCCTCTCCCATGTCCAGGGTACCTTTGCGGTCGGTTTTTCAGGGCTCTCTGCAACGGAAATCTCCTTCACTGTGTTACTGCGCGGCTTCCACTGTTCCAGAATTTGTCAGGAGTTCTTTTTACAGGAAATCTATGGGCTGTGGGTTCGGACCTAGCATAGGTGAGTGTTTCTACTCCGCCATCTTGGCTCCGCCCCCGTGGGTTGTTTTGCAAAAGACTTCCATAATAGTCATGTTATGTAAGACTAACTATATTGCCCTCCATCCTCCCCTCTCCTTTTTTCTATTCTCTCATTTGACCTTGTCTCTTCCCAAAAAGTGTTTGCTTTTAATTACTCACTTCTCCTATTGGTCTTCTCCTCTATCATCCCCCTCACCCCGCTTGTCCCCTTTTCCCCTACTTTCTTGCAGTATAAGATAGATTTTCATACCAAATTTAGTGAACATGTTATTTCCTCCTTAAGCCATATGTGAAGAGAATGAACTTCACTTTTTCACTCTCACCTCCTCTCTTTTCTTCTCCATTGAAAAAGATTTTTCTTACTTCTTTTATGAGTCATAGTCTACCCCATTCCATTTCTTCCTTTCTCCTCCTAACTTTTCCTCTCTCACTCCTTAATATTATTTTATTTTTTTATGTGTATCATCTATTCTGATTTAATTCAACCTGTACTCTTGGTCGCTATGTATGTGTGCATGTGTGTGTGTGTGTGTGTGTGTGTGTGTGTGTATGTTTGAATAATCCCTCCACCTATACAAATATTATCTTTCCATGTAGAACTGTAAACAGTTTACCTTTAGAAAGTCTTATCAATTGTTCTTTCCTCTTTACCTTTTCATGCTTCTCTTGATTCTTGTGTTTGAAAGTCAAATTTTCTATTCAGTTCTGGTCTTTTCATGACAAATACTTGTAATTCCTCTATATCACTGAAAGACTGTTTTTCCCTTGAAATATTATACTCAGCTAGGTGATTTTTTATTATAATCCCAGTTCCTTTGACTTCTGGAACATTTTATTAGAAGTCCTCTGATCCCTTAATGTAGAAGCTGCTAGAACCTGTGTTAACTTGAATATATTTCCATAATACTAGAATTGTTTCTTTCTACCTGCTTGCAGTATTTTCTCCTTGACCTGGGAACTATGAAATTTGGCCACGATATTCCTAGGAGTTTCTTTTTTCAAGTCTTTTTCAGGAGGTAATTGATGGATTCTTTTAATATTTATCTTGCCTTCTGGTTCTGAAATATCAAGGTAGTTTTCATTAAAGATGATTTCTAGGCTCTTTTCTTGATCAGGGCTTTCAGGTAGTCCCATAATTTTTAAATTGTCTCTCCTGGATCTATTTTCCACGTTTTTCCAATGAGATGTTTCACATTATCTTCTATTTTTTCAATCTTTTGATTTTGTTTTGTAACTTCTTGATTTATTGTATAGTTATTAGCTTCCCTTAACTTCACTCTCTTTTTTAAAGAACTATTTTGTTCAGTGAGCATTTAAACCTCCTTTTTCATTTGGCTAATTCTGATTTTCAAAGCCTTCTTCTCATTGGCTTTTTGGACCTCTTTTTCCAGTTGAGTTAACTTCTTTTTGAAGGTGTTATTTTCCTCAGAATTTTTTTGGTTCTCCTTTGGGAGACTGCTGACATACTTTACAAGCTCTTTTACAACCTGAGCCAATATCATATTCATTTTGGAGGTACTGGAGGCAGAAGCCTTGACTCCCTCTGATGCTTTGTATTGTTCTTCCTCATCCAAAAGGATAGAAAGAGATAACAGTTAACCAAGAAAGTAACCTTCTATACACTTTTTTTTTCATTTTGGGGGGCATTTTCCCAGGCAGTTATTTGACTTCTGAATCCTTTGTCAAGAGAAGAATCCCAGTGCTTCTCCTCCACCCAAGCTCAGGACTAAGATTCAGATCAGCTGCTCAATTCCCCAGGGGTTTTAGGTAGGGGCAGGGCCACCATTGAGGGTTGAGGTTCAGATCCCCTGCTCAATTCTCTCAGAGGCTTTAAGCTGATCTGCCTGGAAAATGGACCCAAGATGCTACTGTGCTTACCATACCCACCTGCCACCTGTTGCTGCTGCTGCCACCTCTGCCACTGCCTGGGTCCAGTGCTGAGGGAATTCTACTCCCCTCTCACCAAGCTGGGAAATCCCTCTCACACTGACTTTTGAAGTTTTCTTTGTCACTTGTGGGTTGAGGGATCTGGGACCCTCCTTTTTGGGGATTCTGCCCTGAAGGCCTACTTGGGTCCTGTTCCTCCCTGTACTGAGCAGCCAGGGTTGGGCTCTGCTCTGCTCAGCATCCAGTGGGATAGACCTCTCCACTCAGCCTCCCAGGTTACATTTGGATGGAAATCTCTTTCACTATGTCCATGACCCCAGGACTCTGGAATTTGGCTACAATATTCCTAGGAGTTTTCCTTTTGGGGTCACTTTCAGCAGGTGATCAGTGAATTCCTCCTATTCCAAATTATTTCCCTTTGGTTCGAGAATATCAGGGCAATTTTCCTGGATAATTTCTTGGAAGATGATGTCTAGGTTCATTTTCTGATCATAATTTACAAGTAGACCAATAATTTTAAAATTATTTCCCCTGGATGTATTTTCCAGGTCAGTGGTTTTTCCAATAAGATATTTCATATTGTCTTTTTTTATCATTCTTTTGGTTGTGTTTTATAATTTCTTTATTTCTCATGAAGTCATTAGCTTCCATCTGTTCCATTATACTTTTTTAAATAATTATTCTCTTCAGGGAGCTTTTAGACCTTTATCATTTGAACATTTCTGCTTTTTAAGGCATTCTTTTCCTCACTGACTTTTTGGAGGTCTTTTGCCAATTGGATTAGTACATTTTTTAAGTTGTGATTTTCTTCAGCATTTTTGGCGCCCATTTAGTAAGCTGTTGCTCAAGTTTTCCATGATTTTCTTGTATTGCACATATTCCTCTTCCCAATTTTTGGTTCTTCTTCTCTTACTTCAGGGGAAAAAATGGTCTTTCAATGAGAGGACTTTCAAGCCTTCTTCATGAAAAGACCAGAGCTGAAAAGAAAATTTGACTTTCAAACACAAGAAGCAAGAGAAGCATGAAAAGGTAAACAGCAAAGAGACATCATAAAGGACTTACTAAAGTTGAACTGTTTATATTCCTACATGGAAAGACAATATTTGTAACTCTTGAATTTTTTTTCAGTATCTGGGTAGTTGGTGGGATTAAACACACACACACACACACACACACACACACACAGAGAGAGAGAGAGAGAGAGAGAGAGAGAGAGAGAGAGAGAGAGAGAGAGAGAGAGAGAGAGAGAGAGAGAACACAGGGTGAATTGAATAGGATGGGATCATATCTGAAAAAAATGAAATTAAGGGGTGAGAGAGAAATATATTGGGAGGATAAAGGGAGAAACGGAATGGGGAAAATTATCTCTCATAAAAGAGGTAAGTAAAAGCCTTTTCAGTGGAGGGAAAAAGGGGGAGTTGAGAGAAAAACATGAAGATTGCTCTCATCACATTCGACTAAAGGAAGGAATAAAATGCACACTCATTTTGTATGAAAACCTATCTTACACTACAGGAAAGTGAGGGAGAAGGGGATAAGCAGGTTGGGGGGATAATGGAAGAGAGGGCAATGGGAGGAGGGAATAATTAGAAGTTAATACATTTGGGGAGGGAGAGGGTCAAAAGAGAGAGCAGTAGAAATGGGGGGCAGGATAGGATAGAGGGAAATATAGTTAGTCTTACACAACATGACTATTATGGAAGTCATTTGCAAAACTACACAGATATGACCTATATTGAATTGTTTGCCTTCCCGAAGGGGATGGGTGAGGAAGGAGGGAGGGAGGAAGAGAAGTTGAAACTCAAAATTTTAGGAACAACTGTTGAGTATTTTTCTTGCATACAACTGGGAAATGAGAAATACAGGTAATGGGGTATAGAAAGTTATCTTGACCTACAGGACAAAAGACAAAATGAGGATAAAGGAAGGGAGGGATGTTAAAAGGGAGGGAAGATTGGTGATAGGGGTAATTAGAATGCTCAGTGTTTTGGGTTGGAGGGAGGGGAGAAGTGGGGAGAAAATTTGGAACTAAAATTTTGTGGAAATGAATGTTGAAAACTTAAATAAATACATTTAAATAAAAAAAGATATTAACAAAAAAGTTCCCTGTTAATCTAAAGCCAGGGGACAAAATTAAAATAGAAAAAAAATTATCATTTATTACCTACTGGAGATTTCAACATGAAAACTCACAGGAATCTTATAGCCAAACTCCAGATTTCCCAGAACAAGGAAAAAATATTGCTGGTATTCATAATATCATGGAGGCATGGTAAGAATTACACAGTATTTTGTAGCTTCTAACATAAAGGATTGAAGTCCTAATATATCATATTTCAGAAGGCAAATGAGCTATGATTACTATCCAGAGTTACCTTGCCAGCAAAACTGAGTATATTTCTTCAGGGAAAAATGAACATTCTAAGAAAGAGAAGACTTTCAAGTATTCTTGATGAAAAGACCAGAGCTGAAAAGAAAATTTGACTTTCAAATATATGATTCAAGAGAAGGATAAAAAAAAAACAGAAAAGAGAGATTGTAATGAACTTAATACAGTTAATCTATTTCTATCTCTACATGAGAAATTGATTCTTCTTGTAACTACTAAATATTTTCTTATTATCAGAGCTGTTAAAATGAAAATATATATATGGACAGGCAGTAAGAGTGTGAGTTGAATACGGTGGGGTGATTATGTAAAAAAATAAAATGAATGTGTGTGTCTCTTGTGCAGGGGATGCATAAAAAGGCATAGGCTCTCTATATCAAGGGGAAGTATGTGAAACTTACTCTTATTGTAATTGGCTGAAAGTAGGAATAACATACTCACATAGTTGGGTATGGAAATCTGTCCTTCCCTACATAAAAGTAGGAAGGGATGGGGATAATAAGGAGAAAAGGAAAATAGAAAGAAAGGTAGATTGAAAAGGAAAATAGAAAGAAAGGTAGATTGGGGGAGATGGTAATCAGAAGCAAAACCCTTTTCAGGATGAACAGGGTGAAAGGAGAATGCAAGATAAATGGGGTAGAGGATTAGATGGAGGCATATACATTAAAAATCATAACTGTGAATATTTTTATAGTAAGTTTCTTGCATAAAGACATCATTTCTCAAATATACAGACCATTGAGTCAAATTTATCAGAATATAAGTCATTCCCTCAAATAAACAGGTAGTTTTCAGACAAAGTAATCAAATCAATCTCTATTCATACCAAAAATTGCTTTAAATCACTCAGGACTGGTAGAGTCAGAGCTGAGTATGAATTTTAAAGATTAGATAGACAGATAGATGGATAGAGAGAGAGAGACAAATAGATAGAGAAATAGATGGTATTTTTCTACTCCTAACTACCATATGTCTGTGAATATCTAGTGACCATAAACGCTGTATTTGAGTATTCTCAGTAGAAAATGATCAAGTGACCAGTGAGACCTGGATACACATCATAGGCATCTATGATTCAACAATATCCTAAATCCCACATATTCTTGTGAAATCAGTTGAGTCTTGTGACAGTAAATTGAAGCACCTGATCTCCTGGCTTGACTGAATCCAGTAGTGAATTCATTCATTACCTGATACATATTTCACAGAAAGGAAAATATACATCTGAGAAAAGTATTAATTGATTACTGGCCCCCTTTATTTAAGTAAACTTTGTGAAGACTTTGGAAGGAAGAAAAATGCCTTTTGGATCCACAAGTAATGAATGATTTCTTAGTACCACACATTCTTTATATATGGGCAGCTAAATGGTTCAGTGGCTAGACCAATGAGTATATAGTCAAAAAGAACTGATTTCAAATCTAACCTTGGATACTAACTAGCTGTATGATTCTGACCAGTCACTTACTCTCTTTGTACCTCAGTTATCTCATCTATAAACTGGAGAGAATAATAGTACCTACCTCCCAGGATCCCTCTGAGAATCAAATGAGCTGTTAAAGTGATTAGCACATACCTGGCACATAGTAGGTGCTATATAATGATAAGTATCATATGTGCTCTACAACCTTTGTACTTTAAGTTTGAGCCACATATCCCCATGGACCTTGTTTGACTACAAGAAGAGAGTAGACCATTTTTATGTGGACATTTTTTTTAAACTAATTTTCTTCTTATATTTTCTTCAGCAAATACCCCATTGTAAAAGCTAATAGATTTCAACTGATTAATGTCTCTTGGTATATACTTTAGATAGCGATCCAGAACAATGGAAACCTGATATAAAGAGGGTTACCCTTAAAACCTACGGAAAATGAGTCGATAAATATCCTCTAGTGACCTAATCCGATAGTTTCACACATGGTGAAATTAGAGACAGTGAACCCAGAGGGGTTGTTTCACACAATAGAGCCATCATAGATGAAGAGATTCATTTAGTTATTAATTAAAAGAATTATATTTATGATTGAAGGTTTAGAAGTACTGTCCTAGACACTGATAAAGACAGACAAATATGACAAATATCTTCTCTTTAATGAAGTTCTTATCTAATAAGCTAAAAATAAACTGGTATACAACATGCAGAAAGCAAATGACAACAAAAAATAATAATTTCTCTCATTATAATCAACAATACTTACCTTTATTATTTATTGAATTATTTTTTTCCTCTGTAATAAGTGCAACCAATACTGATTTTAGAATTAGAAAGGGGAAAATCCTAGAAGAGTAAATATATGCTAACCTAATTAGAGACAAATTCAACCCGTCTTGTGTTATTCAAAGACACGAGTAGATGAAACAGTGTATAGATTTCTGAGCCTAGAGCCTGGAAGAACTCAGTTCAAATTCAGTCAATGACATTTACATCATGATTTTGGGAAAGACACTCAACCTTTTTTTGTCTCAGTTTCTTCTATATGGGAGGGTAGTTGGTGATTTTCTGTTCTGAGATGATTTTGTATTTCATACAGCTTCTGAAGCTGTGATGCAACAAAATATAGGTTAATTCACTCCTGCTTGTGTTAATTTTTGCCTAACAATTAACATCACAAAAAGACAGGTGCTCCACCAGTCAGCACCACAACAGTCATATGTGTAACCATCAGTTACAGTAAATGGAGTTTTAAATACTGTGGATAAGTTCATTCACCTCGTCAGAATATTTTCCAGGGCTACACTCACTGATGGGTTTGACAAATGCCATTGCCTGAGCTAAGTCAGTGTTTGGGAGAATCTAAAGTAAAGTGTGGGAGAGAAGAAACATGAGACTGACTACCAAACTTAAGGTCTACAGAGGTATTGCACTGATTTATTGTTGTATGCCTTTGAAACCTGAACAATATACAAACTCTTTTCCAGGAAACGAAATCACTTCTATTTGAATTATCTCAGGGAGATTCTAAAAAACCTGGCAGGATTGGTTATCAAACTGATAACCAATCCTGCCAGGTTTTTTAGAAAGAAGTAGTTCTTTCCTAAAGTAAATGGCCAAACATTCAAACTCTGCTACAGAGAGCACAGCTCTCATGGGCTGCCCAAACTATTCAAATGCAAAATATATGCTTGCCTGGAAGATTGTTTTCTGGATAACTCATATGACCCAGGTGGTGGTCAGAAGAAGTGATAAAAGAACACTCTCAAGATCTCTCTGAAGAAATTTTGGAAATGATTTCATAGCATGAGAGACATTGGCACAGAACTGTCTGAAAAGATGTGAGAATCCAAGAAGGTGCTGCACTCTATGAATGAAGCAGTATTGAATTAGCTCTAAAGAAATGTGAGATACACCAACATAGATAATCTGCCTGAAATGCTCACATGGACTATTTATACCTGACCTTGGGAAGACCATTCCAAGCTTGTATTTCTCTGATCAGCAGTAAACTGCAACTTGACTCTAACACGGTGATGGCATTTTTGACCCTCTTCAGGAACAAAGGCCAACAACAAAATTTTGATTTTCTTTTATTTACAATAATTTCATATAAATTGTTCTATAGATTCTCATGACTTCATTCTGCTTAAATTCATAGAATTTCTATAAAATCAACTCTATCATTTTTATAGCATATAATATTATATAACATAATAATGTCTCATTAAATTCATGCCATAATATGTTTAGTTTTCCTCAATGCATTTGCCTTCCATTAATGTCTAATTCTTTTCCTTACCAAAAATAAAACTGAAATATCTGTATATATCTGTCTAAATATATGCATATATATAGACAGATATATATCTGCCTATGTATGTTTATGTGTGTATATGTGTATCTGTATATATGTATAAATATGTATATGTGTATGTAAGTACATGTATGAACATATATGTATGTGTGCATATGTATATTTGAATGTATAGATGTGTGTATGTATATATAAGTGAGTGTATGTATATATAATGTGTATATGTATATATGCACTTATACATACATATACACACATATGTGTGAATGTATGCACACATACATACATAATGGTCCTCTTTCTCTTCATTTTCTCACTTTGGTGTATAGATCTTCCTTCGGTGTCCAGTATACCCCTGATAACTATGAGTGTCTTCTAAAACTTGATTTGAGTCTTCTTTTCTTCGTTTGGTGGTATCAACTCCCATGTATCCAATTATTACATCTATTTTGATGATTCTCCAAATATAGATAACCAGCTCTAACCTCTTTGCTCGATCTCTCATCTCCAACTACTGAAAATCTCAAAATAGACATCATGCATACCTCTTATACTCAGCATATTCAAAATTAAGCTCATTAATCCCCTGAAATGATTTCTCTTCTTATTAATTTGTTTGATAACTGTTGTGGATATCTCCATCATATCAGTCATCTAGGCTCATAACCTAGGTGTCATCATAAACTCCTTTCTCTCATCCCCATATCCAATTTGTTGCCTTAGTCTATTGGTACTATCTTTCCAATGTTTCTCATGTACTGTCCCTTCCCTCTTCTGCTACTGTTAACACTTGGTGTAGAAATTTTTGCTTCATACCTCTACTATTGTTGTATCTGCTGGTTGTTTTGACAATCTCAAGTCTCCCCCCAATACAGTTTGTCCTTCACTCAGCTGTCAAAAGGATCATCCTTAAACTCAGGTCTGTCCATGTCATCCCCTTATTCGATAAACTTCAATTGCTCCCTATCACTTCTTGAATATGATACAAAATATTTTGCCATTTAAAGCTCTTAATAACTTGGCAACCCTAGCTTTTCAGTCTCTTACACATTACCCATCTTCCTGACATACTCTGCAGTCCATTAATGTCAGCCTCATTCTTATTTCTTGAATAAAGCATTCCAACCACAGACTCAGGACATTTTCACTAGCTATCCTCCATGCTTGGAATGTTCTCCCTCTACATACCTGCCTCTTGAGTTTCCTGGATTGAATTCACAACTAAAATCTTATATTCTACAGGAAGTCATTTTCATTAACTTTAGTCTAGGGCATTCCTTTCTTTGGTTATTTTCAGTTAATAGTTTTTTATAGTTTATTTGCATGTTGTTCTGCTTCTTCAACCATGAATTCTTTAAAGCTATAGTCTGACCATTTGTTTGCTTTTGGGTGACATCCACAGTGATTGGCACGGTGCCTGGAATTCAACAGTTACTTAATACATAGTAAACACTATAAAAATATTTATTGACCAAACTGATTGTTTAGACCTAACAGTATCACAGCTGAGTCAAAGGGTATGCAAATTTTAGCACACTTTGGGGGTAGAGTTATCAAATGAATTTCAGAATGACTGATGAGTTGACAGTGCCAATAATATTACATTCAAATAGTTCTTTACTTGTAGCCCCTTCAATTTTCATTTTTCTTTTGTCAATTTTGGTAAAGTGATATTTGGGAAGTGGAGATTCAGAGTTGCTTCAGTTTTCTTTTTTACTAATTATTGGTTATTGGACATTATTTTATACAATTATTCATATTTTTGTACTGTTTCAAAATATGCCTGTTTTTACACTTCTATCAACTTCACAATATTTCATTTCCTTATAAATTTGTATTCTCTTCAAATCCTGTAAATATAAGCTTTGATAGATAAATTTGTCATGGAGATATAAATTTTACTCATTATCTGATTCCCTTTTAAATTTAGGTACCTGTTTTTGTTTGTATAAAACTATTTAAATTTCATAGAAATGAAATTTCTACTTTATATTCTGTGTTACTCTTTATTCCTTGTTTGGTCATGAACACTTCCTATGAACTCTTCCTTTATCCACATAACAGTAATTCATTTTCCCTTGTTCAGCATTTTTTTTAAATGAAACTATTTATCACTTAACACTCCGATATACACAGGGGTTCTGCTACCACAGGTTCTTAGATCTGCATTTATTAAAGAAAAAACAACTTCTGAAGGGTTAATAATCAAGCACATTTATCATTCCCTTAGTTCAGGGGAAAAAGTCAGCACCTTGAACTTCAGAGAAAATACAGAGAAATCAAAGATCAACAGGCATGGTTTCCAACTCTAACTATAATCAAAGCATATATCACACATCAATAGACAGGTCCAAATATCTGACCATAGTTACCAGAGAATAAAGCAACAACATCCGTGTTTTCAAACCCAGGGGCTTCTTAGTGGCTTTTGAGTGTAGCATCTGGTCAAATAAACACTTCTAGTCAGTAAGTCCCAAAAAAATATCACCCAAGAGTATTAAAAAGCCAGAGGACAACAAAATCCTTGAGAACCAGTGCCTCATCAACAAAAGACATGAGACTTCCTACTAGTATTCCCAGTTCCATTAATGAGTGGGGAAGATTTTTAATTGTATTAAAATAGTTAACAATACAAATATTTACACTATTTTGAGTTAAGGAAACTCTTGTTTCCATACTCTACTCCTAGTAAAGACTCTTGATAAAGGAAAGATTCAATCACAGGCAAGTGATTATACTAAAAACAAAAAAGACAAAGGATCCTCCTTGCCACTGCAGACTCTTTATACCTAAGTCATGTACACAATTTCTTTGAATGCATTAAAAGAAATCAATCTACACTGAATTTCACCAAAGTTGCTTACCAGTTTCCCCATCCTTTTTTTTTGGAGGGGGGTGAATAATGAGCACTTGCCACAATTTTTAGAATCTATACATTAATAGAAGTGAGGTACTGCTATCATTTGCATTTGTACATCATCTAACATATATTTCAATTATCGATCTATTTCTTAACAAGCACTAAATAATTTTGAAGATTACCAATTTATAATATGGAATGAGATCTGGTATTGCTGAACTCCACTGCTTTTCATGTTCTTGTGTTTTAATATACTTCCCTTGGGATTCTTGATTTAAATCCTCCAAGTTCATATTCTTTTTCTAGCTCTATAAAATAGCTATTACATTGTGTGGTTAGTATGGGACCAAAGAAGTAAAGCAATTTTGGCCGCATTATAGTTTTTATTATATTATCTCAGCACACCAATTGATTGTATTTGTAATTGATTGAAGTAATATTTCATAATGATTTAGATCTACATTTATTTGACGAGTGCCTTGAAGATTTATTTACATGGCGTCCCTTAGTGTAGTTATTTTAATACAATTTATCTCATTCTCTTGGGTTGGGTGGTAATAAACAGAATTGTTGATTATTTAATGAATTTATGTTGAATTATGTAAATTTGTTGAAGTTATTAATTGCTCTAGTGATTTTTAAAATGAATTAGAGTTGTCCATATAAACCAAAATATCTTCTGCAAAAGTTACCATTTGCATGTTTATTTCCAGAGTTTCATTTTTCTATCTTTTAGTAATCACTCTCATTTTCATCACTATTTTTTTCCTGGCTGTCTACTGTATTTCTTTCTTTGACCTAGAATAAGGGTGGAGAACTTGCAGCCTTGAGGCCACATGTAACCTTCTAGGTCCTTGAGTGTAGCCTTTTGATGGATTGCAGGTTTTATAGAACAAATGCTTTTATTAAGAGGCTATGTTCCATGAAGTTTTGTTTCAGTCAAAGGGCCACACTTGAAGACCACGAGGGCCAAATGTGACTTTGAAGATGCAGGTTCCCCACTACTGACCTAGAATATCTGAATTTGGACAAAAATATTCCTGGGAGTTTTTATATTATATTATAATTTACTTCAGGAAATATGTTGATTTTATTTTCACTTTTGCCAGTGGTGCTTGAGAAATCTGGGCAGTTTTCTAACTTATTTCCTTAAATATTCTCCCTAATCTCTTTCTTTATCTCTATTTCTGTGTCTTTGTGCCTGCATCAATGTCTGTGTCCCTTATCTTCCCTTCCCTTACTTTCCTTTCCCTTCCATTCTCTTCTCTTCCTTTTTCATCTGGTATATTTTTTAGTGTTTTGTGGTGTCCCTGAGGGATCTGATGGGACTTTACCCTTTCTTATGATCCTTAATCTTTGTTGGAACTCTTTGTGTTGATATTTTAGGTTTACAGGTTTTTTTTTTCCCATTGAAAAGCATTACATTCTACAAAGAAAACTATTTAATGCTGCAAAGAATATTCTAGCTATCTCAATCATATTCTATTTGTTTAAAGATGAGCAGAATGAGAGGAGCACAAATTTAAATAAGATCAGTATATGTGACTTGAAAAATGGAACCTAACGATAATCTAGTAGTCCAAGCCTCCCACTTCAGACATATAATAATTCAACTGTCACACAATAGAGCTAGAATCTACTCTTCCAGATATCTTTCCAAGGACTTTCTATGTCACTTCCAAAAGTATAGCACCACCAAAAAAAAATAAAAAAAGAAAGAGAGAAAATTATTATGGTGTAGTTGAGAGCCAAGTTGATTTACAATTGAATGATTTGGGCTCACATCCCAGATATTTACTGTGTGACCTTGAACAAATCAATTAACCTCTATGGACCTCTGTTTCATCAACTTTCAAAGCACTGGAAGCTCACAGAATTTAGAAAAGAAAGGGACCTCAGAGACCATCTAGTTAAGTTCTCTTCATCCTTAATCAGGACAATGAAACCAAGATAATAACAGTTCATTTTGTAAATAATTAATGCAGAAACCATATAGAATAGAGCAGTAAGAAAAATGGTTTTGTTTAGTTCAATAAAATGATTCATATTGTCCAAAATGTTGGAATCTTTGTACCTATTATGTATCATAAAAATAAATGTTCTTTTAAAAATATTGTTTTATATATACACGTATATAGCACATATGTATAGATATACAAGTTTCTGTGGCCCTATGTATATATACACATGTGTATCTGTGTATGCAAGTATGTATATGTATAAATGTATGTATATGCATGTATGTATGTATGCATGTACATGTGTGTGTGTTTGTGTATACAGAGACACACAGAGAGAGTGTTCAGTGAAATTGGGGCATATAATATCTGTCATTTTTACTCTCTGAACATAAAGTAACAGCCTCCAACTCTTAAAGCAAATTTTTATCAAATTTATTTATTGATTCTGAGAAAAGATAATTCATGCCTACTTTTTCATTTTATATTTAAATTTATACAATTATTTTATCCTTTTAAAAATAGATATTTAATTGAAGTTTGTCTGAAACTACTAGAGATCATATGCCTGTAAGGAAATATTTTTGAAACCCAATTATTATTGAATTATATGACTGACATGTAGTGTAGTTGCCATATTCATGACTTTTGATTCAATCTATTTTAACTTTAACTTTGTCTGAGATCATAATTAGGACTCCTGTTTTTTTTTCCTAATAAATACTACTTCTGATTTTTATTTTATTTTTGTGCATCTGTTATTTCTTTCCCTCCTGGCTCCTCTAATTTATTTCTATGTATTACACTGCCCTTCTGTTACTTAATGTATGCCCTCCCAAGATCCCTCCCTTATCCTCTCCCCCCACCCTTCCCCTTACCTTATGGTTTCTAAGTGAAATTAAAATAGCTTTGTAGTCTTCCAAATATGTATGTAACTCCCTCTTTAACCCATTCTCATTAATCTAGACATCCTCCTATATACCCCCTTATCCTATTCCCTCACATTTTTATTTCTTCTGAATTTAGAACACATGCATACATGCATACATACATATATACATATACACACATGTATATATACACACACATATATATACGTGGGTATGTATGTATGTATGTATTTTCCTCTTTAACCCATTTCCAATGAGAGGGGATTTCCAGAAGCACCAACCCTCTTCTGTCCATCCAATTCCTCTGTGTTAATTCTTCTTCTTGAACTTTCTATGTATAAGATAATTACCCCTTTTATATTGTCCTAAATGATTTTGCTTTTTAGAATCACATCATACTCAGTTCTAATTCAGTCTTTCTTTTGAACTATTAATTTGTACTACTAACAATCAGAAATGTGCACTTTATATTTCATCACATAAGAAGAAGCCCTTGAACTTGTCTTTCACGTGTACTTTATACTTATCTTGGTACGTGTGTAAAATTTTGTATTACGTTCAGTTTTTTTTAACAAGGTTTTTTTTTCCCTGCTTGCCATTTTGTGCCTCTCGAGTCTTGCATTTAAAGATCAAATTTTCTATTGAGCTCTGACCTTTTCATCAGGAAGGCCTGTTAATTCATTATTTCATTTAATGTCCACCACATTACCTGAAATACTATGCTCAATTTTCCTGGGTAATTGATCCTTAGTTGTAGTTCAAGCTCTTTTGTTCTCCAAAATATATTGGAATCCCTCCAATCTTTTAATGTCAAAGCTTCAAGGTCCAATGTCATCCTGACTGTAACTCCTCTATATTTGAATTGTTTCTTTTTGACTGCCTCCAGTGTGTTCTCCTTCACTTGATAGTTCTGGAATTTGGCAATAATTTTCCTTGGTAATTTCAATTTGGGAGCTCTTTCAGGTGACAATTGGTGAATTCTTTTGATGACCATTTTGCCCCCTGAATCTAGGGTTCCTTGTATCATATTGTCCAAGCTCTTTTTTCCATAATGACTTTCCAGAAGACCAAAAATACTTATATTTTCTCTTTTGGATATATTTTTCAGGTGTATTGTTTTTCCAAGGAGATATTTTTTAATTTTATTCCTCTTTTCAAATTCTTTAGATTCTGTTGACTGATTCTTGCTGTCTCATAGAATCATTAGCTTCTACCTGCCCAATTCTAATTTTAATAGATTGGTATCTTCATTTAACTTTTGCATCTACTTTTCTATTTGTCCAGTTGTTCCAGTTAGGTTTTGCATCTCTTTATTCATTTGCCCAATTTTCATTTTTAATTCTCCAGTGAATTTGTTTTTCATATTTTTTTAAACGATTGGTCATTTTTCTTCTATTTATCTAATTTGGCTTTAAAATCCTTTTGGAACTCTTCCAAGAATGCTCATTGGGCTTGAGACCAGTTCATATTCCCTTCTGAGGTTTCAGAGACAAGTATAGTCTCAATACTGACCTCTTCTGTGTTTGTGCTTTGGTCTTTGTCCCCATATTAAGATTCTATGATCTTTGATTTTCTGGTTTGTTTCTTGATCATGATAATTGCCTTTTACCTGTCTATTAAAGTGGATCTCTGCTTCTGGGGCACAAAGCGTTCTGCTTCATGGTTCTTGTGTTTAGAATTGTGGGTTTTTTGTGTTGTGACTTGTGATTATTTAACTAGAAGCTAGAATGCTGTAGCTTACATGGTGTTGAGTTGACTGGTGTGTACCAAGGCCAAGGCCAGATGAAATCTTTCTGAATTTCAACAGGGTTAAACTGATGTCACTCATCATATCAGTGAGATGTGGGGGAAGGGTGGTCTGGCTACTGAAGGTCTCCTCCTACAAAAGCAATCTCAGCCAGTGTGTGCAGGTGTCTGCCCAGTTTCCTTTTCTATGCTATGGCAAACCTGGGGTCCTGGTATTGATGCTTACAGGCTCCATCATCCTGGGGCTCAGGGTCTCTCCATAATTCACTGAGATTGGGCTGTCTAGGATAACTCTGGTCCTACACTGGTTTCCTTCAGTCATAGCAAGAGGAACTGTCTATGAAAATCTCCCCAGCTTCCCGATTTAAGAGACTGTTTACCGCCTGCACTGATCTCACTATTTAATGAATTTTTCTGGGGTAGTATTCCCCAGGTTTCTCAAGGTCAACAAGGAGAGAGAAAGAGGACTTTCAATTCTCTCCACGAACTTGACTCCCTGAAGTTCAAGTAGGTGACTTTCAAACCTTTAATCTGCTGGCTGATACTCTCAGAGTGGCTACTGCTCTTACCAGAGGTTCTGTGCTTCTCTCTCCCTCAGTTTCACTGGACTCCAGTTTTGTGCTGATATGTTGGAGAATATGCACTTCTCCTTCTTCTTCAGTTACTCCAGCATCCTCAAGTGGGGTCTGTGCTGGTTCAGCCTCTGTGCTTTGCACTTCCTAGCCCTATGCAACATATCCTTCCTGTCCACCTTCTGGGCTGTCCTGGGCTCAAAATCTGCCACAATTCTGTCTCTTAGTAGATTCTACCACTCTATAATTTGTTCAGATTCTCTTTTTGGAGGTTTCTGAAGTAATTTGTGGTAGAATTAAGGTGAATCCATGCTCTCATTCCACTTCAAGGACTATCTGCCTTTCCAATTCAGATTTTTTTTTTTATGATACAGTTCTGAAATTCTGGCAATTCATTAAATCTCTCCTTGTTTTCCATCTGGGATCATGCTTAACTTTGCTGGATATGATATTTTTGGCTACAACCCCAGTTCTTTTATTCTCCATTATATAATGTTCCTAGACTTGCAGTATTTTAATGTCACCACTGCTAGGTATTGTGTGGCTCCATTTGTAGCTCTGTCATATTTGAATTTTCTTATTACTCCAAATGATTTATTTTTGATCTGGGTATTTTGGATTTTAACTAAAATCTTCCCATAGGTTTTCCTTATAGGACCTTTCTTAGGAGGTGAACAGTGGATTTTTTCTGTTCATATTTTCTCCTCTTGTTCTAAAGCTCCAGGACAATTTCATTTATTTATTCATTCATTTATTTATTCATTTATTTATTATGCAAGATTCTTTTATTGATCATATCTTTCAGGTAGTCTGATTATTCTTATATTTTCTCTCCTTGATTTGTTCTCCAGATCACTTGTTTTTCTTATGACATATTTCACAATCTCTTCTTTTTTTATTCTTTATATTTTGTTTCATTACTTCTTTATCTTTTACAACTTCTCTGGTTTACCCTTGCTCATTTCTAACTTTCAAGGAGAATTTTACTTCTTTAATATACTGGATCTCCTTTTCCAGTTGGTGAATTTCTTTTCATGATTTTCTTGTTTTTCTTAAATTGTTCTTATGTTTTTAATTTTTTTCCCTCAGGGTCTCTCATTTGATTTTTAAAATTATTTTTAAAAATGTTAAGTGAATTATTTTTGGAAGGTCATCATTTGATGTTACTCTTTGGAATAGGAGAGTTTTTTTCTTTATCAGGTGCCTCTGAAGGTAAACTCCAGTCTTCTCTATTGCCATAGTAATTTTCTTTAGTTGAGTAATTTTTCTTTTGTCTGGCAATGCTTTTTCTTTGTAACAGCTTATTGTTATCTGCTTTACTCCTGGGGGATAGAGGATGGTGCCTCTGGTCTTGGATCTTCCTTAAGTTCTTCCGTCTGGCCTCGAACTGAAACTAGGAATGCTGACCTCCTGTAAGTGCCCACAGCCAGTAGCATCCTACCCCCACTGCTTCTGAAATCACCAGGGGAGTGCTTGTTCCTTCTTGTCTGGGGCCATATCTTGGTCGCACTGTTGGATCTGCTGTCCCTTAGCAGTTAAAATTCTCTCGATCTTCTCCCATTGAGATGCTTGATTTTCCACTCCATATGAGAGGTGAAAGTTCCTATGACTATGGCTGGGGCTACCTCCCAATGAAGTTAGTCCAAGGACTTTGCACTTTCTGCTTCAATGGAACTATCGAGGAGTATTTTACATTTCACAGTGGCCAAGCTTTTGTCTTGGGATTTTTCTTTGGATATTCTGCAATTGTCCCAGGAGTATTTTTTCCACTATTTTCACTATTTTTCCCCAACTATTTTTTTAAATTTTTTTATCACTTTGTGTAAACTGTGAGGCAATATTTTGTCTTGTTTGTGGGGTAATTGGAGATCTTAGAATTTTCTGACCTACTTCACCACCTTCCCAGAAGCTTCCTCCAATTTATAATTATTTTGCCTATGATTTGCATATATATACTAATCTGCAAATGTATTACACCACCCTTGGTAGAATATTACATCCTTGTGGTAAGACACACTCTGTTTTATATTTGTACTCTCAACATCTAACCTAACACACTTTCTGGAATAAGGTAGACATTTAAGAATATTTTCCTTCCTCTCTTCTTCCCTCCCTCCATTCTTTCCTTCCTTCCTTCCTTATTTCCTACCTCCCTTCCTCCCTTCCTTCCTTCCTCCCTTCCTTGCTTTCTTCCTTCTTTTCTGCCATCTTTCTTTCCTTTCTTCTTTCCTTTTCTTTTCTTCCTATGTTCCTTCTCTCCCTGCTCCCAAACTCTCTTCATTCTTACTTTATACCACTAACTTTCTTTTTTTTATTCTTCCAACACTTAATATTTGAAGACGATATTGAATTGAGTTAAGCCTATTTGAACTGAATTGAATTCATAGCTACTCATCATAACATCTGCTTCTCTTTCTGCACTTTGCCAAGGCATCCCACTAATAATGTGCTCCAGAATTTACAGAAAACAAAATCAAGGTCTACAGCCTGTGACTTTAAAGACCTACATTCTTTACTTTCATGAAAATTATGGTCCCATCATCCAGCAACACTTCTCCAATTTTCTAGCTTATCTTGAACTAAACATTTAAGAATCATGATGTTCTCTTTTAGTGACTCCTTTTCTATTTGAATTTTCAATGCACTAACAATTTTTTCCCTCTACTTATTAATTAGGCCTACATAAGGCTCTTGAAGATAATTCATTCATTGTTATTTATAATTTATCATCATTATCATATGATATGTTATTATATTATTTGTTGTTTATAATACAATTAAATTAATGTACAATAAATTTAATTATATCATTTATAATAATAGTTTGTTATGATTTATTATTGAAAGAGAAGATACCCAGTGAAAATGAGGAAAAGAGGGAGACAGTCTCTAAACTTGAGGCTATGCACAGAAAATTCTCTGCAATATGGGATTTCATGAAAGAAAAAATACTTCAACAGGCAATGACAGACATTTTTCAATAATGAAATAGCTAAAGGTATCATCTGGGGTTACACACTTTTTTATTGATTTTATCAGCTGTTCTATATTTGCAAGTGACCTATTCCGGATATGTCAGAAGGGAAAAAAGCTCTCTTGTCATTATGACTTTTGCTCATATTTCTTTTCCTTCTAATAGATGAGCTGTGCTCCTGTATGAAAGGTAGAAAAAGCAGATGACATGTGATCAGTCATACTATAACAGATCCAGAAAAATAACATGAACTGATAGTATACACAGTTCATTTCACACTGCGTTGTATTGCCCATGCACTTTTGTAGAGGACATATTGCTCTGCTGAATTGAAGTGAAGAAAAGAAATCATTAACAAGGATAAAGATACTGTATCAAAAATAAATGTAGTTATTTAACCTCTGCCTAGTTTTGAGATTCATTTGCAGTAAAGAAAACATAATACAAGTTGTGGAATCATGTATTGGTGTTTTTCAAATGTCATCTTAAAGCATATGGTGGCATTTGCCATTTCAGATAAACTTTAATCACATAGAATGTTCCCCATGGTAATAATTTAACTTGTCTACATGACAATCCCAAAGTAATTTGAAAGAGAAAAAATGTGTAATCAGTAATTCTCTAGTCATTGAGATTTACTACTTCTTTCATCCTTGACTAAATACATATATATGTATGTTTCTGTGTGTGTGTGAAATCCAAGATAAATAATTTCAACCTGTTTTATTCCCTTACCAAATGACTATCTCTGACTAATTGTTGAAGCTGATATACGTATGTAATAATGGAAATACCTAGTTGTATAATAGAATTGACAGCTAGTTTTAAAAATGCTACAAAGTATCAAGTACTCAATAAAACAAAAGTAACAATGATAATAATTATAACAATGAAACAATAAAACAACACATCTTTTCATCAATTTGGGGGCTTAAAGGTGAGTTACAAACTACAGTGAGGTTGGTAATGGTGATATGCAGCTGTTAAGCAGCTACAAAAACTGTGAAGGCCCAGTCAAAACTCTTAAATACTGGTCAGTTAGATTCTGGTGATACTACTGAATACCAAGAACTGGAAATTGAAGGGAGGTCCATCAATTGCGGAATGACTGAACAAGTTGTGGCATATGGATGAAATGGAATATTATTATTCCATGAGAAATGAGGAACAGGTCAATTTCAAAAAACTAGATGGATTTACATGAAATGATGAGTGAATGAACAGAATAATGAGAACATTATATATAGTAACAGCAATATTGTCTGAGGACCAACTTTGATAGTATTAGCTTTTCTGAGTAATGCAATGATCTAAGATTATTTCAAAACACTGATGATGGAAAATACTATCCACATCCAGATAAAAAACTATGGTGTCTCAATCCAGATTGGAGCATACTATTTTCTCCTTATTCTTTCTTTCTTGTTTTTTTCCCTATTGTTATGATTTTTCTTTCACAACATGATTAATGGAGAAATACATTTAATATGACAATACATTACAGCCTACATCAGACTGCAGGTCATTTAGGGGAGGCACTGGGGAAGGATGGAGGGAATTAGCACTCAAAATCTCATACAAGTGAATGTTGAGAACTAAAAGTAAATTTAAAAAAAACAAAATATTAAAGAATGCCAGTCATAATGCAAAAGTAAAGAAATACATATATATCTCCTACTGGAAATTCTTGAGATGATATGGTGCTAGCTACAAAAGCAGGCAAAATAGTAGTGTTCATGCATTGGACTAAAGACAGCAACATTTTATTAAGTGCCATTAATATAAATAAGAAACAAAACTAACTGGATGTTATAGTCAGGGGTTTCATTCTATATTCTAAGGCACCTTTAGTTCCAAGTCATATTACACTATATTAGTAAGTAGTTCAGGGGAGAGGGAGAGAAAAAAAATAACACTTTTTCTCTAAGCCCAAACTAAACAAGCTAAAAAAGGAAATGTGGCACTATTAAAATTTAAAAGGGTATAGCTGAAGAGTGTAAGGTAAATGAAAATCTCCACTTATTGCAGACATTTGAAATTATTTCTAAGACAAAAAAATGGATGGCAAAGATAGCACTGACATGAAATGGTTTTTGAAGAAGTTATGGGAACATTTAGGCTAAAATTTTTAAAAAGTCTTCTTTTAACAATGAAATAAAATAAATTCATATAAGAAACAAATTTTAAGATAGTTGAGCATTTGTAAAATGTCATTTGCTATGAACATTTTGAATTAATATTTTGAGGTTGCAAAGATATCAAAGTACAAAAAGCAAAAATTGACATTGATCTAAAATCTTACCATAGATGCTTTAGAAGGAAAGAAATCATGATTAAATCCCTTAAAAATATAAAGTTGTGGATGAAGTTGCAGATAAAGTTCAATATCATGAAAAAGAAAGTTGCTAAAGTTGCTTGATGTCATCTAAGTGTCATCTATAAAACTTTCATGATTCCACATTTATTTTTATTTTAGATATTACATAAGTTTCAACCTGAAATGCTACCTTCTGTTAAGTGCAGCATATCATGTGTTTTGTACAAGTTAATCTTATTTTTTAAAAATCTGTTGATTTTAACATATTTATTATGCCCATGCACATCTAGCAATCATTTCCCTCTTTTTTATATAAAGAAGTTTTACCTTTCTGTAATTTCCTTAGAGTGAAAGGCAAGGTTTCTTTTCCAAATCTATTTTGTTGCGTATGAATAAACCATGAGGATAGAACTGAATCAAAGACTTTATGATAATTTACCAATAGAGAAATATTTTGATTCTGTCAGATTCTGCAAATGCTAAATTAATAAGAAGTTGATCATTATATATATATATATATATATATATATATATATGAGGCTATATTTCAAATGCTTTTTGCTTTTCAAACAATGTTTTATTCTTAAAACACTTGTGATGGTTGTGATACAAGCTGTGAACACTTAAATATATAAATAGTAAATTGGCAAATCTTTGGTCACTGGTATTCTTATATTTTGATAAAGATAGTAATTCCTTCTCTTAAGAAAGGAGAGCAAACAAGCATTATTTGAAAGAAAGCTGGTTAAGTCCTTTGCTATTCATCTGTACACCACTGTGAAGCAATTGAGCTAATAATTATGGTTCATATATATCTGCATCATGGTCCAGCTTGTCAGAGAAGAAAAATATGTCATAATTTGGTTAAGGATATACTTTAAGAGGGAGAAGATTCTGGGAAGACCACAGTGTAGGTCAGAAAATTTCAAACTCTCAGGATTTTCCTCCACAAAAGAGATACTATCTGAGTGAACATGGAGTGGTGAAAACAAATAAGGGTAGGGACAGAACAAGGGTGCTCTTGAGACCGTAAGAGAAGACTTGAAACAAAATCCCAGGACTTAATTTCCTCTCTGGAAATAGAAAACACTTATAAGTTAGCTTCCATCAGCAGCAAACTGATTAAATAATAAGCAGCAAGCCATGAGGTTTTCTGGGTTTGGAGGTTGCCTCAGATCCAGCCACAGGAATATTTACCCCTGGGACAGTGAGGGAAGTTGGGAATCTCAGGTGGGGAAGATCTATAGAACCTATGCTGACAAAGAATGCTAGACCTAGCTGTACTGTAGAGAGCAAGCAGTTGGGTGAGAAGGAACCAGTACATGTCTTCTGAGTGCAGAAGCCATGGGATAGGAAGACTCCTGACTGTGGCCAATTTTAGTAGGCTGAACGCCTTGGTTTGAGTTTATGGTCAGAGGGGAGAACAGAAGAAGATCTGAAGACAAAGATACCATCTTCCATGCCCCATTACTAGATGTGAATATGAAAACTAAATTATCACCAAAAAGAATTGATAGCCAAAGGAGAAAGAATCCAATCATAGAGAACTACTATGGGAATAGAAAAGATTAGGTTCAGTCTCCAGAGAAGGATACTGAAACAAAGAAACCCTTTACTATTTCAGAGATTAATATTAAATGGCCATCTGCCCCAAATAATTTATTATAGACCTTCAAAAAAGACTTTAAAAACAAAATGAGAAAATGCTATATTAGGGGGCAGAGCCAAGATGGTGGAGTAGAAAGACTCACATTTGCTAGCTCTGAACCCACAGCCCATAAGATTTCCTGTAAAAAGAACTCCTGACAAATTCTGGAACAGTGGAAGTCGCGCAGCAACACAGTGAAGGAGATTTCCGTTACAGAGGGTCCTGAAAAACCGACTGCAAAGGTACCTGGACGGGACCAGAGCCAGGCCCTGCGGAGTCCTCCCCTCCCCGCCCTGGCCACAATGCACTGAGAGGAGGGAGCAGTGCCCAGCAGGCCTCAGGGACCTGAATCTCCGGCAACCGCGAAGGTCCCTTCACCCACAGACAGACAGGTCAGTGAGAGAGATAGGCTGAGAGGGGAGCGGGGTATCTCCGGGACTCAGACCCTCTCGGGAGGTGGTGGATCGCTGCAGAGGTAGAGCCCCCTTGGCCAGAGACCCCCAGAGCAGGCAGGAGATCTACCCCAGTTCCATTACAAAAGATCTCTGCATAAACCCCCTGAGGGAACTGAGCCTGAGAGGCAGCCCTGATCCCACCTGAGAACCAGCAGATAAGCTTCCATTGAAGAGCAGTCAGGCCTGTCGCCAAAAGCCCTGAGGCTGGGGAGCAGCATTTGAATCCCAGACCCCAAGCACTAGATGGGTGGACCTAGACCTGGGGTGGAGAGGACTCTCAGAAGTCAAGTAACTGTCTGGGAGCATTTGAATCTCAGAACCCAAGCACTAGCTGGGCAGATCTGGGCCAGGGGGGGGAGAGGACTCTCAGAAGTCAAGTAACTCGTTGGAAAAATGCCCAGAAAAGAAAAAAAACTAAGATCATAGATGGTTATTTTCTTGAGAAGATGATTCCTCCATTCCTCTCTGACGACGAAGAAGAGATATGCTTACCATCAGGTAAAGACATAGGAGTCAAAGCCTCTGTATCCCAAATATCTGAAATAGATACCCCGTGGGCTCAGGCCATGGAGGAGCTCAAAAAGGATTTTGAAAATCAAGTCAGACAGGTGGAGGAAAAACTGGGAAAAGAAATGAGAGAGAAAAGCATGAAAAACGGGTGAATACCTTAATAAAGGAGGCCCAAAAAATGCTGAAGAAAATAGCACCTTGAAAAATAGGCTAACTCAATTGGCAAAAGAGGTTCAAAAAGCTAATGAGGAGAAGAATGCTTTCAAAAGCAGAATTAGCCAAGTGGAAAAAGAGGTGCAAAAGCTCACTGAAGAAAATTAGAATG
>CM053771.1:444669991-444703482 GCA_028658325.1 Potorous gilbertii | reverse complement strand
AAGAGAGGGCAGATTGGTGATATGGGTAATTAGAATGTCCAGTGTATTGGGGAGGGAGGAGGGGACAAATGGGGAGAAAATTTTGGAACCCAAAATCTTGTGAAAATGAATGTAAAAAGTTAAATAAATTTTTTTTAAAAAAACAAGAAAACAATTCTTTAAAAATTAGAATGCAGGAGATGTAAGCTAATGACTTTATGAACACACTAGAAGTTAAACAGCAAAACCAAAAGAATGGCAAAATAGAAAATAATGTGAAATATCTTATTAGAAAAACAACTGACCTGGAAAATAGATCCAGGAGCTACAACTTAAAAATTATGAGACTATCTGAAAGCAATAATCATAAAAAGAGCCTATCATCATCTTTCTTGAAATTTTCTAAGAAACCTTCCCTTATATTCTCAAATCAGAGGACAAAATAAATGTTGAAACAATCCACAGATCACCTCCTGAAAGAGTTCTGAAAACCAAAACTCATAGGAATATTGTAGCCAAATTTCAGAGTTCACCATTCAAGAAGAAAATATTGAAAAGAATTAGAAAGGAACAATTCAAGTATTGTGGAAATATAATCAGGCTAACACAAGATCTAACAGACTCTGCATTAAGGGATCAATGGGCTTGAAATATGATATTCCAGAAGTCAAAGTAACTAGGATTAAAACCAAGAATCACATACCAAGCAAAACAGTGTTACTTCAGGGAAAAAAATGGTCATTCATTGAAACAGAGAACTTTCAAGCATTCTTGTTGAAAAGAACATAATTGAATAGAAAACTTGACTTTCAAACACAACAATCAAGAGAGGCATTGAAAGGTAAACAGGAAAGAAAAATCAAAGGGGATTTTCTAAATTTAAACTACTTACATTCCTACATGGAAAAATAACACTTGTAACTCTTGAAACTTTTCTCAGTATTTGGGTAGATGGAGGGATTAGACACACACACACACACACACACACACACACACACACACACACACATACACACTGCACAGGGTGAGTTGAATAAGACGGGATGATATCTAAATAATAAACAAAATGGGGAAAAGTATCTGTCATAAAAGAGGAAAGAAAGCTTTTTCAACGGAGAAGATAAAGAATGTAAGTGTGAAGGGAAAAGTGAAGCTTATTCTCATCACTTTTGGCTTAAAGAGCAAATAACTTGCTCACTTAATTTGGTATAAAATCTATTTTGCACTGCAGAAAAGTAGGGGAGAAAGTGATAAGTGGGATGTAGGGGTTGATATAAAGGTGGGCAAATTGGAGTAGGGAGCAATTAGAAGTAAATGTTTTGGGGGAGTGACAAGGTCAAAAGAGAGAAGAAAATAAATAAGGGTCAGGATAGGATGGAGGGAAATATAGTTAATCTTAAACAACACTTAATTACAGAAGTCTTTTGCAAAACCACACATATATAGCCTATATTGAACTGCTTACCTTCTCAGTGGGGATGGTTATGGAGACAGGAAGGGAGAGAAGCTGGAACTCAAAATTTTATGAATGAATGTTAGAATTGTTTTTGTATACAACTGGAAAATAAGAAATACAGGTAATGGGATATAGTAATCTATTTTGCCCTACAAGAAAGGAGAGAAGATGGGGATAAGGGAAGGGATGGATGTGATAGAAGGGAGGACAGATTGCAGGAAAAGGTAATCAGAATGCATGGCATTTTGGAATGGGTGGAGGGGATTGATGGAGAGTAAAATAGGAACTCAAAATTTTGTGAAAATGAATGCTGAGAACGGAAAATAAATAAACACACATGAAAAAACTAAAACAAAGAAAAGGAATGGATCTAGAAATGGATAAAAATCAGAAAACATAAGAGTAATTGGAGCACCTGGAATCTATAAATAAAAAAAATCTTGATGCAATAATAGAAGAAATAATTTTTAAAATTGTCCTAATTTTTATTAACAAGAGGAAAAATAGAAATAGAAAAAATACACCAATCACCAACTGAAAGAGATCCTACAAGGAAAACTCACAGGAACATTATAACTAAATCCCCAAAGCTTCTAATCAAGGATAAAGTATTAAGAGCAACAAGAAAAAGAAATAAATGTGGTGGTGCCACAATTAGAATCACATGAAACTTAGTGTTTTTGAAACTCAAAGATCATAGGTCCTGGCATACTATATATAAAGAACAAAATAACTGAATCTCTTGCCAAAAATATCATACCCAGCAAAACTAAGTATAACTTTAAATAGAAAAAAAAATGGGCCTTTGGTATAATGTCAAACTTTCAGGACTCTGTTTAAAAGATAACAAAACCTGAACTCAGGGGAAGATTGAACATACAAGAGTCAAGAGAATTGCAAGGTACATACCAATGGCAATTGCATGGGATTCCAAAAGGTTAGAATGTTTATTTTTTATGTATGTAAAATGTAAAACCTATGTCTTAAGTTGTTACTGGTAATTATATAGCATAGGAGAAATTTTGAGATAGATCTGAGTATGATTTGATCATTAAATGTCTATCTATACAAATGAGGTACAAGAGGAAGATCAAATACAAATGAATTAGTTGAAGGGTGGGGAGACTGTTCATAGAAACATACTGTCATAGGGAAATAAGCCTAAGAGGGGAGAATGTATAGATGTACATGTATATACACCTGAAAGAGTATAACAGTATTCTAAATTTAAACAAGAAATAAAACTAAGGAGATAGGGAGGGGGAGAGGATAAAATAGGTATCTTTAGAGGGGAGGGTGAAGGAATAAGTTAAAAGGGGGATATAGAAGCCTCTTTAGACTTAAAGAAATGGGAGGATAAGGGAGGGAGCTTTGAAGGGGTGGGGGATGGAAGAGGTGAAAGGAGTGTACAAAAGATTTAGAAAATGGGAGGGTGAGGGAGGAATTACTGGAGGGGGGGTAAATTAAGTAATAGAAGGGCAAAATGGAAGGTAGAAATAAAGCAGAACAGTTAGGAGAAATAGGGGAAAATATATGCATAAGCATAAAACTAAGATTAGGACTAGAAGCTCTTAGGGAAAGTATATGCTTACATGTGTGTATATATGTATGCATAAATCAATACCTATGTATAAATATATCCTTGCCCAATTATAGCCTTGAGGTGGTGGGCAGAGGGGAGGAAGGGGGAAAAAGAACACAGTAAAAAGTGTAGAGCAGAGAGAAAAAGAAAGCCTACAAGGAAGTAAAGGAGAGATGGACAGCTTTCAAATTAATGCACAGTATTTAATATATAGATTTTTTTCTAACAATAAGTTATTGCTCTATATATTGCGTATTTTCCTATATTCTGTTTTCCACATGACATTTTTTGTTTTCTTGTTTTATATTTAAGATTTTATGTTTATTTTTCTTTTTTTTTATTATGTGTTTAGGTTTTAGTAGTTGTCTAAAATTTAGGTAATCATCAACCCTTCTTGACTTCAGATGAACCTCAGATCCCTTATGTATCTCAGTCTTTAATCCTAATCAAATATTACAATAACATTACAATCTTCCTCACCCTGAGGGGAACACCTAGAAATAGTCACTAACTGACTAAATGTCACTTACTGACAAGGACAAAAATCACATATGGTAAAAAGGTGCAAGATGAGTGATTTTGTACACCTATTGATAAGATATTTGAAGTCCCTAACTTCAGGAAAAAATATAATTTTTAGGGTGGTTTCATCTGAAGTCTTTGGAATATATTGGACCTGCAAACCTCATTCATCCATTCAGGTAATTAAAGTGGATAAAAGAATAAGGGAACTATTTTATTTTGAAGCACCTTTAGTATAGGAAATCAGGGTCCTTATTTATAAAGATGACTTTAAAATTCTTTGCCTTCTAAGAAGCTGAAATTTTAACATTTCATGTTGTTAATTACTCTTGTTAATTCAAATCACAGGTGTTAAGTGTGTATCTTAAAGGTTTGATTTTTAACACATCATTTATCCTTTAACATATCTACTCTATATTTGCTTCTAAACTAGGACACAGAATGTTGTTTACACTTATTTTAGAGGAAGAAAGCTTCTTTCAGAACTTTCTGTACTATTAACATTAATTGACCGACTTTGACTCTTGCATCATCAGAATTTAAATGATTATGTGGTGTATACATATTGACAAACATGAAAATATATGCATCATGTATTTACATGCATGTATGCATTATATGTGTGTGTGTATATATATTATACGTACATGCATATACATAATACACACATGAATTCTGAGGGTATAAATATTTGTGTGTATGTGTACATGCAAGCATCTACATAATGCATACCCATTTGCATATGTGCACATACTTACCCAGGCATGTATTTCACGTATAGAAGTTTATACATGTTAAACCATGCATACTTATAAGATTATTTTGTTATATTTAATTTACATGCATATAAGTGTATTCTTTATGTCTATGTTTTAGATATTTATTCATATTAGAGTGTTTTCTGAAGTATACATATATCAAATGACTTACTCAGGCTGAAACACAATATGCTACAGGTAACCACCAAGATACCAGGTATATGGCACCAAATCATCTCTTTGCAGATTATTTTTAAATGGATTCAAAATATATAGTTCTCTATTTGGCAAATAAATACTTCTTGGGAACTTCTCTAGAAAACAGTCGGTTTTATTTTTAAATTTCATGTTGCTTAATGAAGCAATTGACTCAAGAACCAACTAACTGGATAAACAATGTGTAAGAATGCATTTATATTTTTATATCTAGGTATTTATCTGAAATAAAGGGGAATATTTCAGACTTTTAAAAAGATAAGTAGAAATGTATCTCCTTCTGAATAGTTAATTGAAAAAGCTGTTATGGATTGCTTTATGGTTTCTATGAAGATAGCTCTTATTCTGTTTTTTCTTTTGATCCTTCCCTTTTGCTATTGAAAAGAAAGGGCAGAAAAGAGCTGTGAGTAGAAATCTACTTCAGGAACATTATATTACATCCATATATTTCTCTTTAAAAAATTCCCCTGGCACTTGCTGTTGAAAAAATTGGGAGATTGGAGAGAGGAGAAAAAGATGCCATGGATAGGTTTGGGAAATTACCTGAGGCACTTTCAGTGCCTACCTAATCTGATGTCTGAGGGACGAGCATAATCTCCTGGTGGATAAAGAGGCTATCCTCAGATAAAGTAGGAGAAATTTTAAGATTCTAATCAAGGTAGGGGTGGAAAATAAGGTTTTTTCTTTTCTTTTTGTTTAGAACAAACTAATGAAGGGTTAGTGAGAAAGTCTCAAATTTCAAGGTAATTTCTTTTACTTTAAAAGATTCCCTATGGCAAAGTTTAATGTATTTAATATTTAAATGTTTTAAGACTTATTTTGATATTTCTTAAATGGAGAAGTGTGACTTCTTCAAAATTTTAATCAAATATGCATAGAGGCCTTATGCAGTAGGAAATGTATAGAATGCTACACAGTCTGGATTCTGAATATTAACTCTTGACTTGTCAGCATTGTGATTCTCAGAAAGTCATTCAAATATTTAGATCTTAAGTTTCCTCATTTTTATAATGAGTGGGTCATGCTAGAGGACCTCTAAATTTCTTAGATAGATAGATAGATGTAGATATATACATAACTAACTTTATTGACAAAAATGTTATGCTAATATGGCAAAATGAATAATAAGGAATTATTTCATGTGCTACAATTTCATTAATGGAAAGCATGCATGCATGCTTGTTTTAACTAGACTCTGTAGTATTTGCCAATATGTAGATATCAATTCAACATAGGAAAAGAGACTTTTGTATGAACATTTCAATACAATCAGCACTTGATTCATACATAAGAACATTTAAATTCTTTATTTGTTTTTGATAGAATAGGAGTACTGAAAGGTGTACTGTAAAACAAAAGCAGTATTTCTGGAAATAAGCGTGTTAGTGAACTTTTTTGATTTAACTAACAGTGGTTCTTATCTTTTGAAAAACTGGATAAGAATAATTTTCTATATTATATGAAGTATCATAGGCTTGTTCTTATCACTACTCAAGTCTTCTTTCAAAGGTAATTGTAACTGCCCTCCTTTGTAGGTCAAATGCAGTCAGTGGATTTTTTTTCACTATTTCTAGAAATAAATGAAGTCAATTTAGCAATACAAAAGAAAATCTCAGCAATATATTAATAATTTTGTATTGATTCAACTTCAAACTGACATTCATGGAGTTAAAATTGTACTTTAAATCAAATGATAACAGTTAACTACTAGTTTATGCCCATGCATGTGAGAAGATGGAGGGCGGTCATTGATTTTCATTCAAAGACACCAGCTGGTGACCTTGGGATAGAAATACCATGACATGCTCATTTTAAAATAGTAAGAGAAAAATATATAAACTTTTACACTTACAATTTGTTTATAAGTATAAACTTATATTATGGAGGTCATGCAATTAATTTGCCCACTTCCTCCATGACATAAAAAGTCTCAAACAAAATAACGCCATATATACTGAGATATAGCTCATTTGAACATGACATAACTCATTTTAAGCATACTGTAACTCATGCTTACACAAATGCAAATAATTTTGAACTTGGAGAATCCATTTAGATATAGTAGTACTTAGAGCTAGAAGTGACCTTACAAGTTAGACTTCAAATCTATAAAATGATAAAAACATAAGTATAGTCATACTTACAACAATTATAAATTTTATGGAGCAATTTCTTGATAACAAAAGGTATATAGTAATGTATGATTATTCCTATTCATCAATTATAATAATTGCATTATAGGTTGGTTATGTACTGATCACATATCAAAATGGGAGGAGTTAAGACTCAAAGACTAGAGATAATCTAGACAAAAAGAAAAACTGGAGTAGGCCCATCCCCATTATGAGTAGAAAGAGACTGAAAAAAATAAAGTGACAGATTAGAGAACTATTGCAGACATGGAAAGAACAGAACTTTTCTGTAATTGTTGCAAAGTTATAGTCAAATATGGTTGTCTGACAGCCTTGATAATTGAAATGATAATGGTGTCATCAACAGAAATAGACAAGTTAATTCAACTTAGGCCTGGAAAAGTCCTTAGAAACTGATTTTCTTTTTCTTATGACTACTCCAAGAAAATAATGCACATCTTCTTTCCACTAAGAGGTCTTCCTGGCCTATCGGCGTGGTCTTGGTATCGACCCTATTGGTAGAAAATTAATCACCTCAACGATTACAAAAATCTACTGTTTTATAAAGCCAAGGACTTCAGCTTCTGGGATAAGAACTCACTGTTTGACAAAAATTGCTGGTAAAACTGGATAAAAATGTGGCAGAAATCAGGAGTAGACCAACGCTTGACACCATACACAAGAATAAAGTGCAAATTGGTACATGATCTAGGTATAACGGCTGATACTATGAACCAATTAGGGGGAGTAAGAAATAAATCATTAGTCAGATTTATGGAGAATTGAGAAATTTATGACCAAGCAAGAGATAGAATATTGTGAAATGCAAAATAGATAATTTTGATTATATTAAAGTGAAAAGTTGCTGCAAAAGTTTTTGTGGCCAAGATTAGGGAGGAAGCAGACACTTGGGAAAGAATGTGTACAACTAGTGTCTGTGATAAAGACCTCATTTCTAAAATACATAGAGAACTGAGTCAAATTTACAGTAACACAAATTATTCCACAATTGATAAGTGTTCAAAGGATATGAACATGCAATTTTGAGAGGAGGCAATTAAAGTTGTCATAATCATATGAAAATACAAGCTAAATCACTATTGATTAGAGAGATGCAAATCAAAATAACTCTGAGGTCCCATATTGCACCTATTATATTTGTTAACATGACAAAATAGGAAGATAATATGTGTTGAAGAACATGTGGGAGAGTTGGAATACTAATTCATTGCTGGTGAAGCTGTAAGCTGATCCAACCATTCTAGAGAGGAAATTGGAACTATTCCAAAAGCGCTATAAAAATGGACAAACCTTTTGACCCAGCACTATGACTTCTAGGATTATATTCGAAAGAGATCATAAAAATGGGAAAAGGACTCATATGTACAAAAATGTATATAGTAGCTCTTTTTGTAGTGCTTAAAAACTGAAAATTGAGGGGATAGTCATCGATTGGGAAGTGGCTGAACAAGTTGCAGTGTATGAATGTAAGGTAATACTATTATGTTATAAGAAATGACACAGGTGAACTTCAAAAAAACTTGGAAAGTCTTACCTTGACTGATGCTCAGTGAAATGAGCAGAACCAAGAGAACGTTATACACAGTTACAGTCAAAATGTAGGAGAACTGTTTCTGATAGACTTAATCTTTCACAACAATGCTAGAAACCAAAACATTTGTGAAGGACTCTTGATGCAAAATGCCATTCACATGCAGACAAAGAAGTATAGAATCAGATTGCAAAATAAAGTATACTATTTTCTCTTATGTTTTGTTTTGTTTTTTTCTCATTTATTCATTTATACCAAAACAATATGTAATCTTATGGAGTACTCTAAACATATCTTCAAGTTTTAAATGCTACCTTCATGGCTAGCAGTATTTTCCTAAAATTCACATACCAGTTTCAAAGAGAGAATGAGAAGTTCTGTGAAAAATAAATGTGGAACCTAAATGCATTGTCAAGGTGGAAATAAAGGTGTCCAGTTTAGGAGAATTTTTCCACCAAGTTAATAGAAATACATATTTCCAGAAGAAAGGTTTTCATATATGTTCAACATTAGTTTCAGGGCTATGAGAAACCATCTTGTGAATTACATAAATTAGAAGATTATAATGTAATAGCTTTGGGAATTGAAGAAGATACTGAAGAATATCTTGTGAGATAAATTCAACTGTGTTAAACATTGTGAAAGCAGAGTCTGGGCTCTCAACATGCTCATAATCTAATAGGAGGAGAAGACAGACAATAAACAAACAGTTATGTCCAAATATAGACACAAATATAAATACAAACACATGTGTGCACATATATACAAATATAGATTATAACAAACATACATATACACATATATGCATATATACATGTATGTTGCCACAAATATTGTGCATATTTACATACATATACACCCAAATATACCTCTCACTACCTCTCTCTCTAGATTCAATGAGAAAGCACTAAGCTTAAAAGAGATCAAGAAAATGTTTTTGTGTAAGGTTAGGTTTTATCTGAGGCTTAGATAATAGAGAAGACTAGAGGTGAAGAATGGAAGAAGACAATTCCAGGCATGAGTGAAAGTCATGGGAATGCGTGAAGTATTAAGACACAGTCCTGTGTATATGAAATGGCAAGGAGGGTAGTATGATTGTGTCTTAGAATACTTGGAGGAGAGTAAGTCATAAGAAACGTTGAAAGGCTGAAAGTTCCAAAGTTAGGAAGGGCTTTAAAAGCAAAAAATTGGATGTCATATTTGATAGAATATATGTCCCTTTATGAAGGGATTATTTGTCACTTAATTTTTTTTTTACTACCAATGGTGGAAGGGCTCTCTCTCTCTCTCTCTCTCTCTCTCTCTCTCTCTCTCTCTCTCTCTCTCTCTCTCTCTTTCTCTCTCTTTTTACTATGTGGTATGTGCTCTACTAAGAAAATTACAAATATTATATTTTATTCTCATGGCAACCCTGCATTCTAGGTGCAATATTATAGTTGAGAAAACAAAAACAAACAGAGATTAAGTGTCTTCCCTATGGTCACATAGATAAGACTGTCTGGGATAGATATGAACCCACATTTTCCTGATTCCTGATCTAGCCCACTATCCCCTGAGCTGCCTGACTGTGTCTAACTTGCATGGTGCATATTTTTGGTTTTGCTATTCAGTTGTTTCAGTCATGTTTTACTCTTTGATTCCCTATTTGTTGTTTTCTGTGCAACAATAATGGAATTGTTTGCCATTTATTTCCTTAGATCATTTTACAGATGAGGAAAGTGAGACAAACAGAGATAAGGGACTTGGCCACAGTTACACAGCTATTAAGTGGCTGAGGCCAAATGTGAATTCAAGTCTTCTTGACTCCAGGCTTGTCATTATATGCACTGCACCACCTAACTTTCCTTACAGCATGCATAGTAGGTGCTTATTACATTCTTATTATATTGGGTTGGACTGAATATAGACTTCATAATTTGAATCATTAGAGCACGTTGGTTACATCAGGGAATCAGGACAAGCTCTCAAAAAGGTCATAGAATACTTCATAATAGAGTTATTTCCTTTCTGGAGTCAGCATATCCATTGTTTAAAGGTTTAATCATGAAAGATAGTATCAAAAAGTCTCCAAAAATTTTAAATAGAAGGCTTTAAAATTTGTTAACAGGGATTCAGCACCTTCAGGGACAGTTCATGGTTTTCAGTTGACCCTATTATGCATAATTCTAAAAAGGCTACTTCTGTATTTCTGTAACACATTTCTTCAGGCCAGAGATTGAAAATAATTTTCACTAGGCAATGAACCCAGAAGGATGTACTCCCAATTAAAAAGAGTTCTTGATAGTTTCAATCGAGGTACTTACACCAGCATTATTTTGGGGCATGAAAGGAAAATTGGGAAGTAAGCAGATTAACAAAATGGAAAGTGCAAGCAATGAAAGAACTGTCAGAACTAGTGATGGCATAAAAATAAACAAATGAATGAACAGATAAATAAATAAATCGGTGAAGTCCTGGGATTTAAGTCCTGAAGAAAGACAATGCTCAAACTGCAGGGAGAAAAATGGAGAAAGGGATGAAATCAGTATTTATATGATGCTTACTATGCTTTAGGCACCGTGTTATGCATTTTGCAAGTATTATTTCATTTGATCCTTACAACAACTCTATCAGATAGGAACCATTATTATCTCCATGTTATAATTGAAGAAACTGAGGCATTTAGAGTATAAGTGTCTTGTCTATGGTCACACAGTTAGTAAATATCTGAGGCTAGATTGAACTTGTATTCCTGGCTATGGGCCTGACATTCTATTGTCCATGGTGTCATCTAGTTCCCTTGAAAAGAGAGCTGAGTCTTACTTTAGGAGTTCACTGAACAACATATTTATTTTATCCTACTGTAAGTTGAACCAGACTGTATTTTTTAACCAGATTTACCCCTTATTCCATCAAACTGTTTTCCTGTTTCTGATGACATCTCTGTGAAATATTTGGAGGTACTAGGCAGGAATCAGGGAAGCCACAGGACCTAGCACTTAAAAGAATCCCAAGGATAATCCACTTCAACTTCATCATTTTATTAATGAAGTAACTGAAGCCACATAATTGAAGTAGATCATCTATGTTTCAAGGAAAGGAAGGAAAAAACAAAATAAAACTATGTGTCCCTAAAACCAAGTCCAGGGGAGAAATTATCCAGGAAAAGGAAGTGATCAACTTTATAAAATACTGTGAAAGGGTTAAGATTTTAAAGATTAAAAAACAATGGTAGCATTGTTTTAGGCAATTAAATTATTGTTAGGCATTGGAACCAAGAGAGTGGCATTAAAACAGGGACCTGTCTGAGCTTTCCCCCCAAAACCATCAAAATACTTGTAAAAATGACTAAACAAATTCTAGAGCAACAGAAGCCACAAAATGAGAGAGTGAAACAGATTTCCAGCGCAAGAAAATCTTGATGGCTGACAGCAAGGATCTATTGACTCAGGCTCAGAGCACAGTGGAGTGCATCATGGGCCTCACCAGCACAAGTAGGACTAGTGCAGGCCTTAGGGCAGCTGTAGAGGTGTCCAGACTTTCAACCCACAAATGTCAAAGAGAGTTTCAAAGATCAGTGGGACAGTTATGTACATGTACATATATTCATATATGTATTTACATATATTTGTGTGCATATATATGTGCACACACATACAGACATGTATGTGTGTATATATGTACTTATACATGTGTATACATGCACACAAAAGGTAAGCTGAATATGAAGGGAGGATACCTAAAAAATAAAATTAAGTGTTGATAGGAATATACTGGGAGAAAGAGAAAGGGAGAGGTGGAATGTATAAAAGAGACAAGGAACTTTTAAAACAGAGTGGAAGAGGGAATTAGTGAGACACATTTTCATTGGATTTGACTTAAGAAAAGAATAACACATCTTCAATTGGGTATGGAAATCTATCTTGCCCTGCAGGAAAGCAGGCAGAGGGGAATGGAGTGGAAGTTTGGTAGAGGGTATGGCAGATTGTAGGAAAGGATTATTACAAGCAAACTTATTGGGAGCAGATAAGGGAGGGAATGGAGTAAATGGAGGGCAGGATAGGATAGAAGGAAATGTGGTTGGTCTTTTGCAACATGAATATTACAGAGGTGTTTTGCATGCCTACACAAATATGACTGTCATTGAATTGAATAAATGTTAAAATGGTTTATTTGCATGCAGAAGGGAACTAAGTAATACAGGCAAAAGGGTGTAGAAATATATCTTGCCCTACAGGAAAATAGAGGAGAGGGAGAGGGGAGCAGGAGTTATAGAGGGGAGGGTAGAATGAGGAAAGGGTTGGTTCAGGTGCTCTCTGTCTTGGTGTGGGGAAGGGGAGAGATGGGGAGAAAATTTGAAATTGAAAACCTTGTGGAAGTGAATGTTGAAAACTGAAAACAAATTATTTAAAAAAAAGCACAAAATAGTTATTGCTGGTATTTTCAGAGAACAGTTTTTATCAAGTGATGGGGATGAAGTCCAATTTACAGTGAATATAACCAAAGTTATGTTATGGTGTATTTGAAAGAATGATCTCTGAGATACACCAACAGTAATTAAAAGAATCAGTATGTTTTAAGGCCTAACAAATCAGACTGGAGTTTGGAAAACTGAAGTTTAAGTCTTACTGGTTATAGATAAGGGTAAGTCATTATGGGAAGGTGACTTACTGTTAGTCCAACAAAAATCTTTCTAAGGCTGTTGTAGAATCACTATGGATACTCAATTTGTGAGTAGAGTCTCCTATACCAGCAAAACCAACTGTATATTTCAGAAAACAATAAAGGATGGAAAGATAGATAAATAAACAAATGAGCAGATAGATCAATAGATAGATTGATTATATATATATATATATATATACACATACATTCACATAATGATAAAAATACTAATTCACATACATGTACAGTACTTTGTTATTTTCAAAACATTGTCCTCTCCCTAGAATGCTTAGAAAAAATTTTGATTTTTTTTAGCGATGAAGAAATTGAGACTATTATTGTAATGTCTAATAATATTCACAGGTTATAATATAGTCAGAAATTACATCATTTGTTAATAAGATTTCAAGGTGAAATAAAAGTCTTCACGATTGAAGTGAATGCTTAAAGGTTAATGCTCTCTTAATTGTGTCAGTCCTTCATTCTTTCAAGCAATAAAAATACCAAATATCCGCATGCCTCTTTATATTCACTCTCTTCATGTGATAATAACTAAATAGTTGAATTCTGTTGCTCTCATTCAAAGAAAATTGTTTAATTGTAAAAGAACATAAATTTCTTATTGAAATATTTGATAACTAAAATATGGATATCCCAGGGTAATAGGAAGTTTCAATGAGATTAATACTTTGTCAATGTAGAAATGTCAACAAATGACCTCAAGTTAATAAGAATGATTCAAACAATTGCAAAAAGATACCCAAGTAAAGGGGAAGGGTGAGTGCCATCATAAAAATGAAAGCTATCTAATGGTAAAACAAAACAAAAACAAACTTGACTGATGGAGAGGAGAAAATGATAGATCTTTTCATCATGAGATAGGAAATGATTATGAAATCTACAATCTTGTAGTGCTAAAGGAAGAATGAGAAGATGAGTTGAAAATAAGATCGTTTTTGATTGAGACATATCCCTAAGACAGTCACACCTCCTTCTAAAGGAACAAAGAAACTTTGATCTAAAACTTAGAGGAACTAGAGAAGTTGAGGTTTACTTACAGAACTAAAGCCTTTGAGATGAAATACTTAATCCCTTCCTTTCTTTCAAGCAATAAATGTCTTTTGTGAAACATACTCTCAGAGAAGAAAGATATAAATGGGGAGAGGAGAAGGATAGGGTAATGGTTACTACATCCATTTCAAACCTGAAGCTCAAGTGAAGGGATGAAAATTGCTGTAATTTCTCAAAGAGTTTGGGAGGGGAGAGTAGAAAGAAAAATAAAGCTGCCACAAAAGAGGGTAGAATGTGTAACAGAAAGAAACAATTTCCTTTGAGGGGCAAATGGTTACTTCTGAAGTGCTTCTATGGGAGAGGTGAGTATCTGTGATGGAAAATGGGGAACTGTAATATATAATGCACATCGAAAATGATTGACCACTACTTACACTAGCTGATGAAATGAAATAACCAATTAGACATATACTTCTCAGTGCTAGCAATCAAATTTTATCCATCATATAAAAGCAGAATAAATAGTTTATATCATTTGCTAAACAATATAAACATAAAATGCACTATGAACAAACCACGACAACACATACATACATATAAACATATGTTTGTGTATGTGTATATAGAGAGATATGGATATACTTATATATCCTTAGCTAGCTGCACCCACATCTATTTATTCATAGATCTATCATCTATCATCTACCTATCTATCTATCTCTCTATCTATTCATCTGTCTGTCTATCCATATATCAACAAATATATGTAGAAATCCTTTTAGTCATTTTTATGCAAAAGTGAGTCAATAATAAAAAAGAGTCTCATATATGCAAAAAATGTTTACAGTAGAACTATAGTTATGTAGTGAATTTTTTTCAGTAGCAAAGACAAAATACCAATTAGATATACATTGATTGGAAAAAGTTAAATATTTCTGGTATAAAAATTTGAGCAAATATTAATGTCTTATATGAAATAATGAATCTGATTACAACAGAGAAGAATGGGCTAAAAATGAAGTAAAGGGAACCATGTATTCAACAATTAAAAAATTTGAAATGAAAAAAAAGCAGCAAAATAATCAAAATTGAATGCATGAAGTTTGAACAGATAAACAGATAAATCTATATAGATGAAGATATCCGAACCTATAGATCTGTGAATGTATTCATTTATATGCATATATGTGTGAAAAGTGAGTGAAAATGCTGAATATGTCATTTTTTCAATGCGATAGTTATTTTTGAATATGTTAGAATATTTTTTTATTTAAATTAGTATTTTATAGGAAGGGGAGCATTAAAGACTTATTGGGAAATACAAGTTAAATAACAAGAGCAGGATCCAAATTTTATTGTAAAAATAAGGGAAAACTAAATTCAAATATCATGAAGGTCAAAACAATAGATATTTACCAGAGACAAGACAGAAAAGCTGTGAAAGGGACAAAATTGAGATGAAAAACGATTCATGTTTCAAGTGTAAGTGTAATGAGAAAAGCTTTAGACCTATTGAAAGAAATGGTAAATTCATCAAATGGTTTTGATTCTAACAGAAAAGTAGGCAAAACTGAAAAAAATATATTCCATGAGAATGAAGGGTAGGGAGGATTGTAGTACTGAGTTTAAACTAGAGAGTGAAAAGCATTTGGAAGAATAATTAAGAAGCTGTATACAAACATACATACACACATATATGCATGTGTGTATGTACGTATACATATACATACATATTTAATTGTGAAATAAATAATGGATTAAAATAATGTGTTTGAAAGGAATATACTGTTTAAATTTTTTTTTAAAAAGTTGCTTTGTTCACGTGAAAAAGTAGCAAAATGGAATAGATTGGGGCTCTCCCGTGGACCACTGTCCTCTTGGAGGAGGAACATGTAGATCAATGAAGCTATGAGTTATGCTGTTCTAAGTTACTATTGCCTGTAATAGTGCAGAGTTCTGAGCAAAGCTGATCCACTAGAGAATGAAATTGCAGGCCAATCCAGTTTATTGGCCAAGAAAATTCCACAGACGGTATTAAAATGTTAAAAGGTATAATGTCAGAAAATGAGAAAGAAAACTCTTTAAGAAAATTACAAATATCAAGAAAATGATTCATGGTAAAACAGGCATAATAAAAGGCAAAAATGGTAGAGACTAAACAGAAGTAATAGAGATGAAAAAGAAGTGGCAAGAACACCGAGGAAAAAGTATTCAAGAAAGATCTTAATGTCACCAATAACCACAATATTTTAGAGTCAGACATACTGGAGAATGAAGTCAAGCGAGTCTTAGAAAGCAATGCAAACAATAAAGGTTATGAAAATTATAGAAATCCAACTAAGACAGTTAAAACACGAAAACATGATGCTATTAAAGTACTTCACTCAGTATATAGTAAATTGAAAACTCAACAGTAGCCACTAAATTGTAAAAGATCCATTTATGCCCCAATCCTAAAGAAAGACAAGGCTAAAGAATATTCAGATCACCAGGCATTTGTGCTCATTTCACATACCATCAAAGTCTTGCTTAAGATTCTGTAAGCAAGGTTTCAGTAATATGTGAAAGCACAAATTGCCAGAAGATCAGACCAGTTTTCAAAGAGGCACAGGAACTGGAAACCAAATTGCCAACATCTGCTAGATTAAGAAGAAAGAAAAAAAGTTTCAGAAACTGCATCCAAACATTTACTACTATTTCATTAACTACACTAAAGCCTTTCATTGTGGATAACAATAAAATGTGACAAGTCCTCAAAAAGACAGGAGTATCATCTTACTTGTCTCCCGAGTAACCTCTATGAGGTGCAAGAAGCAACGGAAGTGAACATGGAATAAATGATTGGTTTAACAGTGGGAAAGGAGTGAGACAAGGCTATATATTTTAATTTTAATTATTTAATTTCTAAGCAGAATATATCATACTAATTGCCAGACTGGATGATTTAAGAGCTGGAATTAAGATTTCTCTGAGAAATATCACCAATTTCAGATATGTGTATGATACCACTCTCATGGCAGGAAAAAAGAGAAATAAAGAAGCCTCTTCATAAGGGTGGAAAAGGAGAGTATAAAAGTTGGCTCAAAGCTTAATAACAACAAAAAGTTAAATTCTTGGCAATGGGCTCCATACCTTACTGGCAAGTAGAAGTAAAAGGGATGAAAATAGTGTCAGATTTTTTTTCCCCTTGTGCTCAAAGATCACTGCAACCAGAGCCATAAAATTAACACACTTGTTGCTTGGCATCCCCCAGCAATAAAAAACGGAGACATCATCTTGACCACAAACTCTGCAAAGTCAAAGCAATTATTTTTCCAGTAGTAATTTAAATCTGTGAATGGTGGTTTCTAGATAGAACTGAATGATAGAGATTTAATGCTTTTGATTTGTTGTGCTGGAGAAGATTGTTGAGAATCCCTTGGATAGCAAAGAGATAAACTCAGTCAATACTTAAAAAAATGTTTCAACCTGTTCGCTGGAAGGTCAAAAAGTGAAGGTGAAACTTAAATACTTTGGCCACACACTGGAAAGACCTTGATGCTGGGAAAATTGAAAGAAAAAGGAAAAGAATATGACTAGGGATCAGATGGAGAAATAGTTTGATGGGAAAAATGAACATGACCTTGGACAGACTTGAGGAGATAATGGAGGATAGAAGTGCCTGATGTGCTATAGTCTATGGGGTCAAAAGAATTAATCATGACTCAATAACTCAACAACAACAACAAGTTTGGCAATCAAAATATCTGGGTTATAATGTTTGCCCAAATAGTAACTAAAATTGTCACCGTGAGAAAATCACTTAATTCTCTCCAAAACTTCATTTCATTCAGCTCCAAAATAAAGTGAATGGATGATGTTATTTCTAAAGTTTTCTTGAGAACTAACGTGATTCAAGACATTGATCATGTATTTCTACTACTCTTAAATTGCTTTCTTTGGTAAAATTAAGAGAATTTCCTAGTCATTTTATTTTGACTATTGGAATTACCATCTCCCATATGATCTAAAAGAAAGAATTTCTTTGTAACATAAGATATCTGTAGCTATTTGAATAACTTGGTATTCTATGTGTTTAAATACATTTTAAAACATATTATTTGTTATAAATCCATTCTGAATTTACCTTTGTGTCTGAGTGTGCAAATCTAGTATTGTTTTCTAAAATAAGACATTCTAGAATTCAGTGTTGACTCTCCTTTCAATATTGCAAATATCTGAAGGCGATATCATCAGAATGATCCTATTTCTCTTTGTGAAACATTTGAGTTCCCATAAATTAAGAACGTTAGAAATTAGCATGAATGGCAATTAATTTGTAACTTGATATGAAAAACTTCTACTTGGCATGAAATTGAATTGTCATGCATAAAGTAAATAAATAAATAAATAAATAATAAGTAGTATCTGTAGGGAAAGACTTAATCTTTCCACTAGAGGATGAAATTGCAGGCCAATCCAGTTTATTGGCCAAGAAAGTTCCACAGACGGTATTAAAATGTTAAAAGGTATAATGTCAGAAAATGAGAAAGAAAACTCTTTAAGAAAATTACAAATATCAAGAAAATGATTCACGGTAAAACAGGCATAATAAAAGGCAAGGATTTTATGGTTATTACTTTTGTCTCTCAATATAAATGAGCAATATTCATCTGGAAATTATTATTGAAATATATATATATATATAAAATTATATTGTGTTATAATTCTCATTACTGCACATAAATGTTTATATTCATCTTAAATTACATAGTTTCTAAAAATAGGGGCTTTATTTTTCATTGAATAAAATTACTAGAAAAAAATTGCTGATTTGAACAAAGCATAACAGCACTAGATTTAAAACATGCATTTATATACCTGGTTCCATGAGGTAGGCATAGTGTAACATTCAGAATTATATATATGTGAAATATTGGATTTTATCCTCTGTTTCTGTTTCAAAAATCTTCTCTTTAATAATATGACTCTCAATCTGATATTTTAGTTCTTATTATTTCTCAACTGTTTTAAGCTTCTGCCATGTAATAAATAAGAAATGTTTTAAGCAGTAACATAAGATACTTTAGAAGCTTATCATTTCTCTTATGTGTATATTACAAGGTGGAAAAGAATCAAAATGCACCTTTTGAAGGACATAGATTTTTAATGGTTGAAAAGATTAGACATTTCTGACACAAGCCTCCAATTATTTTGATAAATAATTGTCTAAGACTAGCTCTGTACAGCTAACCATTCATTTATTAATTTTATTTTTAAAAGATGGTTTGCTTAAATTAAGAAATGGTGAATCCTTAGTATTACAAAGTTTTTCTTACTGTATGATGAAATAGAGATCACTGTACTTCAGAGTGACTTTGTGCTTACCTTTTCTAGAGGTCATGAAAGACTCATTACCGTTATCAGCATCAATTATATTAATAGGCAATACCTTTATCCTTCCTTTTCATGTGCCCTAGAGAATTAATCTAAGCAGTAAGCTTTCTTTAAAATTAATGGAAGTTCAAATATAAGACCAGTTCCTTTAAAATATATCTAAAAATGGTAAAAAAGAAAGTTTCCTGCTGAAGAGTAAAAACTAAACTGTGCAAATTTAAATATTGCTTTCAGAATTGAATTTCTGTCATTGAATACTTTAATTGTTTTTACTCTCTTTCCTTTTTAATTGTATTTTATTTTTCTCAAGTTAGACGTCAAGACAATTTTTAACAGTCACTTTTACAAGATTTTGAGTTCCAAATTTTTCTTCCTCCCTTTTCCCAAAATGATAAGCCATTTGAAATAGATTAGGATACATTTGGTATACTGTAAGACATATTTCAATTTTAGTCACAGTTGCGAAAGAAGAAATATATCAAAAGCAAAAAGAATGTAAAAGAATAAAGTAAGTAATATAAAGTATGCCTTGATCTTCCTTCAGAATTCATCTGCTGTCATCTGGATTCAAATAGAATTTTCATTTATGAGTCCTTTGTACTTGTGTTGGATCCTTGTGTTGTTCAGAAGAGCTAAGTCAATAGTTGATCATCATATAATGTTGCTGATACTTTGTACAATGTTTTCCTGGTTTTTCACAAGTCTTTCCAGATTTTTCTGAAATCTACATGTTCATCAATTTTTTTTAAATTTTGCATTAATATTCCATTACATTCATATACCCCAACTTGTTCAGTCATTCCCCAGCTCATGGGTATTCTCTCAGTTTCCAATATTTTGCTACTATAAAAAGGGATGCTATGAATGCTTTGGCACATGAAGGTGCAAAGACCAAGCAGTGGTATTGCTGGATTAAAGGTTATCCACAGTTTGGTTGCCCTTTGAGCATAGTTCCAAATTGTTCTCCAGAGTAATTGGATCTGTTCACATGTCCCAGTTTGCCCACATCCTCATCAACATTTAATCATTTTCCTGTTTGGTCACATTAGCCAATCTGATATGTATAAGGCAATATCCCACAGTTATATTAATTTGCATTTCTCTAATCAAAAATGATTTAGAGCACATCTTCATGTGCCTATTCATAACTTTGATTTCTTCATCTAACTTGTTCCTATCCTTTGACTTTTTCCAAATTTGGAAACAGCTTAAATTTTTATAAAATTGACTTATTTCTCTATATATTTTAGAAGTGAGGACTTTATCAGAAACACTGGCTGTAAAGATTATTTTCCACTTTCTGTTTTTCTTCTAATCTTGGTTATATTGGTTTTGTTTGTGCAAAAGCTTTTTAATACAATGAAAATTATCTATTTTTCATTTTGTAATATTTTCTGTCTCTTGTTGACTCATGAACTTGTAACTCACTTACCTTTTTTAAAAATTTGGAAGCTGTACCACTTGGTGCAAATATATTTAGCACTGATATCACTTCATTGTCTATAGTATCTTATAGCAGAATGTTTCCTTCCTTATCTCTTTTAATTAGTTCCATTTTTTGTTTTGATTTGTCTAAGATCAGGATTTCTAACTCTAATTTAATTTGCTTCACCTGAAGTATAATACATTCTATTCTAGCCCTTTACTTTTATTCCGTGTATATCTCCCTGTTTCAAATGTGTTTCTTATAAACACCATATTGTAGGATTGTGGTTTTTGATCCACTCTGCTATCTACTTCCATTTTCTGGAATAGTTTATACCATTCACCTTACCTGTTATGATTATTAGCTCTGTATTTCCCTCCATTCTATTTTTTCTCCTTTTTTTCCCTCTCTCCTTTTGTCCTTTCCCTCTTCAGTGTTTTGCTTCTGTCTACCACCTCCTCAGGCCTGTCCTCTCTCGTCAGTCAGTCTTCTAACCTTTATTTAATTCCTTCTCCTTCTACTTTCCTGTTGGGTGAGATAGATAACTATATTGAACTGATTGTGCATATAATTCCTTCTTTGAGCCCATATTGATGAAAATAAGGTTCAAGTGATTCCCATTGTCAACCATCTATAGTGTTTTGCTTCTAGAAACCTCTTCTCCTGATCTGCCCTCCTTTCTATCAGTCCCCACTTCCCCTTTACTTAATTGTCCTCCCCTCCTGCTTCTCTGTTTGGCAAGATAGTTTTCTGTATTCATCTGATTGTGTATATCATTCACTCTTTCAGCCAATACTGATCAGAGCAAGGTTCAAGTAAAGCCCATAATGCCCCCCTCCCATCTTCTTCTTTGCTGTAATGTTTTTCTCAACTCTTTGTGTGAAATAATTTACTCCATTATACCTGTCTCTTTTTTATGCACTCATTTTACTGCTCTTTCTCATTGCTTATTGTTTTGTCATTCTCTCTAATGCACCTTATAACCATATCCTTTGTCTGCATTTATTCCTTCTATCTGTACTGTTAGTGACTTGATTTTTAAGGGTTATAAGTGTCATCTTCTATTGAATCCCTTCTGGGATTTCCCCCCTCTTTTACCCATTTGTGCATCTCTTAGCTCTTGATATTGGTTGTAAAAAAATTGGTTTAGTTCTGTTCTCCTTATAAAAGGCTTGATATCTTTCTATTTTGTTGAATGACCATTTTCCCTCTGTATATATTAAATTTAATTTTTCCAGGCAGATGATTATTGGTTGTAGTCCTAGCTCCTTTGCCCTTCAGAATACTATGTTCCATAAACTACAATCCTTTAATGTTACAACTGCCAAGTCCTTTGTGATCCTTGTGACTGCCTTTTGTTGAACTGTTTCTTTCTGGTCACTTACAGTATATGTCCTTGATGTGATAGTTCTGAATTTTTACTATAATATCCCTCAAGGTATTCATTTGCAATCTTTTTCCTGAGATGATTGGTAGAGTCTTTCAATGTCTGCTTTGCTCTCAGATTCTAGAATATAAGGGAAGTTTTCCTCGATAATTTCTTAAATGATGCTGTCCAGGTCCTCCTTTTGATTCTGACTTTCAGGTAGTACAATGATTCTGATTTTGTCTATCTTGGATCTATTATCCAGGTCAGTAATTTTTCTCATAAGATGTTCTGCATTTTCTTCCATTTTTTTCATTCTCTTGAATTTGTTTGATTGATTCATGATCTCTCACAAAGTCATTATTTTCTATTTGCCTGATTCTAACTTTTAAGGTGTTGTTTTCCTCAATAAGCTTTTGGACTTCATTTTCCATTTGACCTGTTGTACTTTCTAAGGATGTCTAGGACAGAACTAACCTTAGCTGCATGCCAGTATCCTTTTATTCAGTTCTTTTGTATTCCCATATATGCTGCTACTTGTTCAAATTCTTTGCATTTTTTCATTTATCTAGCTGAAAGAAGCACAATGTCATACAACTCTAGGTAAATGATATATTTGATTTCCTCCACTAGCTCTTCAAGGGGTATGACAAGTGAATGGGAAGATTTATATTGTGCTACTCTTCACCACCACAGAATCTTGATGTTAGAGCGGGGTTAGAATACGCTGTCTGATACTATAAGAACAGTAAGGAAATTGCTGAATAGATGTAATAGACAAGGGTTCCTGTTTTCAAATGAGTTGATCTATATGAATATGGTAGTTGGTAAAGATGAGGGTACTGAGGAAGTACTATATTCTCCTTAAGTTGTGTCAATAAGAGTTAAAGTCCCTATTATATTCCAAGAACTGTGTTGTGTGGGTAGTTTGGGCAACCAATATAGTTAGTATTTAAATATCATGTACATGTAATTTCCATGAGTCATCAACACTTTTCATTTCATAGCCCATTTATATCACTTCGTAGTTGGCTTTAAAAAGTTTCAATAACTATAAAATTTAACACATTTTCTCCTAGAACCCTTGCCAATCCATGCATACACACATACATGCATGTGCACACACAGAAAAAAACCATCGGTTTCATCAAAATTTATCTTAGAAGCACTTTGATATTGTGAAAAGAGTACTGAACCTGTAGTTAGATCAAGGCCCATTGTGATAACTAGTGACTATGCACAAATCACATAAACTTTCTGAGTATCAATAACCTTGTTCCTAAAAAGGGATGTCATCATTAGTGCTTATCTCTCAAAGCTGCTGTGAAGTTTGAATGTTATGTTATTTAGATTGTGCTTTGTAAGTATTGAGACATGCATTTCATAGGCTAGGAACATACCTTCTGCCATCAAAGAGGTGCAACTATTTTGCAATGAACAGTGTTAGAGAGTTGTCTGTTGCACCAACAGATAAAGTGATTTGCCTAGTGGTTCCCAGTCCCTATGTGTCAGAAATAGGATATGAACCAAGACAGACCTGACTTTGCCATAGGCCTTCTATGCACTGTCCCACCCTGCTTCTCTGTATTACAAAGTTAGATGCCATTATATTCCTTTCTTCCCCCTTTCCTTCCTTCCTTCCTTCATTCATTCCTTCAGTCCCTCCTTTCTTCCTTCCTTTTATGCTAATATCCTTCTTTTATGAGACTGCATATTGTTATCACACCAGAGCTGGAAAGGCAGAGGGAATTTAGGAGCTGTAACCAATCCTCCTCCCTTTCGGGGGAAGACTGATAGTCTTCCCCTCCAAAGGCTTTCCCTTATTTTTGCTGGATTTATTTGAAGTACCTGATTTGCTTCAGGTCTGAACTCAAGTGACTTAACAACCTCTGTTTCCCCATGTAGCAGGAATTTTAGGTCCTGATACTGTGTCTAAGTTCTTTATTGTTCATGGTTTTCATGTAGCTTAATGATTCATAAGTGATCTCTCCTTAGTATGTTTTCTAGTCAGCTGATTTCAATATAATTTTTTTATTCTTCTGACTTTAATATTTATTGTCATTATTTCATGGATATATTCACTTATTTTAATCCTTTCTAATTTTAGAGCATGCTAATGATTGGGTAAGGTTTTTTGTTTTTTAGTTACTTGTTCAAAACTGTTAATTTTCTTTTCAAATATGTCTTTCATAACTGCCAATTCTTTTTTCATTTATTTACTCTAATATGCTCCTTTAATTCATATCTATAGATTTCAGTTCCAAAAACAAAACAAAAGAAACAAACAAAAATGTAACCCTATTGCTTCATCATTTCCAGGAACTCTAGTTGATTTTATAGCTCAAGTGTTTTTGTCCCTTTTCTTTTCTTTGAGACTTTGCTTATAGATAATTTTGAGCCACACACTTTCTTTTTTGGATTGTGTCTTGGACATTCCTGTTACCTTAGTACCTTAATGAATCTTTATGGTTTATTGTAGGACCACCATGTCAAGTATATGTGCATATGCCCCCTCTTCACTCTCCTATGACCCAATAGTAGCCACTGTATGAGAGATGTCAGTTGGCATTTGTCTCTGCTCCATTCAAAGAATCATGTTCATCTGTGACAGATGTTCACATTTCCTTTCTCAATATTCATGCTAGATTTATATGAATGGCTAATTGTGGTTATATGCCACCACTAGGTTCTACAAAACCTTGTTGCCTCCACAATATACTGACCTAAGGTAGAAATGTAACTTATTGGTATTTTTTCTTGGATTTTTCAATTAGGAATTTGGTACATTTTCTAGATTTTTATGGCATAGTTGGAAGTATTTGCTGTGCTACCTCATTCTACTCTACTGTCTTGACTGGTTTTTGCTGCTGTCATTTTTTTTTTACATTCACCATCACAGTTCAAAGGACAGAGCATTGATTGTGATTGAAGAGCATCCCAGGTTTCATTCTACTTTGTCATTATGTGGACCTTAACCAAAGTTTTCAATTTCTCTTAACTTCCTTGGCCTCATTTGTTATGTGTAGGGATTGATTTAAATGACTTTTAAGATGCCTCTAATTCTATGATATTGTAATGTTGTACTCAGCTCAACCAAAGGTATCAAAAAAGTATCTCCTCACAAAAAATTCTGAACCTTTTCTTCGTATTTTTAAAATCACTGTGAGGTTTAAAATTTAACAACAAAACTGCTGCAAAACCTCAAGTATTAAGGTCTCTTTATAAGGTCTCTGTATATATATAAGGTCAATTAATAATGCTGTGCCCAACTTCAGATTAATTAAATTTCTCACTTTCCTTTTTTCTGTCAGCAATTCACGTGCTCTGTACAAGATAATTCCATAGAAACATATGAATATTTGACATTACCAAACAAATAATGTTAAAAAAATATCAAGTATAAAGTTCCCTTAGTACTTCAGTATACTGACATGAGTAGTAAATGGGAGGTTATTCAATCAAGCACAGAAGAGAGACATTATGCCCAAATGTTGTTTGAAAGAGTATGGCCTGTGTGATAATCAGCTTAATAAAGCATATGTCTGAAATCTTTAGAGTTGAGATACAGAGTCTATAAGTGCTAATTAAGACCTACAAACAACCTTAGAAGAAATAATAAAGTTCTTTATGAAAAATAAGGAATTGATAGGCTTTGGAATTAATATATGGAAGTTTTGTGCATAAGTTTGATTGCCCAGACATTTTGAACAAGGAATAGTTAATTCATGTGCATTCCTACTTAGGCATTATTCACGTTTTTTTTTCCTATATTTTGAGAAGAAAATGAGTATACTGAAATTTATAACCAGATATATAAATACAACCTTAATAATACAAAGTCTGGTCCCTTTTCTTTATGAGATAAAAATCAATGAGTCACATCCAAAAGATAAACAGGGAGTTGTGCACTTCCTGTTAAAAAATGTTAACCTTTTTAAATCATCTCTGAAAATGAGTTCTAAATCTCTCTCGGTATACATCCAAAAAAGAAAGCCTGGGATTTCCCCCTTTGATAATAATGAGCCTTGGGGGAAAACTGAAGGAAAGGCATAGTGGTGTTGTGTAAAGAGTGGAGAGTCAGCATTCTGGGGTACAAATCTTGTATCTGCTATGTACTCACTTTTTAACATTAAGTAAGTTGCAACCTCTCCACCACTCAGTTTTCTCATTTGTAAAACTGAGTCAATTGAACTATATGACCTCTAGCTTTGAATCTGTTATGCAAAATGGTATTGGTTAGAATTTATTCTTTTTTTATTGAAGCATATGATTTCATTGGTAAAAGGAACTTATAATAATACAACTTCGTCTTATAATGGACTTGAGCAGTCCTTCTGCCATTATATTCCTACAGGGTAATTTTAGGAAATGAGAAGATAAATGCCTATTTCTAGGATATGAAGTTAGTTTTTCCAGAGATGGGGCTTCAATATATATCAATCTGTCATCAAGGCCAGATCACTCGTGACTTTTGTCTTTTTAGATCTAGATTAATAAATTGCTTAGATTTTTTAAAGTAACTAGTATTTTTCTACATGGTTGATCCGAAAAGATACCATCAGAGTTAATATGTTTCAGAGGCAGGATTGAAGTCAAATCTGTCAGATTCCAAGGCCAGTCCTTTTTCTATAACTTCAAACTTCAATGGTATCAATGTATTTCAAGAAACAATTCTCAGGGGAAGGAGTCAGGATGGCAGAGTAGAAAGACACACATAGGCTAACTCCGAAGTCACAGCCTATAAAATATCTGTAAAGAAGAACTTCCAACAAATTCTGGAGCTGCAGAAGACACACAACAACAGAATGGAAGAGATTTCTGTTCCAGAGAGACCACAAAAATGATCACCAAAGGTCTGTCGTGCACTGGACCAGGAACACTGCCCAACCCTGCCCTGGCTGTTCAGCCTGAGAGGAACAGATCTGAGCAGGCTTCAGGGACAGAATCTCCAGCAACCACGCAGTTTCCTCCACCCACAGGTGCATAGGTCAGTGAGTAAGACTGTTTGGCTCGTGAGAGGGGAGTGGGGTGCCTCCATAACTCAGGCTCCTTCGGGAGGCAGCAGTAGAGGCAGCAGAGGACAGAGGCTCACAAAGCAGACAGGAGCTTGGATCCATTATTGAAGGTCTCCACGTAAAACCCCTGAGGGTACTGAGCCTGCTGTGGTGGCCCTGTCCCCACTAGAGCAAGTGAAATTAATCTCACATTGAATAGCAGTCCTGATCCTACCTGACCACCTGAATTTAATCTCACACAGAAGAGCAACACTACCCCCACTGAAAGCCCTGAGGCTGGGAAGAAGCATTTAAATCTCAGACCCCAAGCAGTAGTTTGATTGATCTGGAAGCAAGGTGAGTGTGAAAAGGAATCTCAGAGGTCAAGTAACGACTAGGAAAAAACCCAGAAAAGGAAAAAAAATGTCATTGAAGGTTAATTCTTGGTGAACAGATATTTCCTCCCTTCCTTTCTGATGCTTACCATCAGGCAAAGGCATAGGAGTCAACCCTTCTGTATCCCAAACATCCAAAACAAACATTCAATGGGCTCAGGCCATAGAATAGCTCAAAAAGGATTCTGAAAATCATGTTAGAGAGGTGGAGGAAAAACTGGGAAGAGAAATGAGAGAGATGCAAGGAAAGTATGAAAAGCAGTTCAATGCCTTGCTAAAGGAGACCCCAAACAACGCTGAAGAAAATAACAACTTGAAAAATAGGCTAATTCAATTGTCAAAAGAGGTTCAAAAAGCCAATGAAGAGAAAAATGCTTTCAAAAGCAAAATTAGTCAAACGGAAAAGGAGGTTCAAAAGCTCAATGAAGAAAAGAGTCCTTTCAAAATTAGAATGGAACGGATGGAGCCTAATGACATTCTGAGAAACCAAGAAATCACAAAACAAAACCAAAAGAATGAAAAAATGGAAGATAATGTGAAATATCTCATTGGAAAAACAACTGACCTGGAAACTAGATCCAGGAGAGACAACTTAAAAATTATGGGACTACCTGAAAATCATGATCAAAAAAAGAGCCTAGATATCATCCTTCATGAAATCATCGAGGAAAATTGCCCTGATATTCTAGAAGCAGAGGGCAAAATAATACTCGAGGAATCAAATTGATTACAACTGATGAAAAGACCAGAGCTGAAAAGAAAATTTGACTTTCAAACACAAGCATGAGTAAAACCATATAAAATTAAACAGCAAAGAGAAGTCATAAGGGACTTAATAAAGTTGAACGGTTTACATTCCTATATGGAAAGACAATATTTGTAACTTTTAAAACTTTTCAGTATCTGGGTAGTTGGTGGGATTACACACACACACACACACACACACACACACACACACACACACACGCACGCACACACGCACACATGCACACACGCACACACACATGCACACACACACACAGAGACAGAGAGCACAGAGTGAATTGAATAGGATGGGATCATATCTTAAAAAAATGAAGTTAAGGGGTGAGAGAGAAATGTATTGGGAGGAGAGAAGGAGAAATGGAACGGGCAAATTATCTCTCATAGTAGACCCATGCAGGAGATTTTTAGTGGAGGGGAAAAGAGGGGAGCTGAGAGAAAAACACAAAGTTTACTTTCTTCACATTCGACTAAAGAAAGAAATAAAATGCACACTCACTTTGGTATGAAAACCTATCTTACAATACAGGAAAGAGGGGGAGAAGGGAATAAGCAGGCTGGGGGGGATGATGGAAGGGAGAGCAATGGAAGGAGGGAGCAATTTGAAATCAACACTCTTGGGGAGGGACAGGATCAAAAGAGAGAATAGAAGCAATTGGGGCCAGGATAGAATGGAGGGAAATATAGTTAGTCTTACAAACATGACTATTATGGAAGTCATTTGCAAAACTACACAGATATGGACTATATTGAATTGCCTGTCTTCCCAAAGGGAATGGGTGGGGAGGGATGGGGAGAAGTTGGAACTCAAAGTTTTAGGAACAACTGTTGAGTATTGTTCTTGCTACTCAGAAATCAGAAATACAGGTAATGGGGAATAGAAAGTTATCTGGCCCTACAGGATAAAAGAGAAGATGGGGACAAGGGAAGGGAGGGATGATAGAAGAGAGGGCTGATTAGTGATAGGGGCAATTAGAATGCTCAGTTTATTGGGGTGTGGAAGGGGACAAATGGGGAGAAAATTTGGAACCCAATACCATAAAAATCTATTTGGAAAAAAATAGATAAAAGAGACCTACCACATTCATTTTCTGAACCATATAGGATTTTGATATATAAACTAGAAAAGCGAAAAGCAGAGAAAGGCAATTATGTACCTATTACTTTATTTAATAGAAATATGAGAGTTTCAACTACAGATAGGAGGAAATTATAGCAATATATCACAAAAATCATACATGGTGAACCATTGTGATTTATCCCTGCAAAGCATGACTGTTTTACAGTATTAAGGAAAACTGCCTTTGTGATTTCCCATATCAATAACAAAAAACCCAACATATGATTATATTAATAGATGAAGACAAACCTTCTGAAACAATACAGTGTCCATTCCTATTAAAAGGACTGGAAAGAGGACCAGTTCAGCATATGGTGGGCAGACAACTAGTGCAGCATGCAGACAATCAGCATGGTGCACAGAATAGACTTTAAGGCTCCTCCAGCAGCAGTTTCCAGACTGAACAATTGACAAATGCCACAGTCAGATTCAAAGAGCAGTAGGAGAGCCCCTTCACCCAAGAGAGGGGACCCCGGTCTGAACCTCTGGCAGCAGGCACTGCAGTGGAGTGCCTTAGAGAAACAGAACTTACAGTTTCCCAGAGTACACCCTCCTCTTGACAAAGGACTCAAAAGTCAAGTAATTGACTGGGAAAATGGTGAAAAGGGGGAGAAAAGATGTATCAGGTATTTTCTACCATCCTTTCTTGATGAGGAAGAACAAAACATAACATCAGAGAAAAACAAGTCTTCCATTTCCAAAACGTCCAAAATAAATATGCAGTGGTCTCAGGCCATGGAGGCGCTCAAAAAGGATTTTGAAAATCAAGCCAGAAAGGTGGAGGAAAAATTGGGAAGAGAAATGAGAGATGCAAGAAAAGCAAGAAAAGCACATCAACAGATTGCTCAAGATACCCCCAAAAAATGATGACGAAAAAATACCTTTAAAAATAAGCTAACTCAAGTGGCATCCTGGGTCATCCCCAGTCACACTGATATCTTGTCACTGGATTCATATGACTCTGCAGGAAAAGCAATGTTGGTGTCCTGCACAGCACTCTCTCACTCAAAACAAAGTCAAGTGCAAGTCATGCCATTATTTCTCTGATGATATGGTCTTCTTAGGCAAAGAAGGATGAACATACACACGGTGGCTCCGCATGTCTGTCAGGAGAAGTTACACTCAACTGGGAAAAGATGTCCAAAAAACCAATGAGAAGAGTGCCTTAAAAAGCAAAATTAATCAAATGGTAAAGGAAGTTCAAAATTTAATTGAAGAAAATACTTCTTTAAAAAATGAGAACGGAGGAGATGGAAAGGAATGACTTTATGAAAACCAAGAAATTATAAAACAAAACCAAATGAATGAAAAAAACAGAAGATAATGTGAAATCTCATTGGGAAAAAAAGTGACCTGAGAAATAAATCCAGAGCCTAGGTATCATCGTTAAAGAAATTATCAAGGAATGCTGCCCTGACATTCTAGAACCAGAAGACAAAATGCATATTTAAACAAACCACAGATCACCTCCTGAAAGAGATCCAAAAAGAGAATTTCTTAGGAATACTGCACCCAAAAGGCAGAGTTCCCATTCCAAGGAGAAAATATTGCAAGCAGCTAGAAAAACACTATTTGAGTATTGTGTTAATACAATCAAGTTAACACAAGATCTGGCAGCTTCTACATTAAGTGACCAAAGGGCTTGTTATATGATATTCCAGAAGTCAAAGGAACTAGAATTAAAAGCAAGAATCACCTACCCAGCAAAACTGAGCATAATAATTCAGAGGAAACAATGATCATTCAGTTAAATAGAGGACTTTGAAGCATTTTTGATAAAAAGACCAAAATTGAATAAAAAATTTCACTTCCAAACAGAAGAATGAAGAGAAGCATGAAAAGGTAAACAGGAAGTAGGGAACAATAAAGGACTTCATAAAGCTGAATTTTTAACTCTTGAGACTTTACTCAGTATCTGGATAGTCAGAGGGATTAAACACACACACATACACACACACACAGATACAGAGCAAAGACTGGGTTGAATAAGAAGAGTTGATACAAAAAAAATTGAGTGGTGAGAAAGCAATATACTGGGATGAGAAAAGGAGAAATGAAATGATGAAAATTACCCCTTATAAAAGAGGCAAGAAAAAGTTTTTTTCTGTGTTGAAGAAAAGGAAGGAGGTGAGAGAGAAAAAGGGAAGTTTACTCTTTTCACATTCAGTTTAAGGAGGGAATGACATGCTAATTCAAACTGATATGAAAGGATATCTTGCACTACAGAAGGGTAGGGGAGAAGGTTTCAAGTGGGGTGACGGAGATGATAGAAAGAATGAGAGATGGGAGAAGGGAGCAATCAGAAGTAAATACTTTTGGGGAGGGACAAGGTCAAAGGAGAGAATAGAATAAATGGGGACCAGGACAGGATGGAGGGAAATGTACTCAGTCTTACGGTACATGACTATTATGGAAGTTTTTGCAAGACTACACATGTATAGCTTACTTTGAATTGCTTGCCTTCTCAGCGGGGATGGATGGGGAGGGAGGAAGGAAGAAAAGTGGTGATTCAAAGTATTGGAATGACTGAGAATTGTTTTTGTATACAAATGAGAAATAAGATGTATAGGTAATAGGGTATAGCAATCTATCTTGTCCTACAAGAAAAGGAAGAAGGGGATAAGGGAAGGGATGGAGGATAAAGAAAGGAGGGTATATTGAGGGAAGGGGAAATCAGAGTGCAAGATGTTATGGGCTGGGAGAGGTCTTATGGGGGAAAGGGGGATAAGGGGAGAAAATTTGGAATTCCAAGTTTGTGGAAATAAATATGGAAACCAAAAAGAAATTAAAAAAAAAATACTAGAAAGCATATGACCCAATGTAGTCTTTCTTTTTTTTTCTTGTTTAGTTAAATTTATTTATTTAACTTTTTACATTCATTTTCACAAATTTTGGGGTTTTAAATTTTCTCCCCATATTTCTCCTCCCCCCACCCCAAAACACTGAGCATTCCAATTGCCCCTATCACCAATCTTCCCTCTCTTCTTTCATTCCGCCCTTTCCTTACCCCATCTTCTCTTCTGTCCTGTAGGGCCAGATAACTTTCTATTCCCCATTACCTGTATGTCTTATTTCCTAGTAGTAAGAAAAGTACTCTACAGTTGTTGCTAAAGCTTTGAGTTCCATCTTCTCCCCCTCCCTCCCTCTCCACCCTTTCCCTTTGGAAAGGCAGGCAATTCAATATAGGCCATATCTGTGTAGTTTTGCAAATGACTTCCATAATACTCATGTTGTGTAAGACTAACTATATTTCCCTCCATCCCATCATGTGCCACATTGCTTCTATTCTCTCTTTTGATCCTGTCCCTCCCCAAGAGTGTTGATTTCAAGTTGCTCCCTTCTCCTATTGCCCTCCCTTCCATCATCCCCCCCAACCTGACTTTTCCCCTTTTCCTCCACTTTCCTGTATTGTAAAATAGGTTTTAATACCAAAATGAGTGTGCATTTTATTCCTTCCTTTAGTCGAATGTTATGAGAGTAAACTTCATATTTTTCTCTCAGTTCCCTTCCTTTTCCCTCCACTAAAAAGTTTCCTACTTGCCTCTTCTATGAGAGATAATTTGCTCCATTCCATTTCTCCCTCTCTCCTCCCAATACATTTCTCTCTCACCATTTAACTCCATTTTTTTAAGATATGATCCTATCCTACTCAATTCACTCTGTGCTCTCTGTCTCTGTGTGTGTGCATGCATATAGGTGTGTATATGCATGAACTCATTTACATGTGTCCGTGTGTGTGTGATCCCACCAACTACACAGATACTGACAAGTTTCAAGAGTTACAAATGTTGTCTTTCCATGTAGGAATGTAAACAGTTCAACCTAAGTGAGTCCCTTATGAATTCTCTCTGCTGCATACCTTTTCATGCTTCTTCTCATTCTTGTGTTTGAAAGTCAAATTTTCTTTTCAGCTCTAGTCTTTTCATCAAGAATGCTTGAAAGTCCTCTATTTCACTAAAAGACCAGTTTTTCCCCTGAAGTATTATACTCAGTTTTGCTGGGCAGGTGATTCTTGGTTTTAGTCCTAGTTCCTTTGATTTCTGGAATATCCTATTCCACGCCCTTCGATCCCTTAGAGTAGAAGCTGCTAGATCTTGTGTTATCCTGATTGTATTTCCACAATAGTGGAATTGTTTCTTTCTAGTTGCTTGCAATATTTTCTCCTTGACCTGGGAACTCTGGAATTTGGCCACAATGTTC
>CM053771.1:444631128-444669491 GCA_028658325.1 Potorous gilbertii | reverse complement strand
GATCTTGTGTTATCCTGATTGTATTTCCACAATAGTGGAATTGTTTCTTTCTAGTTGCTTGCAATATTTTCTCCTTGACCTGGGAACTCTGGAATTTGGCCACAATGTTCCTAGGAGTTTCTGTTTTTGGATCTCTTTCAGGCGGTGATCGATAGACTCCTTGAATACTTATTTTGCCCTCTGGTTCTAGAATATCAGGGCAGTTTTCCTTGATAATTTCATGAAGGATGATGTCTAGGCTCTTTCTTTCATCATGGCTATCAGGTAGTCCCATGATTTTTAAATTATCTCTCCTGGATCTATTTTCCAGGTCAGTTGTTTTTCCAATGAGATATTTCACATTCTCTTCCATTTTTTCGTTCTTTTAGTTTTGTTTTGTGATTTCTCGGTTTGGCCTGAAGTCATTAGCGTCCATCTGTTCCATTCTCATTTTGAGAGAACTATTTTCTTCAGTGAGTTTTTGAACCTCCTTTCCGTTTGGCTGATTCTGCTTTTCAAAGCATTCTCCTCCTCATTGGCTTTTTGAACCTCTTTTTCCAATTGTGTTAGCCTATTTTTCAAGGTGTGATTTTTTTCAGCGTTGTTTTGTGTTCCCTTTAGCATGGTGTTGACCTGCTTTTAATGCTTTTCTTAAATCTCTCATTTCTCTTCCCAGTTTTTCCTCCACCTCTCTCACTTGATTTTCAAAATTCTTTTTGAGCTCTTACATGGCCTGAGCCCACTTAATATTGATTTTGGATGTTTGGGATACAGAAGCATTCACTTCTATGTTTTTCCCTGATGGCAAGCATTGTTCTTCCTCATCTGAAAGGAAGGGAGGAAATATCTGGCCACCAAGAATTAACCTTCTATGGTCTTAGTATTTTTTTCCCTTTTCTGGGCATTTTCCCAGTCAGTTACTTGACTTCTGAGATTCTTTTTCACACCACCTCGCCTCGCGATCCATCCAGCTACTGCTTAGGGTCTGAGATTTAAATGCTTCTTCCCAGTCTCAGGGCTTTCAGTAGGGGTAGTGCTGCTCTTCTGTGTGAGATTAAATTCAGGTGCTCAGGTGGGGGAAGGGATGCTATTAGGTGTGAAATTAAATTCAGTCGCTCTGGTGGGGGTAGGGTGGCCACATAGGTCTCTGTTCCCACAGGGGTTTTATGTAGAGTCCATCTGAGCTGCTGCCTGGTTTGGGAGCCCTTTTCTGCTGCTGCCTCCACTGCTGCCTCCCAAGGGGGTCCGAGTTATGGAGACACCCCACTCCCCTCTCACGAGCTAAACAGGCTCTTTCACTGACCTTTGGCATCTCTGAGTGGAGGGACCTTCTCAGCCGCAGGAAATTCTGTCCCTGAAGCCTGTTCATATCTGCTCCTCTTTGTGTCATGTGGCCAAGGCAGGGCTGGACTCTGCTCTGGGTCTGGTGCACAACAGACCTTTGGTGTTGGTTTTTCAGGGCTCTCTGGAACAGAAATCTCCTCTACTCCGTTGTTGTGTGGCTTCTGCTGCTCCAGACTTTGTTGTGAGTTCTTCTTAACAGGTATTTTATGACATGTGGGTTCTGAACTAGCATATGTGAATCTTTCTACTCCACCATCTTGGGTCTTCCCTTTAGAGTTATACAAAAGAGAGTCAAGATCTTGTTAAATGAAGGATAAAACCTGACTGAAGGAAAAAATTCTTTAAATAATGCAATTGACTAAATTGGGGGAAAAAACACCAAAGGAAACAACTCCTTAAAAAAGAAGAATTGGACAAATAGAAAAAGTGGTACAAAAGTTATCAGAAGAAAATTATTACATAAGTATTAGAATTTGGCTAATGGAAGCCAATGACTCTATGAGACATCAAGAATCAGGCAGACAAAATTTTTAAAAATGAAAAAATATAAAAGAAAATTTAAAATACCTCAGTGGTACAAGGGACCTGGAAATTAAACCCAAGGGAGATAATTTATTAGTTAGTGGACTATCTGATAGGCACAATAAAAAAAAATCCTGGAAAACATCTTTCAAGAAATTATCAATGAAAACTGCCCTAATATCCAAAAAGCAGAGGGTAAAACTATCATCAAAAGAATTCACTGATCACCACCTGAAATGAATATAAAAATTAAAATTCCCAGGAATATTGTAGCCAAATTTCAGAATCATCAGGTTGAGGACAAACTATGGCAGGCAGCCAGAGAGAAGGAACTCAAAAACCAAGGAGTCATAGTCAGGATTATGAAGGATGTTGCAGCTTATAAATTTAAAGACTTGGCTTTTTATATGATATTAAGGAAGGCATTGGAGGTTGGATTACAACCAAGGATCCACTAAACGTCAGAATTGAGCACACTTATTCAAGGAAAATGATAGACATTCAGTGAAACAGAGGAGTTTCTAACTTTCCTGATGAAGAGACCAGAACTGAAAGGAAAATATAATCTTCAAATACAAAACAGGAGAGAAGCATAAAAAGTAAACAGGAAAGAAAAAAACATATTTTCAATGTAGCAAACTATTTTCATCCTTACATAAGAAGATGATACTTATGACTCTTCAGAAATGTATCTCCAAGAGGGGACTTAAAAGGACTATTCATAGATAGAGGGTGTGGATATAAGTTTCTATGATGCAATAACATAAAAGGGTGAGAAATACTTGCACATGAAGAAGAGAAAAGGTAGAGGCAGAATAGAACAAATTACATCACATGAATAGGTACAAAGGACCTATTACAATAGAGGAATATAAGGGAGGAACTGGATACTGATTGAAACTTATTGTCATTGAATTTGGCTCAAAGTGGGAATAATAAGGACACTCATTTGGGCACTGAAAATTTTCCTACTCTAAATGGAATCAGGGAGGGAAAAGGAAAAGAAAAGGACTGGGAGTAGGTAAAAGGGAGAGCAAAAAGTAGGGTAGGAGGAGGAGTGGGGAAAAGAAAGGGATGATAGAAGGGAGTGCAAATTAAAGAAGGCCATGATTAGAAGAAAACACTGGTGAGGAGATAGGGTGAAAGCATGGAGAAAAGAAGAGAGAAAATAAGGTGGAGGAAAACACAATATCAGTAATCATAACTCTGAATGTGAGTGGAATGAATTCTCCCAAAAAGAAGGAAACATATAGCATTTTGGATTAAAGAACCAGAATCCTAAATGACTATATAAAAAAAAATAGAAAAAGAGTAGATCAATGAATTGGCCATGCAACTACAAAAGCCAGAAGGATAAGAAATGAAAAATTCCTAACAAAAAATCAAATTAAAGGACATCTTTTCCCCCACTATTATACTATGTTTTGCTAGAAATATTAGCATTAGCAATAAGAGAAGAAAAATAAACTTAAGGAATTTTGATAGGCAACATGGAAATAAAATTATCACTCTTTTTCTATGATGTAATTGTAGACATAGATAATGCTAGATAATCAACTATAAAAATATGTGAAATAATAAATAACATTAGCAAAGTTGCAGGATATAAAATAAATCACTGACATTTGTGTGTATTACTAACAAAGCTCAGCAGCAAAAGATAGTAAGAGGAATTCCATTCAAAACAACTGTAGACAACATACATTATTTTGGAGTCTACCTACGAAAACAAGTCCAGGAATTATGTCAATACAATACATCACACAAATAGAGTGAAATCTAAAAGAACTGGAAAAAATACCAATTATTCATATATGGAGTGTAATAGAAATGACAATTCTACCTAAATTAATTTACTTATTCATTGCCTTATAAATCAAGCTACCAAAAATTATTTTATAGGGCTAGATAGAAATCATAGCAAAATTCATCTGTAAGAACAAAAAGTCCAGAATATCAAGGAAAGAATGAAAAAATGTGAAGAAATGTGGCCTAATCATATTAGATCTAAAACTATATTATAAACCAAGAGTCATCAAAACTATTTCCTACTGTTTAAGAAACAAGAGTGCTGGATCAGTGGAATAGATTAAGTACACAGGAAACAGCAGCAAGTAACTGTCAGTTGTAATGCACTTTTTGATAGTCAAAGATTCCAGTTTCTGGGATAAAAACACTCTGTTGGCACACACTGCATAGAAAACTGGAAAATATTATGGCAGAAACAAAGCATGGACCAACATCTCACACTGGATATGAAGAAAGGTAAAATAGGGTACATGATTTAGACATATAGGATAATACCATAAGTGAATCAGGAGATCAAGTAATAGTAAGTGTCATGTCTATGTAGAAGGGAGGAATTTACGATGAATAAGATATAGAGAACATTAAAAAATGTAAAGGGGATAATTTTGATCATATTAAATTAAATAATTTCTGTACAACCAATGCCAATATAACCAAGATTAGAAGGAAAGCAGAAAACTGGGAAACAATTTTTTCAGCCAGTGTCTGTGACAAAGGCCTCTTTTCTTAAATATATAGAGAATTGAGTCAAATTTATGACAATACAAGTCAATTCTCAAAAGTATTCAGATAAATAAATGAAAGTTATCTGTAGTCCTGAAAAAATATTCCAAATAATCCTTGTTTAAAGAAATGCAAATTGAAAGATTATGAGGTACTACCTCATACCTATTAGATTAGCTAATAGAACAGTACAGGAAAACAAGTCCTGTTGGAACAATTGTGGAGAGAATGAGAAATTAATGAATTGTGGGCAGAGTTCTGAACTGTTGAGCAATTTGGAACTATGCCCAAAGGGCTATAAAATCATGCATATCCCTTGACATAGTTATACCACCACTAATTCTGTAACCTAAAAAAGATAAAAAGAAAAAGAGAATTATATATGTTTGCACACACACAAATATGTGTGTACGTATATACATATATATGTATATATACACACACATTTGTATACACATTCATATACATACATATACATACATTATATACATGTATGTGTGTGTATATTTGGTTTTTATGTATAAGAATTGGAAATTGCACGGGTGCTAATCAATTGAGGAATGATTGAACAAATTGTGCTATGGGATTATGAAGGAATTCTATTGTGCTATAAGAAATGATTAGCACAACGTCCTCAGAAAAATCTGGAAAGACTTACATGGGCTGATGCAAAGTGAAATTTACTGTGCACAAATAACAACAATATTGTAAGATGATCTGCTGTGAATGACTTACCTATTTTAGCCATATGAAGATCCAAGAAAATTTTGAAGGACATATGATGAAAATTCTATCCATCCCCAGAGAAAGAACTGATGATATCTAAATGTAGATTGAAGTATAATTTTTCTATTTCTTCGTTTGTCTTTACTTATTTATTTATTTGGTTTATGCTTTCTTTCACAATATGACTTTTATGGGAAGGATTTGAATGACTACACAATTATAAGCCAATATTGAAATGCTTTTTTCTTAGTGAGTTACATTTGGGAGGGAAGAAGGGAGGTAATTTGGAGCTCACATTCACAAAAGAATTTCTAAATTTGTTTAAATGCTGAAATATTAAATAAAATACTAAATAAACCAAAAAAGAAAATGAGAAAAAGGAGTCATAAGTGTCATCTTCATCTATAGGAATGTAAACAGTTTAACTTTGCTGAATCTCTTATGCTTTCTCTTTCCTCTTTACCTTTTTATGCTTGAGTTGAGTTTTGAATATGAAAATGAAATTTTCTCTTCAGCTCTGATCTTTTCATTAGGAATGCTAGAGTGCCCAGTTTAGCTGGGTAAGTGGCTCTGAGTTGTAATCTTAGCTCATTTGCCTTCTGGGATATCAAATTCCAAGTCTTCTGATATTTTAATGTAGAATATGATGGATTCTAGGCATCTTGTCTATTGCCCCATAATATTTGAATTGTTTATTATTGGCTACTTGTAGTATTTTCTCCTTGGTCTGGGAGCTCTGGAATTTGGCTATAATATTCTTAGGCATTTTCATTTTGGAATCACTTTCAGGAGATGATCAGCAGATTCTTTAAATTATGTATTTACCCTTCGGTTCAAGGATATCAGGGCAGTTTTCTTTGATTTTTTTAATGTGTTGTCTAGGATTTTGTTGCTGTGTTTCTTTTTTTTGTGTGGTTGCCAAGCAGTTCAGTCCAACAATTCTTAAATGATATCTTCTTGGATCTATTTTCCAGTTCAATTGTTTTCTATTGAGATATTTAACATTTTCTTTATTTTTTTCAATCTTTTGCTATGTTGTACTGTTTCTTGATATCTCATATAATCATTAGCTTTCACTTGTCCAATTTCAAATTTTCAAAATTATTTTCTTTATTGAGATTTTTACCATTTCTTCTGTTTTGCCAATTCTACTTTTAAGGGGTTGTTTTATTCTGGGAATTTTTTTTAATCTTTTCATATTTGGCCAATTCTGTTTTTTAGAGCTCCTCTCTTTAATGGGTTATTATATTTATTTTTAACTATTTAGTTTATTTTGTTTTTAAGATATTTTCCTCTTTTGTTACTCTCATTTCCCTCCCCATTTTTCTTCTATTTCTAATATTTGGGGGTTTTTTATCCTTTTTAGTTTTTCTGTGGCTAATTCATTTTTATTTGAGGCTTTGCCTGTAGGTATTTCAAAATTATTGTTCTCCTTTGAGTTTCTGTCTTCCGTGTCACCACAGTAACTATTTTTTGATCATTTACTTACTGTTTCTTGCCTTTTAACTTTATGTTAAACTTGAGCTATGCTCCTGGGGTGAAGGGGCCTTGTCTCAACTTTCAAGTTTTTTCTTCTGTTATTTTCAGAACTAAATTTGGGGATATGTAATTTTTCGGTTCTTCTGAGTCAGTGTGATTTAAAGTGAAATGTGGTCAGTATTTTCTCGGCCTGTATTATAGCTCATCTAAAGTACTGCTTTCTGCCCTGGAACTTTGACTTACAAGGATCTTGTTCTCTGAAACTAGGAGCTCTGGTGTACTAGTGCTCCCTTTCCTCAGACTGTACAAAAGTGTCTGGACAATGCAATAATATCTTATACCCAGGGCCAACAAAGGGGCCCTTAGAATCTTTTGGCTAGTTTTCCAAGCCCCTTACCATAAATCGGTTGAGAGTTCTGTCACAGGTTAAGGAGCCCGCAAGCCTTGCTGCTGGCTTGTCTCTTAAGGCCTGCTACTAACTGCCTTGTGCAGTTTTCCAATGGGGCTAAAGGCCTAGTTGCTGGTTTACACTGGGTCCCAACCTCATTGCTGGCTTGCAAAGAAGCACAAAGCCTAACTGCTGGCTTGTGGTGAGGCATCAGTGTCTCCCTGCTGTCTTGGACTGGCATTCAGGTCTTGCTGTTGGTTTCCTTTGAGCTAAGGCCCTCATCACTGACTTCCCTGGTGTACCATGTGCTCAAATGTGTTCCATTCTTATCCCAGTGAAGTAGTCCTTTACTCTTGACCTTCTAAGTTGCCTTTGCTGAAATATCATTTCACCTCATCCTGAGTCATTGTTTTTGCTGTTCTATACTTTCTTTTTTCAGTTTTTTGGAGGAGAATTTGGGTGAGTCCCTGTATTTACTCTCTCATCTTTACTCTGCCTCTGCTCTAATTGTGAAGAATCATTTCCTGAATTCATCTCTTTGTAACATCTTCCCATTTCTCCTAGTTCTGCTGATAGATGAAAAAAGAAAAGAGAAAGATTACTTTCTCCCCACTATCACCTAGCAGTCACCTCTTGAAACTACAAAGTCCCTGCTGTAACTGATCCAACACTTGCATTCCTTCATGCATCTTCTTCTTGTAAGCTTCCATTATTTCCCTTCAGGTGGAGGAAAGAAAAAGACAAAAATAAAGCAAAAGAATGCAAAATATTTCCCCAAAGCCTAATATTGAAATACAGATATATATATATATATATATATATATATATATATATATATATATATATATATATATATTCATTTCTATTTTTAGTCTTTAAATCTTTCCTAGCCAAACACAGAGGAAAAAATACAGTATCTCCTCTTAGTTTATTATTCTCCTTCTTGATTCCAGAATCCAAATTTAAAAGTCCATAAATCTCCATACAGTTATAAAGAAACAATTATAGAATGGAGATCTTGTTTTCTGATCATTATCTGATTTAATATCCATAATCTCTTGTTTAGTTACTTCATGTTAGGTCTTTGTATCTGCATTGTTATTACTAAATTTTTTTTAAGTCAATGCACTTATGTTTCACATATGGTATGACTCTTCAACATACTTACTCTATGGACATATCTAAATACATTTTCAAACAAGTCCCTTAGATTCTCCATCTAGTTTCCTTTACAGTTCTCTTATCATAGATGCTTCAGAAATATTTCTTTCTCCCAGCAGTAGATCTTGTTTCAACTTATCTTCCATGGAAATAGAATACTTCATGGGAAAAGGAAATATCTCAGAATTGAGTAACTTCACTTCCATCAAAGATTTTCTTAACCTCTCTAGGACCAGATTCTACTACTGTAGGGTAAATGACAAGGTACAGAGTCTCCTTTGGGGTTCATCAAGAGTTTAGATTGCAAAGTGTAGTCATATGAGGTGTCCAATAGAAGAGCAGGTAATAAGGTCTAGTGATTATCCTTCTTACTTAAGGGACACATTTAAATGGGAATACATTAAAGAAGTGTGATTATCCACATCTGCTCTTAAAAATGAAGGTTCCTGGAAAGAAGAAGTCTGCTACTACAGAGAAGCAGAGTTGTTCTCAGGGTATGATGTGAACATTGAATGAATAATAGCAAATGTTTATGTGGTTCTTTCTTATGAAACCTTGTGGGTCAAGCAGTACTTACACTATTTTTCTCCTTTTGCACACAAAGAAAACAAAGCTCAGTGTGATAAAGTGCCTTGCTCATTGTCCCATAGCCAATATTCATCAGGACTCTTGATTCTAAGGTCCTTTTCCTTAAAATATTCCACCACTCATTCAATTTGAGACAAGCTATGGAGCTGCAGCTCTGGGTTTTTAAAGAACTCACCTAACACAATGGGTAATGTTGAATGGTGGCTCCTAATCACCTGAACATAAGCTTGCCCAAAGATCTTCAATTCTGCTTTAAAAGACGATAAACTTCCTTTTTAAAGTTTTACTTACACATGAAATTATGCATACCACTAAAGCAAAATTTTACTTTGGTTAATGCTTTCAAACTACCAGTTATCTCTTATTCAGATTAGTTACATATATGCTTGCATGATTAATTCCACAACATACCCAGTCTGTATTATGAGCACTATAATTGCGGTTGCTAATATTTGAAAAAAAAATAGGGATATTGAATTTTTTTTTCAAAAAGAGTGTGCAGAGATGAAAATGAAAACAATCGGAGGAGATGCCATTCAAAGAAGGATTAATGCAGTGTGAAGGCCTTTTGTACAGGACTTAAACGTTATGAATTGTAACAAAAAAGTGGACTCACTAATCATTAAAATGCACAACCTTAGATTTATATAAACTGAAACCTGAACTGTCATGGAATGAATTACAAATAGGTCACTAAAATGTGCAAGGAGTGTAGCTCCCTTACAGGTTCAATCTTCTCTTTGCTTAAGGGAGAATCTTACTTTGAGAAAAAACTAATGGGCATTCCATACTCTTCTGAATTATTGTCCATAGAGCCCACAGAAAGACATGGCCCCTAGTGGAATAACCCACAGCACATTTTTTTATATGTCTTATCCAATTAACCCAGATTTAAAGCTGGAACACCATCTAAGGAAATGGAGAAGAGTGTAAGAAAATCAAGCAGCAAATACAGCAAAGTACCTATTACATGCCTGGTACTGTGCTAGTCATTGGGGATACATGAGGAGAAAAAGAAAAAAGAAACAGGTTCTGCTTGACAAAAACAAATAAATTTTCTGTTTGGAAAAATTTTTGAGAACAGGGTAGAAAGACCTGGATTGTGAATAATCAAGTAAATTTTAAATTGGACTAGTGCCAGAGGCAAAAGCTGAAGTCAAGTTCTAAAATGGCATGTAAGAACAACCTGGAGGATCTTGTGATTTAAAAAAAGAGTCTCTAGTTAAATGAAGTCAAAAGTAATATCATTACTTTTAAACTAGAAATGACTTCAGATGACTTCTAGTGCAACTCTGTTTAACAGAAGAGATACGTGTTCAGAGAAGAGAAGGGATTTATTCATGGGCAGAAATATAATATACTGGAAGCATTTGAACTCAGGTATTCCTTATACCAAGGACAGGTTTCTTTCCACTATGCTACTTCACAGTTCTCTGGGTTGCATCAGAGGTTTCATGGTCGTTATCCTCCCTCCCACATCATATATTAAACTATTGGAGGAGGTCATATTTTACCTAGATAGATGGCTTCATGCCATAACTATGAACTCATGATTTCAATGTCTGATGATAGTACTACTTGCTCTGATATGAGTGCAGGAGGAATGGAAGAAAAGAAATCCGCATGATAAGAGAACTGAAGACCATTGCATACAAGTATCAAGCACATGAACCAGGGCTTTTAAGGGATTAAAAAGATTGTTTAAGAGAGAGATACCTATCTTTTATTATTAAAAATTGTCAGGTAAAGGAGAATCAGATGTTTTCATATTGTCCCTATAGGCAAAATGATTTTAAGTCACATAAGAAGCAGATTTAAGCTTACTTAAGGGTAAAATACACATTCCAATACAACAAAGTATTTACAGAAACTGGAATGGTCTTCAGTGGGCACTGTTAAATTTCTCTTTCCTAGAATAGTTTAGGTAATAGCGCCTGTAGTAGCAAAGGGAAATTTTGTTTAGAGAGGAGTTTTTGACCAGAAATTCCTTGGTATTCTTTACAATTAATCAGTTTCTGTGATTATTCTAATTGCCTAAGAATATGTTCTGTCAGATTCTTTATTTGGAGGTCAATTAAGGATAGTAACAATTGAACTTTTCACAAACCTGTTTCAACATTTTTCTTTCCTCACATACTTATGCTTCCTTATGTCCAAGTCTAATACATTTTCCTTTTTCCTTGACCCTAGTCATTGCTGACCACTCAGTAATTCTTGTTCCCTCAACTATTCTATTTTCAGTCTTTCCATTTCAGCTATATCCATCTTGAAAAATGCTCCATTTGATCCTATGCCTCCCTCTAGCTGCTGTCATTTTTCTTCCTTTCATTCTTTAGAAAATATGTTAAATGAGTGATCTGTATTGAGAGTTAATTGAGTTGCCCACATTATGTGTTACCTACCCAGGATGTGTTAGTGGTACAGTTGAACCCAAGTAATTTTAATTCCAGTATCACTTCTGTAACCTAGTATAACCCTACATCTGTGGAAGCATATTACTTTCCTTTGTACATTCAAAACTGATTTTTACTGAATTAGTTCACCTCTGCCCTCAATTAAAATGGGATTTTTGTCAATTATCTTGTTTCAAATGTCCAAAGGTCTTCCTGTATATATTATTCAGTCATTCAATCTCTTGATAAACGTTAAGCATTATCAGGACTTTTGTCTTTGTTTCATTGAATCATTTTTTTTTCTGTTTGTTTTTAAGGTATAATTAATTTATGATAGCAAAGGGATACTAGATTTACATTTATCCAGTACTTTACCTTCTTCTGAGAAGGAAATCAACTTGCACTGCACCCATATAGAGTTCTGTTTTGGCATTTTCTTCAAATCCCTTTCAAAGCCTTTCCTTTCCTTCTCTACTTACTTCATAAAAAAAAAATCTGTTCTAAAAAGTTTTCTGGCAATTTTCTTTATTTTCTTTTTATTTTGGTTAAATAATGGCAAGGTTTTTGTTTGGTGCTTTCCACTTTAAGTCACTGAAGGATTCTGTTTAATACTTTATTTGTTTATGACTTTTCTTCTTGGCTTTCATTTTTATTCACGTACCACGTTCAAATATCTCTGATTCACGATTAGCAATTTCCTGCCAAAGCTCCGTGCAAACAGAAGTTGCCCACATCTGTTTACTGAAGATCTAATTACCAGTCACTTTGCACAAAACTTCCTATCTCTTATTCCCTTGGATTTTAAATATCATCCTCCGCTGTCTTACTTCTGCCTCTTTCCTTTCAATGGTGTTTTTCAAAGATCCTACTATAGCCTCAAATTAACCCAATGTTTACCAAAACTTATTTCCTTCTAAAGTACTTTGCACATATATAAGGAATTAAGACAGAGTTTCAACTTTTTGGTGAAGGAATGAGAACAGATTTCAAAAGGAGGTTAACTAGGAATGGTAGCATGAATTTTTTTTCTAATTCATAAATCAGAGATTTAGAACTGGAAAGGACCTTGTTAAGTACCTAAGCTACTAATACATCTTTAAGTGGAGACCATTTTACAGGTGATAAAAGCAAGTTCCTTTATTTCTGAACTCAGAATTTTGGTCTTCTGCATAACACTGCTTCCAAATAATGAGTTTTTTAAAAAGGAAATGATAAAAAAAAATGGAAAAACAATGAGAGAGGGCCAGTGATGGTAAAGGAACACATACACTGTTTGGAGAATGCTGAATTGATTCAAATTCTGGGAAGTAATTGAAATTATGATTTTTCAAAAATGTATATCATGTGATGTAGTGACACTTGGGAAGAAGCTCCATGGAAGACAAATGAAGATGCAAAAGCTGAATATATAAAGAAATATTCATAATTGTATTACCTATCAAAATACAGGAAAGAACTGGAAATAAAGTATATTTCTTTCAAATAAAGTATGACTGAGTAAAATGTGGTATTTAATTTAATGGAAGAGAATCTTGCTACAAGAAATTGCCAACATTAGAAATTCAGAGGGAAGTAAGGAACATGGGAAATCCATATAGAATACTGTTTCATGCAATAAAAAAAAGAACAAATACAACCTTGTATAATAAAAAATGTTACTAAACAAAAGTTGAAATAAATGAAAATTTATTTATGCTTCTAGAGAATAAATAATTAAATATATTTTGTTCCTTTCAACAGAGACTTGTGAGACAGAAGAAAGAACAGTGATTACAGTGGGAAACACTCACAGTCTATCAATTATTTTGACAGTTGTTTTTCTTCCTTAAAAGGAAAGGATAGAGGAGCAGAACCAATATAGCAGAGTAGAAAGACTCACATACTCTAGTTCTTCCCCCACAGCCCTTAAAATACCTGTAAAGAATAACTCTGTACAAATTCTGGAGCAGCAGAAGCCATAGAACAATGGAGTGAATATTTCCAGCCCAGAGGGACCTGGAAAGCCAACAGGAAAAGTTTGTCACGCTGGATGCAGAGCAGAGCACAGCCCAGTCTCTGCTGCATGGCACCAGAATGGGAAGTCGAGGGTGGAAACCCCAGCAGCAGTGAGGTTCTCAGATTCCTCAACCCACAGATGCCAAAGGTAACTTCACAGGTCAGGGAGAAGGCTTTCACAACTCAATGACAAAGGAGCAGGGTTCTCCCCTAGCCCTGGGCCATGCATTCTGTAGCATCAGAGGGCAGCAGCAACTGGGGCGGTGGTGGCCAGCACAAGCAGCAGCCAGTGTTCATTTTTGGAGTCCTCAGCTTAAAGCACCTGGGAAACCAAGCAACTGATCTGGACCTCTGCCCTGAGTCACCCTTATCTGTGACTAAAGCCTCTAGGAGAATTGAGCAACTGACCTGAATTTCAGCCCTGAGCACAGTCCTGGGGCATGGCAGAACTGGAGGCTTTTGAGGAGTAAACTCTCCCTTGATTGTGCCACCTTGGAGGAACTAAGAACTTACAGGTCCCAAAAGTATATCCTACTCTGGACAAAGAACCCAAAAGTCAAGTAACTAGTTGGGAAAATTTCCAAAAGATAGAGGGAAAAAATAAGACTATATAGAAAGTTACTTTCTTGGTGGACAGGTATTTTCTCCCATCTTTCAGATAGGAAGAACAGTGTTTATCATCAGGGGAAGACAGAAAAGCCAAAGTTGCTGCATCCCAAACATACAAAATAAATATGTAATGGTCTCAGGTCATGGAAGACCTCAAAAATGATTTTGAAAATCAAATAAGAGAGGTGGGGGAAAATTGGGAAGAGAAATGGGAGAGATGCAAGAAAATCATGGAAAGGCAGTCAACAACTTGCTAAAGGAGACTCCAAAAAATGTTGAATGAAATAACACCATTAAAAATACACTAACTTAATTGACAAAAGAGGTCCAAAAAGTCAATGAGAGGAATTCTTTAAAAAGCAGAATTAGCCACATGGAAAAGGAGGTTCAAAAACTCACTGAACAAAATAGTTCTTTAAAAATTAGAATGGAGGCTTCATCTGTGGAGCACCCTTCCTTGCAGGATGGCCCTTTCTGAATGCCTAGTCTTGGTCTGGGAGGAGCTTGGACTGCCAGCTCTAGGATTGTGAAATCGCTCCCGGAGAAAGTGTTCAAGATTACTGTCATCTCCCAGGATGCTGCACACCTGGAGAAGCTTCAAAATTTCTTACCAGCAGAAGCTTACAACTACCTGTTTGCTCACCATGGTCGGAGATGTTAGCACTGAGAATGGAGCCGAAGCAGCAAAGGCAGCCCTGCTGGAAGGAGGTAGGCAGATCACCAATGTAGTGTCCTCTTTGGACTTCAGATGGAGGTAAGGGCAGGGTGTGAGGGGAGGGACCACCCCATACCCAGAGCCTGCAGAAGCTAAAATACATCCTGGACCTCTTCCCTGAGTACCCTCCTGCCTGGAAAGCCTTCTTTCCCCTGGTATGGGAGAACCTTGGAGACTCATATACCCTTATCACAGGGGGTGCAGGAGATATTCTGCTCAGGCCAGGCACAGGCTTCGAGACCCTAGGGTCTCAGGGGCCCTGGCCTTCAGCAGGGTGGTCTGTGAAGAATACCCTGATATCCCCTGTAAGCTGAATGAGGTGATAATCAGTATGGGCATTGCACTCCCTGAAGCTCTGGGTCCTGAATACGTCAGCTACCTGGAGGTGGACCAGCCTGTGGCCTCCCTGGTGAAAAAGCTTGCTGTCTCACACACCATGCTGTGTATAAACTCCCCTGCTGACCTCCAGGTCTTGACTTCAGCTGGGAAACTTTGACCCCTCCCTTCTTCCAGGAATCTTGCACCCATCTCCAGCTAGCCAACATCAACACCCCTATGCATTCCTCTTCTCTATGGAGTTCCCTTTCTGGATTGAGGATGCTTCTAAAAGCTCCCCTAGCTTGGTCCATCCTTATATTGAATCTCCTATTTTCTTTATCACTTCCTCTTACTACCCAAAATGCAACCAGGTGGGGCCTCAGGGGAGACCTGCTCTTTCTACTGGAAATGGTGGGCCGATTTGAAAAGGGAGGCAATGAGCAGAGTGGCTTACATACACAGAACCTTACTAACATCAGGGAAAGGGCAGGAGCTAGAATTTCAACATAGAACCTGGAATGTCAACATTTCTGAGGCCCAATGCTTTGGGTTATGTGGAGGAAGGCTCAGATGCTCCAGGTTTTGCTCGTTTAAGAAAGCATGTCCAATAAAAGAAGCAAACTCTCAAGAGCCTAGCCATTTTGGTCTGCAACTCATTGGAGACGCCATGGTCTTGGAAGGAGGGTGGGGATAGGAGGAGAGGAAGGAACCAAAAGAGAGATGTGAAGCCTGGGGCTTGTCCCTTCCCCTCCAACTGAATCTGGACTCACAGAGTACTGGAGTATTTACTAAAAAGTAGCATCTGTAGTCAACTGAGCATCACTTCCTTTCTCTGACTCCTATCCCAGGGGTCAGAGATCAAAGACAGAGTAAGAGCAGCTGAAAAGATGAGAGACCTAGAGAATGCTTCTCCCACACCATCAGCCCCTGGAAAGGGGTCCTTATCTAGTCCTAATTGTTTTCCCCTATATACTTCCCTCTAATCCCATCCCACCATTCTCCTCTCCTCCATTCCCATTGATTTTCACTTCCTAGAATAGCTAAGCTTCCTACTCTAATCCTTGGTTGGGCCATTCTGAATGACAGTTTCTCTGATGTAGTTCCCCTGCTGGAGTGGATAATATTACCAAACCACCTCCTTATCCTCTAGATGCCCAATATTGCTATCAATCATTTTGTTCTTTTAATAAAATTTATACAAATTCCAAAAATAAAATAGAATGGAACAGATGGAAGGCAATGATTTTATGAGAAACCAAGAAATTACAAAACAAAATAAAAAGAATGAAAAAATAGAAGATAATGTGAAATATCTAATTGGAAATACAACTGACCTGAGAAATCAATCCAGGAGAAAAAATTTAAAAATTATAGGACTAACTGAAAGCCATGATCAAAAACGAACCTAGACATTATCTTTCATGAAATTGTCAAGGAAGAGTGCCTTGATATTCTAGAACCAGAGAGCAAAATAAGTATTGAAAGAATCCACTGATCACCTCCTGAAACAGATCCAAAAAGAGAAACTCCTAGGAATGTTGTAGCCAAATTTCAGAGTCCCCAGGTTAAGGAAAATAATATTGCAACGAGCTAGAAAGAAACAATTCAAGCATTGTGGAAATACTATCAGAATAACTCAAAATCTAGCAGCTTCTACATTAAGGGATAAAAGGTTGTGGAATATGATATTGCAGAAGTCAAAGGAATTAGGAATAAAACCAAGAATCACCTACCCAGGAAAACTGAGTATAATGTTTCAAAGGAAAAAAATGGTCAAATAATGAAATAGAAGACTTTCAAACATTCTTGATGAAAAGATCAGAGCTGAAAAGAAAATCTGACTTCCAAACACAAGAATCAAGAGAAGCATGAAAAGGTAAACATGAAAGAGAAATCACAAGGGATTTACTAAAGTTGAACTGTTTATATTCCTACATGGAAAGATATTTGTAACCCTTGAAACTATTTTCTGTATCTGGGTAGTTGGAGTGATTATACATACACACACACACACAAATAAATAAATAATAAATATATATATATATATATATATATATATATATATATATATATTTACCTGCATATATATATATATATATTTACCTGCAGAGATATATATATATATATATATATATATATATATATATATATCTCTGCAGGTATATATATATATATATATATGGAGAGAGACAGACAGACAGACAGACAGAGAGCACAGGGTGAGTTGAATAGGACAGGATCATATCTAAAAAATAAAATTAAGGGGTGAAAGAGGAATATGTTCTGAGGAAAAAGGGAGAAATAGAATGGGACAAATTGTCTCTCATAAAAGAGGCAAGAAAAAGCTTTGTCAATGAAGAGGAAAAGGGAGATGAGAGGGAAAAAGTGAACATTACTCATTACATTTGACTGAAAGAAGGAATAACAGGCACACTCAATTATGTATGAAAACCTATCTTACACTACAGGAAAGTAGAGGAGAAGGGGTAAGCAGGGTGAGGGTGGGATGATGGAAGGGAAGGCAAATGGGAGGAGGGAGCAATTAAAAGTAAACACTCTTGGGGAGGGAGAAGGTCAAAAGAGAGAATAGAAGAAATAGGGGGCAGGATACGATGGAGGGAAATATACTTAATCTTACACAACATGATTATTACGGAAGTCATTTGCAAAACTACCTATATATGATCTATATTGAATTGCCTACCTGCTCAGGGGATGAGTAGGAACGGAGGAAGAAAGAGAAATTGGAACTCAAAGTTTTAAGAACAAAAGTTGAGAATTGTTTTTACATACAAATAGGAAGTAAGTACAGGTAATGGGTTATAAAAATTTATCTTGCCCTACAGAACAAGAGAGAAGATGAAAATAAGGAAAGGGAGGGGTGTTAGAAGGGAGGGCAGATTGGTGGAAGGGGTAATAAGAATGCAAAGTGTTTTGGGGTGGGGGGAGGAGAGAGACAAGGAGAAAGTTTGGAACTCAAAATTTTGTGGAAATGAATGTTGAAAATTTAAAATAAATAAATTAAATTTAAAAAAATAAAAATTAAAACAATTTTGAGGTACTCCCTCATACCTATTAGATTGTCTAAAAGTACAGAAAATGTAAATGATGAATGTTAGAGGGGATGGGGAAAAATGAGACATTAATGGTGGAATTGTGATTTGATTCAACCATACTCTGTAGTGTTTTAGAAATATGCCCAAAGTGCTATAAAATCATGCATATCTTTTGACTTAGCAAGACCACCACTAATTCTATATCCCAAAAGAGATAGAAAACAAAAAGGAAAAATATCTATGTATACAAAAATATTTATAGTAGATCTTTTCTTGAGGTAAATACTTAGAAGTTGAAAGGAAGGCCATTAATTGGGAACTGACTGAACAAGTTATAATATTTTTATGATGGAATACTATTGCGCTATAAGAAATAATGAGCAGGATGTTCTTAGAAAAAAAGGGAAAGACTTGCATGGGCTGATACAAAGTGAAATGTAATATGTACAGTTTAACAGCAATATTGTAAGACAATCAGCTGTGAGCAACTTAGTTATTCTTAGTGATACAATGATCAAGATAAATCTGAAGGAATTATGATGAAAAATACTATCCATCCCCAGAGAAAGAACTGATAGTGTCTGAATGCAGATTGAAGTACACTTTTTCAGAATTTTCTTTATTTATCTTGAGTTTTTTGTCTGTTTTACAAAATGATTACTGTAGCTATGTTTTTCATGGCTACACATGTATAATCTATATCAAATGGCTTGCCTTCTCAATGGTGGCATGAGGAGGGAGGAAGGGAGAGAATTTGGAATCCAAAGTTTTAAAAACAAATATTAAAAATTGTTCTTATATGTAAATGGGGAAAAGTAAAATACTAAATAATACTAGAAAATAAAAGGAAAGGAGAGTTGTAAGTTTTAGAGGTGGTGATAGATGTAGAGGCATGGGAGATATTTTAACAACTGTATTACAAAAAATAAAAGGCAGAAATAAACCTTTTTAAATCACTTGAAACATTTTTACTTTGTATGATTTATTTCACCTGCAATATTATATGAGGTTATTTTATTATGAGTTCTTTCTTTTGAAATCTTTTTTTAACTTTTCAAGACTTGATTTTTACAATTCAAATATTTACTGCTCCATAATTAATGTTTTTCCTGATTTCCCTAAACAAAAGTGATCCTTTCCTACTGTGGAAATCTATAATACTTTAATTATGAGTGTGAATGTCTCATATTGCATATTTGGTTATTTGAAGACAGGCAAAATGTCTTATTATTTTCTTTTAATTTTATGTCTCTCCACAACTACACAGTATCTTGCATATAATAGGTGAAAAATTTTAAAGACCATATGATGAAGGCGTGAATAAATGAATTAGTATTTATATTGTATAAGAGTTTTATATAGTCAGAGACACAGCTCAGTTTAGCGGGTAGCATCATAAATGCGGATTGATCTGGTTTTGAATTCTACCTGAGACATACAAGCCCATGATCATGAACAAGAAATTATTCTTTCTGAGACTGTTGCCTTAATGGAGAATACAGAGTATATTGTCCAAAGTACATAACTAAAATTTGTAAAGTTCAAACGAAGTTGTTTACCTAAAGAAAATTGAAAGGTATATAAATATCTGTTATATCGATATTTATATCACATACATTTATATATATGATGTATGCTGCTTCAAATTAGATGTATGAATATTTATATATGTATATATGTATGTGTATATTTATGAATGTGTGTATGTGTCTGTCCTTTGTTGCTGAAGAAGACCATACTATCAGAGAAACAATGACATGAGTTGCACTTGACTTTGTTTTGAGTGAGGGAGGTCTATGCAGGTCACCAATCTCACTTCTCCTCAAGAGTCATCTGAATACAGGGACAAGATATTCATTAGGATGAGTGGAGATAACACAGAATGAGGTAACTGGGGTTAAGTGACTTGCCCAAGGTCACACAGATAGTGAAATGGACTGACTTAATAAATCACAGGCAAAATCAATTAGGAATTTTGAGAGCGTCATTTATTAGCCAAGCTGTTGGCTGCCTCAAGGAAAGACCCAGAGGAGACAGCCCCGATCTGAGGTGGGTGAGTGCATTTTAAGCATTTCGGCGCTACTCGGTACAGCCTTGCAGTTTCCACAATGAACAGAGTTCTGACAGAGCAAGACGGGGGCTTGTTGTTAGGCAAGAGCCCTCAAAACAGAGGGGGTTGTCAGGGTACTGCTAGGTAAAGGACCACAACAGAAAATAGGTTCCAGGAGAGGGACCAATCACAGACTGGTTGTCATTCAACATAGAGTAGTTGTCAGGAAGGGGAGAGGGCTAGTTGCTTGGCAAGGGGGTCTAACATTGGGGGGCACAGGTGGTTACCATGCAAATGGACTAAACAAGAAATGACTGTTAACAATTCATCAGATATTTCACAACCCAAAGGGCAATAATGTTTTGACAGGGGCAAAACATAAAACCTGGTACTAGGCAGGTTATGCAACCCTTCCCAGTATCGTAACAGATATCTCTCAACCTAGGGGCCCAGGGAGGAGTAATGTTCACTTCAATGGTGAGTGTCAAATATCTGAAGTGAAATCTCAGGTCCTCCTGACTCCTGCGTTGGTGCTCTATCCACTGCACCACCTAGCTGCTCCCTACGTGTCTGTGTGTGTGTGTGTATGTGTGTATGTGTGTGTGTGTGTGTGTGTGTGTACTAATGAATATCAGGGCACAGAATTACAGAGAAGAAACAGAAATCATAGGAGTCTTCAAATTAGTGAGGAAAAAGAAACTATGATTCAAAAATGACAACTGAACTTGCTATTATTCAACTATAAATTCAAGATTATATATAACATTCATACTTCTCAAATATTTTACTTTCTTCAAGCTGAAAGACCCTTAGGCCTATGCAGAGATTCTTCCTATATGAATGAAGCACTGACCTTAACTAGAAATGTGGAGAAAATAAAACCACAATATTTTGTGAAAAAGTAAGACTTATGAATTTCTCTTCATGGATACTCAAGATATTAATAATTTAAATTTAAATTGCAGGGAAACTTAAATTGTAAAAAAAAAAGGTAACAGCTAATTTATTTCCTCTGATATCTGTGACTGAAGAGATACTTGATTCTTTTTAAAAACTGCTTTCAATATTTCCCAAGGGAAATATTAAATTCTTTAGTCCTTTAAACCTACATGAATATATTTGGAAAATACACTAATTATTTCATCAACTATGGTTCTCTACAACTTAGTCTTTTTTCTGATTATATTCTATAAAACTTTCAAATGTTCGAGAAAATATTTATAAACAATGGAGTGGAGGAATACAGTGAGAGGACCTAAATCTTAATCATAGACAAGTCAAATCCTATTACCTATTTTTACAAATGAGGAATCTGACACAATGAAAGGTTAAGAAAAATTTTGTGAAGGTTAAACTGTGTATGAAAAAAATGTTAGAGGTGATGTAAGTAACAAAAATGATATTTGAAACTAAATCATCTAACTCCATTTCATGCCAGTCCTTTCCAATTCTAATTTTAGGACGCTGTGATACTTATAGAAGTAAATGTAATTTTCCTAGATTAATCCATAAGTAAGAACTGAAGCAGTTTGCTAGAGTAGAAGGATGACTGACTGGAAAGTAGAAGACTTAGGTTTGAATTCTGGTTCTGACATGAGATGACCATATGACAAGATATGCATTTTTCTAAGCTTGAGTCTCATTAACACGGTGGGAATGGTAGCTAAGCTTCTCTGAAGATGTTCTCAATACAGTCAATTGGCATATTTGTGTAAGTAATTGTTATTTGTATCATTGGCACTAGTACATATATATACTGATAGAATTTCAGTGAAAAACAATATGAGCACAAGTTGCTATGATGTTATTTTTCTCTTACGTTTAATGTTCTTCTGATGATTGAATCTGTGAATAAAAAAATATTTTATTCTCTTTTTATTCATCGTGTTTCTATGGGAATCAGGTAAAACCAATCTGAGGTCAAGTCCCGATCATGATATTTTTCTTTTGTAATTAATGTTCTTTGGACTATTGCATGGTCAATAAAAGAATTGATTTTTGAAGTTCAGTGGTTGTATTAAGAGATAAACTTAGCGTAACTAAACTCATGACATTTAAAATAATATTTTTTTGCTACTGTAGACAATATTTGAATTTTTCATCTAACTGCCTCAGCAGCAAAACATTCATCTAGGAAGCACACGTCATTTTCTCCTTGGATGTTGCCCAATAATACATGTGGTACCGCCAAAAAAAACTGCCTACATGAGAAAATATTATCTATGTGAGGAAATATTATCATTTGGCTCTGGTCAGGGTTACTATGCTCAATAAATGAATCTATCTTCCTATCTTCCTTTATAGAAGTGATAATGAAAATCTTTTCAAAGTAATTCAATTGTACAATTAAGCTCTACTATATTCCAGATACATTCTGATTACAATTCTTTGTAAGTCATTAGTTGTCTTACAATGTTTTGGGAAAGAAGGATGTGGAGCAACTTACTCCAGAGGTAGAGGTTCCCTGGAACTGTTTAACAATAGATAGAGAATTCAAAAGTTTTGAACACACACAAACGTACATACACACACACACACACACACACACACACAAGTACTAGTTGAGGAAAATACATCTCTCCTTCCATTTAGCTGCTTTGTGTCTTGAATCTAAACATAGTTTTCCCTTATGACATGTTATAAAATACAAGTTCACAAAACTAAATACTGTGGGAAATCTTGTAAAATTTGCTAACATAGGGGTGAAGCCAAGATGGCAGAGTAAGAGCAACAACTCGCCTAAGCTCTCGGACAAACTCCTTCAGGTACCGCTGAAAGGAGAATCTGACCAAATTTTGGAGGTGTATAATCAAGTGGGAGACAGAAGGTGACAGATTCGGAGCTCAGGTTGGACCAGAATGTCCACGGGAAGGATCTGTTCCGCGGGGGCGAACTCATAGTGCAGAGCACAGCGTGGCCAATGCAGTGGAGCAGAAAGGACCTGAGAAACCTGAGCGGCGGGCAGAGGAGTGGCACCAAGGAGAGGAGACAAGCCAAACCGACTCTGTGAGAGCCACTGAGTGCCAGAAATCAGCGCAGCAGCTCCTGAGACCTTCAGCCCGAAGATCAAACTTCCGTAAGTCACCTACTTGAACTTCTGGGAGCCAGGATGGCAGAGTGATCAGTAAATGCTCTCTCCTCCCCCATTGATGATTGTGAAAGAACCATAAAATATTTCCCCAGAAAAATCCCAGATCACCAGAAACAGCAGAAGGAGGCCAATAGTCTCATAACACCTGAGACTAGGAAAATAGCTAAGGGGGATTCCTTCTATGGTGGCAGAGGCAAACTGGAAGGACAGATGACCCAGGGCAGGATAACTTGCACTAGGATCCAGGCAAGCCTCAGCACTAGGAGAGAAGCCCAGGAGGGGGGGAAACACACATTAGCATCTAGACATGCCTCAGCTTTCCAGGGGAATCAGAAAGACAATAGGGCAGCTGGAATTACCAGCCCCTGAGCTTGCCTTTGCCTCAGGCCAACTGGGGAGATCTCCTGTGACAAGACCACTCCTCCTCCGCACTTAACAAGCTAAACTCAGGGCTGATTGGGGAAACACCAAACAAAAAACTGCTTTTAGCTTTTTCACCCATCAGCTTAGCAAAAAGGTCTCTAGTTTTGGACTGAAAGAACTAGAAGCCAAAACACTCAAACAACATCATGAATAAGAAAAAGCAGAGGATTGAAAGAACCATAGAATCTTTCTATGGGGATAAAGACCAAAACACAAACACCAAACAGGTCAGAGCTGAGACTGTACTTCCATCTGAATCTTCCGAAGGGACTATGAACTGCTCGCAAGCACAAACAGTTCTCCTGGAACAGCTGAAGAAGGAAATAGAAGATAAACTGGCCAATGATCTTAAAATTATTAATAAAGAATTCACTGACGAGAACATCTCTTTGAAAAGGAAAATTGAACAAATGGAAAAGGAAATTCAAAAAATAACTGGAGAAAATAACTTCCTAAAATGACAAATGGAAAAGGAATTGCAAAAATTAACTGGAGAAAATAGCTTCTTAAAAGGAAAAATTGGGCAGATGGAAAAGAAGATGCAAAAGTTAACGGAAAAAAACAACTTGGTAAAGATTAGAATTGGCAAGTAGAAACTAATGACTCAATGAGACAGCAAGAATCAGTCAAACAAAATCTAAAGAATGAAAAGATAGAAGAAAATGTTAGATATCTAATTGACAAAACAACTGACTTGGAAAACATATCCAGAAGAGAAAATTTAAGAATTGTTGGCCTGCCAGAAAGCATGATGGAGAGAAGAGCCTGGACAATATCTTCCAGGAAATCATCAAGGAAAATTGCTCAGAAGTACTAGATTCAGAGGGTAAAATAGTCATCAAAAGAATCCACTGTTCTCCTCCTCAAAGGGATCCTAAACTCAAAACCCCAAGAAATATAGTTGCCAAATTCCAGAGCTATCAAGTGAAGGAGAAAATATTACAAGCAGCCAGAAAGAAACAATTCAAATATCAAGGAGATACAGTCAGGATTACACAGGACCTAGCAGAGGTGTGAAAAGGAGGAAGCAGAAAATGGCCAATTACATCACAAGAAATAAAAGATCATAGTAGAGGGAAGGAGGGGAGGGAGATGAGCATTGTGTGAGAGGTACTCTCATCCGATTTGTTTAAAGGACGGAACAATAAATTTAAGTACATAATCCTAACTAGCTCCGTAAGTAGTAGGAGAGGAAGGGGGAAGAAAGGGGAGGGAGGCTAAAAGGGAGGGAAGAAGCAATAAGAGTAAAGGGGAATAAAAGTGAGGGGGGCTAAAAGGAGGGGAAGGATACAGGAGGAGATGGTGAAAGGTGAATATTATTGAGGAGGGGAAGGGAGAAAGCAGAGATAAAAGCACAAATGGCGGGAAAGCAGATGGAGGGAAATACGTAGATTTTAATCATAACTGTGAATGTGAATGGAATGAATTCTCCCAAAAAACGGAGACGGATGTCAGAATGGATTAAAAGCCATAATCCAACAATATGCTGTTTGCAAGAAAAACACTTGAAATGGGGGGACACACATAGCATAAAGGTCAAAGGATGGAGCAGAATATATTGTGATTCAGCTAATGTAAGAAAGGCAGGAGTAGCAATCCTAATCTCAGACAAAGCAAAAGCAGAAATAGATCTAATCAAAAGGGATAAGGATGGAAACTATATCCTGCTAAAAGGCACCATAGACAATGAAGCAATATCATTACTAAACATGTATGCTTCAAGTGATATAGCATCCAGATTCTTAGAGGGGAGGTTTGGGGAGTTGAGGAAGAAATTGACAGCAAAACTATACTAGTGGTGGACCTCAACCTCCCTCTTTCTGAACTTGATAAATCTAACCTCAAAATAAACAAGTAAGAGGTTAAGGAGGTAAATAAAACTCTAGATAAGGTAGATATGATAGATCTTTGGAGAAAATTGAATGGGAATAGAAAGGAATATACCTTTTTCTTAGTGGTACATAGAATATTTACAAAAATTGACCATGTACTAAGACATAAAAATCTTGCAATCCAGTGAAGAAAGGCAGAGATAATCAATGCATCCTTCTCAGATCATAATGCAATAAAAATTATATGTAACAAAAGGCCATGGAAAGATAAAGCAAAAATCAATTGGAAACTAAACAATCTAATCCTAAAGAAGGAATGGGTTAAAGAAGAAATCATAGAAACAATCAACAACTTCATTCAAGAGAATGACAATAATGAGACAACCTACCAAATCTTATGGGATACTGCAAAAGTAGTTCTTAGGGGAAGTTTTATATCTTTGAATGCCTACATAAATAAAATAGAGAAAGAAGGGATCAATGACTTGGGCCTGCAGCTGAAAAAGCTAGAAAAAGAGCAAATTGAAAATTCCCAAGAAAATACCAAATTAGAAATACTGAAAACCAAAGGAGAAATTAATAAAATTGAAATTAAGAAAACTGTTGAAGTAATAAATAAAGCCAATAGTTGGTTTTATGAAAAAACTAATAAAATTGATAAACTTTTGGTCAATTTGATTAAAAAAAGAAAGAAGAAAATCAAATTACTAATATTAAAAATGAAAGGGGTGAACTCACCTCCAATGAGGAGGAAATTAAAACAATAATTAGAAATTACTTTGCCCAAATTTATGCCCACAAATTCAATAATCTAAATGAGATGGCTGAATATTTTAAAAAATACAAATGCCCAGATTAACAGAAGATGAAGTTGAACACTTAAACAACCCCATCTCAGAAAAAGAAATTGAACAAAATTTACCAATATATATTAAATGTTATTGTGAAAATGATCCATCATGGACAATAGTCATAAGAGTTGCAAATCTTTTAAGAAATGATTTCATATTGACACATCATAAAATTTTCAGGCATTTTAGAGGCAATATAGCCCAACCCTCTCATTTTATATATTAGGAAAATGAGTCTAACATATGTAAAGTATTGTTATCCAAAGTTATCCACAACTCATAACACTAGGGAAGCAATGCATTTATTCATGATTTTTATTCAATATTTAGTTAACCTGTATGTAGTAGAGTAGATGGATAAGTGGGCTCACAAAAGTCTAAGTCAATGGAAGCTTCAAAGACTTAACTGTGTGACCTTGGACAAGTCACTTAACTTTTCCTTTTCTCTGTCTCCTTAGTTCTAAAATGGGGGTAATAACAGCCCTTAGCTCTCAGAGTTGTTGTGAAATTCTTAGGAGAAAAATGTTAACCTTCAAATTTTGTGGGGCAACATTCCTAGAAAATGTTACAAAATATCTTTAATTAGAGTGGTGAAGACACTCTTTCTGCATATAATTCCTAATAACAAAATATTAATTCAGTTAATATGTAATTTTTTTCTGACACAGCTATCAGGGAAGAATACATACAATGCAATACTTAAAATAAAATTAATAACACAAAAAATATTTTCCCACTAATAATTTCATAGAATTCTATAAACTTCTGTAGTCACTTATCAAGAAAAATTTTTTAAAAAACATTGATTTCAGACAACACTCACTTTTCATAACACATGGAATATCTAGTATGATAAATACGGTACAGCAAATAAAATTCTTAAAATGAAAACTTTTTTTACCCTGAATTTTATCTTCCACTGTGTCAGATGGGTGTATGAGGGTGTTATACTGTATAGTAAAATTCTGTAAATTTCACAACCATGTCTGCTGACTGAAACCCAAGGGACAGGTTACTGGGGCTTTAGTCACTGTTCTTAGAAGATGCCTAGAGTGGCAAAGTCTTAATATCATGTCTGACCCTGTGCCTTTCTTGGATACCAGATGGCCTTGGAGAGCATGAAACACATGACTACTTGAAATACCTTTCGCCTTTTTTTTTTTTTACAAATACAGGCCAATAGCATCTCAGTCATTCCACCATGAAGTTTATATAAAATTCTATATTCTGACTAAATTGCGTGGTTGAATTTATATACTAGGGCTTAAAGTCCAAAGGACTTGCTGTGTGTTTTATGTATAGTGCATTTAGGGGACAGTGGGAGGAAACAGACACAATTACAGATCCTGTAAGATTTTGAGCATCGTGAGATATGAAATGTGATAGCCAAGAAGAGAACTTAATATAATGGTCCTGATGGTTCAATAGAGTTATAGTCAATGCAAGAGTATCATTGGTTAAAGGGTAAGCAGTGAAAGGGGGAAAGCTGTGTATTGGAAAGATTAATATACAGGAAGCATTAAAGTTGGGATGTTATAGTATTGTCTCTTAGCAGTGGAAGAGGAGATTGTTAAAATTTCATTTATGAATGTGAAAAATTGTGTCACAAAAATTGATATGTATTTGTGATTAATTCATGGTTTTACTATTGTATTTATGATTAATTCATGGTTTTACTATTGTATTGATATGTACTTGAGATTAATTCATGGTTTTCCTATTGCATAGGTTTAATAAATTGCTATTTATGCACAGTAAATGTAAAAATATGTGCATACATTTTTTCCATTTTAATAAAAATTTTACAATTTTTAGTTAAAAATTTACCAACCTACTGCCAGATTGTAGTTATTCCTCCTTCATTTTATTTTTTTTTTAAGTAAAAAATGCTTCCATCGTTATTCAGACTCCATCACATTTTCCCTCTGGAGGTGGATGGTATTTATCACAAGTCCTTCAAAATTCTCTTGGATCGTTGCATTGCTGAGAATTGTTAAGTCATTCACATATGATCATACAATGTTGCAGTTACTTTTTACACAATACTTTTCACTTTGCATCAGCCCATATAAGGTTTTCCAGGTATTTCTGAGAGTATCCTGCTCATCACTTCTTATAGGACAATAGTATTCTATCATAGCCATATAATACAAACAGTTGACCATTCCCCAATTGATGGGCATTCTTTCAGTTTCCAATTTTTATTCCCAGAAAAGAGCTTTGATAAATATTTTTGTTTATGTTGGTCCCTTTCCTTTTCATTTCTTTTGTCCCTTTTGGGATCTAAACCTAGTAGTGATATGGTTAAATCAAAGAATATGCAGAATTTCATAACTTTTTGAGCAAAGTTTCAAATTTCTCTACAGAATGTTTAATAAGTTCACAACTCCACCCAGAGTGCTTTAATATCTCATTGTTCCTACTTCCCCTCCAACATTTGTCACTTATCTTTGCGATTCTATTAGCCAATGTAATAGGTTTGAAGTAGTACCTCAGAATTCTTTTAATTTGTATTTCTCCAAGTAATAGTGATTTAGAATTGTTTTGTTTGGCTAGAGATAGTTTTGATTACTTCATCTGAAAACCGATTGATATCATTTGCTCATTTATCAATTGGGGAATGACTCTTACTTTCACAATTTTACTCAGTTTTCTATACATGTGAGAAATGAGGTCTTCAGCAGAGAAACCTGCTCCAATTTTTTTTTCAGAGTTACGATTTTAACTATATTTCCCACAATCCTATTTCCTCTCCCTATTCATTCTACTCTCTCTCTCTCTCTCTCTCCCCCCACCGTCTCTCTCCTTAAAAGTGTTTTAGTACTGACTGAACCTTCACCCAATCTGTCTTTCATTTTATTAGCCTCTGCCTGTTAATTTTCTGTGATAAGATAGGTTTCTTTAGCAAATTGAGTCAATTCTGATGAGAGTTAGTTTTATTCATTCTTTTTCACTTTCCCCCCTTCCCCTCCACTGTAAAAGCTTTTCCTTGCCTCTTTTATGTGAGACAACTTATTCCATTTTACTTCTCCTTTTCCCTTTCTCCCTGTACATACTTCTCTCACCCCTTAACTTTATTTTTTGGACATCATTCCTTCATACTCAATTCACACTTGTGCCCTCTGTTTATGTATACTCCTTCTAACTAAATAATAATGCAAAAGGTCTTATATATTACAAAAATCATGTTCCCATGTAGGAATGTAAACAGCTTAACATTAGCAAAAACCCATTATAATTTCCCTTTTCTATTTACCTTTAATGTTACTCTTGAGTCCTGTATTTGAAAATCAAATGTTCTAGTGAACTCTGGTCTTTTCAACGAGAATTCTTGAAAGTCCTCTATCTCAGTGAATGCCCCTTTTTTACTTTGATGGATTATATTCAGCTTTGCTGGGTAAGTGATACTTGGGTGTACTTTGCCTCTGGAATATTATCCTGACTGTGGCTCCACAATTTATGAAGTGTTTCTTTCTGGCTACTTCAATGTTTTCTCCTTTACCTGGGAACTCTAAAATTTGGCCATAATATTCCTTGATCTTTTCATTTGAGTATCTGTTTCAAGAGGTGATAACTGGATTCTATCAACTTATATTTTACCCTCTTTCTAGAGTATCAGAGCAGTTTTGGTTGAAAATTTCTTAAGAGATGACATCTAGCCTCTTATTTCTTATGCTTTTGAGGTAGTCCAATATTTTTAAAATTATATTTCCTGGATGTATTTTCCAGGTCAATTGTTTTTTCTAATGAGATATTTCATAGTGTCTTCTATTTTTTCATTCTTTTAGTTTTACTTCATTGTATTTTGATTTCCTATAAAGTCGTTTGCTCCATTCTAATTTTTAAGGAATTATTTTCTTCAGTGAGATTTTTGGACTCCATTTTCCACTTGGCCAATTCTGCTTTTTAAGGCATTATTCTCCTCGTTACTTTTTGGACCTCTTTTATCATTTGGTCTAGGTGTTAGTTTCTTCACTACTTTCCTGTGTCTCCTTTCCCAAGCTGGTGATTTATTTTTCATGGTTTTCTTACATCACTCTCATTTCTCCTCACAATTTTTCTTCTACCTCTCTCACTTAATTTCCAAAATTCTTTGTGAGCTTTTCCATGATATGAGATTTATATTTTTCCTGGAGATTTTGGATGTAAACACTTTGAGGCCTTTTTTTCTGTGTGTGTGATTTGATCTTCCTTGTTACCACAATAACTTTATGTAGTTTTTTTTTCAGTTGTTTGCTCATTTTACTAGCCAATTACTTGATTTTTAAATCTTTGTTATAATAGGGCTCTACTTTAGGGTAGAGAGTGCACTGTTCCAAGTTGCAGGGACAGTAAAATAGTTTTCAGAGAGAATTCTAGGGACCTCTAGATTTTCAATTCTTCCAAGGTTGTAAGATCTAAGGAGAGGTGTTCTCCTGACCTGTGGTCTACTCTGTGAGGGACCACAAGCACTATTTTCTGCCCTAGAATTGTGAAAAGAGATCCCCTCCAATGTGACCTGCTCCTGCTTATTATGGGACTGCCACTCAGAACTCCAGCCTAAATCTCAGTATGGACAAAACAGCAGAGTCTTACCTCAGTGCTAGCAAAAAGAATCCTGGAACCTTCTTCTGACCAGTTGTTAAAATCCCTTATCATCTGTGGGGTGAGAGCTCTAGAAGCAGATGTTTCTGCTGTTGATACAGTGGCTCTAAGGGCTTGGTCCTCATTTTTTTTTTCTGGGACTGGGACAGTACTGGCATGGACTGCACTGGACTGTGCTCCATTTTTTCTGAAGTGTTGCAGGTATTTCCTGGTGTTGTTTTAAGTTGTCTTTGTGATCTATGTGCTGAGAGAGGTGGGGAAAATGACACTTCTATGAGTGATTCAGTTACTCCAGACCTATTTCTGGTTTGCTGGTACTGGGGCTTTGCTGGTGTGACTTACATTGGACTGTGCTCCTCTCTCTGTCTGTCTGCTGCAACAGACCTTTACTGCCACCTTCCAAGTTGTCTTAGACTGGATTTTTTTTTCTCTGTGTCTTTTTGTGGGTCCTACTACTCTAAAATTTGTTTAGAGGGGTTAGAGGGAGATCTCAGACAAATTGCTGCCTTTATGCCACCATCTTGGTTTTACTTCACTTTCTCCTTCATTTTCTAAGAACAATGACATTATGAGGCTTTTCACTAGCCTACAAATTAGATTTCAGTGAGGTGGAATTGCTCAAAGTTTCCAGTTTTACTTTCTTTTTCAGAAACATTGAAATCCAGTGGCAAGATAAAAATCAAGGTGAGTGACAATGGTCCAATATACAGTGATGAACATGGAGTCTTCAATATCTGACCAATTTCTAAGCATTTCACAGAACCTTCTTCAATCACTTTCAAGATTTTGGAACAAATTGTTTTCATGCACACATTCCACTGGGGGAATTTTTCACAAGCTTAGGGTAGATATCCTTCTAATTCACCAAATGGTTTGAGGCCTGTCGGTTACCTTATACAGTGTTGCAGTAGGGAGAAGTCAGAGGTAGGGAAGTATATTTATGTAGAATAAACATATCAGAAAACCCCAAAGTTTTTATCTCTTAATTTGCTCATCTGCTCCTAAACAAATGGTTCTAGATTAATTATGGATCCAAAAGGCTCATATATTTATTTGGTTCAAAACTTATTTATAATACACTAAATATGATTTCTAGGAAATTTTTAAAGGATGTAATTCAAGTGTTTGAAGAAAGGACCTGGATGCAGCTATGTATGTGTATGTGTATATGTATATATATATATATGTGTATATATATATATATACACATATATATATATACATATACATATATATGTATATATCATATATATCATATATACATAGACAGGTAAAATGTGTGCATGTGCATGTGCATGTGTGTATATACATATAAATATATATGTTTACATGCAGACGATAGTAAAGTATATGGCAGATAGGAAGACTTTAAATTATGTTTGTTAAATTTTTAGTAACCAAAAATAAATATGTTTAAATTGTGTTTCTCAGAGAGCATACCCACTTCTTTCTTATAAGTTTTTTCTTTTGTAATATTTTATTAATACTCTTTTCTTTTTCTTTGTTTTTACTTCTCTAAGACTTTCCAAGGTTTGCACCATACCTGCAATTGAAGCCTTTCCTGCAACAAATGATAGGATGTTTAATAATAGGAATTTCCATAAAGCAAATCCACATTTGTCTATCTCTGCTTGCATGCCTTATTCTATATTTGTCCTCCAACACCTATCTGTTGAGAGGTTTTCTAATATCAATCAATCAATAACTATTAATTAAATATCTATTATTTCCTGGGGCTTTAAAAAGGACAAAACTTAATCCCTGACCTCAAGGATTTTAAAATCCAATGGGGCAGACAATAACTTTATAAACAAATTTTTGCTAATTATTAGAGGCTCATTCTTTTCTTATAATGCATACAGAACATAATTTAAATAGAAAATAAAAAAATTCTAAGGCTCCAACCTTAAACATTACGGTTTATATTTATATAGTACTCTTACTTCTAAATTATTTGTTCATTTACTGTGTCTTATAACAATCCTCCAAGTAATTCAGCAATGTTTAGAGAGGTAACAGAAGTATTTATTAAATCACCTTGCTAAGGCCACCTTGTTAATTAGACAAAACACTTCAAAAGGGGAAAACAGGCTGTTAGGAAAGTTAGACACAAAACATATTTAATTTAAAAATGAAAGCTACTTTACCATAATTCTCATTATGAAATGAAAGACAAAATTTGGAAAGATAATAACAGAGAAACAGAACTAGTTGGAAAATTTTGGATCAAAGGAAGTTGATGTTTTCTCTGCCTTACAATATTCTAGGTATTTTATCACTTTGCTGTCCCTCTTAAGAGCTAGAGTTATTGCTTTGAAGTTCATTTTTTATATTTAACACAATGCAATACTTTCCTAGGTACTTGATCTGATATTTCTTTTTGACTTTCCTCAGACCCAAGAGATTTCTGCCATGTCCAAGATTCTCAATAGCTATAATTGATGCCGCATTAATATATAAATATCTTCTTTTTGTCAGAATATTTGCTATATATAATAGAAGGAGACAAATAGGTAAGCACTGCCTTATAAATATTATATAGGTCAATTCAAATTTTGTTTATATAAGTTGATTTTATAAAATTAATTAGTTACACATTCCAGAATTTTAAATGGTATCATCTACTTTAAACCTTATTGTGTAAAGGAGCATTTTTTACAAATAAACTTAGCAAGTGACCAATCATCCTTTGTTAAAAAAAATCTTCCAGTTAATGAGAATAGACAAACTACCAAGGTAGTTTATATAACTTTTAACTTCAGTACTGTAGATGCTTCATCCTGGGAACATGTGTATGATGGGCTCCTTTGAAATTCTTGTAAAGTCCATGGGCTCCTTCTTAGAATATTTTTTTTTAAATTTATTTTTAACACAATTTATAACAGACAAAGCAATTCCAACTTTTGGTCAGGTGATACTTCTTTTTAAAGCATTTACACTATGGACCACAAAAAGAATTTTTTTTTAAACATTAACCAACTGAGACAAAAATAATATTTCTGTTGCTACCTCCACAAGCTCTTAACTTAATTGTCTCTACAGAATTAAAGGACCCTAACTTTTTGTTGTTGATCTATAGTCCTATGCCTAATAGTTTAATTTTAGAAAACTTCAGATGCTCCTTACCAATAACATATAATTGAATAGATCTGGTATTAAGCTTACAAATCTTTGACTATAGGAAATTGACACCAAGAGTAGGGACATTGCAGGAATACAGTATCTCCTCAACTTCACGTCAATTCAAAGCAGGATTAGATCATCCACTTGCATTCAGTCAGGCTTAAAGTCTGCTAGGTGTCAGTGGGGAAATTGAGTCAGGAGAATCCCACCTCAGCTCATGCTAAACAGCTGCTCTCCTACCCTTCCCTTGAGATCACCTTATGCAGTTCATACCAGTGTCTCATCAGGTAACTGGCATCATGGATTGGAAGCTCAGATCATCTTTCTTGCTACCCATACCTGGAGTTAGACTCAGAACAGTCACTTAATAATCCCATAGCATCTAAAAATGGCAAGTTCCGATAACCAGGTTTCAAATATAATTATAATTTCACTTTGGCTAAGGAACATCTTTTGAGACAAGTCTTTAGTGACTTACATGTTTTAGTTCCTGATAAAATGGCAAGTATAAAATCAAATTTACCATTAAAATCTTGACTTTTCCATCAATGACAAATTTCACCCAAGGTTATCTTCCTCTAGGAAATTTAGACTGAAATTCTTTTCTCCAAACTAAAGATGTGATTGATTTATTGTCAGTAACCAACTCAGTCAGGTGTTTTAATACTAATTGCTATTACTTCACTTTGTAACGTGTCCAATTTTCTCCCCATCACTCCCTCCCCCTGTTTCCTAATACTTTGGATTCTGATTACTCCATCCTTCTCCTATCTGCATCTTCTCTCTTTTCTTGCAGGGCAAGATAAATTTCCATACCCCATTCCCCAGAGTTCTTTTTTTTGTTATTTTTTAAAATAAATTTATTTATTTAAATTTTTACATTGATTTTCACAAAATTTTGGGCTCCAAATTTTCCCCCCATTTGTCCCCTCCTACCTCCCCAATAAACTGAGCATTCTAATTGCCCATATCACCAATCTGCCCTCTCTTCGTTCATCCCTCTCTTCCCTTACCCCATCTTCTTTTTTGTCCTGTAGGGCCAGATAAATTTCTATTCCCCATTACCTGTATTTCTTATTTACTACTAGTAGGAACAACACTCAATGGTTTTCCTTAAACTTCCTTAAATTTTGAGTTCCAACTTCTCTCCATTCCTTCCTCCCCACCCATTCCCTTGGGAAGGCAGGCAATTCAATATAGGCCATATCTGTGTAGTTTTGCAAATGATTTCATAGTCATATTGTGTCATATTGTGTAAGACTAACTATATTTCCTTCCATCCTATCCTGCCCTCCATTGTTTCTAGTCTCTCTTTTGATCCTGTCCCTCCCCAAGAGTGTTGAATTAAAATTGCTCCCTCCTCCCATTGCCCACCCTTCCATCATCTCCCCCACCCTGGTTATCCCCATCTCCCCCACTTTCCTGTATTGTAAGATAGGTTTTCATACCAAAGTGAGTGTGCATTTTATTCCTTCCTTGGTCAAATGTGATGAGAGTAAACTTCATGTTTTTCTCTCACCTCCCCTCTTTTCCCCTTCACTAAAAAGTCTCCTGCCTGCCTCTTCTGTGAGAGATAACTAATGCCATTCCATTTCTCCCTCTCTCCTCCCAATACATCCCTCTCACCACTTAACTTCATTTTTTTAAGATATAATCCCTTCCTACCCAATTTACTCTGTGCTCTCTGTCTTTGTCTATGCATGCATGTGTCTGTGTGTATGTGTGTGTGTGTGTGTGTGTGTGTGTGTGTGTGTGTGTGATCCTACCAACTACCCAGATACTGAAAAGGTTCAAGGGTTACAGATATTGTCTTTCCATGTAGGACTGTAAACAGTTCAGCTTTGGTAAGTCCCTTATGACTTCTCTTTGCTGTTTACTTTTTCATGCTTCTCTTCATTCTTGTGTTTGAAAGTCAAATTTTCTTTTCAGCTCTGGTCTTTTCATTAAGAATGCCTGAAAGTCCTCTATTTCATTGAAAAACCATATTTTCCCCTCAAGTATTATACTCATTTTGTGTAACACTAATTACATTGCCCTGTGGCCTCCCCAGTCCCCCCTTATTTTTCCTCCCTACAATTGACCTTGTCCCTTCTCGAAAATGTTTATTTTCTAATGACCCTTCTACTGTTTGTCCTCCCTTCTAACACTCCCCTGGCTCCACTTTTAGCCTCCTCTCCTACTTTCCTGTGGTGTGATAAAAATTTTCATATCAAATTTAGTGATCATGTTATTCCCTCCTTAAGTCACATGTGGAGAAAGTAGCTTTATTTTCCTCCCCTCTCCCCTTCTCCCTTATCTCCTCCATTGAATAAGATTTTTTTTTATCTCCTTTGTAAATTATAGCCTGCCCCATGCCATTACTCCCTTTCTCTTCCCGGAGTTTTTCTCCTTCACCCCTTAATTTTTATTTTATTTTATTGTTTGTGTGTGTGTATGTGTGTCTGTGCGTATATCATCTCTTCTGATATAACATATCTTTTACTTTCTATCGATCTATGTGTATGTGTGTGTGTGTATGTAATATTTTAAATAATTAAAGAAAATATTGTACATCACTTGGAGGTCAATGAAAACAAAGATGCATTTGTTTCCACCTAATTTGGTAGACATATTGGTATTTAATGTCAGATACATATAGAGGCCACATTAAGATGACCTGTGAAGTTGTTCAGTTGTGTCCAATTCTTTGTTTCCCCATAGGGGATTTTCTTGGCAAAGATGCTGTGATGGTTTGTCATTTCCTTCTTCCGTTGTTTAACATTCTAATGACTGTTGCATTTCTATTCATCATTTGAGAATCAGCTTATATGCTCCTTCAAATGTGCCTTTCTTCAAACCATCATAATGGCCATCCCTTTCAGATCTCACCAGACCTCACATAGCACTTTTTATATCTTTTTTTAGCATGTTGTTATTGTGCATTAGCCTAACATTTATTTTCACATTTATTACAAGAATTATGCAATTTACATGAAGGTAAGGAATATTTCTCATAAAAAAAAACATCAACAATGTCTAGAACAGTATGTGTCCAGCTTACTCTTCATGGATTTAATTATTATTTATCCTAAACAAAACTTTTCCCTAAAATTCACTGCCAAATTTTCAATGTCTGCATTTATTCAATATTACTATATGTAGTACACCATACTGTGCCAGGGGAAGGTATTAAAAGAAAAAAAGTCATGCCTCTTATTCTCAATGAAATATGATACCCTAGATTCCCATTTAATTATACTTCAGAGTTAGGGGCCTTTCATAAGAACTCAGACTAAAGTGAGGTCGATGTAAAGCAGAGTTTCAAAAGCGATTAACTTCTCATTTTGTTATCTGAATACATCTCTCTCTGGTGTCTCCTTTTGTAATTCCTCCCCTTCACCCCCAGTCCATAAAGAATTAGTGTTGCTGTGCTTGTCTGATGGCTGTCCTCCTTCCAAACACAAACACAACTTTAATACCCCCTCTTTGATTTTCTATTCACTGTGGTGTTTCATGCCTTCAATTTCCTTCTCTTTTTAAAAATTTCTGTTCTTCACTACAGGGAGATCAAATACATGCTAATAAGAAAACAGTTGCTTTAAATAATTCATACTGAGCTATGAACATTTAGTGGTCTTAATATACTAAGCAATTTGGAAAACTCAAGAGTAATCATTAGATTGAAAAAAATAAGCATTTGTCTTAAAGAAGGGAAATGCCAAATAATGCTAAAGCCAACAAGAAACTGAATTCATTTTACATGCCACCAAGGCTACGCTTAAGATACTACAAACAAGGATTTAGCGATACTTACAACAACAATGGCTAGAAGAGAAGGTTGGTTTTCAAAGAGGCAGAGGAATAAGAGACCAAATTGCCAAATCTACTAGATTATGGAGAAATCAGTGGAGTTCTACATATACTTCCGCTTTATTGATTACGCTAAAGTTTTTGACTGTGTGATTCACAACAAATGTATCAATTTTTCAAAAATATGGGATTACCAGATCTTCCTATGTGTCTGCTGATGGAATTGTCTGAGAATAAAGAAACAGAAGTTAGGAGCTAATGTAGAGCAAATAATTCTTTTAAGATTTGGAAATAAATATTAAAAGTCTGTACACTGTCACTCTATTAATTTAACTTATATGCAAAGTACATTACACAAAATACCTGACAATCAAAAGTCAAAATTTCTGGGAGAAAAATCTGCAAGACTCTCTGGGAGAAAGATATGCAGATGTTACCACTTCTTCTGAAAGTGAAGAGATAAGAAGCCTCTTAGTGAGAGTAAAAGAGGAGAGTATATAAACTTACTAGAACCTTAATCTTAAAATAATTAATAAAAAGGAAAAACTAAGATCATTACCCTTGATGTCGTTACTCCCTACCAAATGGAAGAAGGAGAAATGGAAGGAGGAAGCAGAATCAGATTTCACAGTCTTGGGCTTAAAAAAACAAAAACAGTGCAGATGGTGACTGCAGCTGTGAAATTAAAAGATCCTTGTAAAAAAATATAGGGTAGATAACTTTCTATTCCCCATGACCTGTATTTCTTATTTCCTAGTAGCAAGAACAATACTCAACAGTTGGTCCTAAAACTTTAAGTTCCAGTTTTTCCCCAT
>CM053771.1:444608464-444630628 GCA_028658325.1 Potorous gilbertii | reverse complement strand
TTTTCTTCAGCATTTTTTTGGGCCTCCTTTATTAAGGTATGGACCCGTTTTTCATGCTTTTCTTGCATCTCTCTCATTTCTTTTCCCAGTTTTTCCTCCACCTGTCTGACTTGATTTTCAAAATCCTTTTTGAGCTCCTCCATGGCCTGAGCCCATGGGGTATCTATTTCAGATATTTGGGAAACAGAGGCTTTGATTCCTATGTCTTTACCTGATGGTAAGCAGATCTCTTCTTCATCAGAGACAAATATCGCAATCATATGATCAAGAAAATAATCTTCTATGGTCTTAGTTTTTTTTTCCCTTTTCTGGGCATTTTCCCAGCCAGTTACTTGACTTCTGGAAGTCCTCTCCACCCCAGCCTAGATCTGCCCAGCTAGTGCTTGGGGTCTGAGATTCAAATGTTGCTCCCCAGCCTCAGGGCTTTTGGCGGCAGGCCTGACTGCTCTTCAATGGGAGCAGATAATGCTGGTTCTCAGGTGGGGGCAGGGAGGCCCCTCAGGCTCAGTTCCCTCAGGGGATTTATGCAGAGTTCTTTTGTAATGTAGCTGTGGTGGAGCTCCTGCCCACCTCTGGCTGAGCTGCCTCAGCCTCTGCCGCAGTGGTGGCCTCCTGGGGGGTTCCGAGTCCCAGAGATACCCCGCTCCCCTCTCAGCCTGTCTCTCTCAATGACCTGTGCATCTGTGGGTGGAGGGACCTTCGCGGCAGCCCGAGATTCGTGTCCCTGAAGCCTGCTGGCACGTGGCCGGGGCAGGGGAGGACAGGGCTCTGCCTGGCAGGGCTCCGCTCCTGCCCGGGGCTCGATGGACCCCTGGGGTCGGTTTTTCAGGGCTCTCTGCAAGGGAAATCTCCTTCACTGTGTTTCTGCGCGGCTTCCACTGTTCCAGAATTTGTTGGGAGTTCTTTTTAGAGGAAATCTATGGGCTGTGGGTTCGGAGCTAGCAAATGTGAGTCTTTCTACTCTGCCATCTTGGCTCCCTAGAATCATGTCTTCATGGAAAGGTCTTCAGAAATTCTAGTTGTTGTCTTGAGTGAATAACTCACCCTTGTGGATCAGTCTGTTCTTTATTTCACCCACTTGCACAAAAACAATGACTTCTGAGAAATGAGGAATAATATAAATTAGAGAGAAATATAGCCAAGATCTAATTCAGCCACCTGATCAGTTTAATTCTATAGAGAAATGATGAACAATGTCAAAAAACATGATTGAGAGAGGTGGTAGAATTGGCAGATTAGAAACGCTGGGAGACAGAGTTTCCGGGTAATTTACAATCAACCTATTAATTATTTAATTAATTAGTTTGCTGTGATTAATTGATTAATTAGTGTTATTAATAATCAATAAATTGATGACGATTGATTTTTCTCCATAATGGAGACAATGAATACCTCAAATATTTGTTTGAAAGAAAATGCTTTGGTAAATGAAAATCAGCCCTTATTGTTGGACTCTGGAGTTTGTTTGTTTTTTTTACCCCTTGGAAAAAAGGGGAAATGATCAGCCTGGATCATTTTAAACTCCAGTGGAGGAATAAAAAGATAGGTTTTCATTTCTTTAGAGCAAGAGTTCACCTAGATAAGATTTTGTTTACACTCTAAATAGTAGTGAAATCTCCTGATTGGGTGAGGTTCTTCACAAGATCAAGGATTATGTACCTCTGAAGATTAAGGCAATATCATTAATCAGTCCTTTATAGGATGAGCCACAGGGGCTGGGACCTAAATAGGGAAATAAAGGATAAAAAGCCGTAAATCTAATTTAATAGTTAATTTAATTTAATAACATTTCATTATTAATATAACCTCTCATCAATTATTACTTTTCCATTTTGTGACTTGTACATAGACATTTCATTTAAGAAATTTCTGACATTCTCATCACATATAAAGCTTTTCCTTAATTCAAATAGTCGTTGAATAATAGAAATGTCGAACTGGAAGGAACTTCTGAAGTCAACCAGATCAACTATCTCTTTTAATAAGTGAAAAATCTCAGATTCCTTCTCTTATATATAAAAAACTCTCCAAATTAAAGTCAGCCAACTTAAAAATTCATTTCAAATACCCTCTCATATCGATATCTCTTTTCATTTCATCCAATAATTACTTACTCCCTTACTTTAATTTCCAATATCTTTGCCTTGTCTGTTTTGCTTCTTCCTCCTACAAGTGATTCAAAACTTTCTTAAGTATTGCTCATGAAATGCTAAATAGTGTACTCACAATCTGTTATTATGATGATTTCTTCACTGATGATGCACAGAAATTTTGTAGCAATTACATTCATTGCCCACAACTGGTGAATTTTACACTTTATCAGAAGGTTTTTGCTTTAGTATAGATGCACATGGTGAAATACACACACATGTATCTATATCTACATCTATATATATATATATATATATATATATATATATATATATATATGTGTATGTATATGTGTATAAACTCTTCTATACCTAATGATACCTATCTAATGCATTTATCTATTATCAAGAAGTTTTATTTTTCTACCAAAATGAAAGTTTCTTATATATGACTTTTGTGACACCTAACTATACATTTGCTTTTTTATAGCCCATTTCATAAGGGTTTAACTTTCTTCACTGATGTCTTTTTTTTTACTTAACAGAATTTTATATTTTTTTACAGACACATAAAGAAATTTTCAATATTCAGTTTTACAAGATTTTGAGTTTGAAATTTTCCTCCTTCTCTTCTGTCTCCACTCCTCAAAACAGGGAGCAATCTGAAGTAGACCACATGTGCATAACCATAACAATCATGTTTAACATATTTCCACATTAGTCATGTTGTGAAAAAACAACACAAAGGAAAAGCCAGAAGAAAAATCTGAGAAAATGATAGACTTTGATCTGCATTCAGACTCCATACTTCTTTCTCTGGATATAGATAACATTTTCCACCAGAAGTCTTTTGGAATTGTCTTGGATCAATGTATTGCTTATAACTGGCAAATATGTTGTAGTTGATCATTGCACAACGTTGCTGTTGCAGTGCACAATGTTTTTCTGGTTGTGCTTACTTTACCCAGCATCAGTTCATGTAAATCTTTCCAGATTTTTATGAAATATGTCTGCTCATCATTTTTTATACCACCATAGTAATCCATTGCATTTGTATGCAATAATTTGTTAAATGATAAAGAGATTGATGGGAATCACTCAGTTTTTAATTCTTGATCACCACAAAAAGGGCTACTGAAAATGCTTTGTACATTTTTCCCTTTTTATGTCCTATTTGGGATACAGTATTTCTTGGGATTTTAATTTAGGAATCTCTTTCAAGAGATGAGTTATTTCAATGAATTTTTTACCATCTGCTTTTAGGACAGTTTTCCTTGATATTTTCTACATTGGTGGTCCCAGGCTTTTTTTTTTATGACTTTCAGGTTGTCCAATAATACTTAAATCATCTCCCCAGGATTTACTTTTCATGTCAGAGTTTTATTTTTCTCCATTGAGATAACTTATATTGCCTTCGAATTTTGTCCATTATTTTGACTTCATTTGATCCTTGATGTCTCATAGAGTGATTATTGTAGGAAACGAAGAAATTCTATTTCCATAGGGTTAAGTTCCTCTTAACTTTGAGTGATAGAATCACTAATCAGAGTTGTGAGCTGGAATGTTCAGGTAAAAGTGGGCAAGCTTGTGGGCAAGCTTGGTGAGCTGTTCGAGGGGAAGTCTATTGGAGAGAAAAACATAAAGGGAGGTATTCAGGAGGCTTTGGGCCAGTTGATGGTGTGGAGGGGAGCTCAAAGTTGGAACAGTATTGTTTGCTTGCATTGGTCTGAACAAATTGGAGTCTTCCTGTAGCCTTCCTTGGGAACTACATGTTTATTCAGGGGGAATGAACATAAATTTATTAAAAGTTTTCCTGATTCCACAGCAAGAATTATCCTTTGTTTAAGGCGATCATGTTTCTCACAATTGGGGGTTTCTTGGAGGCTCAGTTTTCATAATTGGGGTCTTGTCATAAGATCTCTAGCATCAAAAGAAAACAAGCTCACTCTAAAGGATGGGAAGTGTGCCCATTGGTTTTCAATGGTCCAAAAATCCAGACAAGTTTCCCCTGTTCTGACTGCTAACTTCCCTGGGACTATTTGGAATCATTGTGAACCCAGCGATACAGATAAAACAATAAATTGAATGTCCAGAGACGGTATAAGTCAGGGACCTGAGCAACTGCAGGAAAATATCAGTGGCTAAGTATGATTTTGTCCATCATAGGATCCTAGGTTGTTAAGTGAGGTACTCCTAGAGTGGGAAGTGAGCACCCTTAAGATAATGGTACCTGGAAGGGGATAAAGGATCCTCTGACTATTCCTTTGGGATCCTCTTTGAAGGAATGCTGGCTATATTCCTTCCCTGGTCTGCTCCTGAAAGAGAGAAGGGCAATAGGGAAAAGGAAGAATCTAGATTATGGGAAGGATCCCTTTGAAATTTGCTAGAAATCAGTCAGAGTAAATAATAGCTCTGAGTTGTTTTTTTTTTTTTGTTTGTTTGTTTGTTTTACCGTTCTGAATTCTAATTCATAATTGGTGTGCATTCAATAACACTTTGTCAAATGTCTTGTCTGTGTGTGTGTGTGTGTGTGTGTGTGTGTGTGTGTGTGTTTGTGAATTGTTTCATGTTTGTGGTATAAGGTTGTAAATGCAGCCAACCACCACGGAATGCCTTCTTCTTTATCTTCCTATTCTTCCACCCTCACTCCCTATGCGGCAGTTTCAGTGGAGTGAGTGAATGGGGCAGGAGAGAGAGAGAGAGAGAAAGAGAGACAAAGAGACATAGACAGAGAGAGACAAAGGCAGACACAGATTTTGCTTTGTAACTTGATCTGGTTACAGGAATAGTGCTGATAGCGAGTTTGAAAATATTTCAAAGTTCTTAAAAATAATCTTTCTTTCTGCATTTTAAACTTTGGCCAAGTTTCTGAATATAAAAAGAAAGATAAAGGAGGGGGAAATCTTTTTTTTTTGTCATATTGGGGAGAAACAGGCCAACCTGGTATGTGACCATTTTCTGCCACAGCTAAAAGATGTTTTTATGTATTGTGATGCAACCAAACAGTGATTGAACAGCAAGAGTATTTCTATCATAGCCCTAAATGTGATTCACTTTAGAATTTCAGTGACTTTTTTTAAATGTGTGTTAAGCACTAACTCTCTCCAGATTCTGAAAGATGAAGATAAATTGACTTAAACCTTAGGTCAATTATTTAATCTTTATCTTTGAAAACTGTGTAGGCTTGTGTTTGGGGAAATTGGCAAGCATTGGTCAGCATTAAATTAAATTAAATTCCTTAAGTCTGTGCCTGGACAAAAAGCAGAAGAACAACCTTGTCTTAGAATATTGTCATATTTTAAGTTAACATGTGGGAAACAGATGTTATTGCAAACTCTTTGTAGAACATTATACAAATTTCCTAATATTATACATCCTGATATTCCCAAGAGTGTAGAATGGGATGCTGCAAAGGTTAGGAAAGCTCTTTCTCTGATAAGTCTACAAAAGGAGACAGGATTTCGGTTCTTTAAGGAAGGAGAGGAGAAAAAGATTATTCAGAGCTAGGAATGGTCAGGAGGTTTTTTCAAGGAAATATGTGAAGCTATCGATTATGTTTTCTTTTAAGTAGGAAGACTATTCAACTTAAAAAATGTAACTCTCTTGATATATAAATTATTAGCATAAGAATGAAGGTGATTTGAGTGGAGATTGGAAAAGAGAGAAGGAAGATTTAGAAGGAAAATTGGGTTGGACAATAGTCAGCCCATGTACTCTTTTAACTATGTTCTCTTAGACAATTTTTTCTCCCATCTTACTTTGAGAGATCGGGTAAAGAGGGCAAGGTCACAAGATCAAAACCAAAAATATGTAACTTGATTGAGAAAACAATAGACAAAGTTATAGAAAGTTTCATAAAATTTAAAAAAGGGTGCGAATGTGGTAATTGATGTGATTTATAATTACTATGTTATTAAGTGCCTAAGGTTCATGCTTGGAAGCCACACCTTGTCAGCTTTGATTCAAATTACTTAAATCTTTTTGTCTGCGCTAAGCTCTTGAGCTAATGTAATTCAAAACTTTGTTGTTTTTTTTTAAACTTGGGAGTAGGGGATTGAAGAGCCTAAAGCAACTTTTTTATTAAGTGAAGTCTCAAAAAGGAGACAAAGATTTCAGCTCTTTAAGAAGGTAGAGGGAAAAAGTTATTCAGAGGTGGTCACTACTTTTCTTCAAGGAAATATGTGAAGTTATGGATAATGTTTTCCTTTAAGTACTAAGTGTATTTGGCTAAAAAGGAGAGGATTGAAATGTTTACCATCAGCAATTAAATACATGATGAGCTAAATTTTTTTAAAATAATTTTTCTTTTCTAAATGCTGTTATATTAGGAATTGCATTGTTAACTAATGATGAATGTGTGTAAGTAGCTGTTATGAATTTTGCATAAGAGTTTTTGTGCTATAGAATCTTTTTGTATATATATATATATATATACAAATATATATATATATATATATATATATATATATATATATGTTAAAAGTTTATTTCTATTATTAGGAAGAAAGCTTTAGCTAAAATTCTTTTTGTTATAAATCAAACATTTCCAAAGTATGTTTGTGAAAGGAAACTTGGTAATTAGGGAAAGGCCTTGGTTTTAGACCTTTGCTTGTAATTTTTATCAAATAGGTTTCAGAAGGTTTTGTGATATATTGCAAGCTTTTTAAGAAAAAGATTTTTTTTTGGATGAAGAAATGTTTCCTTTTTTAATCTTTTGCATGATTTTTAGAAGTCCTGCAAAATTTGTATTTGTAAGCTAATTCATTATAATAGCTTGATCCTGAAGTGAATTATGTGGATATAGAAGTTTTATTGGCATTGAATGATAAGGGACAAGTTAAAGGACATGAGGAATTTTATGGTTCCAGGAAGCTCCGTGATATATTTTTTTAATTGAATTACTGTGTTTGTTTTCAGTGTTCAACAATCACTTCCATATATCTTAGATGTTTTTTTCCACTCCCTCCCTCTCATTCCCACTCCCTCCTTGAGATAGTGTACAATCTTTTATAGGTTCTACATGTACATTCCTTTAAATGCATGTTGCATAGAAGAGTTAAAATGAATGGGAGAAACCATAAACAAAACAAAACACAACACAGAATACATGGTCCGTTTCTATCTGTGATCCAATTACATATTTCTCTGGATGTGGAAGGCATTTTCCCTTAAGAGACCATGAAGAATTTTTTAAGTCCATGCATTTCAGTGAAGTACTAAGTCTACCAGAAAAATTCAATGCACCCTGCAGACTGTGATTGTTGTTGTGTACAAAGTTCTTCTTGCTCTTCTCCTTTAACTCAGCATCAGTTCATATAAGTCTTCTCTGAAATTTTCCTGTTCATCATTTCTCATAATAAAATAATATTCCATTATATTCATATACCACAACTTGCTCAGCCATAGCCCAGTTGATGGGCATCCCCTTGATTTCCAGTTTTTGGCCATCACAAAGAGAGCTGCTATAAATATTTTTGTAAACGTGGGACCCTTTCACATTTCTATGTTCCCTTTAGGATAGAGTCCTAGAAGTGGTATTGCTAGGTCAAAGGGTATGCACATTTTTGTAGCCCTTTGGGCATAGTTCCAAATTGCTCTTCAGAATGATTGAATCAGCTCATAGCTCCACTAACAATGAATTAGTGTTCCAATGTTCCCATATCATCTCCAGCATTTATCATCTACCTGTTTTGTGATGTTAGCCAATCTAACAGATGTGATGTGGTACCTCAGAGTTGTTTTGATTTTCTTCGCTCTAATCAATAGTGATTTAGGGCATATTTTTATATGGTTATAGGTAACTTTAATTTCTTCCTCTGAAAATTCCCTGTTCATATCGTTTGACCATTGTCAGTCAGCGAACGACTTGTGTTCTTGTATATTTTACTCAATTCTCTATATATTTTAGAGATGAGGCCTTTGTTACAGACACAGTTGCTAAACTCTTTTCCCAGTTTTCTGCTTCCCTCCTAATCTTGGTTGTATGGGGTTTGTGACCAAAAACTTTTCAATTTAATTAAATCAAAATTATACCTTTTGTTCTTCATAATGTTCTCTATCTCTTGTTGGGTCATAAATTTCTGAATAAATCTGACAAATACACAATTCCTTGCTCCCCTAATTTGTTTATAGTATCAATCTTTATACCTAGATCATGTATGCATTTGAACTTTATCTTTGTGTATGACATCAGGCATTAGTCTATGCCCAGTTTCTGCCACACTGTTATCCAGTTTTTCGAAAAATTTTTATCAAATAGTGAGTTCTTTTCCCAGAATCTGGGGCCCTTTGCTTTATCAAACAGTAGATTGTTGGATGCATTAACTATTGTGTCTTGAGTACATAACATATTCCATTGGTCAACCCCTCTGTTTCTTAGACAATACCTAGTGGTTTTGCTTTGCTTTGCTGCTTTGCAATACAATTTGAGGTCTAGGCCACTTCCCCTGGTACTTCTTTTCATTATTTCCCTTGATATTCTGGACCTTTGGTCCTTCTAGATGAATTTTGATATTATTTTGTCTAACTCTAGAAAATAATTTTCTGGTAGTTTGATTGGTATGACACTGAATAAGTAAGTTAATTTAGGCAGAATGGTCATTTTTATTATATGAGCTTGGCCTACCCAAGAGCAATAGATGTTTTTTTCCACTTATTTAAATCTGACTTCACTTGTGTGAAAAGTGTTTAGTAACTATGTTCATACAGTCCCTGAGAATGTTCTGGCAGGTAGACTCTAAATATTTTAAAGTATTTGCCCTAGTTTTAAACAGAACTACTCTTTCTATCTCTTCATTTTGGGCTTTGTTAGTAATATATGGAAATGCAAATGATTTATGAGGGTTTATTTTGTAATCTTCAACTTTGTCAAAATTGTTTTCTATTTCAATCACTTTTTTACTTGAATCTCTGGAATTCTCAAAATATATCATCATATCATCTGCAAAGAGTGATAACTTAGTTTCTTCTTTGCTTAATAAAATCCCTTCACTTTTTTTCCTTCTTATGTTGCTACATCTAACATGTCTAGTACCATATTGAATAATAATGGTGATATTGCATATCCTTGTTTCATCCCTGATCTTATTGGAAATGCATGGAGCTTATCTACATTGTGTGTAATGCTTGCTGAAGGTTTTATATAGATACTGCTTATTGTTTTATGGATAGTTCCATTTATTCCTATGCTCTCAAGTGCTTTTAATAGGAATGGGTGATGTATTTTATCAAAAGATTTTTCTGCATCTATTGAGAAAATCATGTGATTTCTGTTAGGTTTGTTGTTGATATGCTCAATAACGCTAATAGTTTTCCTAATATTGAATCAATCCTGCATTCCTGGTATGAATCCTACCTGATAATAATGTATTGTTTCCATGTTTATTTGCTGTATTCTTTTTGATAAGATTTTATTTGAAGTTTTTGTATCTATATTCATTAGAGAAATTGGTCTATAATGTTTTTTCTCTGTTTTGGCTCTTCCTGGTTTAAGTATCAAAACCATATTTCTACATAAAGAGAACTTGGGAGGACCTCTTTTTCCTCAATTTTCACAAATAGTAGATATAGTATTGGAATTATCTGGTCTTTAAATGTTGGATAGAATTCACTTGTAAATCCAACAGGCCCTGGAGATTTTTCCTAGGTAGTTCATTGATGGCTTGTTCAATTTCTTTTTCTGAGATGGGGTTGTTTAAGTATTCATCTTCCTCTTCTGTTAATCTGAGCAATTTATTCCTTTAAAATAATTATTCATCTCATTTATATTGTTGAATTTATAGGCATATTTTTGGGCAAAGTAATTTCTAAAAATTGTTTTAATTTCCTCCTCATTGGAGATTAGTTCACACTTTTCATTTTTTATATTGGTGAATTTTTTTCTTTCTTTTTTAAAATTAAAATGCCCAACAGTTTATCAATTTTATTCTTTTTTCATAAAACCAACTCTTAGTTGTATTTATTAGCTCAATAGTTTTCTTAATTTCAGTTTTATTAATCTCTCCTTTAGTTTTCAATATTTCTAATTTAGTATTTACTTAGAATTTTCAATTTGTTATTTCTCTAGCTTTATCAGCTGCATGTCCATCCTCTTTCTGTATTTTACTCATATTGGCATTCAAAGATATAAAATTGCTTTTGGAGTATCCCATAAGATGTGTTAGCTTGTCTCATTATTGTCATTCTTTTGAATGAAGTTGTTGATTGTTTCTATAATTTTCTGTTTTATCCACTCAATCTTTAGGACTAGCTTGTTCAGTTTCCAGTTAGTTTTTGGTTTATGGTTCCATGGTCTTTGATTACACAATCTTTTTATTGCATTATGATCTGATAAGGATGCATTGGCTATCTGGTCCTTTCTGCACTGAACTGTGATGTTTTTATGACCTAGTACATGGTCAATTTTTGTATATGTGCCATGTACTGCTGAGAAAAAAATATATATTCCTTTCTATCCTCATTCAATTTTCTCCAGAGATCTATTGCATCTCTTTTATTCAGAGTTTTATTCACTTCCTTAACTTGCTTCTTGTGTTTTTGAGGTAAGTTTTATCAAATTCAGAGGGAGGAGGTTATGTCCCCTACTATAACAATTTTACTGTCTTTTTCTTTCTGAAAGTCTTTTAACTTCTCCTCTAAGAATCTGGTTGCCATGTCACCTGAATCATATATGTTTAGCAATGAAATCGATTTGTTGTCCATAGTGCCTTTTAGTAAGGTACAGTTTCCTTCTTTATCCTCTTTGTTTAGGTCTATTTTTGCTTTTGCTTTGTCTGAGATTAGGATTGCTACTCCTGCTTTTTTTTTTTAATCTCAACTGAATTAGAAAGTATTCTGCTCCAACCCTTTACCTTTGTCCTGTGTGCCTCCATTTCAAGTGAATTTCTTTATTCAACATGTGGTTGGATTATGGTTTTTAACCTGTTCTGCTACCCATCTCCGCTTTATAGGGAAGTTCATCCCACTCACATTCATAATTATGATTACTGTGTATGTCCTTCCCTTCATCCCCTCTCCCCTTGCTTATGCTTATAGTTCTACCTTCTTCCTTCCCCTACACAACATTGTTAATTTTTGACGACTGCCTCTCTCAGTTTTCCCTCCATTTTTCAGCCCCCTCCCATTTAATCCACCTTTCCCTTACGACTTCTTCCCTCCCTTTTAGGCTCCCATCCCTTTTCTTTACCCCTTCCCCTCCTACTGCCTAAAAAACTAGCTGCATTTCTTTAATCAACTGAAATTGTTGTACCCTCCTTGAATATAATCAGATAAGTGAACCTCTCAAACAATGCTCATTTTCCTCCCCTCCTTCTCTCTACTGTAAGTTATTTTTGTGCCTCTATCTGTGATGTAATATATTTTTTTCTGCTTCCTCCTTTTCATATCTCCCATTACAATCTCTTTTCCCACTTAACTCACATTTGTCAGCAATACATCATTTATCTTATATCCACTCCCTCTATATATGAATATCCCTTTCATATTTCATAATACATATACAATTTTCAAGATTAACAGATATCATCTTCACTTATGGGAATGTAAATAGTTTCACCATATTGAGTAATAAGTTGATTATTTTTTACCTATTTATACATTTCTTGAGATCTGCTTTTCAAGACTGAATTTTCTATTTAGTTCTGTCCTTTTAATCAGCAAAGTTTGGAAATCACTTATTTCATTGCATGTCCATCTCCTTGCCTTAAATATTTTGTGCAATCCTTGGTTGTAGTCCCAACTCCTTTGCCTCATGGAATATCATATTCCAATTTCTTCGATCTTTTAATGTAGAAATTTCAAGGTCATGTGTGATCCTGATTGTAGATCCTAGATATTTGAATTGTTTCTTTCTGACTGCCTGCAGTGTTTTCCCCTTCAACCAACAGGTCTGGAATTTGGCAACAATACTCCTTATTGTCTTTGGTTTGGGACCCCTTTCAGGAGTTGAATGGTATATTCTTTTGATGACTATTTTGCCCTCTGGATCTAGTACTTCTGGGAAATTTGTCTTGATTATTTCTTCGATGATATTGTGCAGGCTTTTCTTCATCATGGCTTTCTGGTAGACCAATAATCCTTAGATTTTTCTCTCCTGGATGTATTTTCCAGGTCAGTTGCTCCAATGAGATATTTTACATTTTCTTCTCTTTTGATTCTTTAGATTATGTTAATCTGATTGTTGATGTCTCATAGATTCATTAACTTCTACCTGCTTGATTCTAATTTTTATCAAATTGTTTTCTTCAGTAAACTTTTGCATCTCCTTTTCCATCTTTTCAATTGTTCCTTTTAAGGAGTTATTTTCTCCAGTTATGTTCCATCCTTCCTTTTACATTTGTCCAATTGTTCTTTAAAATTCTTCTATGATTTCTTTTGTTCATATTTTTAAAATTATTGATGTTTTTCTTCTATTTCCCTAATTTGACTTATAAAATTTTTCATAAGCTCTTTCAAGAAGGCTCTTTGAGCTTTGGACCAGTTCATCTTCCCTCCTGAAATTTTAGATGGAGTACAGTCTCAATGCTGACCTCTTTAGCATTTCTGTTTTGGTACTTGTCCTGATATAATGATTCTATGGCATTTTCTGCTTTGATTCCTACTCAAGATAATCATACTTTTCCTGGCTTTTTAAAAAGTTCTCTCCATCTTTGGTACAGGGATTCCTGTCCCACAGTTCTTGTGACTAAAACTTCAGGCTTTATGTGTTGTGGTCTTTGATTCTTTCAGTTAGAAGCTAAAATGTTGCAGCTTACTTGATACTGAGCTGTTTAGTATTGAAAACAGAGACCACATGAGGTCTTTTTTGGTTTCCCAGCAGTTACACTGGAGTTATCTCGTTAAGTGTCTAGAAAGAGTGTTCTGATCACAGGTGGTCTCCTCTGCTGAGCTAGGGTATTGGGAAACTCAGTGGTTGGTGATTCCATCTGTGTTACTGTCTTTCCAATTCCCCGGGGGGCTGAGGTATGTCTGGGGCCCTGGTGTTTGCAGCTGCTGCCTTTACTCCCCTGGGGCTCAGGATCTTCTGACAGATTAAGGGTGGTAAGTAAAACAGAGGTTTGGAAAGGAACAATAAGGAAAAGCTAATGTGCTTCAAGAAAGCCAGATGAAGTAAGAAAATCTAGGGAGCTTTCAAGATGAGGTTTTCCAGGCCCCTTTATTCATAAGGTACTAAAACTTTTTTGAGGTAAGGGACAAAGGTCCTGACTTGGGACCTTCATCACATGTTTCAAAGTGGTATATGAGTGATTGGATATTAATGCAACTAACTGAATTAATTATTGAGACAAAATCAGAGCTTCTTCAGTTTGGGAAAAGAATTTTATTATAGGTTTCTTAGAGGCAAGTGACCCATGGTAACACTTTTGTACTGATGAAAAATTAAAGTTGAAGTTAGAATTCAAAATTATCATATGTGTGACACATTATTTTAGATTGGATATGGTTAGAAAGGGATACAGAAGGTTGGGAAAGAGATGTAAATCTACCAGAGCAATAACATTATTTTAATGGTAAATTTGATTTTATGATTGTTGCTTAATCAGGTGTAGAAAAGTATGGAAGCTACTTAAGACTCCCTTTAAAATTGTTCCTCAACCAATGTGAAATTATAGTCATATCTGAAACTGATTTTTGAAACTTGTTTTGCTTTCATAAGAATGATAATGGTATAAGGCTTAGGAATAACAATCTAAAATTGTATCAACATCAGTTTTGTAGGAGAATGGATATCTTGTGATTTCTCAATGTGTCAAGGAATTTCATTCTCTTCATATATTTATTTAATGGATGAGGTCAAGAACTCCTATGGGAAAGTGAAGTGTTTTTGATTGGATTTAGGTGTGGAAACAAAAGTTTTGATAGAAAAGATGGGGAAGATTTTGTGGGAAATAAAGAAGGAATTCTGTTTCCACAGGGTAAAAACTCTTCCTAGCTTTTAGAGATAGCAGATAATCAGAGTTGTGACCTAGCATGCTCAGGTAAAAGGTCAGAAACTTGTGTCCAGGGTTGATGAGCTGTTTGAGAGCAAATCTATCAGAGAGGAGAACATGCAGTGAACTGTTCAGGAGGCTTCTGGACAACAAATGGTGTGTCAGGCAGTTTAAACCTGTAACAGTATAAATGGCTTGTATTGATGTGAACAAATTATAGTCTTCCTGTAGCCTTCCATGGGAGTTAACCCTTCATTCATGGGGAATGAACATAAAAAATTTTTAAAAAGCTTTCCTGATTTCATAACAAGTGTTGCTGTTTGTTTAAGGTGAGCATATTTCTCACAGTTGGGGGCTCATTTTTCACACTACCTTTCACTTTCCCAATTTTAGTTTTTAACATATTCTTTTCTTCAGGTAGCTTTTGTACCTCCTTTTCCATTTGTCTAGTTCTGCTTTTTAAGGAGCTGTTTCCTTCAATGGATTTCCTCTTATTGGGCCACTTGTATTTTTTATGGACTTCTTTCCATTAGTCAATTTTTGTCCTCTTGCAATGCTGTTGACTCTCTCTTACATAGCTCTCATTTATTTTCCCATTTTTCTTCTACCTCTCTTATTCGATTTTTAAATTCCCTTTTGAACTCTTCCAAAAAGGATTTTTTTGGGTTTGAAACCAATTCATATTTCCCTTCAAGGTAGGCATATGGGCAATATTGTCCTCTTCTGAGTTTATCTTTCCATTTTCCCTGTCATCATAATAGTTTTCTATGGTCAGGGATTTTTTTTTCTTGTTTTTAGTCTATTTCATGACTCTTGATTTTGAGTTCTGCTCCTAGGGCACAGCACTTCCTCAAGTTTCTTTTACTTGGTACTATGGTCCTGGTTACTGGATTTCTGCACCATGGCTTCAGTTGCTAGCAACTTTCCCACTACATTGGTGTGGCCTGACCTATTTGTCTTTGTTGTGTCATAGTTGTGGAGCTGATAGTTTGCCTTCTGTGTTGGAACTGGCCCTGAATGGCTGATAGCTGGTGTTTTTGCCAGTAGCATGATTATTCAGGATCAAGGGACTTTGGTTGCTGATCTTTACTGTAGCTAAGCTAAGAGGCTCCTGTGGCTTGACTGAACACTGTTTATGCTGAGCTGTGCTCTCCTCCTCAAATGAGACAGGCCTTTCTAAAATCCTTGTAAGTTACTTTGACCTGGAATATGGTTTCACTCCATTTGCTTATGAGTTCTGCTTTTTCAGAATCCACTTATAGGCTTAATTTAACATTGTTTCTGGAGGGCAACCAAGGAGAACTGTTGCAACTTCCTGGTTTTTCTTTGTCATTTTTATTATAGCTTTTTAAATCCCTTCATCGTGCCTAGTAAGTAAATTTCATATCCTTGGCCACAAGTAGATTTTGCAGAACAAATATGTTCTGCTACAATCTGAAACAATTTCCTAATTATTACACATATAAGCATAGCTTGATTTTATTACAAACTTAGAACTAGAAACAGTGTCATAAGTAATGGAGTTTAATACTCTAATATTATAGATAAATAAATTTATATACAAAGAGATCAACTGTTGAGTTTAGGGTCAAATAGATAGTAGGTACCTGACCTGAAATTTGAATCCAGATCTTGCTAATGCTTCATGAAAGAGAAGAGATAAGAGAGAGGAGAAAGAAGGTGAGATGACATAAATGGTATTTTTTTCTGAGACTAGAAAAGTAGAAGAAAGTCATCAATAAAGTGAAAAACAAACAAAGAATACTTTCCCTTTTTCCATAGTCACATGCTGAAGTGATCCTATTGAAAAGCATAAGACTTTTAGCACTCTAACTTTGAGAGAAAGGGAAACTATAGAGTGCAAAGAAAAATGAGCATAGATTTATGTTCTATGCTTTGACAATAGGTTTTGGTGAATTCTTCAAGGTTACAATTCTTATCTTTTATGACTGTTTCCTAGAGATGATTTTAAGGAGGTTTAGTGACCTCATTTCATTCTTGACTGTACTTTTCAGTACATGGCAGCAGGTAACCATGACTGTCAGACAATTCCAAAAATTATGGTACCGATAAAAGCAAATCAGAATGAAAAGAGCATGGCCTACAGACAATAACCCATTCAATATACTGACATCACCAGACAGAAATATGACATTGGAAAGAATTCCTCATTTTGAAATTAGTCATGAAAGTTGTTGTAAGAAAATATTATTCAATGTGTTAGATAATTCAAGCAACATTAAAAAAAAAACAAAAAGCCTTTAAAGACTAGAATACTATTGAAATTTTGAAGGTTTATAACTTTGACCACTTCATGAAAAACGAACACTTCCATATTCTCCAGTCTGAAGTGTTGATTACATCACCATCTGTCCTTTTCAATTATATTGTCTCTAGTACAGACAATCGGGTTCAAATGTTCAAGGAGTTACAGCAGCTAGTAATGACCAAGAGCAACTTATTTGAAGAGATGATTCAAGGCATAATTTTGTATTCTAAGATTTACTAAGATTTACTGTAAAACTAAAGACATAAAATACAATTTTCAAGAAGTGAAAATATTCTCCTAAGAGCCAACCAATGCATTTCAAATGTAAAGTTTTGGATACCAAAGGAAAGGAAAATTTAATTTGGAAAATCTCTGGGAATTTTTAGAATAAAGAGACAGAAAAAGAAATGATGATTAAAACAAGATGTTTTGCTTATTGCTTTAAAATGAGGTAGACACTCTACATTTCAGAAATCATTTAGAACCAAGGAAGACTTGAATTTTAGGCTATAAAATAAATTTAGAACAAGAACTAGAGAGGTTAATGTAGTTAGCTTGTGCACTGATGGTTTATTCCTTAGAAGGCATGCAGGATGATGAAATTTAAAAGGGAAATTTCATGAAAGGTTGAGTCCCAAGTTATCCAGTATATATTAAAAGTGATGAGGACAGAACTAAAGGTCAAATTGTTCTTCATTTTTAATGTTGAATAGGAAAATAAACAAACCACGATCATCCCAAATAATTTCTGTTGCAGCATCACATAATAAAGTAAGCAAACACACAAATACTTTAGAGAATTAGAGTTCCATCACCCTTCTCAAATGAGGGTGGATATATTGAAATTATTTTAAAGTTCTTTTTTGTTTGTTTTTACTTTGTAAATCTGAAATGGAGACTTTGAAGTAAACTAGGACAATAGAATCAGTTAGATGACACACTGGACAGAGTACTAAACTTGCTACCAGAAATACTTATCTTCTTGAGTTTAAATCTGGGCTCAGACAATTACAAATGGAATGACCCCACACAATTAATTCAGTTCTGTTTACCTTACCTCCTCATCTTTAACATTAGCTGGAGAAGGAAATGGCAAACCACTGCAGTATCATTCCCAAGAAAACTAAATATGATATAATGAAGTATCAGACATGACTGCAAAGGACTCAACAACAACAACAAAAGTGATTCTAAGAAGAGATAAGAAGAGAACATATTCCAAAAAATGAGGAGCATGGGTAAAACACAGACACAGTAGACTGAGGGCCATATGTGGCCAAAAACTAGAAATCCAGTCTGTATGAATCATAGAGGATGTGAATTATGAAATATCCTGAAGTTATTTAAAAGTCAATATTCTGAGTTTTTATTTTCTCCTAAAATTAATAGTTAATAAATGAACAAAGCTCAAGAATTGCAAGGGAAATAATGAATGGCATGGTTTGGGAAATTAAAATGATGGGATCCTAATAGAACCAAATCTTGAAATTGACACAAAGGAGTAATCATCAAAATAATTTGATACTGTTTAATAAAGAGTTGTTTAATTAAAAAGATTAGGTAAATATGGCAAAGTAAAAATTGAACATAATGAAATTATATTTGATAAGCCCAAGGAAACTAACTACTGGACCAAGAACTCACTATTTGAAGAACATTGCTAAGAAAAGTCAAAAACAATTCACATATAAGTATTATTTTCTTTAGATCAGCATCTTCCATGTACCATAAGACCCAAGATACATGACCTACATATAAAAAAGCTGTATGTTTGTTTTAAAGTTGTAGATGAAATACTTTTATGACCTTTGCCAGGAGGAGAATTCTTACTTAATAAAGTGATGAAGAGGATAATATAAGATAATTTTTAAAAATCTTTGCATATCATTGAAAAGCTTTTATGTATACAAAAGAAATTCATTTAGAATCCAAAGGAAATAATTAGGAGAAAAACTTAAGAACTTTCTACAGAAAAGTTCTTAAAATAAAAGTATTATAAATATTAATTGCAATATAAAAGAGTAATATCCATGTTCCAATTAGAGAAGTGGACAAAATATTTGAAAAAGCAGTTAACAAAAGAAAAATTACACATTACAAATAACCATATAAAAATATTCCAAATCACTGCTAAAAGAAATGCAAATTTAAACAACCCTGAGATTCCACACTATAATTATATTGTTGTCATTTTATCATGTCTATTAGTGAATGACCACATTTGGTGCTTTCTTGGCAACAATACTTGAGAGATTTGCTATTTCCTTCTCCAACTCATTTTACAGATGAGAAAACTGAGGCAAATAAGCTCAAGTAAGTTGCTCAAGGTCACACAGTTAGTGAATGTCTGAGACCAGATTTGAAGTTTAGTTTTCCCAGCTCCAGAGCCTGCTCTCTACCCCTTAAAGTTAGGAAGAATAAAAAAATATATATTTTTAAAAATCACAATTGTTTAAGGGAATTGTCAAGGATAGGCAAACTAGTATAGTGTTGATGGAGGTATCTAATGGTTCAACTTTTATGAGAAACAATTTGCAAAACTATCCCCCACTTCACACAACTAATCTAACCTAGTGGCCCAACAATATCGTTACAGAAAACTTTTTTTTTAATTGTTGTGGGTACTTGACAAGAGAAGAGAAATTTTTTATTAGCTTCGGTGAGGATTGTGATATAAAATCAATTTGGGAGAAGGAAAAGTATTATCTTCTTACAGTGAGAGTCTACTTGAGATTAGATAGTATGAATTTTATTGGGTCCATTCAGAATGACTGCATAACACTTTCAAGCAACTTTCAGCAGGAGCACATGCCTTGTAGTGTGTACTATATGGATGGTGAAAGTAATTCAAGTTTGAGGTTTACTGAGGCATAAGGTGTTATAGAATAAGGGATCAGGGGATTTGAGAGAATAGATAGAACTAATTAATGTTGAACTGATTATTGTATTTAAATTGGCAAGGGAGAAGGTAAAACCAGGGCAGAGATGAGAGAATACTTTCTGTGGAAGTTATAGTGAAGAAAAAACAAGCAAATAAAAACCATGAGTGATGTATGGAACATGAAAGGTTTATGATTAGATAAAGCAATTTTGTAATTATTGATCATGGAAAGAATATGTCTAGGTACTTACAACATCAAGGTTGTGATCATTCCTATGCATAGCTAAGATGGAATGAAAAAATAGGTCAAAGGACTTGGGACCATTTGAAGGAACAAGCATATTGAAGTCTACAGGATAAGAACTGAGGTTGTGTTTGAATGGAAGGTCATCACAATGCATTAAATCCTTTGATAAAAGAAGGAGAATGAAATGGGCTATAGCAGTTATCTATCACAAAATTCTGAATCAGACAAGATCTCTACATTGAATGAACTTCTAAAGGAGGAAGTGATGGCAGAAGGAGAATAGATGATTACCAGTGATTATCAAGGAGTATACTAAATCCCCTTCTAGGATCAATGTATTGGTGTATGAGGGAAAATGCAAACAGTATTTAACAGGACATTCATAGTTGAATCGTCTTCTGGAAGGAGCCAAGTCTTTATGAATGTCACAGACTGAAAGATGAGTAGAGAAGGAGGTTTAGTTTTTTTTAAAAAAAAGATTGCTACTTGTTCATTCAGATTAGAGAAGTCATATTGGAAAGGATGTGCATAATTGAATTGGCAGATGGAAAAGGTGGGGATGGGAGGAAGAAAGATACAACAGAAGTCAGTGTTTGGAGAAGGATGTGATTTTTACTTAAGCAGAAAAGAATTACTAGATGTAATTACTAGATGTGGAACAATAGCAAGTAGATTTTTGCGCATTAGAGGGAATATGGTAACATTAACTGGGGCTTTGAAACCTTGGAAATCTTCAAGATAGTAAATGGTCAGTCATTCCTTTCTCACATATCATAGAAATATATATGTGCCAAACACATTTAGCATGGTGCCTGGCAGATAACAAGTACAAAATAAATGTTTAACATATCTTTCTATGTATCATATTATCTATCTATCTTCTTATCTAATGCATATTCTATGTACGTGTCTTTGAGAAAATAGAAATCAGACTTGAATTTATTTACTATTCCCACATATGAGGTCCTTGCAGGAAGTATCTCGGTGCTTGATTATTTTTGCTATGATGAGGTTTTGAATGAAGACCAACTAGGGGATTCTCTGATGCTAGTCTTAGGAAATCCATTTTCTGAGCAAAAGGTGAAAGCTTGGCTCCTTGCAAGAAGACATATATCTCAGTGCCTCAGCAGAGTTCCAAAGTGAAAGGCAAATCATATTGCTACTTGTCCTGGCCTGGGTTCAATTTAACAAGAAGGAATTTTTATTCCTGTTTATAGTAATCAGTCATTTTATATCATATTTTATCTTAATTTATAAATTGTCTGTATATAACACCTTACATTATATTGCATAGATCATCTTAAAAAAACAAAACATAAAAATAAACCCTACCTATGGAGCCGAAATGTGAAGTAGAAGCAAGGACCTGCTCCTGTTTTTTCCCCAAAGCCCTTAAAACAACTGTAAAAATGACTCCAAATGAATTTTACAGTAACAGAAGTCAAAAAATGAGAGTGAAATAGATTTCCAGCCCAAGACAATCTGGAAGACTTACAGGAAGGGTCTATTACACAGACGTGGAGCAGAGGGCAACCCATCATGGGCTGCGCTGAAAGAAATAAAACTGGAGCAGGTCTCAGGGAACTGGCAGTTGCTGTAGTTTCCATATTTCTCAACCCATAAATGCCATACAGTTTCAAAGGTCAAAGAGAAAGCTCTTTCACTTGAGTGAGAGGGGAATGTGGTCCAGCCCCAGCCCCAATAATAGGCATGGCCCCAGGCCCAGTGTAGCCCTGCAGTAGCTGCTTCTGGAGCTCTCAGCCTACAGATGATGGTGGAATTGAGCAACTGATACGGGTCTCAATTCTGAGTGGAGGACATGGGGTGAGGTGGAGCACTGGTATGGAAGAGTTGGTAGCAGTTGTGGAGTGGGATATCTACTTCCAGTTCCAGGGTACAGTGTAGTGCTTGTGGCTGCTTACAGAGCAGAGTGCAGGCCAGGAGAGGAGTAAACACTTCTCCATTGATTACACCAATTTTAAGGAACTAAGAACTTATAGATCTCTGCAGATATCTTGGAAAACAGCTGAACAAAATCTCTAAAACCTGGGGGAGTATAACTTCCACTTAACAAAGAGTGGGAAAGTCAAATAATTGCTTGGGAAAATGCCTCAAAATGGGAAAAAAACAAGACTAAAGAGGACAACTTTCATGGTGAAATGATATTTTCTTCTATCCTTCCATTTGAGGAAAAGCAAAGAATACAATCAGAGGAAGAACAAAGCATGCATTCAGAAGAAAATAGCAAAGTCAAGGCTACTACATCCAAAACTTCCAAAAAACAGAAATGGTCTTAGTTCATGGAAGAGTTCCAACATGATTTTAAAAATCAAGTAAAAGAAGTAGAAGAAAAATTAGGAAGAGAAATAAGAGTGGTGCAAAAAAAAAATCATGAAAAATGAGTCAGTAGACTGGCAAAGAATATTCAAAAAATGCTGACGAAAATAACACCTTAAAAAATACATAAAGCCAAATGGCAAAAGAGGTACAGAAAAGCCAGTGAGGAGAGAGTCTTAAAAAGTAGAATTGGCCAAATTAAAAAGGAGATTCAAAAGTTCACTGGAGAAAATTGTTCTTTAAAAATTAGAATAGAGGGGTGCGGAGCCAAGATGGCGGAGTAGAAAGACTCAGCTATGCTAGGTCCAAACCCACAGCCCATAGATTTCCTGTAAAAAGAACTCCTGACAAATCCTGGAACAGTGGAAGCTGCGCAGCAACACAGTGAAGGAGATTTCCATTGCAGAGAGCCC
>CM053771.1:444582882-444607964 GCA_028658325.1 Potorous gilbertii | reverse complement strand
AGTGGGGGAGAAGGAGATAAGCAGGGTGGGGGGGATGATGGAAGGGAGGGCAATGGAAGGAGGGGAAGCCAACACTTGGGGAGGGACAGGATCAAAAGAGAGAATAGAAACAATGGGGAACAGGAGAGGATGGAGGGAAATATAGTTAGTCTTACACAACACGACCATTACGGAAGTCATTTGCAAAACTACACAGATATAGCCTATATTGAACTGCCTGCCTTCCCAAAGGGAATGGGTGGGGAGGGAGGGATGGGGAGAAGCTAGAACTTAAAGTTTTAGGACCAACTGTTGAGTATTGTTCTTGCTATTAGGAAATAAGAAATACTGGAATTGGGTATAGAACGTTATCTGGCCCTACAGGACAAAACAGAAGGTGGGGTAAGGGAAGGGAGGGATGATAGAAGAGAGGGCAGATTGGTGATATGGGTAATTGGAATGTCCAGTGTATTGGGGAGGTGGAGGGGACAAATGAGGAGAAAATTTTGGAACCCAAAATCTTGTGAAAATGAATGTAAAAAGTTAAATATATTTATTTAATTAAAAAATAAATAAAATAAAAATTCAAAAGAAAATAAAATAAAAATAAAAAAATAAAATAAAAAAAAAAGAAAACATGATTCTAGGAACAAAAAGAATAAAATGAAAAATAGTTCCTGTGCTCCTGAAATTAAATTCTTCTTAGGGAAATGCACGTGTACACAGAAAAACAAATACAAAGTTATTTGAGAAAGAGAAATTCTCCAATAACATAGAGAATAAGAAAGTGCTCCATATAGCAATGGCATAATATGCTGAACAAGGTAAGAAGCAGAGGTGAGAAGGACATGAATTCTAGAGATGAGGAGATGCAAAGGAATAGAGACATGAGAAGAAATGTTGACTTCTTGGAATGATAAAAAGATCAGTTTGATTGAAACATAAAGTCTGTGAAAGGGAGTATTCTAAAATCAATCTGAAAAGTAGGAGCCAGATTTCACAGAATTTTAAATGCCACAACTATTTTTATTATCTTAGAAGCAATAAAGAATCACTGGAGAGTGTTGAGTATTGAAAATCTGACATAGTCAAACCTTTTTCTAGCAAGATATTTTATGGAGTTTTATGGAGGATAAATAAGGAGTGATTATGAGGGAGATTAACTAGGACGTTGTTGTAGTGGGCTAGCTGACAGTTGGTTAGATGCCAGATGCAGAAACTATGCACGTAGAATTGACAAAACTTGGGAACCATTTGGATGGGATGTATGTTCGTCCTTCGTTGCCAAAGAAGATCATACCATCAGAGAAATGGTGACATGACTTGCACTTGACTTTGTTTTGAGTGATGGAGGTCTGTGCAGGTCACCAACCTCACTTCTCCTCCAGAGTCATCTGAATCCAGTGCCCAGATATTCATGAGAATGACTGGAGATGACCCAGGATGAGGCAATTGGGGTTAAGTGATTTGCCCAAGGTCACACAGCTAGTGAGTGTCAAGTGTCTGAGGTGAGATTTGACTCAGGTCCTCCTGACTTCTGCACTGGTGTTCTATCCACTACACCATCTAGCTGTCACTATTTGGATGAGACAGCTAAAAAGGAAAGAAAAGATGAGGATGATATGTGCTGCATACATAGATAACAGGAAACATGGTGCCATTTTCAACAGAAGTAGGGAGGTTTAGAGGATGTGTAATTTAGGACAAATAGTGGAGATAATACACTTTCTTTGGAAGCCTATGAGATATCCAGTTGATGCTTCTTAAGCAGTTTTAATTGTGATGATTGCATTAAAAAGAGGGAATATAGGAATATATGTATATATTACTCAGATTTATCTCCATAGAGATAAATGTATCCGTGATAACTAATGAGATCACCATTAGAGACAGTGAAGAGATATGAGAGGAGACCTTATCTTTATTCCACAGCCTTGTGGACAATCACATTTGGATAGAGGGGAGGGTGAAATGGATGTTATTCTCCTAAATGAGATTCAAAAAGAAGACACAAATAGTGAGGGTAGGGCTAGTCAAATAAGTACAATGTCCTTGAAGACAAGGGATAAGAATGTTTCATAATGAACAAAAACAGATAAAGCACTAGGAGTAAAAGGACCTAAATTTTAAATCCTTTCTCATTCACTGATTAAGCCTATGACTCTGGATAAATTACTTAACCTAAGTGTGATTCATTTTTCATTTGTAAAATAAGAGCATTGGTTTCCTTCACGTCACTTGTTAGAGAAAGACATAATAAGTAATGGTAATCAGTAACTCCCAAGGTTTAAGATATCAGTGTAGTTGTTTGTTAATCACACACACACACACACACACACACACACACACACACACACACATACACCTATATATATATATGTTTTCTTTCTTCCTAGGACACATTTTTGGGATAAACTTCTGACGATTTATAAGAAAATTTATAAGAGAATTTCCCTGGTAAATACTAGGGAAACTCAGAAAGTCTTATAAGAAACTCAACATTCCCAGCCAAAACTGAAAGTAAAGAATACAAAAGACAAAGACATATATTGGAAGAAAACAGTTACTTAGGAGGATCAATAGTGTTTAATAATGGTACTGAGGTAGTATGTGTTATCAAAAATAAACAAGGGAGGACAGATAAATTGTAAAATAGAAATGTGTATTAACAATATATACCCTTGAGGAATTCAGAAATTTAGTTTACCATCATTACAGAGGGGAAAAGCAAGCAAGCAAAGTATGTCATATCATTAAATAGGTATGTTTGCATGTGTGCATATCATTTATATATATGTATATAAACTATGACATGAACAGAAGGAACACTTGAGATTGAAATTGTATTTACTTTGCTGTTGTGCCCTGAAAGTTATAGAACCTTTTCATCTGACTTATAACTGAAATTTTTTGTATGCAATGTCTCTCAAATTAGATCATGAACTAACTGGTGATAATGAGTATCGAACTTTTCTACTTTTTATTCACAATTCTTGTTGATACATTGTGTGAATAGCAATTTTTTTCATTCATTTTTTCAAGAAATTTGCATTTCAGAAATTCAGAGAGTAAAACAAACTTGACACAGAGATGTGATAGACTAGTTATGGGACAGTTCAACTATCCAGACATCTGCTATAGCTCTGTGCTAAAAACAGAGAAGCTGAGAAATGTGTAATTGTTTTAATGAGAATTTTGTCCTTAAAGAGGCAGAAGTAAAAAAAGAAAGTATAATTTTGAACCTAGTTTTGACTAAAAATGAAAAACTCACTGCTAAAGCAAACATGATTATTTCTGAGTAACTAATCATTCCAGAGTAGGGTTTGTGAGAGAGGAAAGCAAAAGCAAGGATAGTCTGATGAGTACCATCCATTTTAGGAGAAAACAATTTCTGAAGATTGAGAAATAGGATTGGTAGGATACAAGAGTCTAATATTCTAAAGATCTTCACGGAAAGAAAATGGGTAACTCTCCAAGAATTGAATCCTTAGTAGGCAGGTGTCATAGTTCATATCTATAAACATCAGCCTAGAATATTGACACTGGTTGACTGCTTAAACTCCTGACTTATGATTTACAGTCTCTGAATGCTAGAAATCAAGAACTGATATGGTGACACCTACACAGAGGGGACCTATAAGATGAATAAATGGTAAATGATTCCAGGTAAGAACCCGAGGAGATCAAAGATCCTAAGTCAGAGATTTTTCCTAGTAACATCAGGGCAGAAGTTATACTTTCAGTCAGAAAAAAGGCTCAGTCCATGTCTATTCTCAAAATTAAAATTAAAATAATTAAAAACCCAATCATGAAAAATAATTCTGGTGTTTAGAATGCAGAGGAAATATAAAGGGGGTAAGGAGGTCCATCATTTAGATTTTTAAGACATACAAATGAACATAGATGATGGAGGCAAAGAGAAATATAAAATGATGGAATCAAGGAAAAATAATGGAGAATGAATACAAATATCATTACCATTCCATAAGATTAGCGTCAAAAGCTCTAAAACCCAATATGAGACAAGGTTGGAAATGAATCCTAAAGAGATAACGACAATAATGGAAACAACAAAAGAGTTCTTGACCTATGTTAGGAAGAAAAAAGAATCAAAGAAAGAATAAGATTGTAGGAATAATACAAAAAGAGCCGCTAAGTGGTAAAGTATATATAATCTTGACCCTGGAGTCACAAAGAAAAATATTGTGAGTTCAAATCCAGCCTCAGATACTTACTAGCTGTGTAACCCTGGTTAAGTCACTTAATCCCTTTTAACTCAATTTCTTCAACTGGCAAATGAAAGAAATGGAAAACTACCCCAGAATCTTAGCCAAGAAAATCTCAAATAGAATCACAAAGAATTGGATACAACTGAAAAGTACTTGAACAGCAACAACAAAAAATATGGCAAAAACTTTTTACATATAGAATCAGACAATCTAGACAAAACTAATTTTATTTAGGAGATATTAGATGATTTTGGTCAAATTTGATAAACGATCTGGATTTTAGTTTTAGCTGAATTAGCAGATCAATAAATACCTATATCTATGTTCTTATGATCTCTTGCTAATGGCCTATGGGATAAGTAATTATGAAAAAAAAATCAAACCTACTCAACTTATTTTGTTTTATTTTTAAATAGTATTTTACTTTCCCTAGCTACAAATAAATACAATTTATAACATTTATTTTTAAAAAATTCTTTTGAGTTCCAATTTTTCTTCCCTTTCTGATTCTCCTCTCACTGATGCAGTAAGCAAACATAGGCTATACATGTTCAATGATACAAAATATATCACCATTATCAGTCAAGTGGTGAAAAAAGAATCAGACCAAGGTGGGGGAGTAAAAAATGCAAAACCAAAAATAATATGCTTCTCTCTACTTTCAGATGCCATCTGCTCTTTTTCTTCAGGTAGATAGCATTTTTCATGAGGAGTCCTTTGGAATTGTCTTAGATGATTGCACTGATGCAGATAACTAAGTTATTCACAGTTGATCATCATACAGTATTGCTATTACTCTATACAATAGTCTCCTGGTTCTGCTCACTTGACTACATCAGTTCATATAAGTCCAGTTTCTGGTTCTTTTTTTTGTTCTGAAATCAATCTGCTGATCTTTTCTTATACAATGTTAATATTTCTTTAAAATCACATACCACAATGTGTTCATCTGCTTTCTAAGTGATGAACACCCCCTCATTATCAGCATATTTGTCCCAGGAAAGTACACTACCAAGGTATGTGAACGTATCTACAGAATTCAAAATTTCTCCATTTTCTGTCACAATTGCTTCCGCATATAGATGGTGTGATGCTGACTGAGGAGCATCTGTGTTTTCATGTTGTTGATTGTTAGGCCAAAATTAGCAGAAGCATCAGAGAATTAATCCATGTTTTATTTCATCTCAACTTCAGACACTGCATTGAGTGCACAATAAGCTGCAAATACAAAATCGTACACCAACTCTCCCTCTTCTTCAGGCTTGGCTTGTAGCCATTTCAATTTAAATAATTCATCATCATTGTGGTAGCAGACCTTGATGCCATGTTCATTCTCAGTTAGTGTCTGACAACATTGCTAAAAACATATGCTAGAAAGCTTGAGAGTGAGTACACAACTGAGAAAGTGCAAGAGTATTGTTCACTATCCAGAACCTAGGCATGCATGGCATCATGAAAATGAAGTACAATACTGATGATCTTCTCTGGGCAGCTATATATTGACATAATTTTCCATAATCCCTCACAACTCACTATATCAGAGACTTTAATGAGAGAAATCAACATTGTGTGCAGACCTCTGTTCTGCTCCTGACATTTCTCCTGGAGTTGTCAATTAGCAAATCCTATATTGACCATTCCTTGACTCTTTCACAAATCATGTGAGTTCTCAGGCAGATGATCATCTTCCAGATGAAGGATTCAGCTTATTAAAGAGGTTTCTGGCAAAAATCATGCCAAGAAAGACTAGGAGAGAGACTTCCTGGAGATTATTGCAGGACAATCTATTTCTTTTGCTGTAGAGATAGACAATAGATGCATGCCCAAACTCCTGAAGGATAATCTCTTTTTTTCCATATTAGATGGAAAATTTATTGAGCTTTTGTAAGTTATGTGCCTCCCAACCTTGTAAATTTCACCTGGGATAAAATCAATGCCAATTGCTATGCCAAGGGAGAAGTGTCTAATGGCATTCAAAATCTCTTTTTCAGTCAGATAGTTGGCTAAATAGAAATTGACTTTCACCCTGAGGAAAAGGGTCGATGGCTTCAACATTTATTGATAATGATGTGTTGAAAACACTGTGGAAGTGTTCAGTCCATCTCTCCAGGATGTTATCCTTAACACTAATCAATGTGACTCCATCAGCCCAGAAGCGTTAAGATGCTCCATATGTCTTTGGCCCATAAATAACTTCCGGTATATATTAAAAGTGTTTAAGATTATTGCTACCAGTATAAAATTGAATTTCATCTGCTATTTTACTATGCTAAGAATCATGCATTTCTACAAGCTTCACTTATACTTTTCTTTTGATAGAGTTTATTGATGTCTTCTTTGAGATACATGTACTATCCTGGTGGTAAACTCTGTGGAGTTCTTGTTATTCATTTAGCATCTTCTGCATTTCCCCATCATTTTCTTCAAACCGTCTTGATATTTCCAAGTATTCTGACCCAGATGAGCATGTGCAATGCTGTACTGCAAATTTTTGTAAACTGTCCATTGCTTTGTTTCTCCACTATTGCTAGATGTATGTCGGCTCAGCTTTTCAACAATTCATCAACAAACTGTTTCTGCTCAGAGAAATATTCTAATCTATTGACACTAAGTCTTCTGTAAGTTGCCTTGCCTTGGGGCTGCTGCTTTTGTTGAATGAGAATACTTATCTTAGAGAGAGTAAGTCTGTGATCAGCACAGCACTCTGCACCACACTGTCACTTTCATATACTGTCATTCTCACTTACTGTCTGTTTTTCTCACTGTACAATGATACAGTCTCTTAAATGCCAATATTTTCTGTGAAAGCACATCTACAAAGTTTTATTGGGTTTAGATAAATGGAAGACAGTGTTGGTGAAGAGAAGTTTATGAGATGCAGAAGTCTTCAGTACTAAGTGACTACTGCTGTTGCTGTTTCCAACTCCATTCCTCCCAAGAATTCACTGCCAGGTCTGGTAGTCTGAGCTTACTCTAATATTATAAGCTTGCCCTCTTTTGGCACGTTGATAATGAGGTTTACCAGGTCTTAATAAATAAAATTTTTCTTTTACTTCATTATGGTTCATCAAGGTGGAAGCATAGGCATTGCCATAGGTGGTATAGCACTTTCCTGCAAGTGGCCATCACATTGTCATGAGCTTGTAATTCACTTCTGTAGGTAGGCATTGACTAAATTAGTTTTTATTGTAAAATCTGTGCCAGTTTTATGGAGCCCCCCTTCACTGCAACCATGGCAGAAAACATGCATCCTGCTCCAAACTCTAAGTGGATCCTAGTGTATGTTTTCGTCGCCTTTATGGCCATTGGAACAAATTGTTCTCATCGACCTATTCTACTGGAGGAAGTCTTCATGTTCTTGGGGTAGACACTGCCAACTCATCAATAGATTTGAGTACCCCAAGTTATCCTCAAACTTGTTTAGTCTTTCTGTTAAAAAGGTTTACATGGATGTGACTGCTAGGCATACTACAGGTTCTTGGAGCCAGAGATGAGAATTAGGTGGATCGAATAGACCAGTGCTAGACAGCAGCTCTGTAAGCGCTTGGCAGTCCTCACACCAGAGCTACTATCCTTTCCTGAACACACCCTAAACCTGGCTGGCAGGGAGCATTTATGAAGTATCTTTTAAAGTAACGAAGTAAGGAAATGTGAAAATTAGGAACGAAAAAATGATTTAAAATAATTAAGAAAGCATTCATTCTATCTTGGACTGTACACGTGATTTTTACTTGGAATTTTTGTGATTAATACCTTCTGCACAAGGCAGTTGTTTGAGACCTGGTATCCTGCAGAATATCTTGCCATCTCTGTTAATATTTTTTTTTAAAAAAAGACTGAATCCAGTAAAAGAATTTAGGTATGTAGGTGGTGGAACTATGAAAGTGACATCAATTTGGTCACAGTAAATGTTGGTAACTATACTGAATAAGTTTTTTGTTTTTTTTCTCTGCTCAGCACTAGACAAGGTAGTGAAAAAGCAATAATCACCAGTTAGGAAGTACTGAGAGCTAAGAGTAATGCAGAGAAGAACAAAATCTAGCTTTTCTACTTTCTAGGGTGCCATTAGAAGGTTTAAGAGACCTGATAACAAAGACAACTGGGAATCTGAAAGGAAAGAATTTTATCTCTCTGGAGATTCAGAAGTCATTTTTGTATCTATTACCCACTTTTTAGATAGTGTCAGTTTCTAACATTCTCAGGCTCAACCTTAATGAAAGTAATGAACTAGAAAACTGAAAAAAACAAAAATTTTATCTAGGAAACTAGAGAATGGAACCTCTGACACAAGAGTTATGCAAGATATTCACCACAGAACTTGACTAGATAAGGAGTTAATGTTGTCATTGGAGGAGCAAGAAAAAAATGATATCTTTTGATAAAATAATGTCCATTGGAATTTTACCATTTAAGAACAGAAAGAGACCATTTTTTTAATCTATCACAGATTTTATTGCAGGTCTAAAATTGTTGCTTGTAATTAGGAAAGCTGAAACCTTAATTTTTAACAAGAACATCTTACAACAATCTGGTTTGTTTGAATGATAGGTTGAAATTCATATATTTGATAGAGCAATTGAATGGTATGAAGCCTTATAACTTATTGGTGCTTATACATTAATATTTTATAACCTTGCCTGCCTATTGAGCTTGTATTGGTTATTTACTCAAGATACTTTGGAGATATGTGAATGAGTATAACTCTATTTTCATTTACTTTGAAGGAAGTTGCTGTAAATATTACAATAGTGAGCATAAAGCAGCCTGGGAAAGAAAGCTACAGGAATGTTTATGCTGTGACATTTCTCTTTTGCTGTAATATGTTTTTAGGTTGGTACAAATGCAATCATGGGGAAGTATTCTGTAACCATAGAAACCAAAACTGTAAAAGCAGAACAAAGAAAAGGTAAGCGTCACTTAATCAATCCAGACAAATCAGAGTTTCAGCTTCCCAATATTGAGTTTCTAAGCATGGATTCTTGTTACATAGAAATTGATAGACCAGCTTTATGGTGCTTATTGCATCATCCTTTGATACTGCCCTTTACAATCAGAATAAAAACCAGAATGGTTAGGAAATTGTGAATGTGCTCCTCTCTAAAGAAACAAAAGAAGTCATGTACCTCCAATTTTGAATGTGCATGTATTAATATTAAAATAATCTAGGTAGAAAAGCAAATTGTAAAGGGCTATGCTTTTTTTTTTTAATAATGTGGTGTTTTGAAACTCTTTTGGCTTTTATTAAGTGAATTTGAGTATTTTTTTTTCCTTTTGGTGGTACCTAAAGGCTACTCTGTTTAAATTTTTTTTAGGCAATTTTTTCCCCATTACAGGTAGCTACAAGCAATAATACATTATTTTGAAAGGTCATCTCTTGCACATGCAAAATGTTTCTTCAGATAAAAATGGGGTTTTTTTGGATACTCAGGAGTTACTATCACTTGGTTCCATTTTGACTTAAATAATGAGCAAGATCCATTACAAAAGCATTTTAACAAACTAAAACTGTGGGTTTTAAGTGGATTAATCAAAAATTATGAAATATTCATTTTTTTTCTTTTTGAAGACAGTATTTTCTGACAGAATTAACTTAAAATTTAGTAGATTTTCCCCAATTTTCTTTCAAATGCTCATGATCACTTTTCTTTTACCTTTGGATGACCCTGCTCAAATTATCTGCACTCTATGGTTAATTTAAAAGTAATAGTTTTCTAATTTTGATGGTTTATATCTATGAGAATGTTGAATATGTGAGATCTATGTAACATGCTGTAACAGTAAGCACTCTGATGTAAACAGGGAGCCTATTGCATGTTCTTTGATCTGCTTTTCTAAAAGGAAAGGCATATTTTGTGGGGTTAATAATCTCATTTAATCAAGCACATATATTATTGACTTAGTTCAGGGGAAAATGTTTTCACCCTTAACTTCAGAGAAAATACAGAAAAATCTAAATCAACAAACAAAGCTTCCAAACTGTCTGAAATTAAGCAACACATGCATAGTTCCCAAAGAGGGAAAGACCAATATCTGGGTTTTCAAAATTTGGTGTCTGCTGGGAGCTTCCTAGAGTGTCATCTGGACAAACAAAACACTTCCAAGTCAGTAAGCCCCAAAGTAATGTCTTGTTTCAGAGTACTTAAACATTTGTTAGAGCCAGAGGACATCACAGCCCTTGAGAAACACTGCCCCATGAACAAAAGGTGCACTTTCCTACAAATTATCTCAGGTTCATTAATGGGTAGAGAAGATCTTATTAAGAAGCAAAACTATATTAACAATAAGCAAAAATGCATTATTAATACAAATGTTTGCAGAAGTTAATTTGAATAATAGAGATTTGTGTCCAGAATAAGATTATACACACATACACACACACACACACACGTATGTAAATAATATTTCATAGCTAGCTAGATTCTTTTAAGAAATGAATAGGAGTTTCAATAACTAAGTTATTTGAAACCTCTTTTAAATCTATGATTTGTTATTCTTATTCTATGAAAGCATTTTCTCTGGCATATGATGAGATCTTGGAATATGAGCTAAAATATAGCTATGCACTATCTGGAGGTGATTGCTAGTGATGCCTTGTATATAAACTACTGAAGGGAAAAGATAAATGTTCTCAGAGACTGAAAATTGACAAGAGGACCAAAGGACTCCTTTGGGAAAGGAACCCTGTAAAATGTGCTATGGATTAGTTTGGAATTATGTATATTTATACACACATATTCATATACATATAGATACATATATGTATATATACATATATACATCCATATATAGGTGTCCATAAGTATGTATGTGTGTATATATGTGCATACATATATACACATACATATGTACATTTATGTGTAAATGTGCGTGTATGTATGTATATATGTATATGTGTATGTTTATATACATTCAGTTTCAAAAACTTCTTCCTCTCTCTCTCCCACCTCCCTCTTCTCAAAATGGTAGGCAGTTTGTTATACTTTATAAATGTACTATCATGTTAATTATTTAAATATTACAATATTAGTCACTATTGTGATAGAAGAAACAGATAAAAAGAAAAAAGGAAAAAATGTACTATCATGTTAATTATTTAAATATTACAATATTAGTCACTATTGTGATAGAAGAAACAGATAAAAAGAAAAAAAGGAAAAAAATAAATTTACATATACACACATACATATACATATAAACTTCAAGTTGCATTGAGTCCATCAGTTCTTTATGTGAATGAAGATAGTGTTTTACTTCATAAATTCTTTATATAAATGCCTTAGATCATTGTGTTTCTGGGGAGAGCTGAGTCATTCATAACTGATCATCACAATTTTACTGATGCTGTGTACAATGTTTTCCTGGTTCTACTCATTTCAATTTGCATCAGTTCATACAATTTTTTCTGGGTTTCTTCTGAAATATTCCTGTTCATCGTTTCTTATTACACAATATCATGCTATTATATTCATATAATACAGCTTGTTCAAACATTCCACAATTGATGGGCATACCCTCAATTTCCAGTATTTTGTTACCACAGAAAAGACTTCTATAAGTATTTTTAGGCATATAGGTTCTTTTCCCTTTTTTATGATCTTTTTGGAATACAAACTTAGCAGTGGTAGTGATATTGCTGGATGCCTATTTGGTTACCCTGTGGGCTTAGTTCTAAATTACCCTCCAGATTATAAATCCACTAAGAGCACATTACTTTCATGATTTACCCACATTATCTCCAACATTTATCATTTTCCTTTTCTGTCATATTAACCAATCTGGGGTTATACTTCAGAGTTGTTTTAGTTTCCATTTTCTGTTCAAAGATTTAGATCATTTCTTCATATGCCTATAGGTAGCTTTGATTTCTTCACCTAAAAAGTGCCTTTGCTTATGCTTTGACCATTTATCAGGTTTATCATTGCTTGTATTGTTTTAAATTTGACCTACTTCTCTAGATATTTGAGAAATGAGGAATTTATCAGAAATACTTGCTTAAAAATTATTTCCCAACTTTCTACTGTCCTTCGAATTTGACTTGCATTAATTTTGTTTGTACAAAAGTTTTTCTTTAATTTATCATAATCAAAATTATATATTTTACATTTTGTAATGCTCTCTGTCACTTGTTTGGTCATGAATTTTCTCTTGTCCTCATAGATCTGATAGGAAGATTATTGCTTGTTCTTAAAATTTGCTTGTGGTGTCAGGCTTTATGTCTAAATCTGGCCAAAGTTCCAGAATATCTAAGATTTCTAATATTCAATTTACTCCCTTATTGTCTTTCTTGTTTATTTTTAGTTGTGTTTATCAAATTCTGAGAGGGGACACCTGAGGCCCTCCATTACTACAGTTTTGTGGTTTGTTTCTTCCTTCGACTCAATTAACTTTTAAGAATTTGGATGGTATCCTTTTTGATGCATACAAGTTTAGTATTGAAATTGCTTCATTGTTTTAGGTACCTCTTAGCCAGGTGTACTTTTCTTCCTTATCTCTTTTAAGTAGATATGTTTTGCTTTTACTTCGCATGGGATCAAGATTGCTACTCCCTCTTTTTTTTTTTTTAATACAGCTGAAGCATAATAGTTTCCATCCCAGTACCTCACCTTTATTCTGCTTGTCTATCTACCTCAGGTATGTTTCTCGAAAATAACATATTGTAGGATTTTCTTTTTGATTCACTCTGATATCCAATTCCATTTTATGGAAGAGTTCATACCATTCATACTCATAGTTATGGTGGCTAGCTGCGTATTTCCCTTCATCTTATTTTTCCTCCTGTTTGTCCTCTCTCTCCATTTACCCTTTTCCTCCTCAACAGGGTTTTCCTGATCTGCCATCCTTTCTGTCAGTCCCCAAACCCCCACTTTAGTTCTTTTCCGCCCCTCCTACTTCCCTGTATAGTAAGACAGATTTCTACATTCATCTAATTTTATATATTATTACTTCTTTAATCCAATGCTGATTATAGTAAGGTTCAAGTAATGCTCATAACTCATTCTCCCATTGTCTCCTCCACTGAAATAGGTCTTTGATGACTCTTCATGGGAAATAATTTGCCCTATTCTAACTCTCCCTTTGTTCTGCACCCATTAGATTTCTCTTTTTCATCTCTTAAATTTTATATCACTTCCTTAAATTCACCTTATACCTGTACCCTCTGTCTATTTATATCCCTTGTAGTTGTACTATTAGCAATACAAGTTTAAGAATTACAAGTATTATTTTCCAGTGTAGGGATGTAAATAGTTTATCCCTATTGAACTCCTTATGTTTTGCTCCCCTTTTCACTGTTTATACTTCTCTTGGGACCTGATATTTGAGGTCAAATTTTTGATTTAATTCTTGTCTTCTCCTTATGAAATCTTGAAATTCTGTTTCATTGAATGACTATATTTCCCTTTATGTATTATAATTAATTTTGATGGATAAGTGATTCTTCATCATATTGGTAGTATCTGGGGCATTCTAAGTCCTATTGGGGTATTTATGCATTTTCCTGGCACTACACTGATGTATGTGGAGGTCTGACTGCTAGAAGAATACTAACATCTTCCTGGGACTAAGATAAAACAAATGGTGGTTCTTGGAGCTGGAATCTGTCAGTTCTGGCTGGCTATATTAAGGCATATGTGGGTCCCTGGTGTTGGCCTTTGCCTGTTGCACCACACTAGGGCTCAATATCTCCCTCTAATTTCCTGAGATGAGATCTGTTACTGTCTTACTGGGATGTCTGGTGTCCTGGAATGCATTTCCCTCCCATTCAAATGAAACATACTGCTCCTAACAATCTTTCAACACTCTTGAGTTGAAAGAATGTTTCACACCATATTTTTGCTGGTTCTAAAAGTTTGTCCTGAGGTGTTATTTTATGAGGAATATATTAGAATAAAATCCTGAAAATAAAAAGAGAGATTTACAAAAATGGAAGCAAAATATTGAAATATTGAATTAATAGATGAGTAGGAGCAAGTAAAAAATAGATAAACTTTCATTAACAAGTTTAATTCCTTTAAGCAAAAAGACAAATTACATGTATAAAAACAGAAAAAGTATAACAATTCAGAACAGATGAAGGAGATACAAAATAAATTATTATAAATAATTTTGCTCAGTTCTACTGTAACAAAATTAGAAAAGTAAATGAATTTGATGAATATTTATAAGAAAACAAGGTCCAGATGAAGAGGAATTTTTTTTAAAAAATAGGAACTCATATAACCTAATCTCTGAAAAAAACTTGTAAAATTCACAAACACGCAAAGAAGTATTTAGAGTGTAGGAGTAGTATGGGAAACTGTGTACTTATAACTTAAAACTATCAAATCTAAAAAAAAAACTATTAATGTCAAAATTCTATAAACATTTCTCAGAAAGGGAAATGTGTTATACTAAATTTTGTTCATGATGCAAATATGGTATTGATTTCTAAGCCAGAGAGGGCAAAGATACAAAATAAAACTCCTTAATAAATGTTGATTAAAAATTTTAAGTAAAATATCTCAATAAGACAAGAACAATATCTCAAAATATTTACACATTTCATCAGGTTGTACTCATGATAAAATTTTAGAGATGATTTAGGATTCAGAATGATGTCCACATAATATATCACCATAATATCAAGAATAAGATTGATGATTGTTCAATAGATGTAGAAAAAAGGTTGACAAAATACAACACATTCATTTCTAATTACACTGGAAAACCTATGTATAAATTTATCATTCCTTAATGTCAAAAAAATTGTTTGGACAAAATGAACTATTACAACATGTAATGTAGAGAAACTACAACCTTTTTCTAGTAAGATCAGAGTTAAAATAATAATGTTCATTATGGCCTCTATGATTTGTTATAGTGATAAATATGCCATCTATATAAACAAGATAAGGAAAAGAGAAATTGTGGAAATCAGAATTGACATCTTGGTAAAGGAGACACAAAATACTGAAGGATATAATCACTTAAAACAAAATTATGATTACAGAATTAAAGGACCCTAAAGAAATAATAAAGAAATTGTTTGAAATGATGAATAACTTCAGTAGATTTACAGGATATGAAATAAATCCACCTAAATTATTGTCAATAGAACTGAGGACCAAGTGAAAGAAACAGAAATCTCTTTCAAAAGTAATGTGTGTTTTAACTTGTATATAGCTACCGATATATACATAGCAATATCATGACCATCACTGCAAAATATTTTATGGAAATGAAAGCATAGCTAAATAACTAGAAGTATATTAATATAAATACAATTAATTAATTTGCATAATTAATTGCATCAGGGCTCCCTCGTCACCTCAACTGCTAATTTTCCTCTATGCCTCGTAATTGTAATCTTTAATCGCATATCAGCAATGCAACAGGGACATGGAGTCAGTATTAGCTCTGGTTCCCTCTTAATCTCTTTTTGACTAGGTGATTGACCCCCTTACCATCTCTTGCTTGAGAATTCCTGAAATTGCTGCTACTGTGGTGTCAGACATCTCCAAGATCCACCACTGATATTGTTACAATATGTGTTCTGGGCCAGCCTGCACTCATTTGTCCCAGACTTCTTGTCTAAATTATCTTTCACTGAAAATACAATATCTCATCTCAACCTTTCATTTGCTCTATTTTCCTAGAAATCAATTTGACTTTTTTTTGAGGGAAGTGTGGGGAGAAAGTGTGAAATGCCTCATTGGGGAAAAAGAAACCACTGCTCTGGAAAATTAATCAAGGAGAGATGAATTTAAAATTATTGAACTACATGAAAAACTATGTTAACAGGGCCTACATATCATATGTCAGGAAAGTACAAATGCAAATAGTTCTTATCTTATAGAACAGGAGGGTAAAGTAGAAATTAAATGAATCCTCTAACTCTTAAAAAAAATATCAAATGAAAGAACAATGTTGTAGTCTAATTCAGAACTTCCAGGTGAAAGAAAAAAATATTTTAAGGAAACCATAGGAAATCATTTAGACATCATGCAGTCACACTTGAGATGACATAAGATTTATTAGCTTCCATATTAAAGAAAGAAAGGGCTTGTGTTATAATATTCCAGGAGGGAAAAAAGCTAGGATTAAAACCTGGGTTATCTCTAGTCATCCTGTTGAATATCTGGTCACTGGATTCAGATGGCTCTGGAGGAGAAGTGAGGTTGGTGATCTGCACAGTCCTCCCTCACTCAAAACAAAGTCAAGTACAAGTCATGTCATTACTTCTCTGATGGCATGGTCTTCTTTAGCAATGAAGATCTAAAAATATCGAGAAGAACTATATTATTTGAGGAGAAAAATAGGTATTTAATGAAATAGTAGACATTTTAGCATTTGACATTCCTGATGAAAGCAAAATAACTAAATGGAAAATTAACATTTAAACCTAAGCCTGAAGAGAAGTATGGAAAGCTAAACATAAAAAAATAATTACTCAGTAAGGTTAAAGTCTTTATATTCCTAAATAAAAATGTGATACGTGTAACTACAAACACTAATTCTTAAGGTAGAGGAATGGAGTAACAGAGAAAGGGCATAGTTATGTGTCAATTAGATTAAGCTGATGATAGAAAATAATGAAAAGATAAGAAAAAAGAATGCACTATGGTAAAGGTTAATGGAAAGAGAAGATGGGGAAATCATCTCACAAAAATGAGACATTCATGGAAAAAAATCTTTGCAATGGAGGTAAAAATGAGAGGGGCATATCAACACTTGAACTTCACTATCATTGGAAATAGTTCATAAGTAAGAATATCTAAACAAACTAAATTGTATGTAGAAATCTCTCTTACCAACAGAGAAGCAAAGAAAATGTAGAAAAGATGGGATAGGGTAATAAAAAAGAGGGCAGATTAACAAAAGTAGTGAACAGAAGCATCACAGACATTTGAGGAGGGACAGAGAGAGACAGAGAGAGAGAGAGAGAGAGAGAAAGAGAGAGAGAGAGAAAGCACAGAGTGAGTGAATATAGAAGAATATGTAAAACAAACAAAATATTGAATGGAATAAGAGAAAGGGAGAGGTTGAATGTAGCAAATCATTTGATATAAAAGAGGAAAGAGAGAACTTTTGCAATGTAGGGGAAGAAGGGGGGCAATGAAAGAAAATAATTGAGCATTAGTCTCATGATATATGGCTTAAAGAAGGAATAACATACACTACATTTGATATGGAAATATATTTTACCCTGCAGGAAGGCAAGAGGGAAGGGGACAGGAAAGGGAAGATGACAGATCGGACAGCAAATTGGGGAAAGGGTTAATCAGAAGCAAACACTATTGTGGGAAGATAGGACAAGGGAGAGAATGGAATAAATGAAGGGCAGGATAGGACAGAAGGAAATGTGACTAGTATTTTACATGAATACCATGGAACTGCTATGCATTATTGCATATGTATGATCTATATTGAATTGCTTATTCTCAGTGACAGTAGTTGGGGAGGAAGAGAGATAATACGGAACTCAAAGTTTTCAGAATGAATGTTCAAAATTGTCTTAGCATGCAACTGGAGATTAAACTATACAGGCATTGGAGGATAGAAATGTATTTTGCTCTACAGGAAAATGGGGGTTGGAAGAAGAGTGGGTAATATAAGGGAGGACAGACTGGAGGAAAGGGTGGATGAGGTGCATTGTTGTCCTAGGTTTGGGGCTGGGGAGAGATGGGGGTAAATTTCAAATTCAAATTATTGTGGAAGTGGATGGTAAGAACTGAAAAGTAAATAGATTGCAAATTAGAATTTGTTACAAATGAATAATTGTATAAAGAAAGAAAGAAACAAATAAATAGATGAATAAATGAATGAATGAAAAGAAACAAAAAAAGAAACTGAACAAGCCATAAGTTCCCTAAGAAAAAGCCCCCAGGAACTGATGCATTTATAAGCAAAGTCTACCGAATATTTTAAGAAAAACTAACTGCAATAATATATAATCTATTTGGGAACAATGACAATTGCCAAATTCCTTTTATAAAGCAAGTATGGTTTCAATATTTAAACCACAGAGTGCAGAGTAAAGAAATATACATACATACATACATACATATATATGTTTATATATGTGTTTATAAATGTATATATATATATAGTATATGTATATTTTTCCCCTCAGTGAATATTGATGAAAAATAAATAAAATATTTGCAAGAACATTATAATAATATATCAAAAACATCATATGCAATAATCTAGAAATGCAGGCAAAGTTCAACATTAGAATAAACAGGACTATCATTCTTTGCATATGGTATGATTATACACATAAATACTCCAGGAGTAGAAAACAAACACCAGTTATTTGACACAATAACCAATTTAGCAAAGTTGAAGGATACAAAATAATCTCCTATATATTCTGTGAATTTCTACATTTTACCAATAAAGTCCAACAAAAAGAGATTGGAAGAGAAATTCCATTTAAATTAACTGCAGATGAAAAAAACATAGACACTATTAAATACTTGAGAGTCTACCTTCAAAGACAAACCCAGCTTCTAAGACTCAATTGTAGAACATTTTTTCACATATATAAAGAAAAACATAAGAACTGCTTAGTAGTTAATTGTTCATGTTTAGGCCAAGACAATATAATTTAAAAAAATGATTCTTATAACTCAATTAATTTACTTTTTCAATGTCATAATCAAACTACAATAGAATTATTTTGCAGAGTTAATAAAATAATAACAAACTTCATATGCATTAACAAAAAGTCAAGGATATCAAGGGAATCAATAAAAAATATGAAGAATGAAAGCCTTGCATTATAAAGTTTTCAGATTATGTAAGAAGACAGAAATAATCAAAATTATCTGGTCTGGGTTAACAAGTAGAGTGGTGAAACAGTGAAACAGATTAAGTACATAATAAACAATAGTAATTGACCATTATATTCTAGTGTTTGATAAACCTAAAGTTTCAAGATTTTGGTGTATGAACACTCTAGATGACAAAACTTGCTGGGGAAAATATAAAGCAATTTGGCAGAAACTAAGAACAGACCAACATCTCATAATATATTAAAAGTTAAAATCAAAATGGGTACAAGATTTCAACATAAAATGTGATATCATAAGCACATTAGGAGAATCTGGAAAATTATACCTTCCAGATGTATAGATAGATCAACAATTTATGATCTAATAGGTGACAATTACAGGAAGTAAAGTGGATAATTTTGATTACATGAAATAAAAAAAAAAATTGCACAAATAAAACCAGTGCAGCCTAAGTTAGAAGGAAAGGAGAAAATTTGGGGAAAGGATTAAAGGAAATTTTTTTTTTCTGATAACTATGTAATTTCTCATATATTTTTCGAATTGAGTCAAATTTTTAATAGTAAGAGCAATTCTCCAATTGATAAATGGTTAAAGAACAGGCATTTTTCAGAAGAAAAGTTACCTAAGTCATATGTTTTTTAAAACGCTCAAAATCACTATGATTGCTTCTCAGTTATTTTCAATCACATCTGAATCTTTGTTACCCCATTTAGGGTTTTCTTCAAAAAAGATACTACAGCAGTTTGCCATTTATTTCTTCAAATCATTTTAAAGATGAGGAAATTGAGGCAGAGTTAAGTGACTTGCCCAGGATCTCAGACCAAATTTGAACTCAGGAAGATGTGTTTCAATTCTGAAACGCTATCCACTGTACCACCTAGCTGCCCTCTCACTCTACAATTGATTAGAGAAATGCGAATTAAAATGACTACTACTTCAATCTATCAGCATAATTGAAATCATTGAAGAGGAGTGACAAATTTGGAGAACATATGGAAAAATTTGAACACTAATGCACATTTGGTGGAATTACAAACTGGTAAAACTACACAATTTCAAACTAAGCTCATAGTGTTAAAAACTGTGAATAGCCTTTTACCCAGCAAATACTATTACTAGATTTGTATCCCAAAGAAATCACAGAAAAGGAAAGTACAAAAAGTATTTATAGCAACACTTTTTTTGTGTTTACAAATAATTGCAATTTGATAGGATGCCCATCAATTGGGGAATGGCTAAACAAGTAGTGGCATGTGATAGTTATGGAATGCTAGTATGCCATAAGAAATGGTGGACAGAGGTACTGAAAAAAAACAACAACTTGAAGATGACTTATGTGAACTGATGCAGAGGAAGTGATTAGAAGCAAGGAAGTGTTAAAAATAAATAAATATTAATAGCTCACTTATTAGGTTGAATTATTGCTTTAAAAATGAAAGCACTACTTAATTGCTTATTCACTGAGCTACCAATAAAGCACCAAAGTATTATTTTATAGTCATTAAGAATGATTATAAAATTCATTTGTAATAACAGCATATCAAGAATCTCAAAGGAAATGAAACAAAAATTGGGAATGTAGAGTTCCTGACAATATTAGATATTCAGCAATATTTCAAAAAGTGTGACAATCTCAATTATTTGCTACCTGTTAAGAAATAGGCAAGTCTTATACTGAAACACACTATATATTCAATATAAACATTGACAAATAAACACAGTAGTTATTGTTTGATAAACATAAACACCTTAATGACTAGTGTAAAGAACTTGATAGTTGACCAAAATAGCAGGAACATGTGCGAAGAAGTGATAAAAATCTAAATATAAAGTAAAATTATACACTCTATTCCACTATTAATTCTATTTGAATACATATGAGGGAATACTGGACAGAATTTTCTATATATCCCTTTCTACACATTACATGTCAAAATTTCTCTATGGGTACCTGTAAAATAGGCAAGACTTTTTTTATATAAGTCCTTATTCCAAAAGACACTCCAGATTTTCCCCATTGGATTTGATCCCTACAAAGACATTCCCACTTCTGTTGTAAAACTACCCTATAATAAGACACGTTGAGTTAATTGCGCATCTTCTTAGAAAAGAAAATGAAATAAGTATCAAAAAAGGGTTAGACTGCAAAGAACAGTGGATACATCTTTAGGATTAAGTAGGCTATGCTTTCTAGGAAAAGAAGTAAACTTTATCTTAGGTAAAATTCTAAAAGGATCTCAGAAATGCTTTCTGGACTCACAAATGAAGCAAGCATTCTGGATCTGCTTAAATTGTCATAAAAGGGGAAAAATGAACATGATTCAACATACCACAGTCAAACTGCTAGTCACCACTATTTTTTTTATGGATAGAAAAGCAATACTTCTGCAAGACCCATTGTAAATCCTTACCCAGGATTTAGTAATACAAATATTAGTAGTTAGTCATTCCTTGAATCAACATATTCAAGATGGCAAAAATCAGTTCAAAAGGAGTACCTTTGGTTTTAGAGAAATACACTGGAACGAGTGATGTCTCAGTAATTAGAGTTTTAAGAGACAAAAAAGAAAATTGAGCTATAATAATGCCGAGTAAGAAACTTTTTTTCAAATCCCTGTTTTCCAATGTTCAGTAGATTAAAATGTCAGAATTTTATTTTTGAATTTAGAAAGATACGTTGAAATAAAACAATTAAGCTTATGAATGAGAGTATTTGTGATATTATTCTTACCTCAGACTGGAAAAAAATTTAGAAGTCAGGATGCAAGGTCCTTTTTTTTTTAATATCCTAGATTTGAGTTCCAACTGACTGTGTGTTAAAGAGTCATCCAAAGGACTATATTTCAAAGTAGGTGTTTTTCCCATCAGTATCAGGTAAAAACGATTAAATACACACTTCTGGTAGAATTTCCAGTTATGAATTATTTCCTCAATAAAAATTGCTCTTAAAAATAAATAGCTTTTAATGATTTCAAATAAAACAGAATAGTAGAATTTAAAGCCTAATGAAGATACTTGCTATGTTTTGAGGCCTCAGAAGTAAGGAATCATTCTATTTAGAAAGGGAGAACTTAAGAAATAGTTTTTTTCTTTGTTTCAGATATAGAGTTTTAAAAAATCAATATGATGAAATTTACAATGGTTTACTAATATTAATGTTATTAATTTATTTGTATGTCTGTTTATTAATCTTTCTGAGAACTTTCGGTTTGGTGGGTTGACTTTCTTTCTTGACACTTCTTTCTACATAATAATGAAAGGGAAAGTTACAGACAGGTTTCTCAAGCACATGCCATCCTATTAGGGTCCATAATTAGGTCTAAACATAGATTGGTATTTTCTATGACTTAACAACTTTAGCTATGCACAGCTTGCTTCTTCTGCACAAAAACAAAGAAAGTACATAATTCCATTCCTAATATCATAGGTCTCCTAAACACACTCACCTAAACCCTGTTATCCAGAACACAGAGAAGGAATACTTCGGTCTGTGATTTTTAAAAATGCCTATATAGCTGTATTTCAAAGTAGTTTCCTCTTTAATAATATGTAGTTTCCATGGATTTCATCAGACTGACAAAGAAGTCTTTCACATAAATATGCAAAATGTTAAAAATCCATATTTTAGAACAAAGATGACTTGGAATCTGATGAACATAGTTCATATCCTAACTCTGCTGCTCCAAGGCATTGTGACATTGGGCAAGTCATTTAACCTCACCACACCTAACTTTCTCAACTGTGAATTATAGGGGCAAGACTGTATGACTTCTGAGCCTCTTTTAGTTCTTAAACTATGATCCTATGATCCTAAATGATTCAGTCTGATGGTTGTATATGGGGCAGCTAGATAGCAGGATGGATAGATTGTCAGGTCTGCAACCTAGGAAGATTCATTTTACAGAGTTCAAATGTGAGCTCAGACACTTACTAGCTATGTTCCCTGGCAAAGTCACTTAAAGCTACTTACATCACTTCATCTTCTCAAAAATGAACCGGAGAAAGAAATGGCAAACTACTGCAGTATCTTTGAATAGGAGTCATGAAGAGTCAGCCACAACTGAAAAGGAAAACTGAAAAATGATTGTATCCAGATGTAATGACACTGTACCTTCCTTTGAAATTTCTCTAGTTTCTTAATGACGGATCTGGGAAATTGAACAAATTCCTATAGTCACTGTCATTTTTTGAAATAAATTGAGTTTTTATCTATATTTAAGTGTGATAAAATCAAATTTTATATGTGTATATATACTTACATATAAACATGTATACATACACACTATATATACACATATATACATATACACAGATATATGCATACACACTTATACATACAACACATATATGCCACTTTAAACAGTTTCTTATCGATGAACTTTAAAAAATATTTTGATAATTATATTTCTTTGATAACCATAAGTTCTTTTGCAAACTTTTGTATTTCGTTCATTCATAACTCTCATTCTAAGAAATACTACAATAACTTCAGCAGACTATCAAGGTGTTAATGACACATAAGAAGTTAAAAGGTCTTTGCAGTAGGGACTTATTCCATATAACACAGACAAGAACTTGAACTCGTGATTTTCCTATTTCCATGATCCTGCTTTGCTTTTTGCATGTTGACAACTTCTATCTCTGTTGTACTGACTACACAAATTGGTTTCTCCAAAAATGAAAATGTGCTCTGTGTGATTCATTTAAAAGAATTCAGGGGGAGGAGCCAAGATGGTGGAGTAGAAAGACTCACCTATGCTAACTCCGAACCCACAGGCAATGGATTTTCTCTAAAAAGAACTCTCAACAAATTCTGGAACAGTAGAAGCCATGCAGCAATACAGTGAAGGAGATTTCCATTCCAGAGATGCCTGAAAAACCGATCCCAAAGATCCATCCCACACCGGACAGGAGCGGAGCCCTCCCCTGCCCTGGCTGCAAGGCACTGAGAGGAGCGAGCAGATCTGAGCAGGCTTCAGGGATGGAATCTCCAGTGGCCACGAAGGTCCCTCCACCCACAGACACACAGTGAAAGAGATGCCGGGACAGGCTGAGAGGGGAGGAGGGTGTCTCCAGGACCCAGGAACCCTTGGGAGGCAGTGGCAGAGGCAGCGGCAGAGGCAGTGGCAGAGACAGCAGGTGGCCAGAGGCTCCTGGAGCAGGCAGGAGCTCAGCAACAGCTCCATTACAAAAAGGTCCCTGCATAAACCCACTGAGGGAACTGAGACTGGGAGGTGGCCCTGTCCCGACCTGAGCACCAGAAATTAAGCTCCAGCAAGGCCTGCCACTGAAAGCCCAAAGGCTGGGGAGCAGCATTTGAATTTCAGACCCCAAGCACTAGATGGGCTGACATAGGCCAGGGGTGGAGAGGACTCTCAGAAGTAAAGTAACTGGCTGGGAAAATGCCCAGAAAAGGAAAAAAAAAAAGGACATAGAAGATTATTTTCTTAGGGCACAGATGATTGTGCCATTTCTCTTTGATGAAGAAGAAAACTGCTTACCATCAGGTTAAAGACATAGGAGTCAAGGCCTCTGTATCTCAAACATCTGAAATAGATATCCAATGAGGTCAAGCCATGGAAGAGCTCAAAAAGGATTTTGAAAATCAAATTAGACAGCTGGAGGAAAAACTGGGAAAAGAAATGAGAGAAATGCAAGAAAAGCATGAAAAACGGGTCAACACCTTAATAAAAGAGATCCAAAAAAATGCTGAAGAAAATAACACCTTGAAAAATAGGCTAACTCAATTGGCAAAAGAGGTTCAAAAAGCCAATGAGGAGAAGAATTCTTTCGAAAGCAGAATTAGCCAAGTGGAAAAACAGGTGCATAAGCTGACTGAAGAAAATAGTTCTCTCAAAATTAAAATGGAACAGATTGAGGCTAATGACTTTCTGAGATACCAAGAAATCCCTAAACAAAGCCAAAAGAATGAAAAAATGGAAGATAATGTGAAATATCTCATTGGAAAAATAACTGACTTGGAAAATAGATCCAGGAGAGACAATTTAAAAATTATGGGACTACCTGAAAGCCAAGATCAAAAAAAGAGCCTAGACATCATCTTTCATGAAATTATCAGGAAAACTGTCCTGATATT
>CM053771.1:444557032-444573822 GCA_028658325.1 Potorous gilbertii | reverse complement strand
GAAAGTCATTAGCCTCCATCTGTTCCATTCTAATTTTGAAAGAACTATTTTCTTCAGTGAGCTTTTGAACCTCCTTTTCCATTTGGCTAATTCTGCTTTTGAAAGCATTATTCTCCTCATTGACTTTTTGAACCTCTTTTGTCAATTGAGTTAGCCTATTTTTCAAGGTGTTATTTTCTTCAGCATTTTTTCGGTCTCCTTTATCAAGGTATTGACCCGTTTTTCATGCTTTTCTTGCATCTCTCTCATTTCTCTTCCCAGTTTTTCCTCCACCTGTCTAACTTGATTTTCAAAATCCTTTTTGAGCTCTTCCATGGCTTGAGCCCATTGGAGATCTATTTCAGATGTTTGGGATACAGAGGCCTTGACTCTTATATCTTTCCCTGATGGTAAGCATTGTTCTTCCTCATCAGAAAGGAATGGCAGAAGCATCTGCTCCCCAAGAAAGTAACCTTCTATGGTCTTTTTTTCCCCCCTTTTCTGGGCATTTTCACAGCCAGTTACTTGACTTCTGAGATTTCTTACCACACCCTCCAGATTCGCCCAGCTAGTGCTTGAGGTCTGAGATTCAAATGCTGCTCCCCAGCCTCAGGGCTTTCAGTGGCAGGCCTGGCTGCTATTCAATGTGAGCTTAAGTTTTGATGCTCAGGTGGGAGCAGGGCCATCTCCCAGGCTCAGTTCCCTCAGGTGGTTTATGTGGAGACCTTCAGTAATGCACCCAAGGTCCTGCCTGTTCTGGGAGCCTCAGGCCGCCTGCTGCCTCTGCTGCTGCCTCCTGAAAGGGCCTGAGTTATGGAGACACCCTGCTCCCCTCTCAGTCAGCCCAGAAATCTCTCTCACTGACCTGTGCACCTGTGGGTGGAGGGACCTTGACGACCGCCAGAGGTTCTATCCCTGAAGCCTTCTCAGATCTGCTTCTCTTGGAGCCGCATGGCCAGGGCAGGGCTAGGCTCTGCTCCCGTCCAGTGTGCAACAGACCTTTGTGATTGGTTTTTCAGGGCTGTCTAGAACAGAAATCTCCTTCACTCCGTTGCTGCATGGCTTCCACTGCTCCACAATTTGTTGGGAGTTCTTTTCACAGGAAATCCATGGGCTGTGGGTTTGGAGCTAGCATATGTGAATCTTTCTACTTAGCCATTTTGGCTCCTCCCCAGAGTTTCATTCTTAGGGAGTTGATTGATGGTCTGCTTAACTTATTTTTCTAACATGAGGTAATTTAATTATTCTACTTCCTTTTCTGTTAATCTTGGCAATTTATATATTTTTTCTAACTATGTGTGTGTTTTACATAGATTGTCACATTTATACCCATACAGTTGGGCAAAAAAAGTCTAATTATTGCTTTACTTCTTCATTGTTAGTGAATTAACCCTTTTCATTTTTGATACTTGTAATTTACTTTGTTTCTTTCTTTTAAACAAGTTAATCAAAAGTTTATGAATTTTCTTTTTTTCATGTAACCAGCTGTTTTCATATGTTAGTTCAATACTTTTCTTACTTTAAATTTTATTAATCACTGCTTTGGTTTTCAGCATTGCTAATTAATTGGGAATTTTTGATTTGTTCTTTTTTCTAGCTTTTGTAGAAATGTGTCCAATCCATTAATCTCCTCTTTCTCTTTTTTATTTCTGTAAGCCTTAAGAGTTATAATATTTCTCCAAAGAACAATTTTGGCTGTATCCCATAACTGGTGGCATGTTGTCTCATTACTGTCAAATATCTCTTTGAAATTTTGATTTTTTCTATGATTTTTTGTTTGTTCCAATCATATTTTAGGATTAGGTTATTGAGCTTCCAAAAAATTTTTAGGATGTTTTTCCATGTCATTTTTTCTCCAGCACTTTTTATTGCATTATGATCTGAAAAGAATGTATTTACTATCTTTGCCATTCTGAATTTGATTGTAAAGTTTTAATGCTCTAAAACATGGTCAACTTTTGCATAGGTGACAAATACCTCTAAGAAAAATGCATATTTCTTTGTATACTCATTTAGTTTTCTCCAAAATTCTATCATATCTCTTCCTTTTTTATAAAAACTTATTCAGCTCCTTCATATCTTGTTTATTTTGTGGTTAGAGGTAGAGCTCTCCCACGAGCATAGTTTTGCTGTCTATTTCTTCCAGTAACTCACTTAACTTTTCCCCTAAGAATATGCACCCTCGGTGCATATATGTTTACCACTCTATTGTCTATGGTACATTTTGGGGAGATGTCATTTTCTTCATTATTTCTCTCAATAGTTCTATTTTTTTCTTTTGTTTTGTCTGATATCAGGATTGCTATTTTTTAACTCCAACTGATATATTCTTCTCCAGGATTTTACCTTTACTCTGTTTATATTTCTCTGCTGCAATGTCTTCCTTATAAACAACATATTGTAAGAATACAGTTTTAATCCACTCTGCTATCTTTTCATTTTATGAGAGTTCATTCCACTCACCTTCACAATTATGATTAATGTCTGTCTTTTTCTGCACCTTATTTTCCCCATTTGTAATTTTCTATCCCCTTTCACCCTTTCCCTACATACCAGCATTTTTCTTTGGACAGCACCTCCCACAATCTTCCCTCCCTTCTATCAGACCTGCTCCCTTTTTTTTCCTCTTTCCTCTCCTACATCTGTCCTTCCTCCTATATACCTCCCTTTCATTTTTCTTTTCCCTTTCACCTTCTACCTCCTTAAAGGATACGTCAAATTTCTTTACCCAAATGGGCATGCATTTCATTGCCTCTTTGAGCCAAATCCAATGATAGTAATATTCAAACAAAGCTCACTGCCCTTTTCTACTTTTCCTCTTCTGTAATGGGCCTTTGGATTGAATGGGTCATTCTTCATGTGATGTAATTTGCTGTATTCTGCCTCTCTTGTTATTCTTCAGTACAATCATTTTCTACCCCCTTAATTTGTTTTTATCATCACATTGAAGTCAACTTTTACCCACACTCTTGCTTTGTATACCCCATGTAAATAACTTAAAAATGATAAACTCTCAAGATTTATGTCTTTTCTTACCACGTAGGTGTTTAAATGATCCAACCTTATTGAATGACATGTTTTATTTCTTTTATGTTTATGTTTTTATGTTTCTCTTGAATCTTATACTTGTAGACTGAATTTTCTGTTTAACTCTGATATTTTCATCAGAAAAGTATAAAAGTCCCTCACTTCATTGAATGCCCATATTTTCCTTTGAATGATTATGCTCAGTTTTGATGGATAGCTGATTATTTATTGTAATCCAGTGTAATGTAATCCAATCCTCTGCCTTCCAGAGCATCATATCCCAGAACCTCCAACCTTCTAAAGTGGAAATTGGTCTTAGAGTCATAGGATCTATATCAAAATTCTGTCTCATTCATATGCCTTTGAAATTGATCTTATCTCCCAACTCCTTATGCACTTTCAAATGCAATTTGTTCAGGCACTACTTCATTCTCCTTGATATTGTCACCATCCAACAGAAGTGGTACTGCCCTTCCTAATTCACTTCTATATCAGTTCAAAAAGTACTAAAATAAATAAAAATGAAACTAAAAATTATGTAGATATTTGTCTAAAGAAAAAATGTAAATTCAAAATAACTTTTCATTTGAAGAAGAAAAGTGGTACGAAGGACAGCCTGGTGTTCTGGTGACAAGAGTACTACATAGTAGTCAAACTATTTTGGTAGAATTCCTGGTACTGACAGTAATAAATGCTAGTTACTGATATGATTGAAAAAGTCCTTTAATTCTGTGACACTGGGCAAGGTATTTAATATCCATGGCTTGTGGTTTCTTCATTGTTAAATTAATATTGGACCAGACAACTTCTGAATCTCTGATTCAACTGAATATTTCATGAAAAAAAATTGTTACTTGTTTTTTTGCACCAAACTCATTAATTTTTCATCTACTGACACAGAACCTTAGATTTAGATTTAGAAGTAAAAGAGACTTTGAGTATTGTCTAATTCAACTCCTTCAGTTTATATATCAAGAGACTGAGACACAGCAAGGCAATATAGTTTACCAATGTCACACAAGTCCAGAATTAAAATTGAAGTCTTTAATCACCAAATCTCGTGTCTCTTCCACTACTACACATTGCTGCTCCTGACTTCTCTATCCTCTGGTGTTATTTTTCATAAAAAATTCAAGGAAAGCTTAGTAGGAATTAATAACCCCTTAGGATTCTTTACTGATGCCATCCTCATATATCTGCTTTATGATAATTACTCACCAAAACTTTCTTAACATTCTCAGGCAAAGATGATTAAAAAACAGGTCTCCTTAAATGTACTTTCTAGGATGGTGTTTCATTCCAAATAAATCAAAATACAAAAAGTGCAGCATCCACATGTGAATAAGTGAATTGCCTATCTGTGATGATGTTTATGTGATAGATAGGGAGAGGCAATTATTTTATAAAGTAACTAAAAGCTACTATTTATACATTTTTCTTTTACTTCAAGTTTTTGGTTTGGAGTGTTGGTCTGAAAAGGAAGGGCCAGACAGCTACCATAGTTCCAGTTCATTACCCTTGTGTCTCACAAAGAGAGAAGTTCCACTGAAAAACTAAGCTAAGTGCCTCAGGATGCCATCCCATAATTTGTCTTTTACCTTAGCTGGCTTTATGCTGTAGCAGTTATCATAGTTTACTGTCAGACTATTTTGATGCTGGCAGCTCCATATCCTCAGTCTGGAGAAAGTGACAGGTAGAAAAAAGAATGGAAGGAGAAAGCACGCAACTGGTTATTGGCAGAAAATTGAGTGTGATATGATGTCTTTTCACAGCTTTCCAGCAGGAGACAAATGTTTAGCTTCTTTAATTTAACCATTTTGTTGCCTTCATAACTATGTTGACTCCTTCAAACATATGTAGAAAATTTTGTGATAGAGAGAAAATAGGCAAAATATTAAATATTTTTATTAAGACTGATTAAAAGTGGGCTGGAAGTACAGTAGTCATGAGATAGAAGGGTATAATATCTGTAAATATAAATACAATAAACATCAAGGCATTTACAGAAACCTCTAGGAAGTGTATTTAATGAAGCTGTAGCCAACAATTGAGGACAGAGGTAAAATAGAACGAATTTAATATTTTTGACAATAGAATATGGTTCTGTTTCAAAAGCAATTATTTACTTGGTTTGAACCAGAATGATAATATTTTTACCTAAGATCTCCCACTTATTTCCATAGGAAAAAAACTTATTGTTACCACTGTATTAGTGCAGATATTGTAACAATAACACTAATGAGAATTATTATTGATTGACAGAACAAAAATAAAATGGTTCTAATTATGCTATTTTAGATATGCTATCCACTTAGATAGTTCACATATTCATTATCTATATTAGACCTTCAACTTACCATATTTGGCTCACTTTAATTGAATACAAAATTAATCGAACATTTATTAGATTTGACTGTCACTTTACACATGTTTAGACAGAGTCAGAGATTAAAATTTCTTGGCAATACATTTTGGTGATACTCATCCAACTTAAAGCAATCGGGGGGTGGGCAGAATCAAAATGCCTGAAAACTGGAAATTTTATAGTTGCGCTCTTCAGACATTCCCCACAAGAAAGCATAAAAGTAATGTCCCAAATTTAATTTTAGAGTAATATAGACCAGAAAACTCAACAAGATTTTGGTGTGAGACATTTTTCAGATGAAGAACTTAGGAAATCTAAAGAAGCAGTCTACGCTAGTGGGTGGGGAGTGGTCTAGAATGCATGAGGTGCCAAAACTAGCAGTGATCACTAGAAATGGCTTTCAAGAAGTATCAGTATTTTTTTTTCATTTCTAGAAATGAAATGGCAATGTGAGATAACATGAGAGAAGGTAATGGGATTAGAAAACTGAGCAGAAATGGATTAAAATGAACTTTGTGCTAGTAGCAAAGGGAAACATCTGGAAAAGTCGGATAACACAATTGCCTACATGTGGATCTGAATCAAAGTTTCAAGGTGAAAATGAGTGCTTGTATTATCAAGGGAGAAGTGCAACTGGTCCCGGTTCCACAATGTGAAGTACTGCAGTTTATTTTATTTATTTATTTTATTTGCTTTCAGTATTCTACAATCACTTATATAAGTTTTAGATTATTTTCTTTCCCTCACTCTCCTTCCCCTCTCCCTCGTGAATTCCTACCTGAGATGACATGCAGTCTTATACAGGTTCTACACATATATTTTTTTTAAAATACATTTTTAACTTATTCATGTTGCATAGAAAAATTGATATGAATGGGAGAAGCCACAAAGAAACAGAATATAATACAATATAAAAGAAAATGGTCTGTTTATTTCTGTGATCTAATTCTAATTGGATTGGATTGGAGTCATAGTTCTTTCTCTGGATGTAAAAGGTGTTTTGCCTGAAAAGTCCATTGCAATTTTTTTAAGTCCTTGTATTTCTGTGAAGGAAAAAGTCTACCACAAAAATTCCTCACACGCTGTGATTGCTGTCATGTATAAAGTTGTCCAGATTGTGATCCTTTCAGTCAGTATCAGTTCATATAATCCCTTCTAGATCTCTCTGAAGTCTTCCTGTTGATCATTTCTTTTTGCACAATAGTATTCCCTTACGTTCATATATCACAACTAGTTCAGTCATTCCCCAATTGATGGGCATCACTTTGATATCCAGGTTTTGGCCACCACAAAAAGAGCTGCTATAAATATTTTGTCCATGCAGGACCCTTTCTCATTTTTATAATCTTTTTGGGAAATAGTCCTAGAAGCAATATTACTGGGTCATAGAGCGTGAACATTTTTATAGCCCTTTGGGCATAGTTTCAAATTGTTCTCCAGAATGGTTGGATCAGCTCACAGCTCCATCAACAATTTATCATCTTCCTGCTTTATCATATTAGTCAATCTGATAGGCATGATTTGGTAACACAGAGTGGTTTTGATTTGCATCTCTCTAATCAATAGTGATTTAGAACCATTTGTCATATGATTATAGATAGCTTAAATTTCTTCCTCTGAAAGCTGCCTGGTCATAACTTTTGAACGTTTAGGAATTGAGGAATGACTTATATTCCTGTAAATTTGGCTCAGTTCTATATCTTTTAGAAATGAGACCTTTATCATAGACACTAGTTGCAAAAATTCTTTCCCAGTTTTCTGCTTCCCTCTAAAACTTGGTTGCACTGGGTTTGTTTGGGCAAACATTTTTCCATTTAATGTAATCAAAATTAACCATTTTGTACTTCATAATGTTTGCTATTTCTTACTTGTTTAAAAATTTCTCCATTCACCATACATTTGATAAATACATTATGCCTTGCTCCCCTAGTTCTTTTTCAGTATCAATTTTTATACCTAGATCATGTATCCATTTGCACTTTATTTTTGTGTGTGGTGTCAGGCATTCCTCTATGCTGAGTTTCTGCCACACTGTTATCCAGTTTTCCCAGGACTTTTTGTCAAACCCTGAGCTCTTATCCCAGAAGGTGAAGTCCTTAAATTTGTCAAACATTAGATTGCTATATTCATTGGCTACTGTGCCTTGAGTACCTAACATGTAACACTGGTCTATCCCTCTATATCTTAGCCAATACCAAGTTCTTTTGATGATTGCTGCTTTATAATACAATTTGAGATCTGGTAGGGCTAGGACACCTTCACTCACATTTTTTTTCTTTAGTTCCCTTGATATGGTGGACTTGTGTTCTTCAAGATGAATTTTTATATTATTTTCTCCAGCTTTAGAAAATAATTATGTTTGATTGGTGTACCACTGAATAACTAAATTAATTTAGGTGCAACTGGCTTGGTCTACCCGTGAGCAACTGATGTATTTCCATTTACTTGGATATGACTTTACTTGTAGGAAAAGTTGTAATTGTGTTCGTATAGTCCCTGGATTTGTTTTGGCAAGTAGACTCCCAGATATATTAGAGAGTCGACAGTAGCATTAAAAATGATTTCTCTTTCTATCTCTTGCTGTTGTGCTTTGTTAGTAATATACAGAAATGAAGATGATTTATGTGGGATTATATTGTAACTTTTAACTTTACCAAAGTTGTATATTATTTTAAGTAGTTTTTATTCGATTCTTTGGGACTAAGTATATCATCTTATCAGCTGCAAAGAGGGTTAACTTAGATTATTCTGGGCCTATTCTAATTCCTTCAATTTCTTTTTCTTCTCTTATTGCTACAGCTAAAATTTCTAGTATGATATTCAATAACAGTGCTGATAATGAACATCCTTCTTTCATCCCTGATCTTAATGGAAATGCAACTAGCATTAAATATAATATAAATTGCTGTTACATATAATGCTTGCTAATGGTTTTAGGTACATACTTCTTATTATTTTAAGGGAGGTTCCATTTATGACTATGCTCTCCAGCGTATTCAATAGGAATGGGTGTTTTATTTTGTCAAAAGGTTTCTCTGCATCTATTGAGATCATCATTTGGTTTTTGTTAGTTTTGTTGTTGATATGATTAACAATTCTAATAGTTTTACTTATATTGAACCAGCCCAGCATTCCTGGTACAAATCCTACCTGATAATATTGTATTGTTCCACTTTTAAGTTACTAAATTCTTTCTGCCAATATATTATTTGAACTTATCTTTAAAATATCTTATTTAAAATATTTGTGTCTGTCTTCATTAGTGAAATTAATTCCTAATATTCTTTCTCTGTTTTGCCTCTTCTTAGTTTAGGAATCAAAATCATATTTATATCATAAACAGGATATTGTAGGGCTCCTTCTTCCTCAATTTTCCCAAAGAGTCTATATAGTATGAATTACATGTGCTAAATATTTGATAGAATCCTCTTTTAAAATCATCAGGCCTTGGAGATTTTTTCCTAGATAATTCATTGATGGTCTTTTCAATTTCTTTTCCTGCGATGGTGTTACTTAAATATTCAGCGCCCTCATCTGTTAATCTGAACAATTTTTTAGTTTTTAAAAATAATCATCCATTTCATTTACATTGTCGAATTCAGTGGCATACTGTTGGGGTAAAGTAATTTGTAACAATTGTTTCAATTTTCTCTTCATTACTGGTTGGTTCACCATTTTCATTTTTGATATTGAGAATTTCGTTTACTTCTTTCTTTTTTAAATCAAATTGACCAAAGTTTTATCAATTTCACTCCTTTTTTTCATAAAACAAACTCTTACTTTTATTAGTTCAGTAGTTCTGTTGATTTCAGATCTATTACATTTTATCAATCCCAATTAATTAATTAAACCAGTTAATTTGGTTTTCAATATTTCCAATTTGGTATTTACTTGGGAATTTTAAATTTTTTCTTTTTCCAGCTTTGTAAACTTCATGCCCAATTCATTGATCTCCTCTTTCTCTACTTTATTCATGGAGACGTTAAAAGATACAAAACTTCCCCTAAGAACGGCTTTTGTAGTATCCTACAAGATTTGGTAGGTTGTCTCATTATTATCATTGTCTTGAATGAAGTTGGTGATTTTTTCTATGATTTGTTGCTTAATCCACTCTTTCTGTAGGAGTAGATTATTTAGCTTCCAATTAATTCTTGCTCTATCTTTTCATGGCCAATGATTACATATAATTTTTCTTGCAGTATGATCTGAGAAGGATCTATTGGCTATCTCTGCCTTTCTGCACTGAATTTGAAGGATTTATGCCCTAGTACATGGTCAATATTTGTATATATGCCATGTACCACTGAGAAAAAGGTATATTCTTTGTATCCCCATTAAATTTTCTCCATATGTCTATCATATCTTCTTTATTCGGAGTTTTATTCACCTCCTTAATTTATTTTTTGTTTGTTTTGAGTTTATATTTATGAAGTGCAGAGATGGGGAGGTTGAGCACCACACTAGTATGGTTTTGCTGTCTCTTTCTTCCTGTAACTCCCTTAACCTCTCCTCTACAAATTTGTATGCTATGCCACTTGGAGTATACATGTTTAGTCATGGTATTGTCTCATTCTTTATGGCATATATAAGTAAGATATAGTTTCCTTCCTTATCTCTTTCGATTAGATTTATTACTGTTTTGTCTTTACCTGAGATTAGGATTGCTGTCTCTGTTTTCTTACATCAGCTGAAGCACAATATATTCTGCTCCAGTCTTTTACCTTTACCCTATGTGTATCCCCCCATTTCAAATATCTTTTTTGTAAACAACATATTGTTCAATTACGGTTTTTAATCCATTCTGCTATCCATCTCATTCACATTCACAGTTATGATTACTAATTGTGTGTTTCCCTCCATCCTTTCTCCCCACTTTAGGTTTTAATATCTCCTTTCTCCCTTTCCCTCCCAAATAGAGTATTAATTTTTGAACAACACCTCCCTCAGTCCTCTCTTCTTTCAATCCCCTCCCTTTCCCCTTTTTTCATACTGCTTCTTCCCTTCTTTTTGCCTCTCCTCCCCTTTCTTTTTTCCTTCTCCACCTACTGCCTATAGACCCAGTTAGATTTCTATATTTAACTGAGTTTGATGTACCCTCCTTGAACCAAATCATATGAGAGTAAATCTCAAACAATGCTCCTCTCCCTCCTCTTTTTCCCTCTTCTGTAATATATTTTATGCCTCTTCCTGTTATATAATTTACCTTTTTCTGCCTCCTTTTCACATCTCCTGTTGCAATCACACTGCACCCTTAAATCATATTTTTGTCATCAAATCACTTACTTTACTTTATACCCTCTCTTCTCTCTCTCTCTCCCTCTCTCTCTCTCTCTCTCTCTCTCTCTCTCTCTATATATATATATATATATATATATATATATATATATATATATATATACATATATATATGTATATATATATCCATTTTATATAATATAAGAAATGTACAATTTTCAAGATAAAGAAATATCATCTTCCCTTGTAGAGATGTAACCATTTGCCCATATTGAACAAGAAGATTTTTTTCCTGTTTAACTTTTTTGCTTCCCTTAAGATTTGTTTTTGAAGATCAAATTTTCTACTGAGCTCTAGTCTTTTCATCAGGATGGTCTAGACATCTCTTATTTCTTGGAATATCCAGCTCCTTGTCTGAAATATAATGCTCAGTTTTGCTGGGTAATTGATCCTTGGTTGGAGTCCCAACTCCTTTGCCTTGTGGAATATCATATTCCCATCCCTTTGATCTTTCAATGAAGAAGCTACAAGTTCCTCTGTGATCCTGATTGTACTCCCTCAGTATGTGAATTGTTTCTTTCTCATTACTGTAGTATTTTTTCCTTCACCTGACAGTTCTAGAATTTAGCAATGATATTCCTCGGTCTTTTCAGTTTGGTATCCCTTTCAGTAGGTGAGTTGTGGATTTTTTTCTATGACTATTTTACCCTGTGGATCTAGGACTTATGGGGAGTTTGCTTTGATGACTTCTTTGAAGATATTGTCCATACTCTGATTCATCATGGCTTTCTGATAGACCAATGATTCTTAGATTTCTTTTACCCTGGATCTATTTTCCATGTCGGTTATTATACATTTTTCATTTTCTTCTATCTTTTCATTGTTTAGATTCTGTTTGACTGATTCTTTATGTCTCGAAGTGTCATTAGGTACTTGCCTGATTCTGATTTTTATGAAATTATTTTCTTCAGTTAACTTTTGCATCTCCTTTTTCATCTCTTCAATTATTCCTTTTAAGGAGTTATTTTCTAGAGTTAGTTTCTTTTCTACTTCCTTTTCCATTTGTCCACTTTTTCCATTTAGGTTTTCTGCTTCCTGTTTCATTAGGCCAATTTTGTTTTAAATTCTTTCAAGATTATTTTTTTACATATTTTTAAAATCATTGGCTAGTTTTTCCTCTGTTTTCCTAACTGACTTTTAAAATCCATTTTGAATTATTTCAAGAATGCTCTTTGGGCCTGAGGCCAGTTCATATTCCCTTTAGAAATTCAGATAGAATTACCATCTCAAAGCTTCACTCCTTCATATTTGTGTTTTGGTTCTTTTCCCCATAGAAAAGATTCTATGGGATTAACTTTTCTGTTTTGCTTCTTGCTTATGATGATAGCCCTTTTCCTGAGAGGAATTGGAATCTGATATTCCATAAGGGAAAGAAGCTTGGACTATAACCAAGGCTCAATTACCTTGCAAAACTGAGCATAATGTTGAACGAAATAACAGATTTGCAAACGTCCCTTATGAAAAGACCAGAACTCAATGGAAAATTTGATCTTTGATTAAAAGTTACAAGAGAGGCATAAAAATGCAAACACCAAAAAAAAAAATACTTGTTATTCAATATGTGCAAACGATTTACATCCCTGTATAGGATGATACTTTTTCATCTGGAGAATTGCATATTTTTTATGGTATTTCAAAGAGATATACATAGATAGAGAAAGTGGGTATAAATTAACTGATGTGATGATAAAAAATGGGATTTAAAGGTGTGAAGGTATTGTAACAGGAGATGTAAAAAGGACAAGGCAGAGCAAAGTAAATAACATCACAGCAAGATGCACAAAACTTTATAGTGGAGGGAAAGAGGACAGGCAGATGAGCACTGTTTCAAATTTGGTCTCATCTTATTTGGTTCAAGGAGGGAACGACAAACTGTTAAGTATAGAAATCTAACCTGTCCTATTGGCAATAGGAGGGGAAAGGGGAAAGAAAAGGAAAAGGATTTAAAAGGAAAAGAATAATTAGTAAGGGAAAAGTAGAATAAAAGGGAGGATGTTTGATAGAAGGGAAGAAGCAGCCAATGGTCAAAAATTAATACTCTATTGTGGAAGAAAAGGGAGAAAGAAGAACCAAAAAAATAAAGGGGAGAAATAAGATGAAGAGAAAGACACAGTGAGCAATCATAACTGTGAAAGTGAATGGGATGTACCCTGCCATAAAGTGGAGGCAGAGAGCAAAATGGATTAAGAACTATAATCCAATAATATGTTCTTTACAAGAAATATATTTGAAATAGAGGGATACACACATGGTTAAGATAAGGCAGAATATATTGTGCTTCAGTTGTAGTAAAAAGAACAAGGGTAGCAAAAGTAGAAATAAATTCAATCAAAAGAGATAAGGAAGGAAGCTATATCCTGCCTGAAAGGCACTATAGGCAAGGAAGCAATATTATTACTAAAATAATATGTACCTTGTGGTATAGCATCCAAATTCTTTAAGAAGAAGTTATGGGAGTTACAGGAAGAAATAGCAAAACTATACCACTGGGGCACCTCAAACTCCCGCTCTCTGAACTTACTAAATTTTAACTCAGAATAATGAAGAAATAAGATGGTGAATAAACCTCTGGATAAGGTAGATAGCTCTCTTCAGAAAACTGCATTAGGATAAAAAGGAATATTACCTTTTTTTCATATACTGCTGTGCATGGAACACTGACAGAATCCAACCATATATGAGGGCACAAAAACCTCACAATCTGGTAAAGAAAGAGAGAGATTGTCAATGTATTCTTCCCAGATCATAATTCAATAAAAATTATATGTAATAAACGGTATGAAAGATAAACCAAAAGTTAAGTGGAAACTAAATATTCTCATCCTAAAGAATTAGTGCAAAATTTAAAAAAATAAAAAAACAGCAAATAATAGAAACAAGTAATAAATTCATTAAAGAGAATGACGATTATGAGACAACCAACCAAATTTTATGGGATGCTGCAAAAATAGTTCTTAGGGAAAGATTTGTATCATTGATACAATACATAAATAAAATAGGGAAAGAGGAGATTTACGAATTGGGCATGCAGCAAAAAAGTTGACAGAAAGGACAAATTGAAAATTTCCAAGTAGATACCAAATTAGAAATATTGAAATCCAAGAAACAGATTAATAAAATTGAAAATAAGAAGACTATTTAACTAATAAATAAAACTAAGAGTTGGTTTTATAAAAAAACAATAAAATTGATAAACCTTTGGACAATTTGATTATCCAAAAAAAAGGAGAAAATCAAATTACCAGTATCACAAATTATGAGGGTTGACTTACCTCCAACAAGGAAGAAATTAAAACAATAATTAGAAATTACTATGCCCAACTGAGATGGATGAATATTTAAAAATATATAAATTGCCCAGATTAATAGAAGGGAGATTAAATACCTAAATAACTCTATCTCAGAAAAAGAAATTGAATAAGCCATAAATGAACTAAATATGGAAAATTCTCCTGGGCCTCATGGATTTACAAGTGAATTTTATAAAATATTTAAAGAACAGTTAATTTCAGTGCTATGTAGACTATTTGGGAAAAGTTGACAAAGAAGGAGTCCTGTGGAACTCTTTTTATGAAACAAATATGGTTCTGATACCTAAGTCAGGAAGAGCCAAAACAGAGAAAAAAAATAGGGACCAAATTCTCTACTGAATATCAATGCAAAATTTTTAAATAAGATATTTTTCAAAAAATACAGCAGATCATCCAGAAAACAGTACATAAGCATCAGGTAGGATTTATACCAGGAATGTAGTGATAATTCAATATTAGGAAAGTAATCAGCATTATTGATCATATCAACAACAAACGTAACAGAAATCATACCATTATCTCAATAGATGCAGAAAAATCTTTTGAGAAAATACAACCACCATTCTTATTGAAAACACTGGAGAGCATAGCAATAAATGGAGCCTCCCTTAAAATAATAAGTTTGTACCTAAAACCATAAGCAAGTATTATATACAATGGGGATATTCAAACTGCATTTCCAATAAGATCAGGGAAAGGATGTCCATTATCACCACTGTTATTCAATATGGTACCAGAAATGTTAGCTTTAACAATGAGAAGAAAAATAAATTGAAGGAATTAGAATTGGTAAAGAACAAATTAAATCATGACTTTTTGCAGATGATATACTTACCAAATCCTAGAGATTCGATTGAAAAAAAAGCTACTTGAAATAATAAACAGCTTTGGCAAAGCTGAAGATTGCAAAATTAACCTACTTAAATCATCTGCATTTCTATATATTACTAACAAAGCCCAACAGCAAGAAATAGAAAAAGAAATCCCTTTTAAAGCCATGATAGACACCACAAAATATGTCGGAGTTTACCTGCTGAAACAAAGAGATTAGGAAGACAATTACAAAACACTTTTCACACAAATAAAGCCAGTTCTATGAAACTGGAGAAACTTTGGCTGCTTGCCGGTAGCCCAAACTAATATATTAAAAATGGCAGTTATCTCTAAATTAATTTACTTATTCAGTCCCATGCCAAATGAAACTACCAAAAATGGTCTTCTAGAGCTAGAAAAAAATAGTATCAAAATTCATGTTGAAGAAGTGGTTCATAATATCAAACGAATTAATGAAAAGAAAATTTAGGGAAGGTGACCTAGCCCTCCCAGACTTCAGATGGTATTATAAAGCAACAATCATCAAAACCACTTGGTACTGGCTAAGAAAAGCAGGGTAGATCAGTGGATTAAAATAGGTATTTAAGACACAGTAGTCAATGAATGAATATAACAATCTACTATCTGAAAACCCAAAGGACTCCAACTTCTGGGATAAGAACTCACTCTTTGACAAAAACTGCTGAGTAAACTGGAAAATATTGTGGCAGAAATTGGGCATAGACCAATGCCTGACACCATACATAGGGATAAAGTCAAAATAAATTCATGATTTAGGCATAAAGGCTAATATTATAAAAAAAAGGTTGCAAGGCATAGCGTATTTTTCAGATTTATGGAGAATGGATAAATTTATGACCAAATTTATGACTACATTATGAAGTAGAAAGTACATAATTTTAATAACATAAAACTGAAAAGATTTTGTACAAACAACCCAATGCAATCAAAATTTTAAGGGAAGAGGAAACTGGAAAAGGATTTTTGCAACTATTGTCTGTGATTAAAGTCTCATTTCTAAAATATATAGAGAACTGAGTCAAATTAAGAAGAACACAAGTCATTCCCCAAATGAGAATTAGTCAAGGGTATGGATTGGCAGTTTTCAGAAGAAGAAATTAAAGCTATCTATAGACATAGGTAAAAAAATGTAAATCAATACTGATTAGAGAAATGCACCTCAACACAACTCTGAGGTACCATATCACACCTGTCAGACTGGCTACCATGACAAAACAGGAAGATGAGAAATGTTGGAGAAGATATGGGAGAATTGCAGCTCTAGCTCATTGTTGGTGGAGTTGTAACTGGATCCAACCATTCTGGAGAGTAATTTGGAACTTTGTCCAAAGATTTACCAAAATGTGCTTATCCTTTGATCCAGCAATATCTTTTCTAAGACTGTATCCTAAAGGTATCATAAAAATAGGAGAGTCCTACACGTACAAAAATATTTAGAGCAGCTCTCTTTGGGGTGGCCAAGAACTAGAAATTGAGGGGATAGTCATCAATTGAGAGTGGCTAAACAAGTTGTGGTATATGAATGCAATGGAATAGCATTGTGCTATAAGAAATGATAAACAGGAAGACTTCAGAGAGACCTGGAAAGACTTACATAAAATAATGCTGAGTGAAATTTGTGGAACAAGGAGAACATTTTACACTGTAACAGTTACAATGTGGGAGGACTCCTTTTTTTATTTTAAATAAATTTATTTAACTTTTTACATACATTTTCACAAGATTTTGGGTTCCAAAATTTTCTCCCCATTTGTCCCCTCCCCCTCCCCAATACACTGGACATTCTAATTACCCATATCACCAATCTGCCCTCTCTTCTATCATCCCTTCCTTCCCTTACCCCATCTTCTCTTTTGTCCTGTAGGGCCAGATAACTTTCTATTCCCCATTACCTGTATTTCTTATTTCCTAGTAGCAAGAACAATACTCAACAGTTGGTCCTAAAACTTTAAGTTCCA
>CM053771.1:444521979-444556532 GCA_028658325.1 Potorous gilbertii | reverse complement strand
AATATCAGGGCAGTTTTCCTTGATAATTTCATGAAGGATGATGTCTAGGCTCTTTTTTTGATCATGGCTTTCAGGTAGTCCCATAATTTTTAAATTGTCTCTCCTGGATCTATTTTCCAGGTCAGTTGTTTTTACAATGAGATATTTCACATTCTCTTCCATTTTGTCATTCTTTTGGTTTTGTTTTGTGATTTCTTGGTTTCTCAGAAAGTCATTGGCCTCCATCTGTTCCATTGTAATTTTGAGAGAACTATTTTCTTCAGTGAGTTTTTGCACCTCTTTTTCCACTTGGCTAACTCTTCTTTTGAAAGCATTCTTCTCTTCATTGACTTTTTGAACCTCTTTTGCCAATTGTATTAACCTATTTTTCAAGGTGCTTTTTCTTCAGCATTTTTTTGGGCCTCCTTTATTAAGGTATTGACCCATTTTTCATGCTTTTCTTGCATCTCTCTCATTTCTCTTCCCAGTTTTTCCTCCACCTGTCTAACTTGATTTTCAAAATTCTTTTTGAGCTCCTCCATGGCCTGAGCCCATGCGGTATCTGTTTCAGATATTTGGGATGTATAGACTCCTATGTCTTTAGCTGATGGTAAGCATATCTCTTCGTTCTCAGAGAAGAATGGCACAATCCTCTGGTCACCAAGAAAATAACCTTCTATGGTCTTAGTTTTTTCCCTTTTCTCAGCATTTTCCCAGACAGTTACTTGACTTATGAGAGTCCTCTCTGCCCCAGCCTAGGTCTGCCCGAACTAGTGCTTGGGGTCTGAGATTCAGATTCTGCTCCCCAGCCTCAGGGCTTTTGGCGGCAGGCCTGACTGCTCTTCAATGGGCGCTTATCTGCTGGTTCTCAGGTGGGGGCAGGGCTGCCTCTCAGGCTCAGTTCCCTCAGGGGGTTTATGCAGAGATCTCTTGCAATGGAGTCACGGAGGAGCCCCTGCCCACCCCGGATTCTCCAGCAGAGCTGCCTCCGCCTCACCTCTGCCACACCTCACCTCTGCCGCGGCCGCCGGGGTTCCGGGTCCTGGAGATATCTGCTCCCCTCTCAGCCTGTCTCTCTCACTGACCTGTGCATCTGTGGGTGGAGGGACCTTCGCAGCTGCCGGAGATTCAGGTCCCTGAGGCCTGCTTGGGTCTGCTCGCTCCTCTCAGTGCCACGTGGTCGGGGCAGGGGAGGGGAGGACTCTGCTCCTGTCCGGGGTACCTTTGCGGTGGGTTTTTCAGGGCTCTCTGCAACGGAAATCTCCTTCACTGTGTTTCTGCGCAGCTTCCACTCTTCCAGAATTTGTCAGGAGTTCTTTTTAGAGGGAATCCATGGGCTGTGGGTTTGGAGCTAGTAAATGTGAGTCTTTCTACTCTGCTATCTTGGCTCCGCCCCTCTCCCTGCTCATTTTTAAAGAAGTATTTTTTTTCCAAAGTACATTTGTATTTCCTTTTCCATTTGTCTAGTTCTAATTTTTAAGTAGTTTTTTTCTTTTTTTGGTGAATTTTTCTACAACTTTCTTCATTTTACTATTCTGCTTTTCAAGTCATGCCTCTCTTCAATGAATTTTTGTACCCATCTTAGTGTTTAGCCTATTAAGTTGTTTAAGGTCTTATTTTCTTCAATATTTTTTCTGCCGTCTTTACCACTCTATTGGGTTTTCTTTCATGATTTTCTTGCATCACTAGCATATTTTTCTCACTTTTTCCTCTACCTCTCTTATATGATTTTAGAATTTTTTTTTTTTAATTTACTCATTGATTCTTTTTGGGCCTGAGACCAATTCATCTTTTTATCTGAGGCTTTAAGTGTAGCCATTTTGGCCTTATTATCTTCCTTTAAATTTTTGTTTTAATCTTCCCTGGGACCATAGTAATTTTCAATGGTCAGATTCACTTTTTGGTGTTTGCCTATTTTTCCAGCCTATTTCTTGACTTTTATTGGTAAATTAAATTAAGTGCTTCTTCTGAGGTGGACCAGGCACTATTGTTAGTAGAGCTGTTTTCAGAGCTGTATCTTTTGGGTCTACAAATATTTATTCTGAGACAGTGACTCAGATCTGCATATGACCAATGTCACAGGGTCCTGCACCCAGTACCAGCAATGGGACCTCTGTTTCTTCCTTCTGAATTTTCAAAAGTACTTACTATTCCTAGGTTGAGCACTATTAAAGGAACTGCTGCCAAATCAGTTGCATACAGGAACTGATTCTGTCTTTTCAAGATATGTGTTCCTGTTGTTTTGCTGTCATGTTGCCTGTACTGAACTGTGATTTACATTTATTCCAGTGAGACAGACCTTTCCTCACAACTTTCTTAGTTGTCTTTGACTGGAAAACTAATTTACCCCATCCTTTTGTTGGTTTTTCCATTCCAGAATTCATTTTGAGACATCATCTTTAAGTTAGTTGAAGGGGAATTTAGGAATACTCAGGTGATTCTCTACAATTTCTCTACCACATTGGCTCCACCAGTTTGTAAAATAACATTTTGCTGGCTTCATTGCTTTCTTACCAGTGCTATAATCTGAAAAGAAAAAACTATAATGAAAATTCGAGAGTACCATGATAGCACATATGCTTTTTCTAGAAACCTTAAAATATAAAATTATGGGTATAGAGCTATTGTTTTATTTTTGACCTTTGTGAAAATATGGGAAAAAAACCACATGGCTTATCTTATTTGTGTGAAAAATCACTATGTCAAAACTGTAGACATGATGATTTGTAAAACCAACTTGCTTTGTCCATATTACTCTTCCATTTTCAATGAGTAACTACCCAAATGTGTTAATGAAAACATTATTTACAAATATGTACTTCTGTTTGAATACTGGACTTCCACAAAAATTGATTTATAGACATTTCAATTATTCCTATCATACATAAATGTGTATTCAGTAGCTCTATAATGGAGGCAATGCCTAAGTTCTATTTTCATATTTTTTATTTCTTTAGAATGTATCACACTTGGATATATCATTTCACATCACCCTGGTCCTGAAGCATGACTCACAATGCATTTCATTTACAGAAGCACATTCATTGTTAGGAGGCTAATAATACAGTGGAAGGATTAAAGAGAGACATCATGTTTTAGCAATAAAAACTCTAATCATGAATCTAGGGGAATAAAAAAAACCATAGGAACAACTTTCACATTCAAAACACAATTCATTTTCTTAAGACTGTGAATGTCCATTCATATAACCCTTTTAAAAATTTCACAGAAAAGCAAAACACAATTTCCCTTATTCTATTTATAATAGCTTCAAAAGGCAGGAAAGACTGGATAGGTTTCAGGTTTTTCATGTACTATATATAGAATCCTAGGGATATTTAGTCAAGCAATATATGAAGGAAGTGCTTCATTGTTGTGCACTTTACAAAATTGGTGCAGTCTAACATTCTAAAGGACCAGAAAAAATATGTATGTGTGTGTGTGTGTGTGTGTGTGTGTGTGTGTATAACTTTCAGAAGTTAAATAAGTAATATATTTGTGCATATATCTTTAGTAACATTTTTTCATCAAAGAATTGTATTTGAAAATGGTAGATAGAATCAAATACTTCGAAAACATTTCAGGAGCTAATAGGGAATAGACACAACATGTGTGTGTGTGTGTGTATGTTTATTCATATCACATTCTCTTGATCTTCTCTGAAGAATAAACGTTCAACCTATCTAGGATAAGACAAAAATAAATTTTGATTAATCATTGTTTCTTTGAAATAGATTAATAAAGTTAACATGCATTTATTAAGTGGCTTCTATATACTACACCATGATCTAGGGAGATATAGAAAAGTAAAAACAGCTCCTGATCCCAAGGAACTCACAATCTTTGGGGAAAAGACAAAAATCAAGCCTCTAAGTTTAAAAATGTTCATAATAAAGTTGGAGATTATTTCAGAAGGAAGGCATTAAGAGAAATCAAGAAACACTTCTTATTGAGGGTGAGGTTTAAGCTAAGATTTGAAGTCAGGGGAGCTGTGAGGCAGAGATAAGGAGGAAAAATATTGCAGGCATAAAATATAGACAGTAAAAAATGCAGATTTGGCAAAATTGAATGTTTTCAAAACATTATCAAATTTATTTAATTAATTTATTCAGTAGAATACAATTGAATCAAATTCAGGTTATATGGCAACACTGGATTACTTGTTCTTTTATTCAGACCATGCTTGAGTTATTTTAAAAGAAGTTACTATGTTTCTTCTGTCTGCAGAATTTCAAATAATATTGAGTGTTCTCATGATCAAAAAAGTCCAGAAATTTGCTCTTGACTCTTTTATTTTAATTTTATCTGAATAGTTATGTTCTTTAGTTTTAAATAGAAAATATATATATACATATATCATATATATGTATATATATATATATATATATACATATATATACTAATAATTTACTATTTCTCTGATTTTATTCATTCCAAAGCTATATTTATTAAATTTTCTGGGCCCTTCCTTTTGCTTAAAAGTAGACCTCACATTGGCCATTGGTACTTTGTCACATGGGCAAAAATAATCCCTTAGACAGTTCCTCCATTCCCACTGATTCCCTCAGCTGCTGCAATTACAAGTCTTACATTTCAGTAATGAAACTATTTTTTCTAATCATTAATACTTTATTCTTTATCTTACTCCCCACAGCAACTCTTCTGAGATGTCCAAACAACCTGTGTTACTCACATAAATGATATTGCCTCCCATTTCAGAGAATATTGAGCATATCTGACACAAATCTTTGTTTACTTTCCTCCTGCAAAATACGAACATATTTACTTTCCCCCTCTCACCCACTATTGTTCTTTTCACTGATATCAAAGGAAGGAAGGTTTTCATTCCTTGAATAAATTAATAAACACACTTTAAGCATTTACATAACTCAGCAAGTAAGAACTCCACCAACCAATGACTGATTTAATAATTCATAGGCAGATACAGCTGTGGAAATGGATATGTATAGGGAGACAGAGGCAGTCAGATAAAAATGATAGAAACAGTTACAAAGACAGGCAGAGACATAGAGAACTTGTATAAAACTGCATATGATAATGAAGATACAAAGTTATATGGCAGTAATCAATATCTTTGTGCTTATAGTCTATAAAAGCTCTGTGTGTGTGTTTCATGTTTTTAGTGTCTCAACACATAAAGATTCAATCCATTCTAACTAGACTCTGCTTCCACTATTCAACTAAAACTAAATATGTGTCTATGTAAATATGTTTGTATATGTATGTGTGTATGCATATACCCAGAGAAAGAGCGATGCATGTGTATACAAAATTCTGAATATAAATATAAATTTCAAAAACATTTTAATACACTTAGCTGAATTTCAAAAGATGATTTCATATAAAACTGTAAATATCTATCTCCTAGCACCTGTTCATTTATTTAAAGTACATAACAAATTGTTCATCTCACTTTCTAATTTGTCTTGTCTTTCTATGCTTCATTTTGTATGTATTGCTGTTCTTTTCTGTGGATTGAAAAAATGTTACCTTCAGTATTTTCTGATTAACCTTCTTTTACAGATGACATTAGAGTAGATAACACAATAAAATAGGAGTCAGAAAGACATGGGCTTAAAATTCACTTCAGATATTCATTAGATTAATAACACTGAGAAAATTCTTAATTACTTTGAGTTTCAGTTTCCTCATCTGTCAATCTGAACAGATTGTTTTTTAAAGGTCACTAAGGTTATTTATACCTGTAGACCTATAGAGCCTTAAACCTTCAATATTATCTATAGTCATTCAAGTATAAAAGCTTTATGTTATCCCTTTGAAACACAGTTATCTAATATGATAACAAGTGAGTTGGGAGGGTGATGGCAGAGGGAGTACTGGATTATAAAGCTCTGATGACAAAATTATAGGATTTCAGAATTAAACATAACATCATATACCAATAAATCAATTAATACTTAAAGAAAAAAAAAAAACTCCTCAACATAGGACAAGAAAACCGTCAGACGTTGCTTGAAAGAAGTCCATTGAAGAAGTCTTCCAGGAGCCAAAATGGTGGAGTAAGCAATAAGTCACTATTCTTCTCCTTTATTGGCCTCAAAACTCCAGAAAACATTGTCCTGGGAAAAGTCCCGTAACAGTGAAGTCAGTAGAAAAATGGGGTATGACAATAGTTTTGCCTAGGAGGCTTGGGTGGTAAACAGAAAGAGGGGAATGAGTAGTACAAGAGAGGAGGCTTCCCATCAAGGCCCAACTCAGCAAACCAGTCGGAGATCTTGTGGCCAAGGGTGGTGGAGTAGGGAAGGATACAATGACCCACTGTGTGCCTTGGCATAGTCAGAGGAAACTGCAAACTTCAGCTCAAAGAACCAACGTGTAGGCCTGTGAGCTGGTGTCCTCCAGCAGTCAAATGTCCCCATGATTCAGCTCAGCTCTAGGTGGGCAAGCATCCTCAAGAGCTGAATCCCCAATATCCTTCAGGGTAGTTACCTGGCCAAGTAAGAGTCTTCTAGCAACCAGGCCCCACGTGTCTCAGTGCGATACCAAGTGAACAGGAATCCTTTAGCAGCCAGATCCCTCCATCACTCCCAACCCCAACTTTAGTGTAGCCTAGGGATATTAAGAAAAAAAAAACACCTAGCCTCAACAAACACCAACCACCACCACTAGTGTCCCAGCTTAGAACTAGTAAGCTGCTATACCCCTAAAGTCTCCAATAGGGTGAGTGGGCACGTGTGTACAGAAACCAAAAATGAAAACCACAGGTTTGGGTGATTAACATTTCTGGAACTGTTAGCATAGTACCCTCTTTATGTATTAACAACTATCTTAAAATTTCCTTGACAACCTTAGCTTCTATGCTGATCAAATGCTTTGACAGCTTTGTAAATTGATCCTGTAATTAATGAAGTCAATGGGTCTGATGTCTATATCAAACTAATAGATTTGCCAAGCAACTTTTCTGACTCTCTATTTCCCCATAGTTCCTTTGCTCAGCTTGACTCAAAATAATTCCTCAATAGCAATTATAATAAACTTCACATCCTGCTTCAAGCTTATCTGAAGTGGTTCTGCAATCTGTCCTTTCACCTCTCTTTCTCTATTTTTATCATACACACACGTACACACATGAACGCACATACACACACCTATACACTGTAATAGTAATTTAAAATAGAAAAATATTTCTCATTAATTAATAGGCCCATAGGATCTGCTTGGATGCCCTGGAAGACTGAGTCACATGTTGTAGGAGGAGCTTGCTGAAGAGGCAGAACAGGAAGGGTGGAGAAGAACCGAGAGGAAGTGAGTGAGTGAGATCAGGTCAGAGGGGAAAGAACATGGGCCAATTGATGGAGGCCCAAATGAAACATTTTGGCAGGTGATAGTTGAGAAGGCCCTGGCTGGGGGAGGGGAGGTTTGAGAATGACTTTGCCCTTTGTTGTGATTATGTTTATTAACTTCTTGGTCACCATGATGGATTTTGCAAAACTCACAGTCTAGAATTATTGTAACAACATAGAAAAGTGAAAATAGTCTCTACAATTTTATTGCTTAAATATCACAAAACTTAAAAAAAAAACAGATGTGTGATTACTTAACTTCAGAGTTTCCTGTTCAAAGTGGGAAACTCTAAATATATCAAGCTTGCAGACTGAAAGATAATATGTACAAGGAAAAAGCTAGTCAAATTCAACAAAATTACATAAAAAATGTCAAAGAAAGTAAAGGAATGTTATATACTAAGAGTATAAAGAAAAAAAAGTTCATATTCAAGGAAAATATATCTCGAAAAACGAGTATTACTAAAAAATAGAAACAACCTGACCTTTAATAGAATCAATGCTTTCCAAGCATTAACTTTGAAAAAAAGAGTTCAAAGGAATGTTTCAAATATAAATTCAAGAGACCAATGAAACCTAGAAAAATAAACAAGTTTGATCAATATGAAAGAACTAAATGATGACAAAGTGCTGACATCGCGAAAAAGAGAAAATTACATAATGTAATTTGCTATGAGTTAATGAGGAAACAATGAAAGGTAAATTCATGCCCTTGGTGTTCAAATCAATCAATGCAAGAAAGTAAAAATTAAAAAGAATACATGAGGAGTGATGTGGTATAGGAGAAAAGAATTCATTCTTTTTCATTATTGAGTAGTACAGATGATGATTACATATAAGCAAACAGGTGGTGAGAGAAGTGGTAGACTTACAAAGTTCGTTCTTAACTGAACCCGTTAAAGGAAGATTAAAGACAAAACGCAATGTAAAAGTACAACAAAGCAAGCTAAAACTATACTGGAACAATGAAAAGAAGGAAAAGAGAAGAATAATAAGAAAATGAATTTGAAGAAGAAGTTATTATAAGTAAAAAAATGAAGCCAATCAGGGAAGAATGATTATAAGTGGTGGGAGAAGAGAAACAAAAGTACAAAACTATAATTTTTTGTTTGTTTATTTTACCTTAGCAACTAAATAAATCTTGGTATTTTGTTTGGCACTCACAAAATTACATAGACATTCTCTAGTCACTAGGGTATAAGTGTGTAATGTTATAAATATATGTATGTGTATATATGTATATATTTATATATACACATTACACACACGTATTCTACATACACAAGTATGTGTGTGTGAGTTTGTGTGTATGTTTGTCTATGTATGCTCCAGTGGATACCTATTGCCTATAGGACCAATAGGAAATCCTCTGAATCTTGAGCCTCTTGCTCTCGTTCATATTCTTACAACTTAATCTTGCTCCCTCCACTCATAAAAAACTTTAAAAACCATTGTATCAGTAAGAAGCATTTTCTAATACACATTTACATTAATACTTTCCCTCTGACATTATTTCTAATTAGTTTTCTTTATTATGTGTATATATACTTATATATATATTGATGGTTCCTTTCTCTCCCCTACCAGAATGTGAGTTCCTTAAAAGTATAGACTGATTTTTCACTTTCCTTTGTATCCCCAATATTATGTGAAGTGCTTGAGAAATTATATATTCTTCACAAGTGCTTGTTGATTGACTTACTGTATATACATGACGCAAATATGATACATACTGTATATGTATGCATATGTGAGTGTTTAAGTGTACCTTCAAAATATTTTAACTCTAAGATATTTGCAATTACATATAACAAATTTATTCAACATTGAAGGGGTCTAATTACATTTGCTATGACATATCTCTTTGGGAAAATTATACTGTATTATAGGAGACAGAAAAACTTGACAAAGAGAAATCAAATGTTTAATACTAAATAAGTAGCTTAAAATCTCACTGTGTCTGTTCTATTTGGTTATAAGACCATATTCAAAATTCATACTGTGAAACAACAAGGTGCTTATTTTAACCTCTAAGTGTGAACAGGATCAATAACATTGCTTTCCTAAGACAATAATAAATGATGGTGTTTTCCTTTGAAGTAAAATATCTTTAGTTTCCTACTGCCTCCAAACAAAGTCAGCTTTCAATCACACAATCAAAACTCATTAAATTCCAAAAAAGAAAGAAATGCATGTAACACAGTGAGTTAAGGTCTAGATGTGTGTATGTGTATGTATGTGTGTGTGTGTGTGTTCTGTGGATTTTTTTAAAATTCAAGTTATTGTGGTTGCTAAAGGGACTTCTCTCTCATATAATTCATTCATTAATCTCAGATATAAAGCAAGTTTTATGCTAATAATTGATTCTAAATTTTATATTGCACTATATAGAACATCATCCTCTAACTTGACAACTTCATTATTTCATCTTTAAATTGAAAAGTTTGGACAGGCTACCTCCTAAATGCCTTTCAGATCTGTGTTTTGGATCCCAGATGTTTGTGAGAAACATGAGATGTTATTTTTTTTATAAATTTGAAAATAAGCAGATAAATTTCAATTTTAAGATTATTTTAGAGTATCTGTTGAAATCTAGGGGGAAAGCACTTTAAAATGATCATTTGATTAATTCCTAAAATTACAGTAGAATAGGATTCTATAACTAGAGATCATTCTATAAACCAGAGTTGACATTTTCTCCAAACTTTGCCAAATGAAAAATCAGATAAAATTAAATTTAATAAATAAAAATTACTTTATTTGTGTAAAAATAAATGTTATTTCCATATATTTTTAATATATGAGTATATAGTATATAAATGTATTTTTTATATATAATATATAAATGTTATATATTGTTATACCTAAATATGTTATTCATATATATGTGAATTACATATATATTATTTATATATTATATATAAATGTATTATTTATATAGTTTATATATTTATATTTTTTTTTACCTTTGATATATAATGTACTAAGACATGCAGTCTTTTAATATTTCCACTGCTAGGTCCAATGTACTTCTATTTTTTGCACCATCATATATAAATTGTTTTTTTTTTCTGTCACTCAAACATTTTAAACTTAAGATGGAGGTTTCAGAATTCAATGATAATATTTCCCTGGGTTTTCCTTGTAGGATCTCTTTCAGGTTGCACTTGCTAGATTTTTTCTATTTTTACTTTACCCTCTTTTTCTAATGCTTCAGGACAATTTTCTTTAATTGTTTCTTGCATTATTGTATGAAGATTCTTCCTTTTTATGATAATAGCTTTCAAACTGTCCAATTATTTTTATGTTTTCTGTTCTTGATCTGTTTTCCAGATCAAATTATTTTTCTTATGAGGTGTTTCGCATTCCCTTCTATTTATTTTTCATTCTTTACATTCTGTTTAATTATTTCTTGATCTCTTATAATTTCACTGGCTTTCCCTTGTCCAATCCTGATTTTCAAGTAGTTACTTTCTCCCTTAAGATTGTGGATTTCCTTTTTCTAACTGATTGATTTTCTTTTCATCATGTTCTTGTTTTTATTGTATTTTTTTCTCAGTTTCCCATTTAAGTATTAAAGTCTTTAAAAAGTTCTTCTATGAATTCTTTTTGGGCAGGTGACATTTTACATTGTTCTTTGTGCTTCACTGTCCTTCTCTAAAGATGAACTCCATTGTTATCTATTCGCACAGTAACTTTCTGTGGTTGGATTCTTTCTCCTTTGCCTTTGTATTTTTTAAAGCAAATTAAAGCTATCTCTCATCCTGGAGTATAGGGGATGTTTCCTCTGATATCAGATCCTCCTTGAGTTATCCTCTCTGCCCTTGAATCCAAACCAAGACCCCTAGCCTCCTGTAAGTGCCCAAAGTCTGACATCCCCATCCTACTGCTGCTGCATTCATTGAACATGAGCTGGTTCATTCTCACTTCAACAGTATCCCTGAAACATAGATCTTTCTGACATTCTTTGTCAGTAGAGGCTCTTGATCCTTCCCAGTTCAGATGCCCAATTCCTCTCACTGTGGGGGTAAAAGTTTCTGTGGTTAGGGGCAAGATATTCTCTCAAACTAGCTAACCCCAGAGCTTGGCTTGCTGCTTATTTTTTACTTGCAGTGTTTACTCTCCACGGGGCCCAAACCTTTCCAAATATTTTTTTCATATTTCTAATTATTCCAGGAGGACCTCTGTTCTTCCCCTTCTCTTATCGACTTTTACCTATATGTTTATTGACTCTTACTTATATGTTTACCATAAAGGGCTCTTTTATGTCTTTTTTTGGAGGAAATTCTTGAGAGATTGAAATTTTCTAACTACTTTACTATCTTCTCAGAATCCTCTCCCAGGATGTTCTTAATGAAAGTAAAATGACAGACTATTAGAAAAAACTAAATGGGAATATTAAAAATTAGAGAAATTTTCTGAAGAGTCAGACAATCTTCTCTATTAGTTTAACGCATATTTTTTATACTAGGGGACTTCAAGCAAAGATGGTCAAAGGAGAGGATAGTGAAAATACGCTGAAATTAGAGCTGAACTCAAGAAATAAAAACTATAAGGAGGCTTTATTGCCCCACCTCATAAATGTTTTCTTCAGTATAAATGATGTTAGATAGGATAATCAATATTTTAAAACGATATTTTTAAAAGTGACTACCTTTCTTTACACACAGAAGATTACTACTTACCAATGAAGCAGTCATTTCATAACCAGTAGTTAACTGTGTAACCAGCTCCTCTTCTATTTATAGAAAGCATTAAAATCAATTCTAAATTTAAGGCAAATAAATGCTGAGAGAACACTGCATACAATTAGAGTAACTGCAGGCTTTCCTATAAAAAAGGTCAGAAATAGAAAACAAGTAAAAGTAAAAAAAAAAAACGTAAATGAGTATTGCAGTGGATAGCATTCTGGAGCTTGAAGTCAGGCAGGCTCATCTTCCGAAGTTCAAATCTAGGCTCAGATATTTACTAACTGTGTGGTCCTGGGCAAGTCATTTAACTATTTTTCTCAGTTTCTCATCTATAAAATGAACAGAAAGAAATGATATAAATCTCCACTGACAAAAAAAATGAGGTCATGAAGTATTAAACATAGATGAAACTACTGAACAACATCAAAAATAAACTGTAACTATCACTACTTCTTTTAAAAGTTTACAAGTTACACTGGAGAAAGTATAAAAATCATTTAACTATAATTTACTCAATTCAAATTGAAGAGAAATATTACCCAAGGGAAATACTAGTTTTATGTATCACTCCATTGGTAAAATATACTGGGGGATGATGGAAAATTATGAATAGAGCTGATTCAGAAAATTAGTCAAAAATGTTGAGGGGAAAACAAGCCTCATGAAACTCTGATTTAAAACTCAGCTAAGGTATGTCATTCCAAGTGTATTTGTAGGTTAAACTAAATTGTGTGTGGGGAAGGAGAGCAAAGACAAATTAACTTTAGGTGAAAGTGATCTGAATCCATTTGCATAGCAATCTTGTAAATAGTGAATCAATCGGAAACATTTGTAAAGTGCATACTATAGGTCAAGCACAATGATAATATCTGGGAAGTTTTTTTTTAATAACAAACTGTTTCAAAAGTATTTATATAACTCCATCATTTTTTTCAAAAGCCTTTACTACCTACAGTCTACAAATTATTCTCAAAAACTGAGAAAGAAAGCACTAACAAACAATTTTTATGATACAAGTATAAATCTATTTCCTGAAAATGCAGAAAGTAAAAAAAAGTAAGATTTAAAACATTTAATTGACAAATATCTATTCAAAAATTTAAAATTATTGACAGACTTTCACTTGTCCAATACTAATCTTTAAAGAATTCTTTTCTTCAGTGAACTTTTGTACCTCTTTTTTCCCCTAATTTGGCCACTTCTACTTTTTTAAGATATTATTTTCTTCAGTATTTTTGGATCTCTTTTACCTGTTAATTACCCTTTATATAATTTTCTTCATTTTATTTGATTTTTTACCAAAGTCTTCCTCTATTACTCATTTTGTTTTGATTTTTTTTTAACTCTTTGATTAATTTCTATTGGTCTCATGTCCAATTCACTTTTTCTTTGCAACTTCATCACCATTTTGAATTTACTGTCTTCTGAGTTTTTGTCTTCATCTTCCCTGTTACCAGAATACATTTTTATGTACAGGTTTTTATACTTGCTTATATTTTCATCCTATTTCTTGATTTGGAAGTTTATGTTAATGTTGATCTCTGTTTTTGGCATGGGGGTTCTTTCTCATTCTTCAGGCTTTTTTGCACTGATATTTTCAGAGAGTTTGGAAATTGCTCCTCTCTGCTGTTGAACTTTCACCCAGAACTGAGTATAGGCAATGGAGTTGCCAAAAAGTGGAACTTCACTCCCTCTTAACAAAAAGTTTTCTCTGCCCTCACACTATGAACTAGAAGATGGAACCTTGAGACTTTGCCTTATCTTCTATCCAGGGATAGCATAGGGGTACCCTGTAATCACTTCCAAACCTATTTCCAGGTCTGCAAAACATTTGAAAAGGTTGTGGCTTCTGTTACCACCACTACCACCACCAGTGCCAGGACTGGTGTTTTTTCCACATAGACTCAGAATGAGTCACCTTCTCCTTGTCTCAGATCTTTCTTTCCAACTTTTTATTTTGTCTTGGGTTGGAAGAATGTCTCACTGACTTTTTGTTGGCTCTGTCACCCTATAAATTGATTTGAAGTATTATTTTAAAGTTTGGAAGGGAATGTTGGGAGAGTTCAGCTCAGTGTTTTATCAACTCCACCATCTGCAGTATGGCCTTTTAAAGCAGCAAAAAAAAAGAAACAAAATCAAGCTTAAAAAATTCAGTGTAAAGCTGAAATGAGCCATCTAATCCCAAAAGCATTCATAAATGAAACTGGCAAGAGGATAGCAAATAGATTTAAAAAAGCAGTGGGGAGAAACGTCAGCATATTTATAACAATCTATTTTCATCACCAGTGGCAGATGAGCCACCATATTTGGACTCAGTCTCTGAAGTGCTATATAAAGATGAAGTAGAAAATAGCAGTACAACTAGATCAAATATACTCACAGGAAATCCATGCTAGAAAGGATATAACTTTGCAAACCTTAAGGAGTCATTTTATAAGATATCACAGAAAGTGGAAGATAAAACAGTAAGAAAATATTTCATGTTATTAATACTTATGAGAATTCATCAAGATCAACTCCAGTCTTATCTTTTTTATATTTTTTAAAAGAAAAATATGTGAGAATGGTCAACACATGTATGAGAGATGTATAGGTATTCAGGGAGGTCTAGCATCACTAATGTATGGGCTTACTGAGCCCTCTCCAAGGCTTTTCACTCATCCTTAGTATCCACCTGGAACTCCATTCTCCCTTGTGACTCCAAGAAATCACAACATGCTCAACAGTCATACCCCGGTAAGTCATCTTAGTAGTTGGGCCTAATTAGGTTGAGGTCAACTGAGGGGTCTCCAACTCATGAGTGATTTAAAGATAAGGTGTCTACTTTAAACACATGAAGACTTCCCTATTGAAATGGGCAAATAAGAACAGCTTGTCCCAACAGCCACACTGTGGAGAGCTTAAATCTTGATCAGACACTGGAACTGACATTGTCATCCTCTGAATCCTGTGCTACCACCAGTCACTTTGTCTTTTCTCTTAAACTGCATTTTAATGTTTTATTGATTACTTAGACTTAAGAAAGTAATAGATAAAATGGTAATAATTTATATTAAACCTACTACTGTGTCATACATTCATTCACTTTTCTCATACTCAAGAGTCAGCATTTAAACATTAACCATCTCACCAATACCCTTGGTTAAACTTTGAAATGTCAGCAGTTAGGCTTTTTCAAATCATTCTTTACAGTAGATCATAACCTCATAAGTCAGAAAATTGAAGGAATTGTGTCGAGGATAAAATATTCATCTGCAATGTTATTTGTTGATAGAAAAAGCATTAGTAGTGGTAGAACAAATGAGTCTTAAAGGTACTCTTCCAATATAAAGTCCCTCAAGTATAGGTTAAAACTAAACAGACTTTTAATAAATATAACTGCAGAGATGAATATATTCAATCACCCTCTAAACATTTATATCAATTAAGGCAAGAATTATAGGAATGTATGAATGGTGCAAGTCACTGTTAGAAGTGTTATCATACATAATGAAAATGTAAGAGGGGTTCCCTATAGAAGATCAGCTTCACTGAATTTTTCAATTTATGAATATTCCTTCTTACTGGATTATGCCTATAACATTAAAAGGTTGCCTCAAAAATGACCATGGCCTCTCCAAAGATAAGCATAGTAATAAGCCTTATGATTTTTCAATATGCAAAATTCATAGTGAGGAAATGCCTCTTGTGAATTTAATTTAGCAATGTAGATGTGAAAATAGAGAGAAAGACATAGATGTAGTTTTAAGGAGTTGCTCGGAGCACTGAGAAGCTAAGTGACTTCACTAAAATGATGCAATCAGTAGAGTGAGGACTAAATAATTTTTTTGAAGAAAAGGTATAAGTTAACAATATGGTTCCAATGAATGTGATTATGGATTCAAAATGAAATATTGTCTTCCCCTTTTCTATGATGTCGATTGAAATAAAGACAACAACACAATCAGTATATATTCGCTATTTAATATGCCTTTTCAACAAAGGGTCTCATTAACACTTATTAAAGTCACATTGGTAGAATTAGCATTTATAACATAATGAGAAGCTTTGAAGTCAGGAAGACATGAAGTCATTTCTTCTGACACTTTATGGTTTTCTGAATCTAGCATGTAACTTAATCTCCCAGTAGTATGGAAAACTCTGGTACGCTAAGTTGGAAAGATGATGCAATTTGCATTGATAGAAAGACTTTCCTCAACAAGGACTTTCCTGTACCAATATTCTAGTCCCTATACTTAACCTCATAAACTTAAGTCATGCTGGAGTTGGTCAAAGGGTATTAATAGCTAGTTCTTAAAAGAATAATTTCAAATAATCAAAAAAATAGTTGCCAAATTACTAATATGAAAAGAAATGAAAATTAAAATTATTCTGAGGTGTTGTCACACCCTCAAACAGATTGGCAAAGATGAAAAGAAAAGAAAAATTTTAGTTACTAGAGGGATTGAGTTTGAAGATACACACTATATCACCACTGATGGACCTGTGAATTGCTGTAAGGTAATTTATAAATGGGTCATGGGTCACTAAAATGTGCATTTTTTTAATAAAGTTAGTGACACCAATTAGGCTTATTATGAATAAGTTGAACATTTCATAAGCATTTATTCTATGACAGGCAGTGTGATATGTGCTGGGAATAAGTAGAAAAACAACAATATATCTTGTTCTCAAGAACTCACATTCTGAAGGAGACAACAAAAAAAACAGTTATTTACCAACAAGATATATCAAGGATAAACTAGAAATAATCTCAAATGTAAGTGATTAGCATTAAGAAGGATTGGAAAAGTCTTCAAGTGTGGAGGAGAGTGTTGTGGGAGTACCAATAGTGATACCGAGAAAAAAGGAAAGAATCATTCCCAGAAGATCACCATTAAATCATTTTAAAACCTATAGTGGAGAGACTAGAAGAAAGTTCAGAAATCAGTATAATCACACAGGACATTTGAAGAAATAACATGGTAAATATGAACTTTAAATAATTTTATTTTACATGTAAGATATAATTGTATTACATATAATGGAAATTATATAAAATATATAACAGAAATAAATTTGTTCATATTGAATAAAAATTAATTATACATGTGAGTATGTATAGGAATTCAGTTTCATATTTAGATGTTCCCTTTTTTTTCTTATTTCAGGAAATAATAATTTTTTTAATTTTTTTCAAGTTCATTAAAAAGAAGGGAAATAATATGTGAACAATGAAGAAAAATAAAAGAATATAGAAAGAATATTGTTGAAATATGCAAGAGGTGTTTTTACCATATAGTGATTAAAACAACGTGGGAAAAACTGACTCTCTCTAAAATAAAAATGCACTTCCTATTTGAGAGTAACAGACAGAAAAATAATGAGTATATTATGTCCTTAATTTTCTTACCTTATGGATTATATATATATATACATATATATATATATATATATATGCATATGTGTGTGCACGTATATATATATATATATATATGTGTATGTATATGTTTCCTCTTAATTATATCATTCTAATATCCCACAGTCTTCTGCTGCACTCTCCCCAAGATCTGTATCACTAACATAGTTTATTTTAAAAGAAAAAAAATCAAGCAACTGATAGATAAATTAAAAAAATTCAAAAACATATACATTATGTAACACTTGTGGACCTCCCACATCCACAAAGTGATAGACTATGGGCATTTTCTCATGCATCTTCATTTGAATCCCACTTGATTTTTATTTTTTCTTATTTAGTATTGATTTTTTGGTTCACCATTATTTACTTTTTTGTAGTTACTGAACATTTGTTTTTTGGCTCTGCTTACTTCACCCAAGTTCAATTCATATAGATCTTTCAATGCTTCACTGTATTTAAATCATTTTACTTATGTCATTCCTTACCGTACAATAATACTCTTTTTCATTCATGTACCACAATTTATTTAGTCATCACTCAATTGATGAGTATCTACATGGTTTACATTTTTTGTGATCACAAAAATTGTGGTATAAATGATTTAAAGTATATCAGAATGTTTTTTTTTAATCGAAGTGCTTCTTCAGGTTAAAAACTCAGTAACAGAGTCTTTGGTATGAAAGTTATTTACATTTTAGTCACTTTGTGCAATTTCAAATAATTTTCCATAACGTTTGTATTATTTCATAGAGTCCACTAGCAAAGTAATAGTGCATGTATTGCCTCCAACCACTGCAGCATTGACTGTTGCCATTTCATGCATTTTTTACCAATTCACACAGTGTGAGATCAAACCTCAAAATTATTTTAATTTACCTTTCTTTTGATAGTAGTAATATAGTGTTTTTTTCCTCATGTGGTTGTGTATACATTACAGATTCATTTTGTTGCATTTGTTTTTGTTGTGTTTTTGTTTTGAGAACTGTTCATATCCTTTGACCTTTCATCTATTGGAGAATGGCTAGTAATCTTATATGAATGTATGAATATTTAGTATTTCTTGATGACCAAATCTTATTCAGAGAAATTTTATGTGAATCTTCTGTTTTCCTCATTGATGACTTCTCTTTTTATCGTAAGTACATTAATATAGTCTATGCAGAAAGTTTTCACTTTTTAGCAGTTATCATTTATATATATTTGTATATTTATATATATTCTATATATATATATGTATTTATGTGTGTATAATATGATAACTTTGCTTAAAAGAGAAAAGCTTCTGCATAGATTATAAACACACACACGTTTCTCTCCCTTTTGTTTGCGTCAAAATAAATCTTTAACCTTTATTTGAGAAAGGTTTGCTATTTGTTTCTCTTCTATTTTTATTAGTATATAATGTTGTTTTGTCCTGTATTTTTGAAGAGGGCCATCAGGTATGATGTACTGACTTGTAAGTGAATTGAATTTAAGTTAGACAAAATTGCGCAGTCATCAGTTTTGCTCTCTCTTTCAGAGTCATTGATGTCCAGTAGCAAGACAAAAGTCAGAATGACTAGAAATAGCCTGGGATGCAGTGGTTCACCTTGGCATCTTCAATGTCTGATCAAGTTCTAAGTCCTCCATAGCAACTGCGTTAGTCTTCTTGATTGCCTTCAAAGTGTAGTGCCCTGAGGAAAGTTTTCATATGCTTGGGCTAGATATCCCCCTTACTAACCCATAGATTTGAAGCCTTTTGTTTGTATCATCTGGTTTAGGGCAACTGTTAAGAAGGTTTACCAGGTTGTATTTGCTACACATGCCACGACTTCTAAGAGTCACAAGTGACACTTGAGGGAATCAGATGGACACCAAAAGTGCATGAAAACCCTTCCTACCAGATGCACTAGCTTTCCTGAATACCCTCTACTTTGCAATTTAATATTAAAGTTAGGTACTAATTAAAATATATTTGGCATGGGGTATAAAGTGTTAGATCTAAGCCTACTTTCTGCCAGATTTTGTTCTATTTTTTTTCCCCAGAAAATCCTTTTTTTTATCATTTTGGGAGCTTTTCTCTGGGAAATTTATGTTTTGTTCTTAATCAAATACTAGGTTATTAGGTGCTTTCTTTCTGTGTCTCCCTGGTGCATTATGATGTGCTGATCTATTTCTCCATTTTGTTAAAGGATAGTAGATGTTTTTGATGACTGTTTCTTTATAATATAGTCTGAGGTCTCAAAGTACTATTCTCCATTTGTGTTTCATTCTTTTCTTCATTTCTTTTGATAGTCTAGCTTTTTTTTTGCTTTTTACAAATGAATTTTGTCATTATATTATATTTCATTTATTTTCTCTGAAATAATTTTATGATTTGTTTAATTTATAATACCTTATTTTATAAATATTTTCTAAAGCTCTGTAAATATCCTTTTAGTTGTATGGTTAATGTAGCATTTAAAATGTAAATTTTTTGATAGTATATCATTTTTATTACATTGGTACAGCTTAGCCGTAAACACTGAGTAGCCTTCCATCTATTTAAGCTTTTCTTTATTTCTTTAAGGAGTTGTGTTCATCCTTCATTGCCAAAGAAGATCATGTCATCAGAGAAATGATGATATCACTTGCATTTCACTTTGTTTGGAGTGAGGGAGGGCTGTGCAAGGTCATCAGTTTCACTTTCTCCTCCAAAGACATCTGGATCCAATGACCAGATATTCATCAGGATGACAGGAGATGGCCCAAGATGCAATGGGAGACCTTGGTCCCTTTAGGTCAATGTCTATTCAGGTTCTCACTTAGAGTGAGGTAATGCCCATTCAATGAATAGGCCTATCTAAGAAATGGACAGGGGATCATCCCTTTAATGAGGCAAAGAAAAGTAATTAAATCAAGCTGGGAGGGAAACATCAACAGTTACTATTGATAATCACTCTTAAGCCAGGACTGTCCAGAAAACAGCTATTAAGTGGGCTTGGGCAGGGGCCTACTGTTGTACAAGCTATGGACTTCAGAGTACAGTAGGTTTAAGGTTTGGGGAAGGATAGAGAAGAGAAGGGGAGGGGAGGGGATCAGAGAAGAGGAAAGCAGAGGGAAGGGAAGGAAAGGAAGAAATCTAGCCAGTAAAAACTCCAAGTTAACCAGGCATCCTTTGGCCATTCAAGCTTACCTTCCTTTGGATAGGAAAAAGAAGGGGAGGGAAAGAGAGACAAAAGACAAAGAGATGACTCATACAGTTATCTGGATCCCCATTCAGGCAGCTGGGTTTACTCACATATTGTTGTGTTTGTCCTTTGTTGCTGAAGACAAACATGCAATCAGAGAAATGATCACAATATTTGCATGTGACTTTATTTTCTTGTTTTTTGTTATTTTATATAGAATGGCTGTCCAAGAATCAACATGGTGGAGTAACCACTAAGTCACTATCATTCTCCCTATTTGACCACTTTAGAAACAGAAAATAGTACCCCATGAAAAATTCCAGACAAATGGAGCCAGCATTTCAGTACAAGAAGTATAGCAGGAAGCCAGTATAATCCACCTCAGTAAACCAGCAGAGACCCAGGGGAGTGGACCAGTCAAATACACAAATGAGGACCCCCCAGGTAGCTTAGTATAGTTACAGAATTTGGCAGGCATCAGCTCTGATAACCACCACTACCAAGCAGGTAGGTATTCCCCAGCAGGGGACCTCTACCTGATTCAGCCTGGCCCCAGAGGGATAAGTTTACTCCAGCAGCCAGACCTCCACATACTTCAGTCAAGTCCAGACCAGGCAGGCACCTGCAGCGGCCAGACCTGCCCATGCTTCAGCACCACTCTTGAGAAACACAGAAAAATCCATACCTGGGGTGACTGAAGAAAACAACTAAAAAACATACAATTGGTCAAATGAAAAAGGAGGAACAAAAATTCACTGACAAAACGGAATCCTTAAAAAATGAAATTGGTCAATTGGAATGAGGGAGTAAAAAAGATCAATGATTAAAACAATTCCTTAAAAATTAGAATTGGACAAGTGGAATTGAACAAAACTATGAGACATAAAGAATCAGTCAAAAAAAATCAACAGAATGAACAAATAGCAGAAAGTGCTAAATACTTCATTGAAAAAAAAACAATTGACCTGGAAAATAAATCTGGGAGAGATAATTTAAGAATTATTCATCTACCTGAAAGTCATAGTCAAAAAATATCTAGGACAGAGTCTTTCAAGATATTATAAAAGAAAACTGCCCTGACATCCCAGAACCCAAGGGTAAAATAGTCATTAAAAATTCCATCTATTACCTCCTAAAACAGACCACAAATGATAAATCCAAGGAATGTTGTAGTAAAAATTCAGAATTTCCAGATCAAGGAGACAATACCACAAAAAGTCAGAAAAAAAAGGAAATATCACGGAACAAGAGTCAGGATTATGCAGTACCTAACTGCTTTTATTTTAAATTTTCAGATGATTTAAATATGATATTCCAGAGGGACTTTGATTATAACAAAGGATCAACTACCTACCAAAATTGGGCTTAAACTTCCAAGGGAGGAGATAGATATTCAACGAAATAGTGAATTTCAAAGCTCCCTGAAGGAAAGAGAAGAGATCAACAGAAAATTTGGTTTGCAAATACAAGACTCAAGAGAGACACAGGAACGTAAACAGGCAAGAAAAATTGTTGTTCAATAAGGCTAATCTATTTAGATCCCTAAATGGAAAGATCATTCTTGGAACTCTTTTTTTTATTAAATAATTTTATTCCTTTTCAGTGTTTTACAATCACTACCATAAAACACAGATTATTATTTTTCCCTCCATCCCCCCCTAACTACCCCCTTTCTCCCTGAGATGGCATACAATTTTATATGGGTTCTACACATACATTCCTATTAAGCACATTTTCACTATAGTCAGGCTTTGTTGAAGAATTAAAATGAGTGGTCTACTAAACCAAAATGCAACACACACACACACACACACACACACACACACACACACACACACACACACACACACACACATGGTCTCCTATAGTCTTTGATTGAATTCCATAGTTCTTTCTCTGAATGTGCAAGGCATTTTGCCTTAAAAGAACATTGGGATTTTTTTTTTTAATCCTTGCATTGCAATGAAGTCCAAAGTCTACCAGAAAACGTCTCCCACACTGTGGTCGTTGCTGTACACAAAGTTCTCCTGGTTCTGAACCTTTCACTCAGCCTCAGATCATACAAGTTTTTCTAGGCCTTTCTGAAGTCTTATTCATCATTTCTTATAGTGCAATAGTATCCATTACATTCATATACCATAATTTATTCAGTCATTCCGCAATTGATGGGCATCCCTTTGATTTCCAAGTTTTGGCCACCACAGAGTGATGCTATAAATATTTTTGTGCCTGTGGAACTCTTTCCCATTTTTATGGTCTCTTGGGGATACAGTCCTAGTAGCGATATTGGTGGGCCAAAGGTTATGTACATTTTTGTAGCCCTTTGGGCATAATTCCAAATTGCTCTCCAGAATGGTTGGATCAGTTCACAGCTTCACCAAAAGTATATTAGTGTTCCAACTCTCCCACATCCTCTCCAATATTAATCATTTTTCTATTCTGTCATGCTTGCCAATATGATAGGTGTGATGTGGTACTTCAGAGTGGATTTGATTTGCATCTCTCTAATCAAAAGTAATTTAGAGCACTTTTTCATATGTCTATAGATACTTCTAATTCCTGCCTGTTCATATCCTTTGACCATTTATCAATTGAGGGATGACTTGTACTTTTGTACATTTGACTCAGTTCTATATATATTCTAGAGATGAGGCCTTTATTCCCTACATTAGCTGTAAAAGTTCTTTCCCAGTTCACTACATCCCTCTGAATTTTGGTTGCATTGCACTTGGTTGTGCAAAAACTTTTCAGTTTAACGCAATCAAAATTATCCATCATGTACTTCATAATGTTTTCCATTTCTTCGTTAGTCAAAAATTCTTCCCTTCTCCATTAATCATATAAACACACTATTCCTTGCTCTACCAATTTGCCCATAGTATCAACCTTTATACCTAGATAATGTACCCATTATGATTTTATTCACTTGGTCTATGCCTTGTTTCTGCCACACTTTTATCCAGTTTTCCCAGCAATTTTTGTCAGAGTCAGTTATTATCTCAGAAGCTGGGGTCCTTGGGTTTATCAAACAGTAGATTGCTGTATTCATTGACTACTATGTCTTGAGTACCTAGAAAATTCCACTTGTCTACCCTTCTGTTTCTTAGCCAGTATCACGTGGTTTTGATAATTGCTGCTTTATGGTACAATTTGAGATCTGGTAGCATTAGGCCACCTTCCCTTACATTTCTTTTCATTATTCCCCTTGATATTCTGGATCTTTTGTTCTTCCAGATGAGTTTTTATACTATTTCTTCCAGCTCTAGAAAATAATTATCTGATAGTCTAATTGGTACAGCACTAAATAAGTAAATTAACTTAGGTATCATTGTCATTTTTTCTTTTGCCTCTGCTTATCCAAGAGTAACTGGTATTTTTTCACTTACTCAAATTTGTGTGAAAAATGTCTTGTAGTTGTGTTCATATAATCCCTGTGTTTGTTTTGGCAGGGAAACTCCTGAATATTTCATAGTGTCTAATGTTGCTTTAAAGGGGATTCCTCTATCTCTTGCTGTTTTTTGTTGCTAACACATAGAAAGGCAGAAGATTTGAGGGGGTTTACTTTGTAACCTGCAGCTTTGCCAAAGTTGTTTATTAATTCATGTAGTTTTTTACTTGAATCTCTGGGATTTTCTAACTATATCATATCATCTACAAAGAGAGACAACTTAGTTTCTTCATTGACTATTCTAATTCCTTCAATTGCTTTATTTTGTCTAATTGTTATAGTTAATATTTCTAGTATCATATTGAGTAACAGTGGTGACCATGGACATCCTTGTTTCACCCCTGATATTGTCAGGAATACATCTGGCTTAGCTCCATTGCTTATAATGCTTGCTGAAGGTTTAAATGTAGATACTTCTTATTTTATGGAAAGTTCCCTTTTTTCCTGTGTTCTCCAAAGTTTTTAACAAGAATAGGTGCTGCATTTTGTCAAAAGCTTTTTCTGCAACTATTGAGATAATCATGTGGTTTCTGTTAGGTTTGTTGTTATGGTTGATAAAGCTAATAGTTTTCCTAATATTGAATCAGCCCTGTAATCCTGGTATGAATCCTACGTCATCATAATGTTTTATTCTCCTAATAAGTTGCTGTATTCATTTTGCTAAAATCTTATTTAAAAGTTTTGCGTCTATATTCAGTAGAGATATTCGTCTATAATTTTCTCTCTCTGTTTTGTCTCTTCCTGGTTTAATATATCAAAATCATATTTGTACCATAAAAAGAATTTGGAAGGATTCCTTCTTCCCCAATTTTCAAAAATAGTATATACAGTATTGGAATTAATGGTTCTTTAAATGCTTGATAGAATTCACTTGTAAATCCATAGAACCCTGGAGATTTTTCCCTACGGAGTTCATTGATGGTTTATTCAATTTTTTTTTCTGAGATTGGGTTGTTTAAGTATTCAACTTCCTCTTAATCTGGGCAATTTGCATTTTTTATAACACATTCATATCATTTCGATTGTCGAATTTATGAGGACAAAATTGTACAAAGTAATTTCTAATTATTGTTTTAATTTCTTCCTCATTGGAGCTGAGTTTACTCTTTTCATTTTTGATATTAATAATTTGGTTTTATTTCTTTTTTTAATCAAATTGACCCAAGGGTTATGAATTTTATTAGTTTTTTTCAAAAAACAACAATAATTGGTTTTATTTATTAGTTCAGTAGTCTACTTAATTTCAATTTTATTAATCTTGACTTTGGTTTTCAGGATTTCTAATGTAGTATTTACTTGAGTATTTTCCATTTATCCTTTTCTGGGTTTGCAGCTGCTTGCCCATGTCATTGACCTCCTCTTTCTCTATTTTATTCATGTAGGCATTCATAGATATAAAACTTCCCCTAAGAACGGCTTTTTCAGTATCCCATAAGATTTGGTCAATTGTCTCATTATTGTCATTTTCTTGAATTAAGTTGTTGATTGTTTCTATGATTTTTTGTTTAATCCACTCCTTCTGTCGGATTACATTATTTGGTTGCCAATTAATTTTTGGTTTATCTTTCCATGACCTTTTATTACAAATAGTTTTCATTGCATTATGATCTGAGAAGGATGCATTGACTATCTCTGCCTTTCTGCACTGGATTGTAAGGTTTTCATGCCCTGGAACACGGTCAATTTTTGTATATGTGCCATGTGCCACTGAGACAAAGGTATATTCCTTTCTATTCCTATTCAATCTTAGCCAAAGATCTATCATATCTCCCTTATGCAGAGTTTTATTAACTTCTTTATCTTCTTTCTTGTTTATTTTGAGGTTACATTAGTCAAGTTAAGAGAGGGGGAAATTGAGATCTCTCACTAGTATGGTTTTGCTCCCTATTTCTTCCTGCAACTTCCCCAACCTCTCCTCTAAAAATTTGGATGCTATACCATTTGGAGCCTACCTGTTTAATAATGATATTGCTTCATTGTGTATGGTGCCTTTTAACAGGATATAATTTCCTTCCTTATTTCTTTTGATTAGATCTATTTCTGCTTTCACTTTGTCTGAGATTAGGACTTGTACCCCTGCTTTTCTTACATCAACACTGGCACAATATATTGTGCTCCAATCTTTTTCCTTTACCCTGTGTGTATCTCCATTTCACATGTGTTTCCTTTAAACAACATGTTATTGGATTGCAGTTTTTAATCCATTCTGCTATCCATCTCCATTTTATGGGAGAATTCATTCCATTCACATTCACATTTATGATTTGAGTCTGTGTCTTTCCCTCCATCCTCTTTCCCACTATTTGTTTTTTTTGTTCTCCTGTCTCCCTTCACCTTCTCAATAGTTTTCACTTTTGACCACTGCCTCCTGAAGTCTTTCCTTCCTTCTTTCAGCCTCCTTCCCATTTCCTCCCCTGTACCCTTAATACTTCTTCCCTCCCTATTAGATACCCCTCTCCTTTCTTCCCTCTTCCCCTCCTACTGTCTATAGAGCTAGTTAGATTTATATATTTAATTATGTTTATTGTTCCCTCCTTGAACCAAATCATATGAGAGTATCTCTCATACATTGCTCATATCTCTCCCCTTTCCTTCTATATAATTTTGTACTTCTTCCTCTAATATAATTTTCCAGTTTCTGCTTCCTACTTTTCACATCTCCTGTTATAATTCCTTCACATGCTTAAATCACATTTTTATCATCACATGATTTATTTTATACCCATTCCCTCTATGTATATTCCTTTCATATTTCATAATAGGTGTACAACTCTCAACATTAACAAATATCACCTTCTCTTATAGGGAAGTAAAAGTTTGTCCAAACAAAGTAACAAGTTTTTCTTTTCTTCTGTATACCTTTTTATGACTCTCCTGAGACCTGTGTTTTAAAATAGAATTTTCGGTTGAGTTCTGGCCTTTTTCAGGAAGGTCTGGAAATCCCTGATTTCCTTGAATGTTCATCCCCTTGCCTGAAATATTATGCTGATCTTTGCTGGGTAACTGATCCTTGGATGTAGTCCCAGCTCCTTTTCCTTATGGAATATCATATTCCAATTCCTTCAGTCTTTTAATGTAGAAGCTTCAAGGTCCTGTGTGATCCTGAATGTTCTTCCTCGATATTTGAATGATTTAATTCTGGTTGCGTGTAGCATTTTCTCCTGCACTTGATAATTCTGGAATTTGGCAACAATATTTCTTGGAGTTTTTGCTCTGCAATCCCTTTCAGGAGGTGAATGATGGATTCTCTCGATGACTATTGTGCCCTCTGGATCTAGCATTTCTGAGCAGTTTTGCTTGATGATTTCTTGGAAGATATTGTCCAGACTCTTTTTTTCATTGTTGCTTTCTGGTAGGTCAATAATTCTTAAATTTTCTCTCCTGGATCTATTTTCCAGGTCAGTTGTTCTTCCAATTAGATATTTCACATTTTCTTCTGTCTTTTCATTCTTTAGATTTTGTTTAACTGAATGTTGATGTCTTATAGAGTCATTAGTTTCTACTTTCCCAATTCTAAGTTTCATCAAATTGTTTCCTTCAGTTAACTTTTGCGTCTCCTTTTCCATTTGTCCAATTATTCCTTTTAAGGAATTATTTTCCCCTGTTAGTTTTTGTGCTTCCTTTTCTATTTGTCCAATTTTCTCATTTAGGTGTTGTGTTTCCTTTTCCATTTGTTCAATTTTCCTTTCTAAAGAGGTGTTCTTTTCATGGAATTCTTTTGTCATATTTTTAAAATCATTGACCAGTTTTTCTTCCTTTTCCTCTTGAGCTGCTCCAGGAGAGATGTTTGTGCATGTGAGCAGTTCATAGACCCTCCTGAAGTTTCAGATGAGAGTACAGTCACAGTGCTGACCTCATTAGTATTCATTTTTTTGGTCCTTGTCCCCATAGAAAGATTTTATGTTTTTTCACCGTTGCTTAGATTTTTCTTGTTTATGATGGTGATTTGTGTTTTGACTTCTGGTTCTTTCAGTTAGAACCTGCAAAATTTGGTGCTGAGCTGACTGGTATGAAAAAGTTAAGGGCAGGTGGCTTTTTAACTTTTTGTTTTGTGTTTCCTGACTTAACTCTAGGGCTAGCTTGTTAAGTGTGGAGGAGGGGTGGTCTGGTCAGGGGAGATCTCCTCAGCTGAACTGAGGCAAAGGCAAGCTCAGGGGTTGGTGATCTCTTCTGCCCTATTGTCTTCCTGTTTCCCCTGGAGCACTGAGACTTGCTTGGGTGCTATTTCTAATTTCCACCACTCTGGGGTCTCTCTTTCCCAGTTCTCCTCTGCCCCATTAAGAGGAATCCCCCTTAGGTAGTTTCTTATCATCAGGTGTTATGAGACTTTTTGCCCCTTCACTCTTTCCACTGATTCAGGATTTTTGTGGGAAAATATTTTGTGGTTCTTTCAAGGTCAACAAGGCAGGGAGGAGAGATCATTTACTGATGACTCCGTCATTTTGGCTCCCGGAAGTTCACGAAGGTGACTTATAGACATTTAATCTGTGGGCTGAAAGTCTCAGGAGCTACTGTGACTGATATCTGGGTCTCAGCAACTATCATTCTCTCAGCTCTGCTGGTTTCTCACCCTGGGCTTCTGCTCCGCCATTCCACCTGGTGCTGCCTGAGGCCTCCCTAGGGCTTTCCTGCTCTGCTGCACTGGAGGTGGTGTGCTGTGTGCCCTGGGCTCCCCTTGTGAAACAGTTCCTTTTTGCAGACCTTCCAGTCTGTCCTGGGCTGTGAATATGCCAATGTCTGCTTCCTTTTGGATTCTGCACCTCCAAAATTTGTTCAGATTCCCTTTTAAAGGTATCTGAAGGAGTTCGTATAGGAGCTTAGAAGAGTCGTTGCTCTCACTCCACCTTCTTGGCTCCACTCCCAATACTTAGAGCTCTTGAGAACTGTATCTTTATTATAAATATATAAAAGTGGCATTCATAGACAGAGGGTATGGCATGAGCTTATTTTTATGTGATGATTAAAAATAATTAATTAAAGGGTACAAAAACCTATTTTATTGGGAGAAGAGGAAAGGAGGAGATGGAAAGGTATAAATTACATCACACAAAAAGAAATATGAACTCATTATAGAAGAGGGAAAATAGGAGGAGAGAAGTCTTTCAAACTTACTTTCACTGGATTCGACTCAAAGAGGGAATAACATGCAGACGCGCATGGGTATAGAATTCTTTTATAGATTATAGAAATAGGTTGGTTGGTTGGTTGCTGTTCTTCGTCTTCACAGAGGACAAAAATGACATCATCATGATAAAGTGAAATTTCAGTATATCCAACGGTGGATGATCAGACCAACATGAGCTTGGAATGCTCTCCCACACATTGGGCATGGATAGTTCTTGTGAATATTTGTGGTGAATATCCAAAATTTGCACATGCTGCATTTACTTTGTACTTTCTCAATTCTGCTTTGCTCAAAGAGCACACCACCCCTTCAGAAGTAGGCATGCCATGTTGAGTGTTCCTGTGCCAGTGTCCTCCATGTTGCACAGTCAAATCTAAAGTTCTTGAGATAGACCTTGAGAGTGTCCTTGTATCATTTCTTCTGGCCACCATGTGATCACCTGCTTTATGGAAGTTCTACATGAAATAGTCTTTTTGGCAAGCATACATTTTGCATTTGAACAATATGGCCAATCAATCTGAGTTGCATTCTGAAGTATGAGCTGAACACTTGACAGCTCAGATTAGGCAAGTACTTCAGTGTCTGATAACTTTTCCTTCCAGGTGATCCTCAGAATCTTCCTGAGATAATTCAAATGGAAGTGATTCAGTTTCCTGGCATGGTGATGGTAGATTGTCCATGTTTCATAAGCTTATAACAATGATTTCAGTATGACGACAGAGTAGACCATCACTTTGGTAGTCAGTCTAATGATTCTCTCCCAAACTTTTCTTTGGAGCCTCTCAAACACTTAACTAGCTCTGGTATTGCATGCATCAACAGCATTGTCAATGTGTACATCCCTGGAAAGTACACCACCAAGGTAAGTGAACCTATCCATAGCATTCAAAACTTCTGCATTTGCTGTAACTGATGGTTCAAAGTATGAATGATGTGGTGGTAGATGATGGAGCACTTGTGTTTTTTTAGTGTTACTTAATAGGCCAAAATTAGCACAGGCAGCAGAGAATTGATCCATATTTTGTTGTATCTCAGCTTCAGAAGCTGCATTAACTGCACAATTGTATGTAAACAGAAAATCATGCACCAACACTGCCTCCACTTTGGTCTTGGCTTGTGGACTTCATCATTTGAGTAACTTGTCATAAGTATGATAGTTGATCTTCATGCAGTGTTCAACCTCATTGAAAGCATTCATCAACATGGCTGAAAGCAACATGCTAAAAAATATGGGGGCAAGAACACAGCCCCGTTGCACTCCTTTGGTGACTGAGAAATCACGAGAGTATTGTCCATCATCCAGAACCTGGGCAAACATGCCATCATGAAATTGATGTTCAGTTTTGGTGAATTTCTCCTGGCAACCAAATTTTGGTATAATTTTCAATAAGCCTTCATGAATAATAGAATCAAAGGCCTTGGTCAGATCTATAAATGTCGGATGCAGACCTCTGTTCTGCTCCTGGAATTTCTCCTGGAGTTATTGGACAGCAACCATCATATTGACTGTTCCTCAGCTCTTTCTGAAGCCACATTGGCTATCAGGTATATAACCATCTTCCAGGTGAATGATCAGTCTATTGAGGAGGACAGTAGCAAGAACTCTACCAGCAATTACTAAGACAGAGATCACCTTTTTATTGTCAAAGGACAATCTATTCCCTTTACCCATATACAGATGGACAATGGAGGCATCCTTGAACTCCTGGGGAATAACCTCCTCTTGTCATATAACCTAGAAAATGTTGGTCAGCTTTTGTATGAGCAATGGTCGGGCCTACATTGTAAATCTCAGCTAGAATAGAATCAGCACCAGGTGCCTTTGACACACGAAAGGAATCCAATGGACCTCAAATCCACTTCTTCAGTCAGAAGTTCAGCTAAGGAGGGATTGTGTTCAACCTGAGGTAAATGATCAACAGCCTCAGCACTGAGATTGATGATGGTCTCTTGAGAACACTAGGGAAGTATTGAAGTCCTTTCTCTAAGATCACATCCTTATCACTAGACAATGTGACTCCAAGAGCACTGAATATTTATGATGCTCCATAGGTTTTTGGTACATAAACAGCTTTCAGGGAATCATAAAAGAATTTTGGATTGTTACTATCAGCATAAAACTGAATTTCATTGGCCTTCTTACTGAGCCAGGAATTCTGCATCTCTCTAAACTTTCCTTTTAATATGCTTTAGGTGGAATTAAAAACTGCCTTCTTAGAGGTGGATGAAAGATCTTGCTGTTAAATGCTGTGGAGTTCTTGTTTTTCATTTAGCAGCTTTTGAATTTCCCCATCATTTTCATCAAGTCAATCTTAGAAAAACCTGGAAAGACCTACATGAAGTGATGCTGAGTGAAGTGAGCAAAAGCAGGAGAACATTGTACACAGCATCAGCAAGACTGGGTGTTTGCCAGATCTGAAAGATTTTATTCTTTCCAGAAATACAAAGATCTAAGAAAATTTAAAAAAAAATTTGTGATGGAAAAGCACTAACCACATCTATGAAAATAACTATGGAGTGCATAGTGAAACATACTATTTTCTCTTTCTTTTCTTGTTGCTTCTTCTTTCTTCTGTGTTTTTTCCTTTTGATTCTAATTCTTTTTTACATCATGACTACTGTGAAAATATGTTTAATATGACTATATATATATAAAATGTATATCAAATGACACACCATCTTGGGGAGGGGAGAATAGTGGGTGGGAGAGAAAATTTAGAACTCAGAATATAATAGAAATGAAGGTTGATAACTAAAGCAAATAAATAAAATTTTTAGAGATGCAGAATTGCTATTTATAATTTGAGGATTTATTTTTGTACCTTGAAACTTTACTGAGTCTATCAATTTGTTCAATTAGTGTCTTTGATGCTTCAGTGCAGTTTTCCAAGTAAACAATAACATCAATAACAAACAGGATTGGGGCAGGGCCAAGCTGGCAGAGTAGAAACACTCACATATGCGAGCTCTGAACCCACAGCACATGGATTTCCTCTAAAAAGAACTCCCAACAAATTCTGGAACAGTGGAAGCCACACAGCAAAAAAATGAAGGAGATTTTTGTTCCAGAGAGCCCTGAAAAAGCCATCCCAAAGGTCCAATGCACGCCAGACGGGAGCAGAGTCCTGCACTGCCCTGGCCACGTGGCAGTGAGAGGAGTGAGCAGATCTGAGCAGGCTTCAGGAACGGAATCTCCAGGGGCCGTGAAGGTCCCTACACCCACAGAAGCACAGGTCAGTGAGAGAGACGTCTGGACAGGCTGAGAAGGTAGCAGGGTGTCTCCATAACTCAGGCCCCCTCGGGAGGAAGCATCAGAAGCAGCTGGTGGCCAGAGGCTCCCAGAGCAGGCAGAAGCTTGGCAGGAGCTCCATTAAAAAAGGTCTCTGCATAAACCCCCTGAGGGAACTGAGCCTGGGAGGCAGCCCTGCCCCCACCTGACAACCTGATTTAATTTTACCCTGAATAGTAGTCAGCCAGCCACCAAAAGCCCTGAGGCTGGGGAACAGCATTTGAATCTCAGAACCCAAGTACTAGCTGGGAGGATCTAGGTCAGGGGTGGAGAGGATTCTCAGAAGTCAAGTAACTGGCTGGGAAAATGCACAGAAAAGGGAAGAAAAACAAGATCATAGAAGGGTATTTTCTTGATGAACAGATAATTTTAACATTCCTCTCCGACGAAAAACAAAACTGGTTACCATCAGGTAAAGACATAAGAGTCAAGGCCTTTGTATCGTAAACATCTGAAATAGATATCCAATGGGCTCAGGCCATGGAAGAGCTCAAAAAGAATTTTGAAAATCAGGATAGACAGGTGGAGGAAAAACTGGGAAAAGAAATGAGAGAGATGCAAGAAAAGCATGAAAAACGGGTCAATACCTTGCAAAAGGAGACCCAAAAAAATGCTGAAGAGAATAACACCTTGAAAAATAGGCTAACTCAATTGGGAAAAGAGGTTTAAAAAGTCAATGAGGAGATAAATGCTTTCAAAATCAGAATTAACCAAGTGGAAAAAGAGGTGCAAAAGCTCACTGAAGAAAATAGTTCTCTCAAAATTAGAATGGAACAGATGGAAGCTAACAACTTTCTGAGAAACGAAGAAATCACAAAACAAAACCAAAAGAATGACAAAATGGAAGAGAATGTGAACTATCTCATTGGGAAAACAACTGACCTGGAAAATAGATCCAGGAGAGACAATTTAAAAATTATGCGACTACCAGAAAGCCATGATCAAAAAAAGAGCCTAGACATCATCATTTATGTAATTATCAAGGAAAAATGCCCTGATATTCTAGAACCAGAGGGCAAAATAAATATTCACGTAATCCACCAATCACCACCTGAAAGAGATCCAAAAGGAGAAACTCCTAGGAACACTGTGGCCAAATTCCAGAGTTCTCAGGTCAAGGAGAAAATATTGCAAGCAGCTAGAAGAAAACAATTCCAGTGTTGTGGAAATACAATCAGGATAACACAAGATCTAGCATATGCTACATTAAGGGATCAAAGGGATGGAATAGGATATTCCAGAAGTCAAAGGAACTAGGTCTAAAACCAAGAATCACCTACCCAGCAACACTGAGTATAATACTTCAGGGGAAAATATGGTCTCTCAAAGAAAGAGAGGACTTTCAAGCATTCTTGATGAAAAGACCAGAGCTAAAAAGAAAATTTGACTTTCAAACACAAGAATGAGAAGAAGCATGAAAAAGTAAACAGCAAAGAGAAGTCATAAGGGACTTACCAAAGTTGAACTGTTTACAATCCTATATGGAAAGACAATATTTGTAACTCCTGAAATTTTTCAGTATCTGGGTAGTTGGTGGGAATATACACACAAATACACACAGATGCACGCACAGATGTACACGTGTGCACGCACACCCACACGTACACACATGCATGCACACACAGAGACAGAGAGCACAGAGTAAATTGAATAGGATGGGATGATATTTTAAAAGATATCAAGGTAAACGAGGAGAGAGAAAAGTAGTGGGAGGAGAAAGGGTGAAATGGAATGGGGTAAATTATGTCTCATTGAAGAGGAAATCTGGAGGCTTCTTACTGGAGTGAAAAAGAGCAGAGCTGAGGAAAAAAAAAACAAAAAGCATGAAGTTTACTGTCATCACATTCGACTAAAGGAAGGAATAATATGCACACTCATTTTGGTATGAAAATCTATCTTACAATACAGGAAAGTAAGGGAGAAGGAGATAAGCAGGGTAGGGAGGATGATGGAAGGGAGGGCAATGGGAGGAGGGAGGAATTTGAAGTCAACACTCTTGTGGAGGGACAGGATCAAAAGAGAGAATAGAAACAATGAGGAGCAGGATATATAGTTAGTCTTACACAACACGACTATTATGGAAGTCATTTGCAAAACTACACAGATATGGCCTATATTGAATTGCCTGCCTTTCCAAAGGGAATGG
>CM053771.1:444500649-444521479 GCA_028658325.1 Potorous gilbertii | reverse complement strand
AGAAATACAGGTAATGGGGAATAGAAAGTTATCTGGCCCTACAGGACAAAAGAGAAGATGGAGTAAGGGAAGGGAGGGATGATAGAAGAGAGGGCAGATTGGTGATAGGGGAAATAAGAATGCTCAGTGTACTGGGGTGAGAGAGGGGACCAATGGGGAGAATATTTTAGAACCCAAAATCTTGTGACAGTGAATGTAAAAAGTTAAATAATAAATTTATATTAAAAAAATATTAAACAGGATAGCATCATCTTCTCTTTGCCTGTGCTTGTACCCTTCATTCATTATTTCTTTTTTTATTAATCGTGCTATCATTTCCAGAGCGATATCAAATAATAATGAATATAGTAGATATCTTTGCTTCCCTCCCATATTTCCTGGAAAAGGTTCTAATACATTCCCGTTCCATATGATGCTTTTGTTTTTACTTATATACTCTTTTGAGATTTAAAATATACATATGTATGTGTGTTTGTGTATACATACTGTATTCTGTAGGGTTTTTGACTTGACCTTATATATCAAAGGTATGGTAGGGTTTTTTCCCTACATCTCTTAACATGATAGTGGACTTTTAGATATTTTTTTAGTAAAGTTACTTTGAATATTTTCCCAGTTTTGCACCCTCCTGGCATTTCTGATATAAATCCTGTTTAATTATAATGAATGATTTCTTAAGAGAAACTCACTGTTGTCTTTTTGATAGGATTTCTTTTAACCTCTTAGAATTAAGTTCTCATTAATACTATTGACTTATAGCTTTCTTTCCATGTTTTATCATGTACTTGTGTAGGCATTAGAACTATATTTGTTTTATTAAAAATGATTTTGGTAGGGTTCTTTCTTTTTTTCTCAATTACTGAGAATTATTTGTGAAGAATGAGCTCAATTTTCTAAAATAATTTGACTGATTTTTTTTCTTATATATTCGTCAAGTTTAGGATACTATTTTTTTTCATTGCTTCTTAAAAAAAGAATTCTAAAGAAATAGACATTTCTTTTTCTAAGACTCAGTTATTAAAGATTTCTATCTGGTTTTATGATAGTTTTATTATTTTGTTTTTCAAAGTATTCTTCGGTTTCTTTTGTGTTTTCAGTTGCCTCAGCATGTAGCTACTCATGATATGTTCCAATTTTTGAAATTTGCTTCTGAGTTTCTTGTGACTATATTTGCTTATTTTTTATTTTATTGATTTGTTTATCTGATCTCTTCTCTTTATTAGACTAGCAAAGAATTTATCAGATTTATTAGTGTTCAAATAACAATTTTTCAATTTTATCATTTTTGTTTTCAATGAATGTATCTACTTCATAATTTTTATCTCTTCCTTTTGTTTATTTTAGTTCTGTTTGTTGATTTTATATTTTTAAAAATGGACATTTATTTCATTAATTCTTTTTTGGTAAAAATTTAGTATTTATTATGGGTTGTTTTAGCTGTGTAACAGAAATTTTGAAATGATACTGTGTCATCATTTTCTTTTGCACAGTTGTTACTTGTTTCTATGATTACTTTTTGATGTACTCATTTTTTAGTATTTCATTATTCTGCCTCCTTTTGATTCTGTTTATTTTGCTTGTAATGAATAAAATAATTTATTCTCCTACTGCATCAAAGTCTATTAAAAAAAACATCCATTGAATGTTTATGTCTTGTTATATGTCTTTTTCGTTTTGTTTTCCAGTATTTCTGTGCCCTAATACATGGCCAATTTTTGTAAAAGTTAATTTCAGAGAAATACATGTAATTATTTGATGTACTATTGAAAAGAGGAAACAAATATTCATCTCTAGTTTTTCCAGAATTTTTAAAACTTTCCTTATTTTTTTTTTGTTTTCTTTTTTGTTTAGATTGGTTGGCTGCTTGCTGTCCTTTGTTCTCTAAAAGGACCAAAATGGCATAGCTACATTGGAGTCAAATCACAGTTTCTCTGACTTTAACTGAATAGAACAAGTGTTTGGAATACTTTACTGTAGGTTGGTCCCCAAATAGTCCATGTGAATATTTCGGGTGAATTCCCTAAATTTTCACATCACCTGTTTCTTTTAAGCAACTTCATTTCTGCTTTGCTCATAGAGGACAGCACATGATGAGGGCACAGGATGCTGGATCGTCCTTTGCCAGTTTTTCCCATGTTGCACTATCAATTCCAAAGTGTTTAAGAGAGTCTTTAGAGTATTTGTGTACCTCTATCTTTTTTAAAATTTGTTTATCTTCAGTTTTCAGCATTTACTTTCACAAAATTTTGAATTTCAAGTTTTCTCCCCATCTCCCCACTCTGTCCAATCCAGGCAGTGTTTATTTTGATTACCTTTTCCTCCAATCTGTCCTCCCTTCTATTAAACCCTCCTTATCCCCTTCCCTTCTATTCTCCTGTAGGGAAAATAGATTTGTATTGCTTATTTATCTTATTTCCTAGTTGGTGTGAAAACAATTTTAACATTAATTCTTAAAGCTTTGAGTTCCACATTCTCTTCCTTCCTCTATTCTCTTCCCCCCTCATTGAAAAGGCAAGCACTTTGATATAGATTATACATGTGTAGTCATGCAAAACACTTCCATAATACTGATATTTTAAAAGACTATCTTTATTTCCCTCTATTCTGTCCTGCCCTCTATTCATTCTCTTCTCACCTTTGACCTGTCCCTCTAACAAAGAGTCTGCTACTGATAATAACTTCCCCAAATCTGCATTCCTTCTATTACCTCCCACTCTCTTTTTCTTTCCCCCTATTTTCCTCTATGGGAAGATAAACTTCTTTACTCATTTGACTGTGTGTATATTATTCCCTCCTGAAGTCAAATCCAGTGAAAGGAAGGCTCATTTATTCCCTCTTATCTTACCCTTCTTCCCTTCCAATGTAAAATCTTTTTCTTCCATTTTTTATGTGAGATGATTTTCTATGTTCTCCCTCTCCCTCTCCCTTTCTCTTTCTCCTAGTACATTTCTCTCAACATTTAATTTTCTTTTTTATTTTCTTAATTATCATCATTTCATATTCAGCTCACTCCCTGCTCATGCTCTTTCTCTCTCTCATATGTGCATATATGTATGTATATATACATATATATGTCTATATGAGTATGTGTATGTATATATGGATGGATGGGTATACCAGTATTTGAAAGTCAAATTTTCTATTCAGCTCTGGTCCTTTCAACACACTTGAAAATCCCCTATTTCATTGAAATTCATTTTTTCCCCTGAATTATTATACTCAGTTTTGCTGGGTAGGTGATTCTTAGTTTTAGTCCTATCTCTTTTGACCTCTGGAATATCATATTCCAAGTCCTTCTGTTTCTTAGTGTAGAAGCTGTTAAGTTTGCATTATCTTGATTGTGTTTCCACAACACTTGAATTGTTCCTTTCTGGCTATGTGTAATACTTTCTTCTAGATCTGGGAACTCTGGAACTTGGCTGTAATATTCTTAGAAGGTTTTCTTTCTAATTTAACCTCTGGTTCTAGAGTATCAGGGAAGTTCTCCTTGTGAATTTCTTGAAAGCTGACGCCTTTCTCTGAGTGTGGAAGGCACACTCAGAGAAAGAAATATGGAAGTCATTCACAGAATGTAGCAGATCATGTTTGTGTGTGTGTGGGTTTTAGTGTATTATGTTTTGATTTGTTATATGAGTTCTTCCACTTATGTCAGTGTGACTACATAACATTACTATAGTGAAAATATGCTCAATAGGAAAGTATATGTCGAACCTATACAGAATGGTATGCTGACATGGGGAGGGAGGGGGGTAGGGGGGGAAGGTGTGGGGATATAAAATCATAATTTTAAGGAAGTAATTGTAGAACATTTATAAATAAATAAAATAAAAAAATAAAAAATAAAAATTAAAAAAATTAAAAAATTTAAAAAAAAAAAAGAAAGCTGATGCCTAGGCTTTTTTTTTTTTTTTATCATGACTTTCATGTAGTCCAATAATATTTAAATCATGTCTCCTGGATCGATTTTTCAGGTCAGTTGTTTGTTCCAATAAGATACTTCATATTGTCTTCTACTGTTTTCATTTTCTTGGTTTTGTTTTATATTTTTTTGTTTCTGATAAAGTCATTAGCCTCTATTCGCTCCATTCTAATTTTGAAGGAATTATTTTCTTCAGTGAACTTTTGAACTTCTTTTCCCATTTGGCCCATTCTGGTTTTTAAGTCATTCTTCACCTCATTGGCTTTTGAACCTCTTTTGCAATTTGGTTTAGATCAATTTTAAAGCTGTTACTTGCTTCAATATTTTTTGGGCGGTGGGGTTAACTTTACCAAGTTTTTTTTGATGATTTTCTTACATCACACATTTCTCTTCCCAATATTTCCTCTATTTCTCTTACTTGGTTTTCAAAATACTTTTTGTTCTCTTTCATGGCCCAATACAAATCTTATTTGCTTGGATTCTTTGGATGCAGGAACTTGGCTTTGTTTTCTTTTTCTGGTTGTATGTTTTGAACTTCATCACCAATGATAGAAGGGAATTCCTCTTCCCTGAAAAAGTAAGAATCAATAATCTCTTTCTTTTACCCTGTTTGTTCATTTCTCCCAGCCAATTGCTTGACTTTTGAGCTCTTTGCTAAGTGCTATACTCTAGAAGCAGCATCAGGTTTGGTTCAGGGTGGGGGCTGGGGCCTTGGCTAGGCCTGGGTCCAGAAAAAACTCCCCTCTCAGCCAGCTAAGAGACCCTTTCCACTGACCTTCATAGTTTTCTGTGGCATTTCATGGTTGAGAAACTTGGAAACCGCAACAGTCACCGATGATTCAGTCCCATAAGGCCTGCTCTAGCTCTGTTCATTCAAGTATAGCCCATGATAAACTGGGCTCTTCTCCCAGCCTGGTACAATAGACCCTTTCTGTCAATCTTCCAGTTTGTCTTGGACTGGAATTTGCTTTAGCCTGTTCTTTTGTGGTTTCTGTTGCTCTAGAATTTATTTAGAGTAATTTTACAGACTTTTTGAGTATGTTGGTGGGGGAGAGCTCTACTAGGTCCCTGCTTCTACTCCACCATGTTGACTCTGCCCCATTTGTATTTTTTTTATCTGACTACCATGTGAGCATTTTCCCTGCGTGAGTTCTCCAAAAAATAAACTTTTTATCAAGTCTATGTTTGACATTCAAACAATGTAGTCAATCCATCAGAGTTGCACTGTCTGACGTAGTATGAATGCTTGAAAGTTTAGTTCCAGAAAGGAACTCAGTGCCTGGTATCTTATCCTGTCATGTGATCTTCAGAATCTTCCTAAGACAATTCAAATAGAAGTGATTTCAGTTTCATTCAGTTTCATGGTGGTATGATACTCTTCAGTATTCAGAGGCATATGATTAAGTTCCTACACTGGCTCTGTAGATTATCAACTTTGTAGTCAATCTAATACCTCTTCTCTCTCACACTTTCCTTTGGAGATTCCCAAACATTGAACTAGCTCTGGCAATAGGTGTGTCAAGTTCATTATCAATATATAAATCCCTGGAAATTATGCTGCCAAGGCAAGTGAACTTCTCCAACAAATTCAAAACTTCTCCATTTGCTGTAATTGATGCTTCCACACATGGATTTTGTGGTGCTGGTTGATGGAGCATCTGTTTTCTCTTGGTGCTATTTATTATGTCACAATTAGAAGAAGAAGCAAAGTATCAATCCACATTTTGTTGCATCTCCCTTTCAGAGACTACATTGAATGTTCAATAATCTGAAAAAAAACAATGTGCCCACACTACCTCAAATTTTGTCTTCACTTATAGCATTTCAAGTGATGTAGCAGACCTTGATGCTGTGTTCATGCTTTTGTTTGACAACAGGACTGGAAACATCATGTTAAAACGCATAGAAGCAAACATAAATTCTTGTTTCACTCCACTGGTGACTGGGAAAGCGTGATAGTATTCTCCACCATTCAGAACTCAGGCAAGTATGTTTTCATGAAATTGACATACAATACTACAACCAAGTTTTGAAATCATTTTCCATAAGCCTTCATGACTGAGACTACCAAAAACCTTGAACAGATTTATAAACGTTGTTTACAGATCTCTGTTATGTTTCCAGCTTATCACTCAGAGTTGTCAAGCAGCAAACACCATATTGACCATTCCTCAGCCATTTCTGAATCCACATTGAATCTCAAGTTGATGACCATCTCCCAGGGTCATCCAGATGAAACACCAGCCTATTGAGGATTCTGGCAAGAGTATTGCCAGAAATGACTAAGAGATATCCCCCACCACTGTCACTGACACAGGGCAATCCATCTTTTAGACATGAATAATGGAGGTGTCCTTTAATTCTGGGGGATAACCTCATTTTGGCTTATAAACCAGAAAATTACAGCCAACTCTTGTATGAGCAATGGACCGGTCACCTTATAAATCTCAGCTGCAGTAGAATCTTTACCAGATGTTCTGCCACATATATGGAGCCTAATGACATTCAAAACCTCTTTTTCAGTTGGAACTTCAGCTAGGGAAGGAATGACTTCAACTTGAGATAAATAGTCAATGGTTTCAGCATTGTTTGATGATAGTTTGTTCAGAAAACTGTGGAATTGTTCAACCCATCTCTCTAAGATCACGTCATTATCACTAATCAATGTGGCTCCATCAGCACTGTGTAGTTGAGATTCACCATCAGTCTTTGACCAATAAATTGCTCATAAAAGTACTTTGAATTCTCTAAGCTTTGTTTGTACTTTACCTTTGATGGAATTAAATGCTGTCTTACAGATGGATGAACTATCCTGCTAAGCCCTGTGTAGTTCTCATTTTTCATTTAGCAGCTTCTACATTTTCCATCATTTTCAACAAACCAGTCTTGACATTTGCAAGTGTTTTGAACAAGATGAGCAAATGCAATGATTTACCCCAAATCTCTTAAACCTACCCACTCCTATTCTGCTCCACTGTTGCCAACTGTGTATTTGCTCAAGTTAGTAAAGGAAAACTTCCTGCATTGTAATGTGTTGACATTAATTCTTCTAGTAGTTTTTTTTTTTTATTTTGCCTTAGGACCTCCAATTTTGTTGAATGAGAATATTTGTCTCAGAGAGGATAGTCTATGATCAGTCCAGCATTCTTTAACACATATTGCCTTTGTCACTCTTACATTCTTCTTGTCTATTTTCTGACAATCATCTATGCTTGCTGTGAGGGTGCACAAGTTTTATTGTGTTTAGATAAATGGAAGAAAGTATTCGTGATGAGGTCATGAGATACACAAATATTCAGTAGTAAGCGACCATTGCTGTTGATTTTTCCAACTCCATTCCCTTCAAAGTTTGCCTGCAATGTGTGGTAGTCTGAGTCTATTCTAACTTTATAGTCACCCAGAATTATGAGCTTTTCCACTTTTGGAATATTAATTATAAGAGTCTTCAGGTCTTCCTAAAACCTTCCTTTGACTTCATCAGGTTTCCTCATTTGGGGACATAGGCACTGATGATAGCAGCATGATCTTTTCCTACTAGTACCAATCACAAGCCTGTCATTCACTCCTTTTGGGAGGCATACCAGTTTTTTGATTAGATAAGTATTGATTACAAAACCTACACCAGTTTCATGGTTCTCCCCTTTGCTTTGGCAATTACAGAATAATGTTTATCCATCTCCTACTACAGTAAACTGGACTTCATTTGGTAGCCTATTTTGACTCACAATTGCTATTTGAATGTGATATCTGCTGATTTCTCTTGCAACAAGAGTTATACATCTTTCAAGTCTACTGAATTTTACTTTGTCCATAAGTGTGTACTCAATTCATGTACTTATGTTGAGTGGAGTCATCTTTGCCAAAGATTTTGTACTTGGGTGTGTGTGTGCATGTGTGTGTGTGTGTGTGTGTGTGTGTGTGTGTGTGTGTGTTTGTATTCCAACCATGGGGTAGGATTTCTACTGCTTCAATAACTGGGCAAGTGTTGGGCAAGCAGAGAATTTTTAGGGTACCTTTTGTAGCCCCTTCCTCACACTAGGGAGTTGAGCAGTACAATCTTTAAAAGACTACACAGACACCCATGGGGCTTCCAATTCTCACTGCTGCTTCCAGTAAGAAAATGACCCTATGGCCTATAGGATCTGAGTCACCAGTGCACAAGATTATGTCCATATATCTCAGTGTATATGTACCTGCTGCTGCATCACTTGTCTGTAACTACAGAACTCTGAGATACGTAAAAATGCTAAAATGGTATGCATGATGCCTTTTGATTCATGTGTAAATTGATTTTAAGTGAAAAAGAGTTGCATGCAGTCTTTGAACTCACCTCTCTTCCAGAGTCTCCAGAATCCAGTGACAGGGCAAATTCAAGATGACTCATGATGCCTCAAGATGTAGTGGACGATCTTGGCATCTTCAATATCTAACCAAGCTCTAAGTACTCCACAGTGCTTGCTTCAGCTGCCTTCATGGCTGTTGGAAGAAATTGTTCTTACCCACCAATTTCACGAGGGGAAGTGTTCCTGTTCTTGAGGTAGATATGCCCTTAACTCACTGATGAATTTGAGAACCCTCAGATTAATAGATTAATCCAAAGCTGAAAGAGGGATACTGAATTTTCTTCTCATTATTGTGTTACTGTTTGTTTTCTTGATACTCAGATATTTTCTTTATGAATTCCATTGCTATGGATTTAAAGTAAATGCTTATTACTTTTATTAGTTTATACTCTATGCTGTCTTTTAGGCTAATATAATTTACTGACTTGTCCAGTTTTTATAATTCCACCAACTCATTGTTTCCCACACCACAGAAATATTACAACCTTACACTGTCTAGTCATTTTAAATAATGTAAAACAATATTGATTTATATGGCTTACATATAGTGTAGTTTCCCTATTTTTCTGGTTGATTAAATCTATTTTACATATAAGTTTATCTGAGATCATGACTACTACTCCTGTTTTTCCCCTAACAAATTCTACTCCTGATCTTTATTTTATACTTGTGTATATCTCTTATATTCTATCCCTCCTGACTTCTCTGCTTTACTTCTATTGTCTACCTTGCCCTCATATTACTTAACCTAACCCCTTTCAAGGGATCCCTTTCATCCTCCCATTCCTGTTAACCTAAAGACCCTTCTTGCCCCCCTTAGCTTATTTCTTATCCTCTCCTCTAAAAATTCCTCCCTTATCCTATCCCCTTAGCCTTTTATTTCCTTCTGAATTTAGAAAATTTTATACCTATACACACATATGTATGTATGTATGTATGTATGTATGTATGTTGGTTGTTTTCTTTTGTTCTCTAAGAGGGCCAAAATTACATCACCATGATAAAGTCAAGTTTCAATGTGTCCAACTGTGGCTGATCAGACCAATAAAAGCTCAAAATATTCTATCACAGATTGGTCACAAGCAGTCCATGTGAACATTTGGGGTGGAAATTCAAAATTTGTGGATCCTACATTTCTTCTGATCTGTTTCAATTCTGCTTTCCTCCTGGAGCACAGCACTTTCTGTAATGTTGGTATGCCATGCTGAGTGGTCCTGTGCCAGAGTCTTCTATGTCTCACAATTAATTCCAAAGTTCTTGAAACCCTGAGATTGCTTTTGTATCCCTTCTTTTAACCACTATGTGATTTTCCATGTGAGTACTCCACAGAATATTCTTTTTGAAAGAGTACATTTTGCATTCCAAGAACATGGCCAACTCAACCTTGAAGCATAGTTTGAATGCTTGGAAGTTTAGTTTGAGTAAGAACCTTAGTGTGTTTGGTACCTTGATTGATTGTGGTCTGTTGGGAACACTATAGAAGTGTTCAGTCCATGTCTCTAGCATCATGTCCTTATCATTAATTAATGTGGCTCTATCAGCATTGAGTAGTTGCGAAGCACCATAGGATTTTGGTCCATAAATAAGTTTCTGGGAATCATAAAAGCACTTTGGATTGTTACTATCAGCATAAAACTGAATTTCATCTGCTGTCTTACTGAGCCAGAAATCCTGCATCTCTCTAAGCTTTGCTTATATTTTATTTTTGATGAAATTAAATGCTGTCATCTTAGAGAAGGATGAATTATCCTGCTGTTAAATCTTGTGGAGTTCTCACTTTTCACTTAGCAGTTTCTGAATTTCCTCATACTTTTCATAAAAGCAGTCTTGGTGTTTGGAAGTGTTCTGACCCAGATAAGAAAATGCAGTGTTGTAAACCAAATCTTTGAAAGTTGCCTACTCCTTTTCTTCTCCACCATTGCCAACTGTGTGTTGCCTCCATTTTCTCTCCTAGTTAGCAACAAACTGTTTAGGCTCTGACAAGGGTTCCAAATTGTTGACATTAATTCTTATGGTAGTCATTTTGCCTTGGGGTGGCACTTTTGATGAATGCAAATATTTAGTTTGGAAAAGTCTATGATCAGTCCAGCACTCTGCACCATACATTACTTTTGTCACTCTCTCATCTTGTCCATCTCTTCTACTCACAATCACACAGGCTATTAGATGCCAATATTTACTGTGAGGATGAATCCATGAAGTTTTATTCCATTTGGGTAAATGGAAAACAGTGTTGGTGATGACAAGGTTGTATGATGTCCAGATCTTCAGGAGTAAATGACCATTGATTGCCATTCATATTTCCACCTTCATTCCTCCTTAGGAATCCCTGCCAAGTCTGATCGTCTGAGCATATTTTCGAAATAATGTCACCCAGAACCATCAGTTTGTCCTCTTTCCACACATTGATGGGAAGATCTCTAGGTCTTCATAAAATTTTTCTTTGACCTTATGAAGGTTTGTCATGATGGGAGCATAGGTGCTCTTGATAGTGGCATAATGTTTTCTTGCAAGTAGCAATCGCGATGTCTTGAGCCTGTCATTCATTCTTTTTGCAGGTATAACAGCTTACTGACTTGATTAGTTTTGATTGCAAAACCTGTCACCTTCACAGTGCTCCCCTTCACTTTGGCCTCAGAAGAATGCATGTCTATCTCTGCCTTCAGTAAACTGGCCTTCATTTGCCAACCTCATTTTACTCAGGGCTGCTATGTGGATGTGATACTTGTTGAGTTTTCTTTCATCAAGATCACTGTGTCTATCAGGTCTAGTGTATCTTCTGTTGTCTTTAAGTGTGTGTACTTTCCATGTGCCAATGGTGAGTGAAATCATCTTTGCAGAGGTTGTTTTGTTTTTTGTTTGCTTGTTTTATATTTTGGACATTTCTGTATGTTTCCACTGCAGAGTGGGATTTCCCCATCTGCCCTGATAATCAGACCAGGGCTGAGTAAGCAGACAATTTTTAGGGCACCTTTTCTAGTCCTCTTCCTCACATCAGTAGGTGAGCAGGGGAATCCTAAAAAAGCTGCTCAGATACCCAGGGGACTGCCAAATCTCACTGTTGCTTCTAGTGAGAAATGACCCTATGGCCTGGACAGCTTTTGTACAGAGTTATGACTACAACTTCCAGTGTATTCTCACTTGTTGCTTCATCACTTGCCTGTAGCCACAGGATTTTGAGATAAGCATAATAGTAAAATGGTTGGGTGATGTCTTTTGATTCATGCATAAATTGGATTTAAGTAAGGCAGAGTTGCACAAAGTTATCAGCTTCATTCTCTCCTCCAGAGTCATCACGGTCTAGTGGCAGGATAGAAACACATGATTAATGATGCCTCAGGATGCTGTCTCTTTCCTGTCTAACCAAGCTGTAAGCGCTCCACATCACCTGCTTCAACCGCCTTTATGGCCATTGGAACTGGAACGTAGTGTTCTCATCTGCCCATTCTACTAGGAGAAGTCTTCACATGCTTGGGGTAGACACTGCCCAAACTCACCAATGTGTCTGAGCTCCCTTGGTTGACTTCAACTTGATTTGTCCCATCTGCTGGAAAGGTTTGCTGGGGTATGACTGCTGCACATGCTGCAGCTTCTTGGAGCCACAATGAGAGTTGTGTGGAACAATAGGACACCAAAGGTGAAAAGCAATCATGAGAAGGCCTCAGCAGTCATAGCAGCAAAGGTGTAGGTCCTCCCCAAACACACCCTACTACCCATATGTAAGCATGTGTATATGTACATATGTATATATGTATGCATATGTATGTATATTTGCATGTATATAAGTTTGCCTCTTGAACTCATGCCCAATAAAAATGGGGTTCCAAACTATCAGTCCTCCTCCTCCATATAATTCCTGTGTCAATTCTTCCATTCATACCTCATTTGTATAAAATAATTAGTAATTTTATATGTTCTTAAATGGTTTTGCTTTTTAAAATCATATCAGACTCAAGTTCTAACCCTATCTTTCTTATGAACTACTCAATTACTAGCAATAACCTTAGACATACTTTTTTACATTTTGACATATAAAAGGCAAGCAATCTGTCCTTGAGGCTCTTGTAATTAGTTATATCAAGATTCTTTGTTTGATGGTACTTTCAGGTAATCCAATTATTCTTTATATTTTTTCTTCTGTTCTGTTCTCCAAATCAGTTGTTTTTCCTACAAGTTATTTCATAATCCCTTCCATTTTTTCATTTTTTATTTTTTGTTTTATTATTTCTTAGTCTCTAAAATTTTGCTGACTTTCCTTTGCCCAGTTTGAATTTTCAAGAAGTCATTTTGTTCCTTAATTCTGAATCTCCTTTTTCTAATTGGTTGACTTTCTTTTAAAATCTTCTTGTTTTTCTTGGATGATACACACTGTTTAAAAAAAAATTTCCTCAGTTTCTCTCCCTTGATTTTAAAGTCTTTTTTTTGAAAGCTCTTTGAAGACTTTTTCAGCAGATGATCATTTCATATTACTCTTTTGGATAGGAAAGGCTTTTATCCCTACAGTGTCCTACTCTGATGATGAACCCCCATCTTCTATGTTGACTTAGTAAGTTTCTATGCCTGGACTCCTTCTCCTTTACCTGCTAATTGCTTTCATTTTTAAACTTCAAACAGTTTATTTTTTGTAATCACTTCTAGTCCTGAAGTATATTGGGTGGCACCTCCCATCTTAGGTCCTCCTTCAGTTCTTCCCTCTGTTCTGGAACTGAAACCAAGAACTCCACTCTCCTATTAGGGTCCATACCAAGCTCTGTCCCCATTCCACTTCTATTCTCACCCGGTGTGTGCTGGTTCCTTCTTGCCCAGGTGAGTCTGGTGTTCCTATCTGCAGAGGTTCCCTTAATTTTCTGCCACTCAAATCTGGACTCCAGACATTGTCTGGGAAATGAAAGTTCCTGTGACTGAAGCAGAGGCTGTCTCTCAACCCAGCTAGCCCCAGGGCTTTCTACTTACAGTTTCAGAGATACTAGCTTGGAGGTGTTTATTTTCACAACGACCAAAATTCGTTCCTGGGATTTTTCTCTGCATCTTCTCCCAGTTTTCTCAGGAATAGCACTGTTCTGCCCCTACTCTTGTTTACTTTTAGTCTTCTACTTACCTTATTATGCTCTTTTATCTTGCTTGTGAGGGAAATCTGCAGAATTTGAAATTTTCTGACCTACTCCACCATCTTCCCAGAATTTTCCAATCAACTGCAGAGTTATTTTTTTATTTGTTTGTTTATGGTCATGTTATATTCTTCTGCGAGACCTAATATTGTATCTTTGAGATCCTTACGCTTTGCTAGTGCAGTAAATATATTTTTAATGTTTTTAATTTGGGAGTGGGTGGCTTTTTCTTTTTTTTTATTTTCCTAAACTTCTAAATATTTACATTCCTTAATTATTGTTATTTCTTTTTTTTCTTTTGTGAGGCTTGCCATTGAACATTCAAGTTATCCTATTTTTTTTTTTCTGTGCAGCACATATATTATACTCTCTTAATTCTCACTTCTCTCTTGTACTACTAAGGAATAGTATGCTGTAGTTCCAAGTTTTCAAATTCCACTTGTTCTTTATTTCATCATAAGTTGGATTATTTTCATTAATTTTGTAATATTTATTCATAGATGGCTAAATTCATTCATTATATATGAAAGGTCATAGTTCCTTTTCATCATTGTTTTTGTTTTCCCCTACTGGTTAATTTATATTTAAGGTAGGTGAGATTTCTTCTTTCTCAAATCATTGTTATTTTCAGTCTCATGTCACAGGGATGAGAGAATATATCTAGTTTGCTGTTTTATTGCTTATATGGCATAGAAGTTCTCCCAAGTTATTTCTCCCCATATGTTATTGCTACTATCATATTCAATCTCACATTCTTAATGGGCTGTAAATTAAAGTGATGAACAGAGGAAGTGGCCCATATTTTGAGACAATATTTGTGTGTCACCAAGTTGAGTGAAATGGGTCTGTTACACAAATATGTTTATAGTAGGGGTGATAGTCACAATGTGTCAGCATAGTAGAAGGGAAAGAAGACAAATTTGGATTTAGGTGAGTGATTTTCATAACTAGTCATTTTACTTCTACAATGCTGTTAACTCTTTGCCAAATGAAAATAAGAGTACTTGTATTACCTGTTTCACAAGATTATCTTTCAGAAAGTTCTTTTAAAAATTAAACTATATGATAGCTGTATAGTTGCTAGAATGTAAAAAATGTCTTTTGGCAGGTGGATTGTTCTTGAGGCAAAGGGACCACATTTGTTTCTATTGCTGCCACAAATAATTTAAAGCTTATCTTTCTTAATTATACAATCCTTATGTGGTAGAATGCTTCATGTGTGGGGAGAAGGTAAGGCATTATTTTTAAAATGACCTGTTGCCTAAAAATGGGGTAAATCATGGTGAAAATCACTTTTATGCTAATATTTTTGGAAGTGCTATCAGTCTGTGGAAATGTAAACCAAGAAGAGAGGTAATCACAGTATTTGTTGAGTCAAAATAATAAAAGGATCAACCACAACTCGGGGACCATATTTTGACTGAAGATCATTTACTAATTAAGAAATACCATTATGATAAAATGAAAATAACACACTCAGAAGATAATTTTCCTTTAATTTATAGCAATCTGATAGAATAGTTGATTTTCCTTGATTATCTTTCTTTTCTTATAAATATGTTTCAGTCTTTAAAATAAACTTCTTCTGATTAATCCACAAATAATTTTTGCAAAATTTTCAAAAAGACATTCCTCAATTTATTCTCAGAAGGCTTATCTCTGGGAATCAATCTCTGGAAGTTGTTGTAATAAAAATACATTTAGACAATTCAAATTGTTTCTATGAATATTACAATTCAAAATGAATGTCCTTCTTCTGTCCGAAGAAATTTATCTTGACATTTTTTTTTCCATTTTGTAATGGTTTCCAATATATGCATTGCCAGTTTTACAAAACAAAGGAAAAAAACAGCAGAGTAAGACTGTCATTTGGATGAAAAGATTGAACTGAGTTTTTGTGTGTTGTAGAAAGCAGATTAAGTATTCCTGTCATAATGTTGCATTTGTAATTCAGTAAATATATGGTTTAAACAAAATACTTGTGTCAGCAGTTGATTACAGATCAATATGTCCACAGTGCTGCTGAGTATGGAATTCACAAGTTCTTTTGGCAGTAAATAATGTTGATGACTGCAGAAAAAAAGTGGATTTACTTCCCAAAGTTTTTCTTATATATAGGTATAATCAGTGGAGCATATATCACAGGATAGAATTTTATCTTACCCTAGTTCAATAAATTAGTTGGTTGTCATAAGCTAAGTTTTATGAAAATATCATTGATAAATATTTAAATAATAATTTCCTAAAGTATTAGTGACTGGTCCCAGGTGGACCATGATACTTAAGATATGATCCTGTGCTCTCAAAAGGTAGAATATGGCCAGTTGATCATAACTTCTTTCACTAAATTATCTTCTCATAATACAATAAATTTAGACCCATTTAAAATATATTATGCTAATGTAGTCACACACACAAATGTATGAATGAAATCTCAGAGATAATTTATAATAGGAAAAAAACTTGAAATGCCAATTCTACCATAAATTATCTACAAGTATTATGAAGTTAACTCACCAATGCAGCATTCACTTTCTGGATCAACAAAATATGGAGGTTTAACTCAAATCACCAAGTTTCCTCTTTGCTCTAAACCCTGTATTATTTAGACTATTCAGAGTTAATAAATATAAATATTTACCTTCCTAGCATTCTCTCTAACTACAGCTGTGTAACCTCTGTAAAAATGATGGAACTAACTTATTTATAAAAGTTGAGAACAAATGTTGGAAGGATGAAGAGTTCAAAGATTTATTTAAGCTTCACTCTACTTTACTTATGTTTTCTTAAACATTCCCTGTACATTCTGTTCCTCAATGGTTTGATACAAAAGTAAAAAAAATATAAATAACTGTTTGTTAATCACTTGCTATATACAGAACACTTGGAATATTGAGATAGATGTAAAATTCTGATGGCACATTATCTGAAAACATGGTTTATATTTTTCTGGTCAGAGAAGTATAAACCATTAATACACATTATTTTAGTGCATAAAACTAGTAAAATCCACTAGATTTTTTTAAAGTGTTAAATATGCTCAGTAAATGATTTACTACTAAGTAAGAGAATCAAGAAAGAACTCATGAAGAAATTGGGCAAATATTATTTGTTGTTACTGCTGTTTTTCTTTTTTCTTTTTAGTTTTTATTAGCTTAATGCATATTTATAGAATAACATAAATATTTCCACAATATAAGTATGACAAAATAAAGGTAATTGTGCATGAAACATCAAACCTACTATGTACAATTTGTTATTCCTTTCAAATATGCATCATAACTTTCATATACATATAATATATATGTATATACATATTTCTTTTGTATCCCAACACCTAACCCTAGAAATAGCTACCATTAGAGATACACAGGTGCGTATGTATGTGTCTGTGTGTGTAATTCACCTGAACTCCCCCCAAAACTTTTCAAATACCTTTAATTAATGACTCTAAACAAATTCTAGAGTAGCAATGGCCACAAAAAGATGGAGTGAAACGATTTTCAGCCCAAGACAACTTTTTTGGCAGGAAATGTTTGTTGCACCAGATTGAAAGCAGAACAAAGTCTAGTTCAGGTTACTCCTGTGCCATGCAGGCCTCAGCAAAACAGGAGCAGGCCTCAGGTTAAATGAGTCAGTGGCAGCAGTGGCAGTTTCCAGATTTCTCAGGCCACAGACAGAAAAGAAAACTTAGAAAATTAGCAGGAAAAGTCTACCCTAACTTTGGCAGAGCCCAGTGAAGTCTGTGCCAGCACATTCCCTGCCTCAGTAAACCTGGAACAGGCCTTGGGAGCTACAAGATTCGCAGCTTATGCTTCTGGAACTTTCAGCCCACAGACAGTAAGGAGGTCAAAGGAGTTAACAGGGCTCACTTTGCTACCACAGAGACAGGACTCTTGCTTTGCTCATGCTCATATCCAGGTCACAGTACTTGGTGGCAGTCTGAGGGTAAGAAGGAGCAATAGCATAGCAGAGCTTTTGGCCACAGTGGAGCAAGACCTACCTCACAGTTTCAGGACAGAAAATAATACTTATGGTCACTCACAGACAAGAGCACAGGCCAGGAGAGGAGTAAAAACTTCTCATATCATACCATCTTGGAAGAACTGAAAAATATGCAAATCTCTACGTTTATATCTAAAAACAGCTACACAAAACCTATGGCAGCTGTGAATATGGCAGCACAGTTCTAAATAGCAAAATTATAACAGATTTTTCACATGGAAGACAAAACTGAAACATTTTGTTCAAACATCAGAAAACTAAATCCAATATAGGAACAGCAAAAAAATCTCTATATAATAACAAAGAAGGGGGGACTATCACACACAAGCCTTCCCTCTGTTAGACTTCCCACAAAAGACCTCGTTTAAAAAATCACCAACACACTCCCGTAAAGAAAATCACAAACAAGCTCTTCCACTCACAATAGTTGCTGACTGCTTTTTCTTTCCCCGCTCTCACTGCTCTGACGTGTTTCCTGCTCCACACCTTCATGGTCTTTCTGTTCAGCAAACTCTTTCTACCACAGACTTCCATGTGAACCAGGTAGATCACATGGACCTATTAACTAATGGGAAAGATCTTCCCATTTAAATTACCATTACAATCCTCCACCCTGAAAGTGGAGCCCTACTTAAAAAAAAAGGAGTTAAAAATCAAGCCATAGAATGGGAAATGAGTAAAGTGCAGTAAAATTTCTGGCCATAGAAGGTTATTATTGTGACAAGGAAGATCAAAACACACACTCAGGAGAAGATAACAAAATTAAATCTCCTATATCCAAAACCTCCATTAAAAATATGAAGTGGTCTCAGGCCATGAAAGAGCCCAGAAAGAATTTTGAAAATCAATTAAGCCAGGTAGAAGAGAAATTGGGAAGAGACATGAGAGGGTTGCAAGAAAATAATTTAAAAAATGAGTCAACAGAAAGTTAAGGAGACAGAAAAAATCCTGAAGAAAACAGGACCTTAAAAAAGGAGACTAGGCCCAGTGGTAAAGAGAGGTGCAAAAAGTCACTGAAGAGAACACTGCCTTAAAAACATAATTGACCAAATGGAAACTGGGGCACGAAAATTCACTAGAGAAAACAAAACCTTAAAACATAGAAACAGAAGTACAAAAGCTCACTGAAGAAAATAATTCCTCAAAAATTAGAATGTAGTAAAAGGAAGTGAATAGATTTATCAAGAAATAATAAAAAAATAAAATAATAAAAAAAGACAATGCAAATTATCTCATTGTAAAAATAACTGACTTGGAGAATAGATCCGGCAGAGATAATTTTAACATTATTGAACTACTTGAAAATCATGATCATAAAAAGTCGAGGCATCATCTTTCAAGAAAGCATCATCAAGGAAGAAAATGCCTGGATACTGTAGAACAAAAGAGTAAAATAAAAATTGAAAGTATCTTTCCTCACCTTCTAGCCAAATTGAAGAGCTCTCAGGTTAAAGAGAAAAATATTGCAGTCAAAAATTTACAATTCCAGACTGTGCAATCATTGTCAGGATAACACAAGTTTAATCAGTTTCCACATTAAAATATCTGAGAGATTTGAATGTGACATTCTGGAGGGCAAAGAAAATAACTTTACAAACAGGAATCACCCAGCAAAACTGAGTATAATCCTTCAAGGGGGATGGGGAAAATGAATATTCAATGAAGCAGAGTACTTTGAAAGATTCTTAATGAAAAGACCAGAGCTGAATAGAAAATTCAATCCTCAACTATGTAACTCAAGAGAAGCATGAAAAGGTAAACAGAAAAGGGAATTATTAAGTGACTTAAGAAGGCTAACTATTTACATTCTGGAGGGGAATACAGTTGGCAATAATAACAGGGAGAAAAATTTAAAGAAGGTTTCTCTGTTCAAGGCCTCTTTTCTCAAATATGTAGAGGACTCAGTCAAAATTATAAAATAAGAGCCATTCCACAACTGGTAAATGATCAAAATATATTAACAGTTTTTAGATAAAAAATGAAAGATAACCACATGAAAAAAAATAGATAAAATAACCAAAGATAATCATATGATGTAAAATGTTCTAACTCATTCTTGATTTGAGAAAGGAAAAATAAAAGTTTTGAGGTACGATCTCACACCTTTTAGATTGGCTAGTAGGATAGAAAAAGCAAAGTACAAATGTTTGAGGGCATGTAGAAAAATGACACATGAATACACTACTAACACTGTGAACTGATTCAACCATTCTGTAGAACAATTTGGAAGCATGTCCAAAGGACTATAAAGCCATGTATATCCTTTGAAAGCTAGCAATATCACAATTTGTTCTGTGTTCCAAAAGAGATTAAAAAATATGGGAATGAGCCAAGATGATGGAGTAGAAAGATTCACATATGCTCTTTCCGAACCCACAGCCCAGACATTACCTATAAAATGGAACTCCCAACAAATTCTGGAGCAGTGGAAGCCATGCAGCAATGGAGTAGAAGAGATTTTTGTTCCAGAAAGCCCTGAACAAATGGCACTAAAGGTCCACTGCTCACCAGATCACAGCAGAGCCCAGCCCTGCCTTGGCTGCATGGTCCAAAGAGGAGCTGATCTGAACAGGCTTCAGGGATGGAATATCCAGTGGTGATGAAAGTTCCTTAACCCACAGGCACTACATGTCACTGAGAAAACTCTGCTGGACTGGCTAAGAGGGGGTGGGGTGTCTCCATAACTCAGATCCCCTTGGGAGGCAATGGCAGAGGCAGCAGCGGCCAGGGGCTCCTGGACCAGACAGGAGATGGGGTCCACTACTGAAGGTCTCCACATAAACCACCTGAGGGAATTGAGACTGGAAGGTGGCTCTGCCCCACCTGAGAACCTGAACTTGATCCCACTAAATAGCAGCCTTGCCCTCCCCTGAAAGCCCTGAAGTTGGAGAGCAGCATTTTAATCGCAGACCCCAAGTACTAGCTGGGCAGATCTGGAAGTGAGGCAAGTGTGGAAAGGAAACTCAGAAGCCAATTAACTGGGTGAGAAAAGGCTCGGAAAAGGGAAAAAAATAAGACCATAGAAGGCTACTTTCTTGGTGAACAGATGTTTCCTACTTTCTTTTCTGATGAGGAAGAACAATGCATACCATCAGGTAAAGACATAGAAGTCAAGGTCTCTGTATCTCAAACATCTGAAATAGATTTCCAATGGGCTCAGGCCATGGAAGAGTTCAAAAAGGATTTTGAAAATCAAGTTAGAGAGGTGGAGGAAAAATTAGGAAGAGAAATGAGAGAGCTGCAAGAAAAACATGAAAAACGGGTCAATACCTTGATAAAGGAGACTCCAAAAAATGCTGAAGAAAATAACACCTTGAAAAATAGGCTAACTCAATTGGCAAAAGAGGTTCAAAAAGCCAATGAGGAGAAGAATGCTTTCCAAACCAAAATTAGCCAAATGGAAAAAGAGGTTCAAAAGATCACTGAAGAAAATAGTTCTCTCAAAATTAGAACGG
>CM053771.1:444489762-444500149 GCA_028658325.1 Potorous gilbertii | reverse complement strand
GAAAGTTATCTGGCCCTACAGGACAAAAGAGAAGATGGGGACAAGGGAAGGGAGGGAAGGTAGAAGAGAGGGTAGATTGGTGATAGGGGAAATTAGAATGCTTGGTGTATTGGGGTGGGGGAGTGGACAAATGGGGAGAAAATTTGGAACCCAAAATTTTGTGAAAATCAATGTTGAAAAGTTAAATAAATAAATTTATATTAAAAAAGAGATTAAAAAGTAAAAAATTAAAGGACCTATATATAAAAAATATTTTATAGCAGGTCTTTTCTGAGGCAAAGTATTATAAATTGAGCTGATGCCCATCAATTGGTCAATGACTGAACATTTTTTGGTATGTGATTATGATGGAATACTATTGTGTTATAAGGCATGACGAACAAGATATTCTGAAAAAAACCTGAATAGTGCTTCCTGAGCTGATGTAAAGAAGTTCAGTTTGAAGTAAGCTTAGAAGTACTCTTGCTCAATCTTGTTTTTAAAAAGAACAATAATTTCAGCAATATTCCTGTCTATACTTCAATCATTTTAAAATCTTTTTAAAATTTTTAAAATCTTCTTTCTCTCTCTCCCCCCCCTCCCCGTGGTGTGTGTGTGTGTTATAAATGGAGACCATAAGTGAGTATCACTTCCTGAGGAAGTCCAAAGTGACTTTTTCTAGTTCCAATTGTCAGAAAATATTTCTTTAAATTAAGACTGAGTCTGGCACTTTACAGCTTCAACCCATTGGTTTCAGATCTTACCTTTGTGAACAAGAAGCACGAGTTTAATTCATTACCTATATTGCAATCCATAGGTTGCTTGAAATGGCGTATTAGTTCTTATCCTGTCCAAAGTTTTCTATTCTATTCTCCAGATTAAACAAATCATTCTCTTTATCTGCTCTTTATCTCATGTAATGTTGAGGCACTGACAACTTGATTGTTGTACTCTAGATGCCTTTTAGGTTCTCAATGTCTTTCTTAAAATGGGAAACTTAAAAGTGCACAAAATACTCCAGCAATGGTCTAAATAGGAAGAAAGGTATGTTTGTTCATATGCTTTATAAACAAAAAAATTAACTGCCAGGCATGTTATCATTTCGATATCATGGTCCTCTTAGAGAACTGAGGACAAACATAGCAACAAAAACAAATAACATGAAACCTTGTATTGTGTTAACTTCTCTTTAGCTGCCATATCACAGAATTGAGTCACAGTGAGCTTTCAAGCCACTAAGACTCCAAGGTTTTTTTGGTTTTGTTGTTTTTTTTTTCCTTACATGAATCTCTCTCTAGGAATAAACCCTTCTTAAATTTGTTGAGAAACTGATTTATTATTCCATATTAATCTCAATGTATGGTTTTAATTTGCTTCTGATTAATTTTATTTCTTAGTTTAGGCTCACATTTTCTAGCTTGTCAATACATTGCTGTGCGAACTGAGCTGCATCAAGTTACCAATAACTTCCTGCTTTGTGTTATCTACTAATTTGTTCCATATGCCCTCTACACCCTCATCTAGGTAATTGGTTAAAATTGTCAAGTCCAAAGTTCATGAGAGAGACCTTGAGAATTTCCTCATGTCTTCTGGCCACCATGTAATCACCTGCCCCATTCAAGTTCTCCATAAAACAGTCTTTTTGGCAAGTGTACAGGAATGGACTCTATAATAGTGGAAGAATAGTAATGGGAAAAAGGAGAAAAAAGTAGCTTTTATTGTACCCTATTTATTGGCATTAATGTTATTATATGTCAGGATTGTGGATAATATGATTATTGCTATTAACTCAATGCTTTGTTGTTATAGTCACTTTTTAAACCTGTTAGTAAATATTTGTCATTTAAAACTGTTTTAATATAAAAGGGAAAGCTAGACAAAGCACTAGTGTGTTTTTTCATGTTGCTCATACATTCTATTCTACTCCAGCTCCATGATCATTTGTAAAGCAAACTGACCTTCTTGCTGTTCACTATACATGACATTCCGTCTCCTGCCTCCATGTCTTTGCATAGACTATACCAGAGGCTTCGACAGTCTCCTTCCCTAAGTCACTCTCCCTTATATGTCTAATATCCTTCATGTCTCAGATCAAGATACTCATCCTAGAAGAAGGTTTCTGTTGCCCTGCCATTATAGTAATTGTTAATACACACACACACACACACACACACACACACACACACATGGCTGTGTTTATTTCATAAACAAATCTATATATTTAGCAGTTTACTTATATTTTCTCTCTCCATTGGAATGTAAGTTACTTCATGATAAGGTTCACTTTGTCTTTTTCTCTTAATCGCCAATGTTTAATGTGAGATTAGTACAAAACAGGTGCTTAATAAATGCTTGTGTTTTGAGTAATAAAATGTGCAGGATCATTAAGAGAGTGAAATGAACATCAATATTTATTATATTTGTTTGCAATTTTCATGGATATGTGCTATTTTAAGTGAGTGTTTAACTCTTACCAATACTATTCACAAATATTCTTTGACTTTATTGATGGCCTACACGAGTTATTGTGATAAAATAAGTTATTACTATGAGATCAACTTGATAACTCTTGGTTTGTTGTCAGATGACAGGCACTCAATTGGAGAAACTGTACCGAAAACATCTTTGACTTTCATTGAATCAAATTGGCCTTCTCGAAGTCTAGGTCTCCTGTGTCCAGGATGAAGAACTTTAAGGCGTATATTTATTGGACATATTCAATAAGAATTTCAGAAAAAATTTCTCCCTACCATCTATTTATTTGCCAGTGTTGTTTAAGTTCCTCAAAATAATTGAAATTGCTGAAAAATAAATTTCATAAAAAATCTGCTGTTACTGACATAAGGATTTAAACAGGAAAATGTTGCTGAAATTATTCACTGCCAAGCTAATGACTTTTATGTCTCACACACATGAATTATGTAAGGCCACCTGACACTTTTGAGACATTGTCTAAAGGAGGTGGTGCTTTTCAGAAAAAATTTAATTAACTCTCCATTTGGGAAAGTCATGTTAGCAACACAATTTCATCCAAACAGAAAGCATGTTGTTTGAAATGGAAGGATACACCAAGGGTAAAGGTAAAAAGTTGGAGCAGAATATATTGCACTTCAGTTGAAGTAAGAAAAACAGGAATAGCAATCTTAATCTCAGACAAAGCAAAAGCAGAAGTGCATCTAATAAAAAGAGGTAAGCGAGGAAACTATACCCTGCTAAAAGGCACCGTAGACAATGAAGCAATATCATTATTAAACATGTATGCTCCACATGGTATAGCATTCAAATTCTTAGGGGAGAGGTGGAGGGAGTTGAAGGAAGAAATAGACAGAAAAACGATGTTAGTGGGAGATCTCAAACTCACCTTCTCTGAACTTGACAAATCTAACCTCAAAATAAACCAGAAAGAGGTTAAGGAGGTAAATAAAACACTGGATGAGGTAGATATGATAGATCTCTGGAGAAAATTGAATGGGAATACAACAGAATATACTTTTTCTCAGGGGTACATGGTACATATACAAAAATTGACTGTATTCTAGGAAGTGAAAACCTTACAATCCAGTGCAGAAAGGCAAAAATATTCAATGCATCCTTCTCAGAATATAGTGCAATAAAAATTATATGTAATAAAAGGCCATGGAAAAATAAACCAAAAATTAATTGGAAGCTAAATAATCCAATCCTAAAGGAGTGGGTTAAACAACAAATCATACAAACAATCAATAGCTTCATTCAAGAGAATGACAATAATGAGACAACCCACCAAATCTTACGGCACATTGAAAAAGCACTTCTTAGGGGAAGTTTTCTATCTTTGAATGCCTACATGAATAAAATAGAGAAAGTGGAGACCAATGGCTTGAGCATGCAGCCGAAAAAGCCAGAAAAAGTACAAACTGAAAATTTCCAAGTAAATACCATATTAGAAATGTTGAAAACCAAAAAAAAGATTAATAAAATTGAAATTAAAAAAACTGTTGAAGTAATAATAGTTGGTTTTATGGAAAAACTAATAAAATTCATAAACCATTGGTCAATCTGATTAAAAAAATAAAGGAGAAAAAAATGATTACTATCAAAAATGAAAAGGGTGAACTCATCTCCAATGAGGAGGAAATTAAAACAATAATTAGAAATTACTTTGCCCAACTCTATGCCCATAAATTGAATAATCTGAATGAGATGGATGAGTATGTTAAAAAAAATACAAATTGAACACATTAAAACAACAGGAAGCTGAATACTTAAACGAACTGATCTCAGAAAAAGAAATTGAACAAGTCTTTAAGGAAATCTCTAGGAAAAATCTCTAGGGTTAGATGGATTTACAAGTGCATCCAATCAGACATTTAAAGACAAGTTAATTCCAATACTACATGGACTAATTTTTTGAAATTTGGGGAAGAAGGAATCCTCCCAAATTCGTTTTATGATACAAATGTGGTTTTAATACCTAAAAAAGGAAGAGACAAAACAGAGAAAGGAAATTATAGACCAATTTCTCTAATGAATACAGAGGCAAAAACTTTAAATAAGATTTTAGCAAAACAAATACATCAACTTATCAGGAGAATAATACATTATGATCAGGTGGTATTCATACCAGGAATGCAGGACTGTTTCAATATTAGGAAAATTATTAGCATTATCAATCATATGAACAACAAAACTCACAGAAACCACGATTATCTCAATAGATGAAGAAAAACTTTTGACAAAATATAACACACATTACTGTTGAAAACACTGGAGGATATAGAAATAAAGAGAACTTTCCATAAAATAATAAGCAGTATCTACCTGAAACTTTCAGTAAGCCTTATATGCAATGGAGATAAGCTAGATGCATTTCCAGTATGATCAGAGGTGAAACAAGGATGTCCATTTTCGCCACTATTATTCAACGTGGTACTAGAAATATTAGCTGTAGAAATTAGACAAGATAAAGAAATTGAAGGAATTAAGAGACAAAGAATAAACTAAGTCATCACTCTTTTCAGATGATATGATGATATATTGAGAGAATCCCAGAGATTCCAGTAAAAATACTAGTTGAAAAAATAAACACAGGAATAAAGTCCAAATGGGGGCATGATCTAGGTTTAAAGATTGATATTATAAACAAATTGGAGGAGCAAGAAATATTGTATTTATCAGATTTATGGAAAAGGCAAGAATTTTTGACTAAACAAGAGATAGAAAGCATTACAAACTGCAAGGTGGATAATTTCTATTACATTAAACTGAAAATTTTTGCACAATGAAACACAGTGCAACCAAAATGAGGAGGGATGTAGAAAATTGGGAAAGAATTTTTACAACTAATCTTAGGGATAAAGGCCTCATTTCTAGAATATATAGAGAACTGAGTCAAATGTACAACAATATATGTCATTCCCCAGTTGATAAATGGTCAAAGGATATGAACAGGTAATTTTCAGAGGAAGAAATTAAAGATATCTATAATCATATGAAAAAATGCTCTAAATAACTTTTGGTTAGAGAGATGCAAATCAAAACACTCCGAGGTACCACATCCCACCTATCAGATTGGCAAACATGACAGAAGAGGAACATGATAAATGTTGGTGAGGATGTGGTAGAGTTGAACACAAATCCATTGTAGGTGGAGCTGTGAGTTGATCCAACCATTCTGGAGAACAATTTGGAACTATGCCTAAAGGGCTACAAAAATGTGCATACCCTTTGAGCCAGTAATATCGCTTCTAGCACTGTATCCCCAAGACATCATAAAAATAGGAAAGGGTGCCACATGTACAAACATATAGCAGCACTCTTGGTGGTGGCCAAAACCTGGAAATCAAGGGGATGTCCATCAATTGGGGAATGACTGAGTAAATTATGGTATATGAATATAATGGAACACTATGGCACTATAAGAAATGATGTACAAGAAGACTTCAAAGAGTCCTGGAAAGACATATATGATCTGATACCGAACGAAAGGAGTAGAACCAGGAGAACTTTGAGCACAGCAACGACAGCAGTGTGCTTGAGTTCTTTTTCGGGTAGATTTGCAACTTCATAGTAATGCAAGGATTTTAAAAAATTCCCAATATTGTTTTAAGGCAAAATGCCTTCCACATCCAGAGAAAGAGCTATGCCATTCCATTGCAGAATGTAACAGATCATGTGTGTGTGTGTGTGTGTGTGTGTGTGTGTGTGTGTGCGTGTGTGTGTGTGTGAGTATTATGTTTTGGTTTAGTATATTATTTCTCCCATTGATTTTAATTCTTTTACACAGCATGATTATAGTGAAATTGTATTTAATAAGAATGTATATGTTGATCCTATATAAAATTGTATGCCATCTTGGGGAGGGAGGGAGGAGGTAGGGAAAAAAAAAACACTAAGTTAGAGGGGGCGGAGCCAAGATGGTGGAGTAGAAAGACTCATATATGCTAGCTCCAAACCCACAGTCTATGAATCTCCTCTAAAAAGAATTCCCAACAAATTCTGGAACAGTAGAAGCCGCGGGGGAACACAGTGAAGGAGATTTCCATATCAGAGAACCCTGAAAAACTGATCCCAAAGATCCATCATGCACTGGACGGGAGCGGAGGCCAGCTCTGCCCGGCCATGTGGCACTGAGAGGAGCAAGTAGATCTGAGCAGGCTTCAGGGACAGAATCTCCAGGGGCCAGGAGCGACAGTCCCTCCACCCATACACGCACAGGTCAGTGAAAGACACTTCTGGATGGGCTGAGAGGGGAGCGGGATGTCTCCATGACTCTAGCCCTCTCAGGAGGCAGCAGTATTGGGAGTGGGCAGCCAGGAGCTTCTGGAGCAGGCAGGAGCTTGGCAGGAAGGTCTCTGCATAAACCCCCTGAGGGACGAGAGCCTGGGAGGAGGCACTGCCACCACCTGAGAAACTGATTTAATTTTACCCTGAATAGCAGCCAGGCCCACCGCCAAAAGCCCTGAGGCTGAGGAGCAGCATTTGAATCTCAGACTCCAAGCACTAGCTGGGCATATCTGGGGGCAAGGTGGGGTGGAAGAGAATCTCAGAAGTCAAGTAACTGGCTGGGAAAATGCACAGAAAAGGGAAAAAAAAATAAGACCATAGAAGGTTACTTTCTTGGGGAACAGATGTTAGCCCCTTTCCTTTCTGAGGAGAAGGAACAATGCTTACCACCAGGGAAGGACATAGGAGTCAAGGCCTCTTTATCCCAAACATCTGAAATAGATATCCAATGGGCTCAGGTCATGGAAGAGCTCAAAAAGGATTTGGAAAATCAAGTTAGATAGGTGGAGGAAAAAATGGGAAGAGAAATGAGAGAGATGCAAGAAAAACATGAAAAATTGGTCAATACCTTGATAAAGGAGACCCAAAAAAATGCTGAAGAGAATAACACCTTGAAAAATAGGCTAACTCAATTGGCAAAAGAGGTTCAAAAAGCCAATGAGGAGAAGAATGCTTTCAAAAGCAGAATTAGCCAAGTGGAAAAAGAGGTTAAAAAAAAAACATTGTTATATGGTAGTTATTGCAGAACACTCAAAATAAGTAAAATTGATATAAAAGTAAGAAACTATGTTGTGAAGATAAAGGAAAAGGCTGAAATAATCAGGAAAATGAAGATGATACTGATAATTTACAGTTTTTCCTTGTCACATAAAGCTTATTCTGATGCTTTTTGCTTTATGAATTGTTTCAGACAACAGCTTATATTTCTGAATTTGTTTTTGTCTGTTTGCCTTTGCATTTATTTAAGAATTAGAAAGACTCTGAGTTTCTATGCACTGGTGATATCCTAAAGAGTAAGTATTCAACAGAACCAAGGTAAAATTCAAATGATATTCAAGCTCAAATTCAAAATCACTTTTCTGGATATTTTATCAATTTGTACCCTTCATAATCTAAATGTATTTAAATAAAATAAGTGATGAAACACTTTCTAGGTATGTGAAATGAGACAAATAAAAATTCCTAACTAGAGTCACTCATTGTTTTAGTGAAATTACAAAATAGCAACCACTGTGCCATAGAATAACCTAAGAGATAACTTCCTTGGGGAAGAAGCCAAGATGGTGGAGTAGAAAGATTCACATATGCTAGTTCCAAACACACAGCCCATGGATTTCCTGTAAAAATAACTCCCAACAAATTCTAGAGCAGTGGAAGCCACACAGCAACAGAGTGGAGGAGATTTCCATTCCAGCGAGCCCTGAAAAACCAACTCAAAAGTCTGTCACACACTGAACAGGAGCATCCCTGGCCATGTGGCACTGAGAGAAGTAGATCCGTGCAGGGTTCAGTGACTGAATCTCCAGAGGCCGCGAAGGTCCCTCCACCCACAGGCACACAGGTCAGTGAGAGAAACTTCTGGGATGGCTGAGAGGGGAGTAGGGTGTCTCCATAACCCAGGCCCCCTCAGGAGGCAGCAGCAGAGGCAGCAGACAGTCAGAGGCTCCCAGAGCAGGCAGGAGCTCAGGAGGAGCTCCAATATTGAAGGTCTCCACATAAACCCTCTGAAGGAACTGAACCTGGGAGGCGGCCCTGCCCCCACCTGAGAACCTGAACTTAATCCCACTGAATAGCAGCCAGGCCCCTCACCAAAAGCCCTGAGTCTGGGGAGCAGCATTTGAATCTCAGACCCCAAGCACTAGCTGGGCGGATCTAGGCCAGGGTGGAGAGGAATCTCAGAAGTCAATTAACTGGCTGAGAAAATGCCCAGAAAAGGGAAAATAAAAAATAAGACCAGAGAAGGTTGCTTTCTTGGTGAAAGGTGTTTCGTCCTTTCCTTTCTGATGAGAAAGAACAATGTTTACCATTAGGTAAAGACATAGGTAGTCAAGGCATTTGTATCCCAAACAAGTGAAATAGATATCCAATGGGCTCAGGCCATGGAAGAACTCAAAAAAGGATTTTGTAAATCAAGTTAGAAAGGTGAAGGAAAAACTGGGAAGAGAAATGAGAGAGATGCAAGAAAAGCATGAAAAACGGGTCAATACCTTGATAAAGGAGACCCAAAAATTGCTGAAGAAAATAATACCTTGACAAATAGGCTAACTCAGTTGGCAAAAGGGGTTCAAAAAGCCAATGAGGAGAAGAATGCTTTCTAAAGCAGAATTAGCCAAGTGGAAAAAGAGGTTCAAAAGCTCACGGAAGAAAATAGTTTTCTCAAAATTAGAATGGAATAGATGGAGGAGACTAATGACTTTCTGAGAAACGAAGAAATCACAAAACCAAACCAAAAGAATGACAAAATGGAAGAGAATGTGAAATATCTCATTGGAAAAACAACTGACTTGGAAAATAGATCCAGGAGAGACAATTGTAAAATTATGGGACTACCTGAAAGCCATGATCAAAAAAACAGCCTAGATATCATCCTTCATGAAATTATCAAGGAAAACTGCCCTGATATTCTAAAACCAGAGAACAAAATAGGTATTCAAAGAATCCACTCATCACCGCCTTAAAGAGATCCAAAAAGACAAACTCCTAGGAACATTGTGGCCAAATTCCAGAGTTCCCAGGTCAAGGAGAAAAATGTTGCAAGCAGCTAGAAAGAAACAATTTCAGTATTGTGGAAATACAATCAGGATAACACAAGATCTAACAGCTTCGACCTTAAGGGATGGAAGGGCATGGAATAGGATAATCCAGATGTCAAAGTAACTAGGAGAAAAACCACGGATCACCTACCCAGCAAAACTGAGTATAATACTTCAGGTGAAAATATGGACTTTCAATGAAATAGAGGACTTTCAAGCATTCTTGATGAAAAGACCAGAGATGAAAAGAAAATTTAACTTTCAAACAGAAGAATGAGAAGAAGCATGAAAAAGTAAACAGGAAACATAAGTCATAAGGGACTTACCAAAGTTGAACTGTTTACATTCCTGCATGGAAAGACAATATTTGTAACTCTTGAAACTTTTCAGTGTCTGGGTAGTTGGTGGGATTATACACACACATACACACACACACATACACACACATATACATGCGTGCACACACTCATATACACACATGCCTACACACACACAGACAGAGAGCACAGAGTGAACTGAATAGGATGGGATAGTATCTTAAAAAATTAAGGTAAATGTATAAGAGAAATGTATTGGGAGGGGAGAGGGTGAAATGGAATTGGACAAATTATCTCTCATTTAAGAGGCAAGCAGGAGACTTTTTAGTGGAGGGAAAAAGAGGAGAGCTGATGAAAAACATGAAATTTACTTTTATCACAATCGACTAAAAGAAGGAATAAAATGCACAGTTATTTTGGTATGAAAAACTACCTTACAATACAGGAAAGTGGGGGAGAAGGAGATAAGCAGGGTGGGGGGGGATGATGGATGGGAGGGCAATGGAAGGAGGGAGCAATTGGAAGTCAACACTCTTGGGGAGGGACAGGATCAAAAGAGAGAATAGAAACAAT
>CM053771.1:444474451-444489662 GCA_028658325.1 Potorous gilbertii | reverse complement strand
GAAATCATTTGCAAAACTACACAGATATGTCCTATATTGAATTGCCTGCCTTCGCAAAGGGAATGGGTGGGGAGGGAGGGATGGGGAGAAGTTGCAACTCAAAGTTTTAGGAACAACTGTCAAGTATTGTTCTTGCTACTAGGAAGCAAGAAATACAGGTAATGGGGAATAGAAAGTTATTTGACCCTACAGGACAAAAGAGAAGATAGGGGCAAGAGAAGGGAGGGATGGTAGAAGAGAGGGTAGATTGGTGATAGGGGAAATTACACTGCTGGGTGTATTGGGGAGGGGGGAGGGGACAAATGGGGAGAAAATTGGGAACCAAAGTTTTGTGAAAATGAATGTACAAAGTTAAATAAATATATTTATAATAAAAAAAAGAGAAATAACTCCCTTATAATGAAGGGCAACTCAGGCTTACAGTGGATAGAGTGCTGGGCCAGGAGTCAGAAAGCCTCATGTTCCTAGGCTCTAATCTGAGCTCACAGACATACTAGCTTTGTGACCCTAGGCAAATCACTTAACCTCATGTGCTTCAGTTTCCTTATCTATACAAAGAAAAAAAAATTGGCCAAAGAAGGAAATGACATAATTCTCTTGCATCACTCTCATTTCTTGTCATTTTTCTTCCAACTCTCTTATACAAGTTTTACACTCCTTTTTGACATCTTCCATTAGTTCTTCCTGGATTTGATACCACTTCTTACTTTTCTTTTGTGTTTTTCCTTTTGATTTTAAACGTTTTTCTTCTCTTCTAAGTCTGTGTCTTGGTCTTACTAGTCAACATAACTTTCTATTTTCAGATTCTTTTGTTGTTGTTGTTGTTGTCATTTGCTCATCTTTTTTCTTTGAGGGGAAGTCTTTTTCCTTTCTTTTATATTTGGTCTCTTGGAGTGAAAGGGACACTGTCTCAGGCTTTTTGTACCAGTGGCTGCAGGCTCTGACTGTTTACCTGGTGCTACACTGTTGCTGCTTTTTGGGGCCACAGGGTACCTCTGTAGCTATGCTGAGGGGGTAGGGTGGAGACTAACTGGCGATGCTGGAGGCTGTAGGGATCTGTCTGGCAGCTTATCTGATGCTGAGTTGGAGTCCAAATGGTAGTTCCTGGTGTGTGCTGAGGCCATTGGGTGTTTCTCCCTTTCCCTGGAGCTGTACTGAATCGTTTGATGATCTGGCCCCTTAAGACCACCTCTTTGCCAAGGGCTACAATGAAACTGGTAGGGACAGTCATTGTCAAGTGTTTGTTTTGCCACATATGGAGTTGGCATTTACCTGGGGCTGTGTTGAAGCACATTGAGCTACTTGGTGCCAATGCCTGCTAGCTCCCTGGCTATTACTATGGCACATGGTAAGACAGGGGCAGGGGAGAGGGTTCCTGGTGGTAGTATTTAAGTTTCAATATGTTGTGGCTCGTGAAATCCTACTAGTTTTCAGAGATGGGGCTTACTGCTCACTTGCCGTGATTCTTTCTGTCTTGGACTGCACCTCCTTTTTAACTGAGATAGGCATTTCTCGCTGATCTTTCAAGTTTATTGGGCTAAATAATTGATTCACTCCATTTTTTACTAATTACACTGCCCCAGGATTTGTTTTGGGCCACTATTTTATGGTTGTTTGGAGGTGAATATGAAAGAGTTTTAATGATGTACTACATACGTCTTTACTCCTGGAAGTCTGATTCTTAAATTTGCTTTCATATCTCACTTTATGTATATACCCATTTACAAATTTCAACTTTACCTTGGAATACAGTTTCCACCAAACTGCTTTCCATTTTTTTCTCAGCAATTGATCCAGATGGCCCAGGAAGGAAAGAGAGGTTGGTAACCTTGAACATTCCTGCCTCTCTCAAAACAAAGTCAAGTGTAAGTCATGTCATCATTTCTCTGATACCATAGTCTTTGTGTAAATAAAGGATGAACACACCTATTAGTAAACTAGCTGCTTGGAATAGGGACCCAGTCAGTTAGATAACTCAGCTCATGTGCTTGCTTCTGTTCTCTTGCTGCCCTGTCCTCTGCAAAGGAAGGTAAATTTGGATGGCCAGATGATGCCCAATTAACTTGGTGTATACGGGCCTGATTCTCTTTCCTTCCTTTGCTTCCTTCCTTCTATCCTTTCCTTCTCTCCTTTCCTTCCTTCCTTCCTTCCTTTCTTTGCTTCCTTCCTTCCTTCCTTCTTTCCTTCCTTCCTTCTTTCTTTGTCTTTGACAAAACCTTTAACCCATTGCATTTTGAAACCCGTATATTGTACAACAATAGGTCCCTGCCCAAATTCAACTTAATGCCTCTTTTGATGACCTACCTGGCTTCAGAGTGATTATTAATAGTAACTATTGCTCTTTCCCTCCCAGCTGTATTTATTTATTTATTTTTTCTTTTATTCTTTGAAGTGTACAGTCCCTGCTTACTCCTTAAAGTGACCTATTCACTCAATGGGCATTCCCTCCCTCTAAGTGAGTGCCTGAATAATCCAGTGTCAACTAGTGCATTCTGGGCATTCTCCAGTCATCCTTATGAATACCTGGTCACCGAATCCAGATGGTCCAGGAGGGGTAGTGAGGCTGGTAACGTTGCACAGCCCTCCCTCGCTCAAAACAAAGTCAAGTGCAAGTCATGTCTTTATTTCTCTGACGTCCTGATCTTTGAAAATGAAGGATGAACAGACACAGATGCTCTCAAAGGGTGAGATCTTGTCCCAAAAGTTTGATTTTGGGGCTTATCAAACATCAAATTACAGTGGTCATTTACTACACAGTATTGTGTATCAAAATGATTTTATTTCTTAGCCAGTACCAGATTATTCTGATGATTACCACTTTGTAAAATGGTTTGAAATCTGTCAACTTACTCTGACATATTTTTCATTGATTTCCTTGATATTCTTGACATTTCCTTATTCCAGATGAATTTTTTTGGCATTATACAATACTAATTCTTTGGTAATTTAACAACTTTGACACCCAATAAGAAAATCAACATTGGAAGAATTGTTAATTTTTTATATTGACTCAGTTTACAAACGAATAATTTGTATCTTTATTTGTTTAGAATTGCTTTTATCTGTATGAAAAAAATTGTTATTGTATTCACCCAATCCCTGAGTTTTCTTGGTAAGAAGATTTCAAGTTTTGGGTATTATCTATAGTTATTTTAAATGGAATTTCTCTTTTTGTCTCTTTCTGCTTTTTTTGGTCAGATATAGAGATATTGAAGATTTATGTAGGTTTGTTCATATGCTACTACTTTCTTTCAGTTATTAATTGTTTTAACTATTTTAGTTGATTTTCAAGGGTTCTCTCATGCTATCAGCAAGTACTGATACTTTTTTCTTATTACCTATTTTTATTCTTTTAATTTTTCTTCTCATTGCTATAGTTAAAATTTATTTTTTTTCACTCAGCAGTATTTTATTTATCAAATTACATGTAAAAATTGTTTTCAACATTAACAGTTACACATTTTGAGTTCTAATTTTTTCTTTCTCCTTATCTCCCCTCTCCAAGATGACAAACAATCTGATTTAGGTCGTACACATGCTATCACGTTAAAAATATACACTGTGTGTGTGTATGTGTGCGTGTATCTGTGTGTGTTCATCCTTTGGTGGCAAAGAAGACCATGCCAACAGAGAAATAATGACATGACTTCCACTTGAATTTATTTTGAGTGAGGGAGGACTGTGCAGGTCACCAGCCTCACTTCTCCTCCAGAGCATCTGAATCCAGTGACCAGGTATTCATCAAGATGACTGGAGATGGCCCAGGATGAGGCAATTGGAATTAAATGACTTGCCCAAGGTCACACTAGTGAGTGTCAAGTGTCTGAGGAGAGATTTGAACTCATGTCCTCCTGACTCCTGCACTGACGCTCCATCCACTGCACCACCTAGCTGCCCCAAACATATGCATTAGTCATGTCGTGAAAGAACCAGAACAAAAGGGAAAATCCACCAGAAAAAAGTGAAAATACTGTGCTTCAATCTACTTTCAGACTTTGTAGTTCCTTCTCTGGATGTGGATAGAATTTTCCATCTCTCTGGATGTGGATAGAGTTTTCCATCTTAATACTTTTGGAATTATCTTGGATCATTGTATAGTTGATAAGAACCAAAGCTGTAATGACTGATCATTGCATCTGTTACTTTATAAAATATTCTCCTAGTACTGATCACTTCATTGGGAATCAGTTCATATAAGTCTATCCAGTTTTGCTTTTTTTTTAAAATTTGCCTGTTCATCATAAATGTACAGGATAAGAGTATTCCATTACATTCATAAACCACAACTTCCTCAGCCATTCACCAAATGATGGGCATCCCCTCAGTTTCCAATTGTTTGCCACCACAGAAAGAAAATAGTTAGAATTTCTAGTTTTATATCAAATTACAGCAATAGTAATTGACATTCTTTCTTTGCCCTGACTTTATTTGAATGATTTTAGATTTATCCCCATTGTTGGTAATATATGCTCTTGGTTTTAGATATGTTACTTATTTTAAGACAAGTTCAGTTGATTCCTATGCTTTCTATTGTTTCTAATGGGATTGTGTATTATATTTGGTTAAAAGTTTTCTTTCTGCATAAAATGATATAATTATGTTTTTTGTTGTTCATATAATTCATTGGCCTTAGAAAAATTTTTCTTAATTTTGAAACAGTATTGCCTTCATGGTATAAATACCACCTTGCCATATTGTATAATCTATGTGATTTATTGTGGTAATCTCCTTGCTAGCATTTAATTATTCATTTTTTCTTTGATATTCATTAAGAAAATTGATCTAAAGTTTTGCTTCTCAGTTTTTCCTATCTCTAGCTTAGGTATCAAAACTATATTTGTTTCATAAAAGACATTTTGTAGGACTCAAGTGCATATTTTCACAAATAGTTTAAGTAGCATTAGGATTATTTTTTTTCTTCAAATGCTCAGTAGAATGCACTTCTATTCTGAAATCCATCTTCTTATGGAAGTTTTTTCCTTGGGAAGGTAATGGATGGATTATTTCTTATTCCAAGTTAAAAGTATTTAAGTATTCTATTGTCTCTTGTTAATCTGGGTAGTTTATTTTTTTTTAATAAATATGCATTTCATTTTGATTGACATTTTCCTGGCAAGTAATTGAACAAAATTACTCCTAATAATTGCTTTTATTTCAACTTAATGGATTTTAATTATTTATACTGGCAATTTGATTTACTTTTTCTTTTTAAATTAGTCAATAAGTTAACAATTTTGTGAGGTTTTTTTCTTGAAACTCAATCCGTTTTGTTTATTTAATTTCTTGTCAATCTCTTCTGACATTGAAACCACTGACAATTAGCTATTCTCTCTTGAAGAAACTTGTCTTTTCCCCAGTCCCCTAAATCATTTAACTGTGAAATCTGGTCCAACTATTCTGACAGAGGGTGCTCTTTTCTCCCAATTATTGGAGTCAAAACTAAGTGCTTGTATTCAGGAGGAACCATCCTAACTATTATATTCTGATGGGAAACTGCTAGGAAGATATAGCAGGCATTTGTGTTTCTGATCATTAGGGCAGTCTTCATTACCTCCTCCTTTACTTTATTCAGTTCCTAAGTGAATACCAGGATCTATCTCCCCCTAGGCCACAGAGAGTCACTAGGATATTGCTTACTGCAACTTTCTGCAGCCAAAAATAACAGATTAGTTGTATTGTTACCTCTTTGTATATTATAATTTCTCAAAACTTGCTCTGTAAAAGAATTCTAATATCTACAAATTTCAAGCAATCCACACCATCCATGGATACCACTCCTTCTCCTTAATTTCTGATTCTCACCATCCAAGATATTAACAATTCTCCCATCCTTTGGGTGAACTGATTCAAAATATCTGTGACCTCCTACTGAGTAAAGTTCTCCATTATCTCCTTAAACACTTTGCCACCTGCTTGTTTCTTTTGTTTTTGCTTTCGTATGAGGTGAGCTTTGGCCTTAGGAGTATCCCCTTTTAACACTGCTTCATCTTCTAATTCTAACTTAATGACGTTTTCTGCCCATGTTCTCCCCTGACAGTCACCATCATGATAACTAGGCTGGATCTGTACAAAATTTATATGCACACTTCTTTAGCCAGTTTTTCTTCTTCTGAGATAAATAAACAACGTTTTCTTCTACCATCTGAGACTTTATAGCTTACTCTTTTGAAGGATATCCTGAACACTGAGATTTCCCATGCAAACTAGATAACTATTCTTCAACTCATTTCTCCTTTTACACATAATACAGAAACTTGTTAACAAAATCCAGCTTCTCCTACACACCCCTGTCATTTCTTTCCCTGCTTTTATTGATATTTCTTAAAAATATCTTTCCAAATCTCTAGGTTCCCCCTCCTGTAACCTCAGTTCCAAGTTTTCACAAGATCCAGTTCTTTTCGCTCATTCCCTTTGCTACAGAGGAATAAGGTAAATCCTTCAATAGTGCTATTCCTTACAAGGACTCAATGGAATAATCCTGTGTGACCCATGAGAAAGTCAAATGGGACATAGAGGATGACAATGAATTATATGAAACTGAATAAGGTAACTCCTCCCTTGTATGCTGTTGTTCCAGATATCATTACCTTAATAGAAATGATTCAGAAATATGATGGGACTTGGTAAGCAGTTACTGATTTAACTAATGCTTTATTTACTTTCCCAATAGATTTTAAACAATGGGACCAATTTGCTTTCACCTGGCAGGGCCAACAGTGTACTTTTACATGCTTGCCACAAGATATCTGCATAGCCACCCCACCCCCACATTTGTCTTAGAATTGTGGCTAAACATTTAGATATATTGAAGCTACCTAGAATGCAACTTACCAACTACACTGATGATATTGGATACAGGGAAACTGTAAAAGAAGTGGAGAAGAGTTTGACATTTTTAGTTGAGCATAAGTAAAGCAAAGGATGGGAAATTTACCCTTCAAAGTTTCAAGGACCAGCTTAGATCGTAAAGTTTTTGGGTATGCAGTGGAATAAAGGGCTGCAACAGATTCTCCTGCAAGTCTGACAAAAGATTCATGAATTTCTCCAACAATAAGCAAGAGGCCCAAAAGATTACAGAATTATTTGGATATTGATGAAATCATATACTGTATCACGGACAAATTTTGAAACACTCATATAAAAATAATAGGAAAAAAATGAATTCGATTGGGTACTTAAGCAGAGTAAAGCTTTTGAAGGAGCAAAGTTTGCTGTACAATTGGTCCTAGATTTATGGTCTATGCAAAGTAGCCTGGTGAAATTACAAGTGACTATACAGGATGAATATACAAACTGTAGTTTATGACAGAAATAACAAAACTGAAATATAGCCCAAAGATTCTGGTCTAGGAAACTCCTTTCATCTGGAGCTCAATATACTCCTTTTGAAAGACAGTTGTTAACTGCATATTTGGCTTTGGTATAGACTGTACCCCAGACTGTGGACCATCAGGTAATATTAAGATCTGAAATCCTGATTGTGATCTGAATGATGAGTGCCCCAGCTTCTGACAGAATTGGACATGTGCAAGAGAGTAGTGTAAGTAAATTGAAATTGTATATTCAAAATAGATCTAAAGCAGACAAAAGTGGAGTTTCTGCTTGATTTGAATCTGTAACAAATATAGATAGGGATGGAAATGAAAGATTCCCTGAACCAAAGCAACAATTGGTACAGTTCTTGCTTAAATGAAATGAGGATTATGATGGAATAACTGAAAAAAGAGGTAACATGCATGGTTTCTTGAAGGAACAGCAAAATATTTGTATCATAGAAGATATTGGAAAGCAGTAGCCTGTAATTCATGTATTAGGTGGACTTTGGAAAATACTAAGATAGTTGAAAGTAGTCAATATGCTGAACTTATGGCAGTACATCAAGCTATCAAAACAGAACAAGGGGGACAGTGTCATATATTCACTGATTCATGGGCAGTAACTAATGAGTTAGCTACATGGATACTCATGTGGAAAAATCAAATTTGGGAAATTCATGGTAAATAAGTCTCAGGCAAAAAAGTATGGGAAGATATATGGGACATGTCTTTGGTTACAAATTTGTCAATTTTTCATGTAGATGCTCACATGGCTCTCACCATGCCAGAATGTGAGGACAATGCACATGCTGATCTACTAGCAAAGATTGCTGCTCAACATATTGTCCCTATTCTAACAATAGCTGATGATCACACACTAGCAAAATGGGTCCAACAAACAGTCTCTCATTTCGGGATCCAGGCCACAAATCAGTGGGCACAAGACTGAGATATTAGTATCTCTCATTCATTAATAAAACAAGGAGCAGAGGAATGTCATATATGTTGATTGAAAAAGAATAAAACAACTGCTTCTTGGATAGTAATTGAAGAGAAATCAAAGGGAAAGTACCACCTCAAATTTGACAAATAGATTATTTTAGACACCCTACTCCAAATCAAAAGATTCAAGTTTATATGTACTTGTGTTGACATCAATTCAGGTATACAAGGGGCTTACCCCTATAAGAATGAGACCCAGAAAAATCACTATAAATCTCTAGATAACATTATTAGGTATTGTTTAACCCTAATGTAGATTCAAAGTGACAATGGGTCACATTTCAAAGATCATGAAATGAAGAGACATTGTGTATGAAAAAATATAGGATGAATATATCATTCCATATTTTCCACAGGTGTCAGGGTTAATTGAAAGAATGACTGGATTATTGAAAGAGCAGTTAAGGCAAACAAAACCTTCTAATAATTCTTATCAACATTAAGAAGATAATTTGTTCACTGCTTTATGTAATTTGAATAATAGACTAACATTTCTAGTACACTATTGAGGAACAGTGGTGATAATGGGCATCTTTGTTTCACTCCCAATCTTACTGGAAATCCTTCTAGTTTATCTCCATTACATACAATGATTGGTGATGGTTTTATATAGGTCCTACCTATCTAAAATAATAGGAAGATTGAATTTGTTCCTACATGTTTGTAATAAGAATAGGTGAATATATATAATATATATAACATCTGTGAATGCTTTTTCTTCATCTTTTGAGAAAATCATATGATTTCTGTTAGTTTTGTGTGATATGGTCAATTATGCTGATAGTTTTTCTAATAGTGAAACAGTTGGAGAAAATACTTCCTGGTTATTGTTTTAATTTTCTCTTCCTTGGTGGTGAATTTACCTGTCTCATTTTTGATACTGGTAATTTAATTTCCTTCTTCCTTTTTTAATCAAATTAGCCAAAGATTTATCCATTTTATAAGTTTTTTTTCACAAAACAGCTCTTAACTTTATTTATTGATTCAATAGATTTCTTGCTGTCAATTTTATTGATCTCTCCTTGAAATTTCAGAATTTCTAATTTGGTGTTTGATTGAGGATTTGTAATTTGCTGTTTTTCTAACTTTTTTAATTGCATTCCAGATATAAATAACTTCTTGTAAATCATCGGTATTTCTATATACTGACAAAAGGTCCTATCAGGGAAAGATAGAAACTAGAAATTCATTAGAGTGTATGCTAGCAATTTAAAATACTACTTGGGAGTCTACCTCTCAAGAAATCTAGGGACTGAATGAACATGATTAGAAAACACTTTTCAGGCAAATAAAGAAATGAAAAAGCATTTCATGGATAGGCCAAGTCAATATAATAAAAAATGATAGCCCACATTCTCTAATAGGACAGAAGACTTCTACTGACTATTTCTTATTCCTATTCTTTCAAGTTACCTAATTTCAAATCCAATTAAGACTGAATCTAATCTTTTTTTCTGTTATACAGCATATATACATATATATGCATATATGCATATATATGCATGTATGTGTGTGTATGTGTATTCCCCTTTTCTACCATGATTGTCTGTTTCAATAGTGATTACTAACTCTGGACTTTAGGCAATGTCTTTCCTTGTCTTTTTGGTATCATAGGGGCATAAAACCAGAGGCTGAACCTTCTTATTCCAGTAGTATGTATCAGAGATAAAAAGTCAACTTCTAAAATATAATGAAAATATTCTCAGTTTGGGGTTTTAAAGTGTGTCTTATATTACATTAGTAAGGTGCTAAATGTATATTAGATATACCATTAAAATTTTCATAGAATTTTTTACGTTTTCTAAATCATATATATATATATTATTTACTCAGTTCCTAACTTTCACTCTGAAAAAAATATGCCATAGAAGGTAATAATCCTTCAGTAAATTTCAGGATTGGATGCTATACAAATAGAAAACTTTCCCTTCCTAACTTCCATGTGGTTCTTCATGGCTTAAAAGATCAGGATCTCTCAAACTTGTACAAATGGCAAAAGGATAAAAGTGCTATGATAACATTAATTTGTCGGTATACATCCAATCTCTCTGTGATATTTCCTTTATTCCTCTTCTTTCTGCTTTTTAATATACTAAGGAAAGGTATTAACATTACATTTGTTAATTAATGAAATCTGTCATTTCCTTGAAACTGATGGGAGAAAATATCTTTAAATTTAATAGAAATATGATTTCTTTCAATCCCAAATTTCATGTTCAGAGGTGCAACCTATTTCAGGTTACAAATTTACAACTTTACAAAATAACAAAATAATGAAAATAATAGCAATATTAACAGCAGTTCAATGTATTTATTTAAGGTCTTTATAGTATTTCTCTCCTAATAATATAAACAGGTGAACCCTTGACTTGAAAGATTAAAAACAATGGCTGTGACAAGTAATTTTCCAACTGAGTGTAATTTGCAAAATATTCAAAATTCACCTTAATGAATCATAGATTATTTGGAACAGATTATCCCTAACAATACTGCAATTATTTCCTCAATTCCTTCTTTTACTTTGAATAAATTACGATTTTTCTGCCAGAGAAAAAAATGTGCTCAAGAATATAGAAAATGTAAAAAATAAGTTTGATACATTTTTTGTGGAAATTATCAATGTTTCTCTCTAAGTTATTCAATTCAAAGTCCAAAAGAAGTAAATTCACATGACTATTTTTGGGAACAAAGAAGAAGATTCTAAGAGGTGATAGCTTGGAATTTCTTATCATGTCAAATATTTGTATTAGGATCAGTGCATGCAAATTCTGTCAAGAAAAAAGCTTCCCCATCCTGTCACAATCCCTAAATTAAGTGTTGATGAATAGTTTGAAAGACAACTTGGAAGTTTCCTTTTTACTGTCCAATGGTTACTTCAGAAGAAAAGAAAGAAAATGAAATTTATCTTGTCTTTTGATAAGTTGATGTAAGCAAAAACAAGTGATATCTGAATACTATTTCTCACTTTTTAACAATACATTTTAACTTAAACTAATGCATGTGGCCCTAAATTAAAAGTAAAATTTTCTTTCAATAACATTCCTACAAAAGGATTGTTCAGGTATTAATTCACATGTATGTCATTCCTGAAGTCTATACATCCCCTCTTAAAGATCTCAATAAAATGAGGCCAAGTAAGTAATCTTGTTACTACAACTGGCCTTAAGAAAAATGTGTGAATTACAGAAACCTCACACTTCTCCCTTGGGCATCTGAAATGTCTCATTTCTCTCTGGGTTTGGAGTGCTTATTCCAGCCTGGCCTCATCCAAACAGATATGTATTTCAAGAAATAGGCTATCATCACATGTTTATGATCAAACTGTCTAGGGGACCTAGGGACAACTCTATTGAAGAAATATACCTCCCCTGACCACACTATCTCTTCGTTTTTCTGCCTATACAACCAACTTCTTAGATGTTAAACTATATCATGATAAATTATATTTATACAGCCAGCTACTCAAAATGATTTTTTTAGATCTTAAACATAGTTGTTTATTAAATACTAATATATTAAATCAAATATATAATTAATAAAATATATCTCATTACACATATGAACTTTGATCATCCTTTTACTGCCAATGACTCAATAATGTAGAGTGAGCACACACTTACAGGGAGGAGACAAAACTCTTACACTTACGATAATTCACAACTCTGGATTTAATGTTTCCATGTAATTTTCAGTCCACTCAGGAACAAAATATTCAAGATGAAGTTGTCACAGATATTTTTTAAAGAACAGAGGGAAGTTCCAGAAAGAGTAGATGGTGTTGTTTCCTTTTACTTCTCTTTCCCATTTAATTTATACCATAGACCTAATTTTCTTCCTGCCTGCTAGAAATTTTCCCAACTGTGGGCTTTGAGTAATCATGATTTTGCTACTAGTTATTCATGTTACAAACAATAAAATAACATACCAGTAAACATGAGAACACCATTGTGCCTAGATTTCTTTAAGAGGAACTATTTTTATTGGGAGTGAGTGATTAAACTATTGTGTAAGATGCAAAGAACAGTGAGGAGCAGAGCATGGACAGAGTAACTTCATTCTACACAAAGAACTCATAACCACCATTATAAATGGAATCAAAATACTTTTAGCTGACATATGTGGGAGGAGAATTCTCCCTCTCTGTAGTAATTAAATTAAATATCAAATAGATAAGATACAATATGGGAATTAGAATAATAACTAAATTATCTATATGTTTATAGGGGACAATCACCAAGGAAAGAGTCCATTTTAAAACTTATATTTTCAAATTTTTATATGAAATATAATTAACCTGACATTTAGATTCCTAAGGGGTCCATGACTTTCAGGGCTTATGTGAAACTGGATAGAAAAAGTATATCTTTATTTCAATATAATTGGTTTCCTTTGCTTCAAAAATTTGTCTAGAGATTTAACCAAATTACAAAAGGAGTCCATCACATACAAATACCAATAAAATAAAGAAACCTTAGATTAGATAAACGACCAACGTTTTTTCAATAAGCAAGGAGTAGTAGTGAACCTGACACAAACAGGTGAATTTGACCTCACAGGAATCACTGAAACTTGTTGAATAAATCTTTTTTTAAAAAAATAAATACATTTATTTAACTTTTTATATTCATTTTCACAAAATTTTGGATTCCAAAATTTTCTCCCCATTTGTCCCCTCCCCCAGTACCCTGAGCATTCTAATTTCCCCTATCACCAATCTACCCTCTCTTCTACCTTCCCTCCCTTCTCTTGTCCCCATCTTCACTTTTGTCCTGTAGGGCCATATAACTTTCTATTCCCCATTACCTATATTTCTTATATCCTAGTAGCAAGAACAATACTCGATAGTTGTTCCTAAAACTTTGAGTTCCAACTTCTCCCCATCCCTCTCTCCCCACCCATTCCCTATGGGAAGGCAGGCAATTCAATATAGGCCATATTTGTGTAGTTTTGTAAATGACTTTCATAATAGTGGTGCTGTGTAAGATTAACTATATTTCCCTCCCTCCTATCCTGCCACACATTGTTTCTATTCTTTCTTTTCATCCTGTCCCTCCCCAAGAGTGTTGACTTCAAATTGCTCCCTACTCCCATTGCCCTCACTTCCATCATCACTCCCACCCTGCTTATCTCCTCCCCAACTTTCCTGTATTGTAAGATAGGTTTTCATGAAAAAGTGAGTGTGCATTTTATTCCTTCCGTTAGTCGAATGTTATAAGAGTAAACTTCATGTTTCTTTTTTTTTCTCAGCTCTCCTCTTTTTCCCTTCACTAAAAAGTCTCCTGCTTGCCTCTTCTATGAGAGATAATTTACCCCATTCCATTTCACCCTCTATCCTCCCACTACATTTCTCTCTCACCATTTGCCTTGATTTCTTTTAAGATATGATCCCATCCTATTCAATTCACTCTGTGTTCTCTGTCTCTGTATGTGCGTGCATATGTGTAGGTGTGTGCACACACATGTGTACATGTGTGTGCGCATGTGTACATATGTGTGTGCGTGTGTGTATGTATTTGTGTGTGCAATCTCACCAACTACCTAGATACCGAAGAATTTCAGGAGTTACAAATATTGTCTTTCCATATAGGAATGTAAACATTGGCAATTCCCTTATGACTTCTCTTTGCTGTCTACTTTTTCATGCTTCTTCTCATTCTTGTGTTTGAAAGTCAAATCTTCTTTTCAGCTCTGGTCTTTTCATCAAGAATGCTTGAAAGTTCTCTATTTCATTGAAGGACCATATTTTCCCCTGAAGTATTATACTTAGTTTTGCTGGGTAGGTGATTCTTTGTTTTATTTTTTTTGAGAGTTCACAATTATTGTCACATCATTCAAGTAATCTTACATGTTTTGAAAAATATATTGGAGAAACTTGTTCAAAGTGAACATTTTTTAAAATAAATTTATTTATTTAACTTTATTTACATTCATTTTCACAAGATGTTGGGTTCCAAAATTTTCTCCCCATTTGTCCCCTCCCACCTCCCCAATACACTGAACATTCTAATTATCCATATTAACAATCTGCCCTCTCTTCCACCATCCCTCCCTTCCCTTTCCCCATCTTCTCTTTTGTCCTGTTGGGCCAGATAACTTTCTATTCCCCATTAACTGTATTTCTTATTTCCTAGTAGCAAGAACAATACTCAACAGTTGTTCCTAAAACTTTGTGTTTCAACTTCTCCCGATCCCTCCCTCCCCACCCTTTGGGAAGGTAAGCAATTCAATATGGGCCATATCTGTGTAGTTTTGCAAATGACTTCCATAATATTAGTGTTGTGTTAGACTAACTATATTTCCCTCCATCTTATGCTTCCCCCCCGCTGTTGCTATTCTCTCTTTTGATTCTGTCCCTCCTCAACTGTTGACTTCAAATTGCTCCCTCCTCCCATTACCCTCTCTTCCATCATCTGCCCCAGCCTGCTTATCTCCTTCTCCCCCACTTTCATGTATTGTAAGATAGGTTTTCATACCAAAATGAGTGTTCCTTTTATTTCTTCCTTTAGTTGAATGTGATGAAAGTAAACCTCATGTTTTTTTTTTCCTCAGGTCTCCTCTTTTTCCCTCCATTAAGAAGACTCCTGCTTACCTCTTCTATGAGAGATAATTTACCCCATTCCATTTCACCCTCTCTCCTCCCACTACATTTCTCTCTCACCTTTTACCTTGATTTCTTTTAAGATATGATCCCATCCAATTCCATTCACTCTGCGCTCTCTGTCTCTGTGTGTGCGTATGATTCTTGGTTTTAGACCTAGTTCCTTTGACTTCTGGAATATCCTATTCCACGCCCTTCGATCCCTTAATGTAGAAGCTGCTAGATCTTGTGTTATCCTGATTGTATTTCCACAATACTGGAATTGTTTCTTTCTAGCTGCTTGCAATATTTTCTC
>CM053771.1:444460673-444474351 GCA_028658325.1 Potorous gilbertii | reverse complement strand
CAATTCTGGAATTTGGCCACAATGTTCCTAGGAGTTTCTCTTTTGGGATCTCTTACAGGCAGTGATGGGCGGATTCCTTGAACACTTATTTTGCCCTCTGGTTCAAGAATATCAGGGCAGTTTTCCTTGATAATTTCATGAAGGATGATGTCTAGGCTCTTTTTTTGATCATGGCTTTCAGGTAGTCCCATAATTTTTAAATTGTCTCTCCTGCATCTATTATCCAGGTCAGTTGTTTTTCCAATGAGATATTTCACATTCTCTTCCATTTTGTCATTCTTTTGGTTTCATTTCGTGATTTCTTGGTTTCTCAGGAAGTCATTGGCCTTCATCTGCTCCATTCTAAATTTGAGAGGACTCTTTTCTTCAGTGAGCTTTTGAACCTCTCTTTCCATTTGGCTAATTTTGGTTTTGAAAGCATTCTTCTCCTCATTGGCTTTTTGAACCTCTTTTGCCAATCGAATTAGTCTATTTTTTAAGGTGCTATTTTCTTCAGAATTTTTTGGGTCTCCTTTATCAAGGTACTGACCCATTTTTTAATGCTTTTCTTGCATCTCTCTCATTTCTATTCCCAGTTTTTCCTCTACCTGTCTAACTTGATTTTCAAAATCCTTTTTGAGCTCTTCCATGGCCTGAGTCCATTGGATATCTATTTCAGATGTCTGGGATACAGAGGCTTTGACTCCTATGTCTTTACCTGATGGTAAGCAGATCTCTTCGCCGTCAGAGAGGAATGGCGGAATCATCTGTTCACCAAGAAAGTAACCTTCTCTGGTCTTATTTTTTTTTCCCTTTTCTGGGCATTTTCCCAGCCAGTTACTTGACTTCTGAGATTCCTCTCCACCCCCACCTAGATCTTCCCAGCTACTGCTTGGGGTCTGAAATTCAAATGCTGCTACCCAGCCTCAGGGCTTTCGGCAGCCAGCCTGGCTGCTATTCAATAGGAGCTTAATTTCTGGTGCTCAGGTGGGGGCAGGGCTGCCTCCCAGGCTCATTTCCTTCAGGGGGCTCATGTGGAGACCTTCTGTAATGGAGCTCCTTCTGAGCTCCTGCCTGGTCTAGGAGCCTCTGGCTGCCTGCTGCCTCTGCTGCTGCCTCCTGAGGGGACCAGAGTCATAGAGTCATCCTGCTCCCCTCTCAGCCCGTCCAGACATCTCTTTCACTGACCTGTGCATCGGTGGGTGTAGGGACCTTCACGGCCACCAGAGATTCCATCCCTGAAGCCTGCTCAGATCTATTCCTCCTTTTGGTGCTGTGTTATCAGGGCAGGGCTGGGCCCCGCTCCCTTCTGCTGCATGACAGACCTTTGGGATCAGTTTTTCAAGGCTCTCTGAGACGGAAGTCTCCTTCACCCCTTCCTGCATGGCTTTTACTGTTCCAGAATTTGTTGGGAGTTATTTTTATAGATGATTATGGGCTATGGGTTCGTAGCTAGCATATGTGAGTCTTTCTACCGTGCTATCTTGCCTCCCTGGTGAATAAATCTTAAAAGCCATATAATTCTGAGTGAAAAATTTTAATCAAAAGGGAAAAACATATGCAAAGTCGAAGAGTGGAGTAGCAATGACTATTAAGAAGGCATGCATAGAAGCATTGGGTGATAGAAGGACATTTTGGTGATAAAGATAAAGATGGCAAAAAAGAAATGATTTATTTATTAACATATATGCTAGCTAAACAAAACAAAGTTGAGAGATGATCATATTAGGGAATAAATCACAAACATGGCTCATAAATATTTCCAAAAATTTTGGTACTGCAAAATTTGCTTGTCTTTGTGATGATTTACTCCTTCAAAACATAGAGAAACAAACAATAAGAATTTCCTTTGAAAGACATTTTCAAGACTACTGAGGAAATTATTCCTGTGGAAAGGATTCCCGTGGAGAATTTGATGAGAAGCTACTGGGCAAAATGATTGATTCCTGTTAGTATTTATTACAGAGGAAAGGGAAACCCAGAATAATCTGCTATGCATTTTGGAAAAGCACACAGCAAGGATTGAGGGGAAAGTCAAGAGATACTCATTGAGTAGTTTTTTAAAGGGGAAGTCATCCTGGAAGATATGAGGAACTCACAAGAATCAAATTCCAAAAACATAGAAACAAAAGACCCCAGTAATTTGGAGAAAATCACAATTCTAAAGGAAAAACGACATTTTTTTTTCTTGAGGAACTTAATGTATATAATCAGGAAATTTGACAACAATATTCGATTTTAAAAATTATGTAGAAAGAAAGAAAATGCATGTAACAGAATGTAATTTCAGAGAATGCTTCTATAGAATGAGTGTCAGTAGTGTGAAAGCTAAGAATGTGCCAAAGAAGTCACCAAAGAAGTTAAGTGCAGCAAATTAACTAGTTCTATTTTGCATTGTGATTTATTTTTCTTGTTTTAGCCATATTAAAAAAGAAAAGAATTAAATAAGGCTTAGTGGAAATACCCCTTAGAATAAATTTGACTTTGCATATACTTGTATGTCTACTTTCAACTTCAAGGAACAAGATGTCCCTCACAGACTGAGGTCATCACTTCTAAACTTAGCACCATGAGGCTAACTTAAACCTTGACTGATATTGCCTCCCTTAGCTACCATCCTCTCTGATTGGTGGAATGGTGGACGGTATCAAACTCCTTCTTTTAAAGAGGAGTATTGGTGACCTTAGGGCTTTTAGATTTTTGAGTTTCATTCCTTTTCAAATCTGCTGCTATACATGATTTCAATTCAGTAGAACAAAGTACTCGCACAGGTATCACATAATGTCTGTTCCCACATTTCCTACCTTCTTTTCTTTGCCGTTGCTCCATTTAGATGATTAACTCTTTAAGAGCAGGAACTTTCTTGTTATCAATTATGTCTCTAATATTTATCACACTGCCTGTGACAATTGTGTTGAGGCATTCAGTGATGTGTTACTCTTCATGACCCTATATGGAGTTTTGTGGGCAAAGATACTGGAGTAGTTTGCCCTTTTCTTCTCCAGTGGATTAAAGAAAGCAGAGGTTAAGAGCCTTGCTTAGGATTACATAGTATGTATTTCACAGTGGATTTGAACTCCAGTTTTGCCATCTCCTGTTCCAACACTCTGTCAATTGTGCCACCCTTCTGTCCCTGCTTGTCACATAGTAGGAGCTTAATAAATGTTTATTTTATTGGATTATTGGATTCAATATCTATGATATTTGACAAAAGAATTTTTGTTTCTTTACTCTGTTAACTACAGAGAATGAGTTTTGAACATTAAATCACATAATAAAAAGTGACTCATAGGTGATACAAAATTGTTGAATTTGCCCTTCATTCTTGAGGAGGACCATAACATCCAAATGATTAGATGAATTGCAGTTGACTTTAATTTATGTGAGGAAAGTCTGTGCAAAGTGACCAGCCACAATTTTTCCTCCAGAGCCTTCTGGGTCCCGTCCCCTGATATTCATAAGGATGAATGGAGATGGCCCAGGATGCAATGTGCAACTTTTGCCATTTTAGGCAAAGGTTTTATCACATTCTCACTTTGAGTGAGATACACCCATTCAATGAATAGGCTTGACAGGGTGCTCTTCAAGACAGAAGGACAAACACAGCCTGTGACTGAGTAGCAGCAATTTTCCTTTCCTCTCCTCTTTTCTCCTCTCTTTTCCTCTCTTTTCTCCGCTACTCTCCTTTTCCTTCCATGACCAAAAGCTGCCTTTTTTCCTTTGATTTTACTGGTTAGATTTCTTCTTTAATTTTAATTTTCAATATTCATTTCCACAAGATTTTGATTTCCAAATTTTCTCTTCATCTCTCTGCTCCACCCACCTCAAGACACTGTGCACTCTGATTGCCCCTTCCCCCAATTTGCCCTCATTTCCATTACACTAGTCCATTCCTTTATCCCCATTTGCTCTCTTTTCTTTCATGGCAAGATAGATTTCTCCACCCATTACCTATATTTCTTATTGCCCAATTTCACACAAAAACAATTCTCAACATTCATTCCTAAAACTTTTATGTCCAACTTCTCTCTCTTCCTCCCTCCCTACTCATCTCCACTGAGCAGACAGACAATTCAATATAGGCTATACATCAATAGTTATGCGAAAGACTTCCACAATAGTCAAGTTGTGAACGAATAACTACATTTCCCTCCATCCTATATTGGCCCCTATTTATTCTATTCTTTCTTTTGACCCTGTCCCCCTGAAAAGTGTTTACTTCTAAATACTCCCTCCTCCCATTTTCTCTACCTTCTATCATCTGCCTGCCCCCTACTTATCCCATTCTCCCCTACTTTCCCGTAGTGTAAGATGAATTTTCATACCAAATTGAGCGTGCATGTTATTCCCTCCTTAAGCCAAATGTGAGGTGTCTAAGGTTCAGTTTTTCCCTCTTATCTCCTCCATTTTCACCTCCATTGAAAAAAGTTTTCTTGTCTTTTTCATGAGAGATAATTTGCCCCATTCCATTACTACCTGTCTCCTTCCAATAAATTCCTCTCTCGCCCCTTAATTTTATTTTTAGATTTCATTCCCTCCTATTCAACTCATCCTGTGCCCTCTATCTATATGTATATAATCCCTCCAACTACCAGAATACTGAGAAAATTCTCAGGAGTTACAGATAATATCTTTCCATGTAGGAATGTAAACAGTTCAACGTTAGAAAGTCTTTTATGATTTCTCTTTCCTTTTACCTTTTCATGCGTTTTTTGATTCTGGTGTTTGAAAGTCAAATTTACTATTCAGCTCTGGTATTTTCATCAAGAATGCTTGAAAATCCCCCATTTCATTGAATGACCCTTTTTCCTTACTCAGTTTTGCTGGGTAAGAAATTCTTAATTTTAATCCTAGTTCCTTTGACTTCTAGAATATCATATTCCAAGATATTTGATCACTTAATGAAGAAACTGGTAGTTCTTGTGTTATCCTGATTGTATTTCCACCATACTTGAATTGTTTCTTTTTAACTGCTTGCAATATTTTCTTCTTGACCGGCAAACTCTGGAAGTTGGCTAAAACACTCATAGGAGTATTTCTTTTCAGATCTCTGTCAGGAGGATTCTTCCAATATGTATTTTACCCTCTGTTCCTGGACTATTAGGGCAGTTTTCCTTCATAATTTCATAAAAGATGATGTCTGGGCTTTTTCTTGCATCATGGCTTTCAGGGAGTCTCACAATTAATGTCTCTCCTGGATATATTTTCCAGGTCAGTTGTTCTTCCAGTGAGGTATTTCACAGTCTTCTATTTTTTTCATCCTTTTGTTTTTTTTGTAGTTTCTTGGTTTCTCATAAAGTCATTAGCTTTCATCTGCCAGAACCTGCTCCCTTCACACCCAGGTGAAACAGCATTCTCACTGACCTTTGACTGTCTTTGATATTTGTGGGTTGAGTAACCTGAGAACCACAGCTTCCACCCATGATTCCATGCCCTGAAACCTGCTCCAAGCCTGTCTGAACCACCTCTCATGGCCAAGACTGGTTTGTGCTCTGCTCTGAGCTTAGTGTGATACACCTTTCCTTTTTGCCTTCCAGGATGTCTTGGGCTGAAAATCTCTTTCAGTCTGTCTTTTTGTGACTTCTGCTGCTCTAGAATTTTAGAAGCCAGTTTTACACATATTTTACGGGTTATGGAGGTAGAGCTAGAGCAGGCCCATCTTTCTACTCTGACATCTTGACTCTTCCCTCCTGGATAGATTTCTTGCTCAAAGACTGAGCCTTAAATCCAATTCACTAGGGAGCTAGCAGATTGGACAACCAGTACCCACTCACATTGTACATAATGAAGGTAAATACTAAATGGTTGATACAATAAGAGAGATCTCAGGTGTCCTTGATGAAATTTTGTCATCTGGCATGGTTGAATTTCATATTTGGTTAAAGAATAAACTGACAAGAAGAGTGCTTTCTCATGGGCTAAAATTTATATTTCAAAGGAACTTATTCTTATCGAACTCATAATGTTCACTTCAGGTCTCTTCCATTCTTGTTCCTCGGGTGTGAGATTAAAAGATAAAATTCAAATGCCAACTCCCACAAGTGAGAACTTTTACTTAATTTTCTCATCTGCAAAAAAGACACACTTATAGGCATACTGGTACAATGATAAAATTAAATGATGCAAATAAATAAAATTGCAGTTTTTTAATAAAATGCAATACATTATTTATTTTTCCCTTTTGTTTTCCTATAGGGGCAACATGAAAAAGTGCAAGGAATATTGTGATTTGGACTGAGAAGATTTACTTTAAATATTACCTCAGCCACTTTCTTAAAGAAAGTAAAATGAAGGTACATTTATTATTATATATTAAAATTAGATGAAATGTTTTCTTTAAAATTTCCTTTTACATTTATTTATTTAGTTTTAGATTTTTACATTCACTTCCACAAGATTTTGAGTTCCAAATTTTCTCCCTATCACTCTCTTCTCCCCCTACCCTAAGAAAGTACACATTCTGCTTACCCTAATCTTTTCCTCAATCTGACCTGTCTTATACTACTTTGCCCCCCTTCTCTTATCCCATACCCTCTATTTTCTTGTAGGGCAAGATAGATTCCTATACCCCATTGAGATATTATCGTATTTCCCAGGTACATTGAAAAACAATTTTTTCTTGTTTTTAAATTAAATTATTTTATTTCAGTGTTTGAAAATAATTTCCATATATCTTAGATTTTTTTCCCTTCCTTTGCTCTCATTCCTCCTTCCCTCCCCACTCCCTCCCCGAGAAAATGTACAATATTATATAGGTTCTACACACACTGCAATTAAATAAATGTCATATAAAAGAAATAAAATGAATGGGAGAAACCATAAAACAAAACAAAACATAATACCAAAACAAATGATCTCTTTCTATCTGCCATTCAACTCCATAATTCTTTCTCTAGATGTGGAAGGCATTTTGCCTCGAGTCCATTTTTATTTTTTAACTCCATGCAATTCAATAAAGTACTAAGTCTACCAGAAAAAATTCTCACACACTGTGGTTGTTGCTGTGTACAAAGTTCTCCTGGTTCTGCTCCTTTCACTCAGCATTAGTTCATATAACTCTTTCCCTGCTTCTCGGAAGTCTTCTTGTTAGTCATTTTTCATAGCAAAATAGTATTTCATCACATTAATATACCACAACTTGTGTAGTCATTCCCCAATTGATGGGCATCCCCTTGGTTCCCAGTTTTTGTCCACCACAAAAAGAGTTGTTATAGATATTTTTATACATGTGGGACTCTTTCCCATTACTATGAACTCTTTGGGATAAAATTCTAGGGACGGTATTGCTGGGTCAAAGGTTATGCACATTTTTGTACCCCTTTGGGGTTAGTTTGAAATTGCTCTCCAGAATGGTTGGATCAGCTCACAGCTCTACCATCAATGAAATAGTGTACCAAGTCTCCCACATCTTCTCCAACATTTATCACCTTCCTGTTTTGCCATGTTAACCTATCTGATAAGTGTGATGTGGTACATGAGAGTTGTTTTCATTTGCATCATTCCATTAATAGTGATTTAGAGCATTTTTTCATATGATTATAGATAGTTTTAATTTTTTTCCTCTGAAAACTCCCTTTCCATATCCTTTGACCTCTATTCAATTTGGGAATTACTTGTATTCTTGTACATTTGACTCAGTTCTCTATACATTTCAGAAATGAGGCCTTTATCACAGACCCTAGTTGCAGAAACTCTTTTCCAGTTTTCTGCTTTTCTCCTAATCTTGGTTACATTAGGTTTGTTATGCTAAAACTTTTCAATTTAAAAATCACAGTTATCCGTTTTGAACTTCACAAGCTTTTCTATCTCTTCTTTAGTTAAAAATTCTTCCCTTCTCCATAAATCTGATAAATACACTATTCCTTGCTCCACTAATTTGTTTATAGCATCAGTCTTTATACCTAGATCATGTACATATTTGGAATTTGTTCTTGTGTATGGTGTCAGGCATTGGTCTATGCCTAGTTTCTGCCACGCTCTTATTCTCTTTTTTTGTGTTGAACAGTGAGTCCTTATCTCAGAAGCTGGGGTCCTTGGATGTATCAAACAGTAGATTGCTACAGTCATTGACTACTGTGTCTTGAGTATGTAAACTATTTCACTGATCTAGCCCTTTGTTTATTAGTCAGTACCAAGTGGTTTTGATGATTGCTTCTTTATACTACAATTTGAGATGTAATAGAACTAGGCCACCTTCCCTAGCATTTCTTTTCATTAGTTGTCTTGATCTGCTGGAAATTTTGTTGTTACAGATAAATTTTGATATTACTTTTTCTAGCTCTAGGTAAGAATTATCTGGTCATTTGATTGGTATGGCACTGAATAAATAAATTAATCTAGATAGAATTGTTTTTTTTATTATATTAGCACAGCCTATATATGAGGAACTGATTTTTTTCCCTCTTACTTAGATCTGGCTTTATTTGTGTGAAAAGTGTTTTGTAATTGTGTCCATTTAGTCCTTGGGTTTGTTTTGGTAGGTGGACTCCCAGACACATTATATTGTCTCCCGTAGCTTTAAGTGAGTTTTCTCTTTCCATCTCTTGCTATTGGACTTTGTTAGTAATATACAGAAATGAAGATGATTTATTTGGGTTTATTTTATAATCTACAAATTTGCCAAACTTTTTTATTATTTCAGGTAAATTTTTACTTGATATTCTGGGCCACTCTAAGTATATCAGCATATCATCTGCAAAGAGTGATAACTTAGGTTCTTCTTCACCTATTCTAATTTCTTCCATTTCTTTTTCTTTTCTTATCGCTACAGTTAGTATTTCTAATACCATATTTCACAATAGTGGTGATATATACATACAGAGAGAGAGTGAAAGAGAGAGAGAGAGAGTCCCCCCAACTCTCCTATTACCCTAACACTAAGAAAATTCTCAAGGGTTACAAATAAAATCTTTTCATGTCAGAATGTAAACAGTTAAATTTTAGTAAGTCTTTTATGATTTCTCTTTCTTGTTTAACTTTTCATATTCCTCTTGATTCCTGTATTTGAAAGTTATTATTTTTTTTATTTAGCTTTGCTACTTTCATCATGAATGTTTGAAAGCCCTCTATTTCATTCAATGACCATTTTCCCCCCTGAAGTATTATACTCAGTCTTGCTGGGTAGGTGATTCTTGGTTTTAATGTTATTTCCTTTGGCCTCTGAAATATCATATTTCAAGTCCTCTGAACCCTTAATGTGGAAGCTGCTAAATCTTGTGCTGTCCTAATTGTACCTGCACAATAATCAAATCGTTTCTTTCTGGCTTCTTGAAATATTTTGTTCTTGACCTGGAAGCTCTGAGACTTGGCTACAATATTCCCAGAAGTTTTCCTGTTGAGATTTCTTTCAGGAGAAGTAGACTGTCTAGGATTTTTCTTTCACCATGACTTTCAGGTAGATGGGTGCTTCATAGATTATCTCTCCTTGCTTTATTTTGAAGGTCAGTTGTTTTTTGTCTTTTTTTCAATGAGATATTACCTTTTCTTCTCTTTAAAAACAGTTTTACTTTGTTTTATAGTTTCCTGAATATTTTGGAGAAGATTTATTAATGACCACTTATCCAATTCGATTTTTTCTCATATTAATCTTTTCAAGGAGTTTTTTAACTTTTCTTTCCATTCCTCCAATTCAATTTTTTAAGTAGTTGTTTCCCTCAGTGATATTTCAAACCTGTTTTATCATTTGGGTACTTTTTTAAAGATTCTTTTTCAGTGCTTTATGTCCTATTTTCTAAATGTTAGTTTTCTTCTCATAATTTTCTTCTCTTACTCTTATTTTAGCCAAATTTCCTCTACCATTCTTTTTCATTTTGAAAATCATTTTAGCTCTTATAATTATTCTTGCAGGACTTGTGTGAAAGTATTATATTTTTTTCCTTTGAGGCCTTTTTTGCAGCTGTTTTTCCATGATTATCTCCTGGATCTGTTACTTGATGCTCTTTGTCATCACGATAACTTTTCATAGTCAAGTACTTTGTCATTGTTAGCTCGTTTTTCCATACCATTTCTTGATTTTTATGATTTTGTTAAGTATTGGTTATACTTCTACATTAGGATGCAAGAGACACTCTTCTAACCTTTAGATTCTTATACAGTGATACTTTTGGAAATAGTTCTAAGTGAATTGAAGCTTTGGTCCTTTCAAGGTTTATGATCCAGTGAGAGGTGTGATTACTTTTTCCCGCTCTACACTCTTGTCCTTATTTAGGAAGGCCTCTGATCCATCTCTTGCAAACTAAAGTTTACTGCTCCTCGTGACTGAAAGTGCTTCTTTATTTCCTTTTAACTTTCCTTTTCCTTTTAACTTCAACCTGAAAGTTGGTACAAACAACAACTAGTTCTCTCCCCAGTGTTAGCACTCATTTCCAATGTAATCGCTTCCTGAACTGTTGTCAGATTCTTTTAATGTCTCAAGTTAGAGAGCTTCAAAATGAGCTACTGCTGCTACACTCACCACCACCAATTCCCACCAATAGTCTTGCATTCACATAGACTCTGGGCTAGCACCCATCCTTTTGTCACAGATCTAAATTTCTAACTTCCTAAATTTTCCTGGGCTGAATAGAAAAAAAATTCACTCTGATCTTGTTTTTACTTCATTGCCCTAGTTAATGTTGAGGTATTCTTTTAAAGTTGCTTAGAGGGAATGATTGAAAGAGTTTGGCTCTGGTGCTTCCTCTACTCTGCTATTTGGCCTCCTGGGCTCCTATAACTGTGCAAGTTCCCAGTATCTCCCCTTCTTGTCTAACATTAGAACATTTAAGATACTGAGGACTGAACTGTAACTTGAACACAGTTGTTAGCAGGTCTACAGTTCACTATTGTGCAGGGAAAATTACTCTTTTGCCAAGCAAATTTGTCCTGCCTCTCAATACTTCTGGGGTAAAGAAGGTATAACTTAAAAAGTACTTACATTTTCTGCAGTGATCAGTAGATTACATGCATCCCTCATTCTTTTTAATTTCTGATCAACAGAGTCATACATAGAGTATATATATATATATATATATATATATATATATATATATATATATATATGTATGTATACACATACATATTGGTGCAGGTTGTCTGTATCTCAGATTTTGTCACATTATTTGCTCCAAAAATGTAAAGATCCAGACACACAAACATGCACATGAATATTCAGACACACAAACACATATACACAAAAATAACCTTCAATTTCTGAACTTCTCCAAGTCCAAGGGCTACCTCCCTTTCATTCATCCAGGTTCACTCGTTCAATGGCATCCAGGACTACCAATCATGCTACATACCAGATTGATTTTGAAGTATTATTGATTCTAGCTTAGAGTATCTGGAAACCATTCCCTATTCTAGCTACACACACATATACATTCACACATACATGCATGCTACATATACATACATTAGCGAGTATGTATATAAATTCTTGAATAAAATAGTGGTATATATGAATATGTCTATGCAAAATGTATATATATATATATATATATATATATATATGTGCATATATGTATGTATAAATAATTGTGTCCCCAAAATTGTTTGTAGTTCTAAATTTTAAATTCTTAAAATTGCAGAAATATCATTGAATTCTCTTTAATGCACTTGTGTGTGTGCATATATGTACATACAAATGCAGATGCATATGTTTATATGTGGCGTATATTCAAACATTTGTGTGTATATATGCATGTGTGTACATGTATGCACATGTGTACATGTGTGTATATATGCATATAAGTATGTGCACGCATATGTATTGGGTGTGCGTGCATGTGCACATGTATATATATGCATATGTATGTATACATGTACATTTACAAATATGTATGCATATGTGTATGTGTATATGTATGTATTATGGCGTGTATACACACACATACAAGTATGCATGAATATACACATATATACACACAAATGTTAAAATATATACATATATACATGTGTTTACATACACATGCACACACATACACATATACCTATATACACATACATGTATATATATGGTATTTGCCCCTGCACTGCATGTAAAATATGTGCATCTGTACATAAATATTTTATGAATGGTTTAAAAAGCATGGATTATATTCAGTCTGGGAGAATCACCTTGTATTATAAGCCTTTATCATATAAATGAAATCAATCCTAAATATTGGTATAATATGAACTTGCTGAATGACATCATGCAATTCTTACGTCCAATTTTTAGAATGCACATAGGTTTTATTAATATTCATAATTGTAGGTAGTAATCCTAATATGATCAATCTTTCAAATTTTCAGTTGTAACTCAATCCTTCATTTCTTACATCTATTAAAAGTGATTATGGGTAGCAAATTTTTTTGGATCAGTTCATAAATGACATTTTCAAAAAACTTTTGCACAAAATTTGCAATTACCATTTTAGTTCACATCACTTAATATTTTGAATCATAATTAGAATTCTGTCCCTTTGATCATTAAATGTATTTGGAATTTGGTAATTAATACAAGCTGATAGTTTCAAAACCAAATAGAATATTAATTTTTTTGTGTGTGTATGTGTTTAATTACCCAATTCTCATGCTAACTAATACATTTAAATTTTAAGAAGGAAGTTTCTTTTCTTTAAATTTATGGTACAGGGGTGGAGTCAAGATGGCAGAGTAGAAAGACTCACATATGCTAGCTCTGAAAGCATAGCCCATAATTATTTATAAAAATAACTCCCAACAAATTCTGGAACAGTACAAGCCGTGCAACAATGTGGTGAAGGAGATTTCCCTTCCAGAGAGCCCTGAAAAACCGGTCCCAAAAGTCTGTCGTGCACCGGACGGGAGTGGAGCCGAGTCCTGCCCTGGCAGCGTGGCACCAAGAGGAGGAACAGATCGGAGAAGGCTTCAGGGACGGAAACTCCCATGGCCGTGAAGGTCCCTTCACACACAGACGCACAGGTCAGTGAGAGACACGTCTGGATGGGCTAAGAGGGGAGTGGGGTGTCTCCATGACTCAGACCCTCTCGGGAGGCAGCAGCAGAGGGAGCAGGTGGCCAGAGGTTCCTGGAGCAGGCAGGAGCTTGGCAGGAGCTCCATTATGGAAGGTCTCTGCATAAACCCCCTGAGGAAACTAAGGCTGGGATGTGGCCCTGTCCCCACCTGAGCACCAGAACTTAAGATCCACTGAATAGCAGCCAGGCCTGCCACTGAAAGCCCTGAGGCTGGGGAGCAGCAGCTTAATTTCAGACCCCAAGCACTAGCTAGGAGGATCTAGGCAGGGGTTGGGGGTGGAGCAGAATCTCAAAAGTCAAGTAACTGGATGGGAAAATGCCCAGAAAAGGGAAAAAAAAATAAGACCATAGAAGGTTACTTTCTTGGTGACCAGAAATCAGCCATTCCACTCTGACGAGGAAGACCAATGCTTACCATTAGATAAAGACATAGGACTCAAGGCCTCTGTATCCCAAACATCTGAAATAGATATCCAATGGGCTCAGGCCATGGAAGAGCTAAAAAAGGATTTTGAAAATCCTTTTTGGATGGAGGAAAAACTGGGAAGAGAAATGAGAGAGATGCAAGAAAAGCATGAAAAATGGGTCAATACCTTGATAAAGGAGACCGAAAAATATGCTGAAGAAAATAACACCTTGAAAAATAGGCTAACTCAATTAGCAAAAGAGGTTCAAAAAGCCAATGAGGAGAAGAATGCTTTCAAAAGCAGAATTAGCCAATT
>CM053771.1:444427800-444460173 GCA_028658325.1 Potorous gilbertii | reverse complement strand
ACAAACCAAGAAATCACAAAACAAAACCAAAAGAATGACAAAATGGAAGAGAATGTGAAATATCTCATTGGAAAAACAACTGATCTGGATAATAGATGCAGAAGAGACAATATAAAAACTATGGGACTACCTGAAAGCCATGATCAAAAAAAGAGCCTAGACATCATCCTTCATGAAATTATAAAGGATAACTGCCCTGATAGTCTAGAACCAGAGGGCAAAAGAAGTATTCAAGGAATCCACCAATCACCACCTGAAAGAGATCCAAAAAGAGAAACTCCTAGGATCGTTGTGGCCAAATTCCAGAGTTCCCAGGTCAAGGAGAAAAGGTTGCAAGCAGCTAGAAGGAAACAATTCCAATATTGTGGAAATACAATCAGGATAACAGAAGATCCAGCAGCTTCTACATGAAGGGATCAAAGGGCGTGGAATAGGATATTCCAGAAGTAAAAGGAACTAGGTCTAAAATCAAGAATCACCTACCCAGCAAAACTGAGTATAATACTTCAGGGGAAAATATGATCATTCAATGAAATAGAGGACTTTCAAGCATTCTTGATGAAGTGATCAGAGCTGAAATGAAAATTTGACTTTCAAACACAAGAATGAGAAGAAGCATGAAAAAGTAAACAGCAAAGAGAAATCATAAGGCACTTACCGAAGTTGAACGGTTTACATTCATATATAGAAAGACAATATTTGTAACTCCTGAAATTTTTCTGTGCCTGGGTAGCTGGTGGGATCACACACACACATACACACACACACGCACACACACATGTTCATGTGTGCGTGCAAACACACACATAAACACACATGAACGCACACACAGACAGAGAGCACAGAGTGAATTGAATAGGATGGGATGATATCTTAAAAAAAATCCAGGCAAACAGTGAGAGAGAAATGTAGTGGGAGGAGAGAGGGTGAAATAGAATGGGGTAAATTATCTCTTATAGAAGAGGCAAGCAGGAGACTTTTTAGTGAAGGGAAAAAGAGGAGAGCTGAGAAAAAAAAACATGAGGTTTACTCCCATCACATTCGACTAAAGGAAGGAATAAAATGCACACTCATTTTGGTATGAAAACCTATCTTACAATACAGGAAAGTGGGGGAGGAGATAAGCAGAGTGGGGTGGATGATGGAAGGGAGAGCAATGGGAGGAGGGAGCAATTTGAAGTCAGCACTCTTGGGGAGGGACAGGGTCAAAAGAGGGAATAGAAACAATGGGGGGCAGAATCGGAGGGAGGGAAATATAGTTGATCTTACACAACGTGGCTATTATGGAAGTCATTTACAAAACTACACAAATATGGCCTTTATTGAATTGCCGGCCTTCCCAAAGGGAATGGGTGGGGAGGGAGAGATGGGGAGAAGTTGGAACTCAAAGTTTTAGGAACAACTGTTGAGTATTGTTCTTGCTACTAGGAAATAAGAAATACAGTTAATGGGGAATAGGATGTTATCTGACCCTACAGGACAAGTGAAGATGGGGAGAAGAGAAGGGAGGGATGATAGAATAGAGGGCAGATTGGTGATAGGGGAAATTAGCATGCTCAGTTTATTAGGGTGTGGGGAGGGGATAATTGGGGAGAAAATTTTGGAACCCCAAATTTTGTGAAAATGAATGTAAAAAGTTAAATAAATAAATTTATACTATATTAAAAAATAAATTTTAATATAAATATAATTATATATATAATTATTTATATTTATTTATTTATATATAAAAATACTATAAATAAAAATAATTAATATACATTAAAATATTAAATATTAAAAAATAAATAAAATCCACAAGAAGTAGATTTTTTTTTAAATCAGTGCGTGAGAATCTTCAATGACTGTGTGAAGATGTCTCTTAGTCTTTCATAGAAATTCAGAATATTTGAAACTTTCAGTGCAAAATAGAATGTCATCATATATTAATTTCTTTTTTATTTCTACTGGAGAATATGTTAAATCTCATTTCCAAAGTAGCATTAGTATTTCTCTATTAAAATATTTGCATGATCAGTCCTAAGTATCTCAAAACAATTTTGGCTTCTCCAAATCTATTTATTTCATGGAACTCTTTATTTATTTCTACTTCTCTCTATAAGATAATAGGAAAAAGTAATGGAATGAGTGCAGATATGATCTCAGCTATAACTTGCACATTACCCAGTGAACAGTTTTGGTATTATGGTGTCCTGATTTCCTTTACAATCTTGTTTAAAGTTTGATTTGCTTAAACATATTGAGTCCTATGCATAGAATATCAGTGCTCATTCAAACCTATAATTAAAATATAGCAGTTATTAATCAGTGAATGACAATATCATTGGGGATTTTAAAAACTCATTTCCATCCTTATGTAATCATGTTTTACATAACATTGGTCAACCAAGCTAATTCCACATTGGCTTTTTTAGTGAGGAAAGCCAAATATTAGATCCAAATGTGAGGGAACCTGAAACTGTGCCTCAGTGAAATATTTTCTTCATTATTAGCTCTTCATCTTACTTGATCTGGGACTTAATCTGTTTCATAGGTTCTGTATGAATCAGTTGAATGCCAAAAGTTCTTTGAACATTGATTCTGTACCAGGTACTATTGCAGCATCTAAGTGTATAAAGATAAAATGAAACATTCTTTGTCCTGAGGGAACTCTTTATCAGTTAGTAGAGATCACACATAAATGTATAAAGTATAAGGAAATATCAGCAAAATGAAAACATGGTCATTGAGGGGATCAGCCTTGAGGAAAGCTTCCTAGAGAAGATGGCCCTTCAATGGAATTGCAAGGTTATTTAGAATTCAAAATCTTATAGAAGCGAATATTGAAAACTAAAACAAACAAATAAATACAATTTAAAGAAAAACAAATAGACCCTTCCCTCAAACTTAACATTATGAAGTAATGAGGAGAGGAAGACAACAAATGAAGGAAAGCTAAAAATCAGTATGGGGGAACTAAGAATGTAGTCATGGTGTGACACAGTGATGAAGTCTTGAGATATATCCTGTTGGCACAGGAATGAAGCATGACCAGTCTGAACCCCATTCACAAAATGAGAGCCCTCAGAAGGTACTTGCCAATAAGAGAAGGTGGAGGACTTGACAAAAGGTTTTATCAGAGTTAGAATGCCCCAGGATCTGTGGAAAGCCTCAGAGTTAGAAGCCATCTTATCATGGTGACAATTCCTGGAGATTCATAAGCACAGGAGAAGAATACCAAATAGTCAGTCAAGTTACTTTCAAATTGAGAGAAAAATAGGAATCCACTTTTATTTTAAATACTTTGAGTATGGCTTTTCTGGGGTCCTTCTCATTTGTACCTGCAATAAACCTATATGAGCTTTATTGCTCCTGTCTTTCCTTCATCATTTCTCTTAAAGTCTATAAGTTACAGCTTAAGTAAAATTCCAAAACCAAGACTAGGAGGGATTTCCATGCCACTCTAAATTAATTGTTAATTTAAGGCAATTCAGATACCAGAACTTAGATTAACCAGTTTTCCAATGCATCTTAATCTGTAACAATTGTCCTTAGACTGGTCAGAAGTAAGAGAGTTGGTTTCCCCAGAAAAGAATATGTTCCTCTGAACTGCTAGATCATTTACTCTTTGAACTAATTCTGGACTGTGACTCTTCTAGTTTAAACCATATATACAGGTTCAGAACAGTTTTCCTATTTCTATTTCCCCTTACAGTCAAGCATTATTGGATGTCAAGATTGCATCCATAAATCTACAAGCAATCATTAAGTATATATTATTTGCCAGGCAGTCTGCTAGGCACTGAGGACATAATACTAAAGATTAAACAATCCCTACTCTCAAGGAACTTAAATATTAACATGAAGGTCCCTTTTAGTTCTAAGTCTATGGTCCTATAATTCTGTGTTGATACAAGTCCCTCTTTCTCAGTGAAGAATGGACTGTTTTTGAGGTCATGTTTTGCTCACAACTGGAAATCTTAAGAAGAGGACGAGATCAGGTTAGCCAAGAGAGAATTATTATCTGCATGCAAGTAATTCATATGAAATGCCTTGAAATATTTTCATAATAACCAAATATTCCTTGTGTAATCACTTGTAAATAGTAGTAGGTTCAAGTACATTGCTATTAAAAAATTTAATTTGTCAAGAACAAATGAATGAGCTACTTTTGAGTGTGTTATAATAAGTACGTATTTTTTTCCTCAGGAAACTTGCCACAATAGTCTTTTTAATTTAATTTTCATAGGAAAATCTGTGAAACTTTTTGCCTTTTGAATGGCTAATTCAAAGCTAATCAGTATTTTGACACTAATCAGCACCATAGAAACAAAATAAAAATCACAAAACCAAAATGAAATCAACATAAGGGTGCCAGACAAGATCCTATATCAAGGAGTGGATAATAGGTCTAAGGTAGGACACCTGTCTCCACACATACCCTCCCCACAACTCAAGTCTTTCTTCTCTATTAGTGTAATGGTAATTTAAATGGAGAGATCTTTCTCATTAATTAAAAGGCAATGTGACCTGCTTGGATCACATAGAAGCCTGAGTCACAGTCTGAGTCACATGGAACCTGCGGTGGGAAGAGTTAGCTAAACAGGTGGAACAGGAAGGGTGGAACAGGAAGAGGTGGATCTAGAACAGAGCTGAAAGGAAATTGGCCAGAGTTTAATCAGAGCTGGAAAGGATACAGGCAAGCAGGAAACTGGCTAGCTTGAGTGAAAAAGCTTGTTTGTAATTTTGTTTAAGGGGGTCTGCTTGAGATCTGTTTAATGGAGCTAGTTTGTGGGAAGCCTAGCAGGAGGAACATTGGGGATGATGTTTTTCTCTGCATTGCTGTTGTGTATAGATTTTTGTTTCTCTGATGGATTTGACTTTCTGGTGTCTGAATAAATTTTTGTTCTGTCTTCCATGTAGAGAGTGTTGTATTTTATGATTCAAAATTGCCCAGGATATTCATGACTGCCATAAGCACAGTGAATATCGCATTGGTGTTATAAATGGCCACCAGAAAGTTACGTCAAGTACAAGAAAATATGTAAGTCAGCATCCACAAAATGATACTACTACCACCACCACCACCACCACCACCACCACCACTACTACTACTATATTACTACTACTACTACTACTACTACTACTAATGCTTCATAACAACACATATGCATACAGGGTCCCATTTTACATATCATTTGTATAAGAGAAATATATGACTAAGGAATATGTAACACCAGATTACATAAGAGCTGCTGATGACCTCTGTTGAGGTCATTGAGTTCTCATATGAACTGGTCTGTTCTGCTTCTTTGTTCTCTCCAAATCACACTTGTCTTCTAGTAGTCTCCATTCAGGTTCCCTCTGCTTTTCTCTGGTATCATTGAGTAGGTTCCAATTGACAATACAGAGACATTTTCACAAAATAGTTTGCAGATATAACTGCGGAATCTATGACTGATAAAATATGTGTTTTCCCCATGTAGTTTTTCTTGGGGAGTCAAATTATGTTTAGTGCAATAGTCTGCTGTCAGGATTTAGGCTGCTTTAAATATCGAAAGAGTTAAACTACCATTTGGTAAACTTTAAATTCTACTAAAAGTACTTTCTAAGGGCAATGTCTTCTAACTTCACAAGCTACATCCTGTAATCTCATACTCAAGGTGAAGGAGAGTCACAAATTACTTTTGCTTGTGGTTCAGGGAAAAAGAAAGGTACCAAGAAAATGCTTAATGAGGTACTACTCTGAAAAGGGTATTACATGTTGAGGAGATTGTCACAAGAGGTTGGGAAGATTCCTAGACTAAAAGACAGAAAGCTAATGTGGTATCAGGTTTGGAAGACTCCTCTACAGTGAGAATTTTTGGATGATCTGTGGAGGGAGGAAGGAGAGAATAGAAGAAGAAGGTTATTGGTCTCCTAGCCACCATGGATAGCAATGAAGCCACAACAGGTGGTAGCAATTTCATCTTTTCATGAAACTTTTCCTAATTGCACAGCAGACAAAAGTCAAATTTTGCCTCTCTTCCACTTTGTGTATTTGATTGCAGGAAGTAACTTCTGGGTTTAAAAGATATTGCACCTAAGGAAGTATTGTTAATACAATTTAACATCTATCAAATGGCAATTCCAACCTTGCTTTTTCCTATCTGTAGGGGGACTTGAACATTAGAATTTAGAAATATGTCACTGTTTCATTTGCAATATTAATAAGATAGAAACACTTGGATATTGCATTGTAAATATTTCTAAGGCCCTTGATTTACAGCTAAAGGGGACATTAGAGTCAATCTAATTGAACCCCTTCATTTTACAGATGAGACCCAGAGAAGTCATGGTTTGATCAGGTTCTCACAGATCGTAAATACTAGAAGGGGGTTTTATATCATGCTCTCTATCTGTACCAATGCTTTGTTTTGTTTTTTTCCAATCTATTGTACTTCCTCTTTGAAGACAGCTGGCATGAATTTGGGAACAGATTCCCATTAACACTTACGAAATGTTTTAATTTTCAAATAAAGTACTTAGCATAGAGCACTCTCATCTGTATGTTATAATTCAAATTAAGTATATTATTTTCCACTTCTATTGCCTTTCCTTGAAAGTTACATGATGCAATACCTAAACAAGAAACTCTACTCCTCTCAGTCACTTTTTCAATCCTTTCCATTTCCTATATAATCCTATACATTGAAAAACAGTAAATGAATTATTGCTGTACTATTTAAGTGATAAATTGTACATTTTCAGTGATTATCATCATCAAAATACACAGAAACATCTAATAAGAATATTTTCTTAGTTAAAAATGCTAGGGATAAAGATCTTGATCATGCTGATTTCAACAAATAGCACAATAATAGTACTTTAAGGTTGGCAAAACCCTTTACAAATATCTTATTTGCTTCACATAACAATTATATGTCCTATATACTACTATATATGCATAGAGAATGAGGCCAGACTGAAAGAATAAGTCATTTGTCCATATGAGCTGGATATCTAGGGCTGGAAATTAACTCAGGTTTCTTAGCTTCCTGGCTCAGTGTTCTATCTAAACTGTCACCTAAAAAGGTACTAGCAAAAAGGAATGCAAAGTAAGCAGTGTTATTGAATCCCAAGCAAAATTTCTCTTTAGGATGATTCAATTGTAGCCAAAAATAATAGCAACAAAGATGATAAACACTTTAAAGTGTTTTTAAAGGTTTCCAATGCATTTTGCATATGTTATTTCAAACTGATCAATTAAAAAATAACTATAACCACTTAGCACACTGAATGGCTCATAGTATTCATTAAATTCATGCTTATCTAATGATTTACTGAATGTGTTTTTTTAATGAGAAAATTAAGGTAACCTTTGAAATAATAAAACAAACTAATATTCAATTATTGCATTGACTCTAGTATATTTTCCCTTTTTAAATTTTCCTTGTTATTATTTTCTCTTCCTCTTTCAAAAATTTTACTTCTAAGCAATTACACTTAATAGGCCACACATCATTTCTATTTAACTAAAAAGTATGTATTCCTAGTATTAGCAGAGTAGTTTAAAAAAATCTTGACTTCAGTGTTCCTTTATTGTCTCTCAGGTTCCCTCCAATATGACTGACCAATCAAGAATGAGCCCAGCTCCACTTTCTTGCTGCTGAAATTTAAACAATCATTGTTGAGAGAATAAAGTTGTGTCAATCTTTAATTAAAATGTTCAGAACGCATCGTAGAAATGGGTTTTATTGCAATTGTTTAGAAATTAGAAAGTGTTTATTACATAACTTCAAGACCAAAGAATATCTATGGATGAGACTTATGAAACAGAACCACGTCTACTCCAAATGCTTCATTCTCTAAATAACCTTATCACAGATTTTATGGTCACATGCTGGTGTATTTGCAAAAGAAGAGGGAAGTGCTTCTGAATAATATAGTGGCTATAATGCCACATAAAGAAAACAGTCATGGAAGGGGGATAGATACCAGTGGGGAACACTTGAAAAGGCAACACCCTATATCCCCTCTCCAAACATTGTCTCCAAATACACAGGCAAGAAAATGATCCAGATGTGCAACAAACTTCACACTCTGATCTCAGCAAGCCACTCATGGGTCAAAAACTCATAAATTTTTAAACAAAGCATTGACTTTGTACTAATAGGATTTTGATCAACCATCCATGTGGGAATAAGCAAGGTATTAAAGCATGAAAGTATGAACACCACTGAAATCAAAGTATTTCCTAAATTCTCTAATAGAAATAAGAAATGTAGGGTAAAGACTGAGAAATTTTAACTGTAACACAAAAAACAAGAATCTGTAGAGCAAGGCAATGCCCAGTCTCCAGGTTAGTGAGTCTTAGCATTTCTTGGGGTTAGAACTGATGAAGTCAAACTAGCTTTTATCAACCTACAGCTGGACTTCATCAGTCTTAAAATTCTAATGCATGTAAGAGCTAAAAATTTGATATTCCACTCTTTGCTGCTGATAAAAATACACAAAGATGGTAACAAAGTAACAGTGAAAATAATTTGATTTTGTCAGCCTAAAAGAAATGGCCATTGACTTGTAGGTTCCCAGATGATGCAATCCACATTATTTAGCTGAGACATGTATTCTTTTGAAGGACAATTCATTTTTTTAAAACTTCTTAGCCTTTTCAAGGATTTTGTAGAGTCGAGCCTAATTAATGATTACCAAGTGTTCAGAGCTTTAAAAATAGAAATGTAATATTTTCTAACTGATGTGTTGTCATTGTTTAGAATTAAATGTTTTCAGAAATTTAATACCTTTTCATTTGTTTATGCCTACTTTATTACAACATGAACTCCAAGGATTTCAACTACATGTATATTAATTTGAAATGTATATTTTAAAAGCGGTTTGCAAATAAATGCCTCAGATAACAGAATGGTTCACTACTGGGAACACATAAACATCCTTAGGATTATACACAGATTTGATCATTTGAAGATAATTACAAAATGAGTTTCTGGCATATGAATTGTGGCCCGCTTAAAGTAGCATCTGGCAGGGACAGTGATGATCATGGATAGGCAGTATTTTTAAAATTCCCTCAAAGCTACTGTGTTCAATTCATTTTGCTGATTCCATATATTTCCTGCCAACTTAAACTACTTCATGTTTTAAGCATCACTCAATTCTGTAGGAAAAATTTCTTAGAAAAATAAACACTCATTTTCTAAGACCATTCTATGAAAATGGATGAAATTCTATAATATACTTGTAACAAATTAAAGAGTTATAAATTCTTAGCAATAGAGTTTAAATAATAAAAGAGAAAACTTTCAGAAAAATTAGAATATTTGGATGTAGAATCATAAATTCATAGTGTGATAAGCCTGGAAGGTGCCTTGGAGGTCATCTAATATGTCATTCCCTTTATAAACAGGAGAATATTAAGTCTAAAAGATGTTCATTAACTCATGTCATTTTATTTAGCTATTTAGTGGAAAAGTCAGAATACTCATCATAATGGTGTCTTTCTACATTAAAGTTAATTAATAATGGATTAAAAGACCATAAACAAATGATTTGGATTAACAAATTGATGCTAATTTGGAGTGATGTCATAAGTGACATGCTACAGGTATGCCCTCAGTCCCATTCTGTTAAATGTTTGTATCATTAACTTGAATGAAAACATTGAATGACATACATGGAAATTTTTGTTTACATGAATCTTCTAGTGCTATCTTATATGTTAAATTAAAAAAAAAACAACATGGCTCTCAAAAAGCTCTAAATGACCCAGGACAATTGGCTAATATTAAAGTATTTGGATTCAATTTAATCTCAGTGCTATAATCCTCAAATAGATTTCTGACCTCATTGATTTGAATATTATTTCCACTGATGATTACTCAAATGTTAATCAGTTTATTAAATTATGTAATAGTGATAAATATGTCTAGTTCTTTGGATTCTGGATGGAAAAGACCACAATTGCAAGTGTGAAATAGGGCAGAGCACTTTAATAATCACAAACTTACACAAAGCTCTGAAGACACAGGCAAACAGAGATGATATTTGAAAAGCAGAGGTGTAGAGGTAGATGATGTTCAAACAGAGAACTAGGAAGAACTCCTGTTCTTCAAAATTCCTGAATGGTTACATCATGTACCTTACCCACACTCACCATGAGTCTTCTCTATTGACCTCTATTTGATATTTGTTTTTAATTCTTCACAGACTGTTGTACTTCAAATATTTCTACCAAACAAGAAGACTGGTAAAATATTGATATTCAAAAATGATCCACTGTTTTGTAAAGATCATTTCAATCGATTCTCAATGAGTATTTATTAAGTACTTCCTTTTTGCTAAGAACTATACCAGATACTAGAGAGAGAAAAGGAAAAGCAAAGTTAAATCTCTCCTGTAAGAATTTAATCTCTTTGAGAGTTAGACTCTTAGTTGTGTATCTGTGTGTGTGCGTATTCAAACAAAGGTATATAGACACATATACATGTTTATATGTATATGTGCAGATAGTCATCTTCACATATATATATATACTTGTGTATTCATATGTTTATGTATGTCATAAGGATATAAATATGAATATGTAGGCATACACATATAAGATAACTAGAAAATAGAAAATTAATTTAGAAGTTAATCCCCACAACAGTTTGGGGGATAAAGGTGAGGACAAGAAATGAGTCCTGGGAGAAATAGCTCTTGAGATGAGTCTTTTGAGTAAGTCAGTGATTCTGTAAGTCAGAATATAGTTACAAGAGCCTTCTAGACATGGAGAGAAGTCAAGATAAAGAAAGAGATGGGAGATGGAATCAAAAAGATGCAATGTAGCTGTTACAAAGAGTGTATGGAGAGTAGGAGAATGGAGGAAGATTGGCAAGTTGTAAAGAATTTACTTACCAAAAAGAGTAGTTTATATTTTAACCTATGTTATAGGAAGCCATAAGAAGATTTAATTACATGGGGGTAGGGCAAAACTGGAAGTTAGAAGTTTGTTCAAACAAATACTGGGGTGATGCATGTCATCATAATTTAATACTTTGTGGTTATAGACAAGTCATTTAACTTCTATACATGTGTAAAAATGGGAATAAAGATGAAAAGGAGAAATGTATTGAAAGCATTTTGTAAACTTTAAAATCTTACCTAAATGATAAAGTCTTTAAAGGAAAATATCTATCAGACTTGGGAATTCTGTTCAATTCATGCTTCATGAAAAATGGGAAAGTAAGTTCTTAATCATAAAAATATCATATGTTGTATAGAACACTGAAAACAACCCAATTCAAAGGTGCTTTACAATTTGTTTCATTAAATCTCTCCTTGAAAATGGATGGGAATTCCTATTAAAAGACCACTTTATAATGCAGGATTGGAAATTTGGAGATGGAAGGGACCCTAAAAGTCATTTATTACAACTTTTTAATTTTGCATGTGAAAAAATCTTAAAATGGTATTGAATGTGGCAGTTGCTTGGTTGTTCTCCTTCATGCTCAAAGAGGAATAAAATGACAACACTACTTTAGAGTCATGGTACAATGGGTCTCAATATGGCTGCTCAGACTAATATGAATTGAGAATGCTCTACCACAGGTCAAACACAAATAGTCCATGGGAATATTTGGGATGGATTCTCTAAATTTGTGTGTCTCATGTTTCTTCTGAATTTCAGTTGTGCTTTGCTCATCTATGTGCTCTTTTCTGATGTGGTTATGCCATACTGAGAAGTCCTATGCCACTGTCTCCCATGTCACAATCAATTCCAAAGTTCTTGAGAGAGACCTTTTTGTGTCCTTCTCTCACTTTTTCTGACTATCGTGTGAGTGTTTGTCTGTTTGAGATCTCCACAAAATAATCTTTTTGGCAAGCAAATGTTCAGCATTCAAACAATGTGGATAGCAAATTGGAGTTGCAGTACCTGATGAGTTTGAATCCTTGGCAGTTCAGCTCAAGAAAGAACCTCAGTGTCGCATATCTTATCCTGACAGATAATCTTCAGAATTTTCCTAAGACAATTCAAATGGAAGTGATTCAAGTTCCTGGCATGGTATTGGTATACTGCCTTGGTTTCACAGGCATGCAACGAGATCAGTACAACAGTTCTGTAGACCTTCAGTTTGTTACTCTTCCACTTTCCTTCAGAGTTTCCCAAACACTGAGTTGCTCTGGCAATGGGTGTGTAAACTTCATTATCTTTCTGTACATCCCTGAAAAATATACTGCCAAAGCAAGTGAGCTTATCCTCAGTATTCAAAATTTCTCTATTTAAAGTAAGTGATGGTTCCACATATGAATGGTGTGGTGTTGACTAATGGAACGCCTGTGTTTTCTTGGTGCTACTTGTCAGGCCAAAATTAGCACTAGCAGCAGAGAATCAATTCATTTTTTTTTGTTGTATCTCATCTTCAGAGCCTCCATTGAGTGCACAATCATCTTCAAACAAAAAATTATGTACCAACCCTCCCTTAATTTTAGTCTTGGCTTGTAATCTTTTCAAGTTGAAAAATATACCAAAAGTGCTATAGCTGACCTTGATGCCATATTTGTCCTTACTGAAGGCGTTTGATAACATAGTTGAAAACACTATGCTAAAAAGCATGGGAGTAAGCACACAGCCCTCTTTCACTCCCTTGGTGACTGGAAAAGCACAAAAGCATCCCCAGTTATCTAGAATCTGGAAAAGCATTGTCATTGTGAAATTGATGTATAATGTTGATGAAATCCAAGCAACCAAATTCTGACATGATTGTCCATAAGTCCGCATAAGTGACATTGTCAAAAACTTTGGTTATATCTACAAACATTGTGTACACACATCTGTTTTGCTCCTGGTTTTTCTCTTGTAGCTGTCAGGCAGCAACCATCATATCAACTGTTCCTCAGCCCTTTCTGAGGCCATGCTGACACTCAGGTAGATGTGAAGAACAACCTATTAAGAAACACTCTAGCAAGGATTTTGACAGCAATCACTAAGATAGATATATTCCCCCATCATTGTCACAGGACAATCTATTTCCTTTACCTTTACAGAGAGGGACAATGGAGGTGTCCCTGAACTCCTGGGAGATAATCTCCTTTTGCCATATAACCAAGAATATTTCAATCAACTTTTGCATGAGCAATGGATGCCATACCTTGTAAATCTCAGCTTGAACAGATTCAGAACCAGGTACTTTGCCACACAAAAAGAGGCTAATGGCATTCAAAACTGCTTCTTCATTTGGAACTTTATCTAGGGAAGGATTGACTTCAATCTGAGGGAATGGTCAATGATTCTAGCATTTATTGATGACATTCTGTTGAGAACACTATGGAAATGTTCAACCCATTTCTCTAGGATCACTAATCTATGTGACTCCCTCAGCACTGAGTAGTTGAGATGGAACTTAGGTCTTTGACCCATAAATATCCTTCAGGGCATCATAAGAGCACTTCAGAGTACATAAAACTGAATTTTGTCTGCCTTCCTACTAAGCTAAAATTCCTGCATCTCACTAAGTTTCACTTCTTTGCTATTTTTGATGCTATTAATAAATACTAACTTCTTAGAAATGGATGAACTATCCTGCTGGCAAACCTTGTGGAGTTCTAGTTTTTCATTTATCTTCTTCATTTCTCATCATTTTCTTCAAACCAGTCTTTATGTTTATGAGTTTTATGACCCATATGAGCAAATGTAGTGCCATACACCAAATCTCTGAAAGTTATCCACTTCTTTTCTGTTCCACTTTTGCCAACAATGTGTTGGATCAACTTTCCCTCCAAGTTAGCAACAAACTCCTGCTCAGAGAAGGGCTCTAATTTGTTGACATTAATTTTTCTGGTAGTCAATTTACCTTGAGGCCTCTGCTTTTGTTTAATGCTAATATTTAGCTAGGGAAGATGAATCTATGGTCAGTCCAGCATTCTGCACCACACATTGCCTTCATCAGTCTCATATCCTCTCTGTCTCTTTTCCTGACAATCATATAGCCTATTAAATTCCAATATTTGCTGTGAGAGTCCATCCTTGTTTTGGTTCCTTCTTGATCCTAATATCCTTATTTTGTTTAGGTAAAAGAAAGATAGTGATAATGATAAGAAGGTATTGAGACTCACAAGTCTTATGTATTAAATGACCATTGCTGTCACTGTTTCCAACTCCATTCCTCCAAAGGATCCCCTGCCATATCTGGTAGTCTAAGCCTAATCTAGCATTAAAGTTACCCAGAATTATAAATTTGTCTTCCTATTGTATATTTATGATAAGACTCCTCAGGACTTCATATGATATTCCTTTGACCTCATCAGGATTCATCATGGTGGGAATATAGGCATTGATGATAGCAGCATGGCATTTTCCTTCTCATGGTAGTCACATTGCAATGACTCTGCCATTTACTCCTTTTGATAGTTATATAAGCTTTTTGATTAGTTTTGATTGCAAAACCTATGCTAGCTTCATGGTTCTCCCATTTATTTTGACCACTAAAAAAATAAATGCATATCCAACTGCTACTACAGTAAACTGGCCTTCATTTGCCAATGTAGTTTCTGTAGCAATTGATATTTGGATGTGATATGTGATGAATTCTTTTGCAACAAGAGCTGTTCATCTATCAGGTTTATTGGATTCTCTGTTGTCTATAAGTGCACATACCTCCCATGTACTGATGGTAACTGAAATCATCTTTGCAGAAGCTTTTGTAATGTTTTTTGCACTTTGATCTTAGGATACAAATCTCATCTGCCATGAGGCCAAGGTTGGGTAAGCAGACAATTTTTATGACACTTTTTCTAGCCTTTTTCTCACACCAGGAGGCAAGCAGTGTGATCATTAAAACGCTTCACGAACACCCAAAGGGTTGTCTCATCCCACTGCTGCTTCCAGTGAGAAGAAGACCCTATGGCCTAAGTTACTTTTGTGCAAGATTGTGACTATAGCTCCCAGTGCATCCATATCTTCTGTTTCTTCACTTTTCTGTTGCCACAGGACTTTGAGATAGGTAAGAATGGTAAAAATGGTATGGATGATGTATTTTGATACATGGAAAAATTGGTTTTTAGTGAGGCAGAGTTTCACGAAGTGGTCGGTCTCATTTGTTTCTCCTCAAGTAGTCAGTGGCAGGATAGAGTGAAGATGACTGGTGATGGTTCAAGATGCAGTGGATGACTTTGATATCCTCAACATCTAACCAAGCTCTAAGAACTCTGCAGTGCCTACTTCACCTACCTTCATGGCCATTGGACTATATTGTTCTCATCTGTCATTCCATCTGGGAAATTCTTCATGTGTTTAGGGTAGATACCTCCTCAATTCACCAATGGGTCTGAGACCCCATGGTTACCCTCAAACTGGTTTAGTCTATCTACCAAAATGGTTTACTGGATATGGACATTTTACATCCTACAATTTCTTTGTGACACTGGTGAGTAACTCTTATGAATTATGTGGACATGAAAGGTGGTAAGCAGTCCTGACAAGGCCTCAGAAGTCCTCACATCAGACATATCGGTTTTTCCTGAACACAACCCACATCCTAAAGACCTGTTTAGGATCACAGATGATCAGGATCATAAATTGTCAGGATAAATTTCAGGGTGTTGTTGGTGCCAGGGGTGAAATGATTGCCTCGCACCCACTGGTGAGTAACAGGCACTGGCTAATAGGTTAAATGCATTGATTTCCAATTGATCTTTGAAAGAGAAAAAATTTTTTAGAAATAATTTAAAATTCCTGGGTCTTAAACCTAATTGTGGGTGGTCTTGACTCCTTGAAGAAAAGAGCTAACTCCAATAAGGGCTACATACTCCACTTTCCTAATATTTTTGAGATTTTGTTTTTATATTCACCTGTGTTTTTTCTTTCCTTATTCAGCATTGCATTCTGCTGGCATGGCTCAAACAATGTTTGCCCATTTTCACCACCCTGAAGTAACACCCAAAACTCATGAAAATAACACAAATTGACTGGAGAAGAAGCAATCAAATAGGCAAGAGAAAAACCATGAAATCTCAAGGGGCACAGTGAATCCAGGGAGAGAATGCGATCATCAGTGTCAAATTCTTCAGAAAGGTTAAGAAATATTAGGATCAAGAAGGAACCAATACATTTTTCAATTAAGAGATCATGAACAATGTTGGGGGAGTTTAGTTCAACCATAAGGTGAAATGTCAAAAATAAAAGAGGATTTAAAAGACAAAGGAAAGGAAGTGACAGAATTAATTGTAAATAACTTTTTTAAGGAGTTTAACTGTAAAAGGGCAGAAATATAACTGGGAAGGCAGAGTACTAGTCAGATCAAGTAAGGGCTTTAGAAGAATGGGAAATACTTGGAAATGGTTATAGGAAGGAACTTCTAGATAAGAGTAGATTAAAGATCACAGAGATTAGAGATGAAAGCAGGGATAATCTAGAGAAGATGGGGAGAATACAGTCAAGATAGATATAGAAAAAGTCTCATCTTCAGAGACTTAATTGAAGGACAAAATTATGTAGATTGGAGAGGTAGAAGAGAAGAGACTGATTTCAAATAAGTTCTTCATGGAAGTATTAGGTATGATCTGCAGAAAGAGAGAGAAAAGGGATTTGGGTGTGAAAGTTGAAAGAATAGTTTTGGAATAGCTGATGTGGTAAGAGAGTTAGAGAATCAGTTAGGAAAGACTAGTCAGATTTCCCTTTTATTTTGATCACTAAGTTGAAATACTAGCTAACGTTTTCAATAATTCCTCTAGCTTCATTCAGATGCATATGAATAAGAACAAATGAGACAGATGGTGAAGTAATCCTGAGTCGGAGATTGCCAAGGCATAACTGGTAATAGGACAAGCAAAGGATTCAGAGAAGAGGGTAATGTGGAGCTAAATTAGTTTACCAACAGATAAAGCTTGGGATGGGTAGAGAATATAGGTCAAGCAAAGGGGATATTCTGAGATATATCAATAGTATGATTAACAGTTTCATAGTTTCCTGAAGACAATCTAACCTGTTATTCAAAGGGCAAATGCAAAGAAAAATCAGTTTCTCCAATCACACAAATGGACAAGTCAAATCCACATCTTGGCGGAGACTGTATATTACTTGTTACCTCCTTGAGCCTGTGGTCATTTAGCATCACAATGACTTCATAGAGGTCATTGCATTTAATAAGATGAATCCCACTAATACAAGTAAATACTGAATTGGATATATTTCATTCAACTTATAACCATTAGGGGAAAACAGGTGATTTTTAATTCAAAACCTATAACTGAAAGCAAAACATTTCACTACAATAAGGTAATTCCAAAAGACCCACAAAGAAAAATATAATCCACCCCCTCAAAAGAAAACTGATCAACTGTGCCAGCAGATTGAAGCACAAATTTTTTCATTTTTTTATGTCTTGCCTTTCTTTCTTTCTTTATCTCTTTCATTCTTTCTTTGTTTCACTTGGCAAAAATATGAAGGAAATAAATTTTACATGATTTCTCATGTATAACTGATATATTGTGTCTCAGTGTTTGGAGGGGGAGAAGGTAGGAGGGAAAGAATTGGGAATTTATTTAAAAAATTATGTTGAATAAATTATTTGTGATTTCTAAAGCTCTTGAATCATAAGTAATGCTTACTTTCACATAGTATTACTAAATTTCACTGCTCTCCTGGTAATGCCAAAAAAAGTCAAGGTATAACCCCCAAGGATGTAAATTAAATCCTCTAGGACAAATTTGAGAGGACATGAACAAGAATGATTTGGAATTACCCAGAACAGATAAATTGTGAACTACTTCATTGAACAGATACTCACTTAAAAAAAAGTCTTATGTCCTAAGTACCAAACAAAATATTTCTAGAATTGATACTAAGTTAACAGCAATCTAAAGATTGTACAAATCTTTTAGAAGCTTATTAATCGAAGACATTATTGTTTTTTCATCAGTGCTAAAACTACACACAGAAGCAAGTGGAAAGAAATGCTTTAATCACATTTTAATTAAATAGAGGAAAATGTTTTGGGGTTACAGAGACAGACAGCATGGGGCTGTCTATTGAGTAGCAGGAAAGCAGGAATCATGGGGAAGAAAGCAGCCATGAGAAAGATCATAGAGAATCACTTACATAACTATCTATTAGACTTGGGAGCACTCAGGCAGCACATACCTGTAGCAGATTCAAAAGTACTTGGTAGGGGCAGGAGACTGGACTGGGAAACAGACTAACTTTTATTTGTGCCACCTAAGGGTCAGTTAATTAAAATATACAAATTATATCAAAATTATCATCAATAATTTAAAGTTAGCATCCAGAGGTGGGGAACCTGTAGTTTTGAGGCCACATATGTCTTTCTAGGTCCTTGGCTACAGACCTTTGACTGAGTCCAACTTTTACAGCACAAATGTTTTTTTTAAAGGAATTTGTGAAAGGAAAAAAGATGAACCTTTCTGCTATTGATCTGCTGCTCTTACTACACATGTATAGAGCTCATCTGAGTCTTCCAGATCACAGGAAGTTAGTAGGACTAAGGGACCTTTATAGTAAAGTCTAACTGACTTCCCTTTATTTAACACAGGTATTCAAGACACTGCCTTAGGTAATTTACAAGGCAGTTTTCAATGGCTCCCATGCTTCCCGTATTTATGAGACAGTTTGCAAGTAACTGTTAATGGTTCCGTGATATATGGAAAAGTCTAAGTTACTTCTAAGTTCTTCTATGTTATTTTGATACTATTATTACTTTATACTGGCTGCTTGTAAACTTACTATAATAACTAGTGGGAGGGGAGGTGGTCAGGGTGACCAGAACAAGATACAACTTTAATACATCATTGTTTAATGAAAATACAGAAAATCTATTCATAGGGAAATTGTATTTGTTGAGTGATGAAGGCTTGTGAAAGGAAATAGTAGGAACTGTAGAAAATAATTTCAGGCCCCCAAAATTTTGTAACTAACAGATATGTAGGATGGAAATCAGAACTGTTCTTACAAAGCTCACTTTCTTTCATAAACTGAAGACAAGTCATTGCAGTACAAATGCTAATTTGAAAATATTCCTAAGACATCGGCAAATAAACTATACTAGAAATAGACATTGTCACAGATAATTTTACCATCTTGTAATTATTTAAACTGACTCACAAAAATAAAGGATCACTACATTAGTTGATGGAGCTAGAATAAGCACTTATATGCTTTAAATTTATGTGGAAAGTAGAAAACCAGTATCAGAAATGAACAGGGTAAATTTGCCACCAATGAAGAAGAAATTAAAACCATAATAAGTAGCTATTTTACTCAACTGTATGCCACTCAATCGGACAATCTAAGTAAAATGGATGGATATTTACAAGTGTGTGTGTGTGTGTGTGTGTGTATATAAAATTCCAAGAATATCAGAAGAGGAAGTCAAATAAATAATCCCATTTCAGAAAAAGAAATTTAACAAACATTCAGTGAACTCTCTAAGGAACATTTCTTCAGGGTCAGGTGGATTTAAAACTGAGTTCCATCAAATATTTAAAGATCAATTAATTTCAATTTTGTATAAATTACTTGAAAAAACTAAGAGTTAGCAAGTAGAGAAAGTGCATAAACTTTGCAAAATCCTTCCCTTTTGGGTTTGTTGTTTTTAGGGAATTTGTGTGCAAAGGTTTCTGTTTGTGAATCAGCAAAACTATAATTTTCTCTCCTCAAACATAGCCTGTTTCTTCTTATTCCTACTTTTATTCAAGGCTCCATTGTCCTTCTTGTCTCAAAACTCCTCAATATCTTTGTTACCTTCATCTTCCTCATCTTTCAACTTCATTCTTCCTTATGTCACATGTACAATCATTTGCCAAGTCTCATTGATTGGGTCAGTACTCTCATAAATATCCCTTTTCTACTCCGAGAGAGCACCCTAATCCAGGTCCTCATAAACTTTATTTCTATAGACTCAATCTTTCTCTGTAACTCATCTCTCCTCTTTATCTAATCCAGAGGTAATTTTTAAGGCACAGTAAGTCAATGTTCACTCCCCTCTCTCTTCTGCTTAATAAACTTCAGAAGATTTCAAATACCTTGTTAAATACTTGCTGTCAAATCTTAGTTTTTATTACCCCTTGTGACAAACTTCTCTTTTTCTCATTAAAAACCGTTTATAGCTTGTTTCCAACCTATCCTTCCAAACTTATCATATATTATTAAGCTTTATGCACTCTACTATCCAGCCAAACTAGCCATCATGTTCTTTAATAGAACTTCACAAGTGTTTGGATGTTTAAAGTTAGGGATAAGAAAGTATTAAAATTAATTCCAAAGTTTTAAAAATAGGTTTCTAGCATCTGTCTTCCAATTCTGTGCCTTTTGAATGGCAGTCTCCCACAAGTCTGTTTTATTTTTTTTGTTTTCCTTGATTTTCTTTATGACTCATCTCACACCCTACATAGTGCAAAATCTTTTCCTTCCCTTCCTCTCTCTACCTCACTTGATCTTTACTTCTGAAAGCTACTCTGAGATAACTTCTCATTTTACAGGTAAATAACTGTTTATGTCACTTCATTATGAGACCTACTTAATGACTGATGAGTTTCTACTTGGAATTTTCACATAATGAGAAATCCTAGCCACAGACCTCACAACTCTGTTCCATATCCATATCAATTGCTTTGAATCTAAACAGGGAATCTTCTTCCTTTCTTATCTTCTCCTTAAAATGGATACACAGACAGACAGACAAAGATAGTTAGATATTGAATAAAAATTGCAAATTGTGAATTGAGTGGTGCCCAGAATTAAACAGTAGAGTAGAACCACTGTTTATGTCAAATAATATCAATTACATAATAATCTCAAACAATTGAATCAAATAAAGGCCCATCTGTTAATATCAGTATTCAATGGGTATCACAGGGCTGAAAGTCAGAGAACACTGAAGTTTTTAAAATATTTCCCAGATATCTGCAAAGAAGTCCTTATTGTAAGTACACCGCAAGAGAGTAAATAATGAGTAAAGAAAACTGCAGTGATCATCTAAAAAGAAAAGGAAATGAATTAGTCATGTTGTAAGAAGGAGGGATAACTGTTGAGCTGTTCATGTGTTCAAGAGAAAGGTACAAAGACCTGCAAATATATAAATTTAGGGGAAAAAAGAGAGAAATGTTGTACAGTGTAGTGGCGAAATTTCTATCCCTACTCCCAGTTAATGTAATAAGAGAAATCCCACAGATCTAGATTGAAATCAGCAGATTAATCCAAGGTATGAACCACACGCAAAAGAAATTCTAAAAAAATGGAGGAAATGAGTCCTTTGGATAACTGACTGAAAGGAGAAAGAGACCTAGAAGAAAATATCTTGCTTATCTAGCAGATGAAGATATAGTTCTGGGCCTGTGTTTAACATACCTAGCTATTTTGGAATTGATATTTTAGCATTAAGCCAAGTGATAAGTGGTTGAAACAAATGATGAAAGACTCCTGAAAGGAATGGAACGTGGAGGGGTGGGGAAAGAAAAGAGAGAGAAGGAAAGAGGGAAAAGTTTTCTCTTTCAGCACTTCCATTGATTGAGTGACTATCTGATAGACTTTGAAAAATCAAAAGACATACATGCATATGTCTTGTCAAAGGGGGAATGTGCCTGCTGTAAAAATGTCTGTTTACAGTGTGGGAAACTGAGAAGAAATCAGATTTGATGAGAAAAGTCAGTATCAATACTCCACAAGGTTTATCACTGATCCTTGAACTTGGTAATGCTACAGCTAAGAGAAACTTTTTGAGAATTCTAGGAACAGAGAAAATATTTTGATTAACCATGGGTTTGCCATTTGGTCTCATGTGCTCTCTAAGTCTGACCTCAGTGTCTTCAGAGATTTTGTTTGTTTAAGAGGAAAGGATGTTTCCCTGTTTGGGGATGGTATTTCTATAATAATTGTTTTTGTTATACTTATAAAAATAAATCCTTTCAAAAATATAGTTTAGTCTGATTGGTAAGCAAAAAGGATCACACTGTTGTGATCTTAGCTTTTCATTCACAGTACTAGAAAACTCATAGATTCTTAAGATTACTCTTAGAACTCATTGGGAATTCATTTAGCTATTGTGAAAGCAAGTTTGGTGACTGAGACCAGAGTGTGTGCCACAACAAGATACATAAGGATGAATGGCTTATAATCTAAGTTCTTGGGGGAAGAAAGTTAATATATAGATATTAATACAAATATATTTGTATGTTCTCCAAGTGATTTGGTATGACTGTGAATCAGGAAACAATGCAATCTCTATAAAATATGAAGGAAGTTAAAAGAATAATAGAAAGACCCATGGTTAGTAAAAGTAATATATAGTATATTACCAATGATGAATTATTCACAAGAACAGATATAAAAGACATAACAGTGTTACCTTTAGGAACAACTAGGAGGCACAATGCATTGAGTGTCAGGCCTGGAGTTAGGAAGACTCATCTGCTTGAGTTATTATCTGGCCTCTTACACCTAAGTTGTGTGACCCTAGGCAAGTCACTTAATTCTATTTACCTTAGTTTCCTCCTCTATAAAGTGAACTGGAGAAGAAAATGGCAAACCACTCCAATATCTTTGCTAAGAAAATCCCAAATGAGGTTTCACATCCTCTGGATGGTCAAACTCTTTGTCAAAATGACATAATTATTTGACCAGCACCAAGAAGTCTAGAAGCTCAGACAAGCACTGGACAATCATGAACAAGTTCTGATCGTGTAGCCTGGCAATGAATCAAACTTGTCACAATACATTATTTTTACCCTTCTTTGTCAAGCCTGCAGCTCATTGTGTAACCATTAGTATAAGTTTTGAGATTCACACACAATTCCTTGGATCCCTCTGAGTGGGTTTCCAACACATGTGTCTAATTCCCTCCTTGCTTAAAGGTCTTTCTCCTCAGATTAAAATTAAACTTCCATTTCATTCCTTACTCTCCTTTCTCTAGCCTGCTCTGCTGGGCTCCACCCATACACAGGTTAGAGACTGATTTGGTCGAGGTGACAAAGTGAAAATTCCTATTTTAACGTCTCTGATAATATTGAGACAAAAGGAGTCATTTGCAAAGTCATCCCCTCATAGATCCTTATTTATTTTTCTTCTTCAGATTCTTCCTTCTGCCTGTGGTTGGTAGTGTTCAAGTAAAATACAATGTTTAGGCAAAGACAGAAATAGGAAGTGGTAAATATTGATATGAACTTTCAGGTGAATTATGGGTTCTTAATTTGATGTTCTTATAGTTTTATTGTCAATAAGATCAGAACCACAAGCTAGTTTTCACCACATGGATTAATTACTGAAAAGCCAAATTTAGAGGATTGTATGGAATTGTATTGACTTTGGTTACTGGCAGATTTTAGCCGAATTACCTAGGTATCTCTGCAAGTACCTTGGAATTAGAGAATGTCCAAGGGAAGATGTTTCTGGAGACCAGGTAACCACTTGACACTTATGGAGCTCAAGATAAAATAAGCTGATTAAATGGACATTTTGAAGGAGCTACCAAGTTACAAAGAGACGTTGTTAACTGATATTGTTGAGTGTTTTTATATTGCTTTGGGTTTTGTTTCATGATTTTTATATTTTATGGGTTTTCTTAGTCACCTTGGTGACAGGTAAACCTCCCCTCTCAAATTAGTCCATAGAGATCCCTTTAAATAACCTGTCTCACTTCACTTATCTATAGTTTACTCATAGAGTCTATTTAACAAGGTTTATCTCTTTAGGGGATATATGAGATTCTGACTCTTATACCCTTTATGCCCCTCACCCCATTTTCTTGATCCCCTTAAGGCAGACCATCATTCCATCATTGAGAAATTTCTTATAACTAAAGCAATTAACTAAGTGATCATGGGGTTGAGAGCCTTGAGATCAAAGAAGGGAATGCTACATTAAAATAACATTAATGTCTCCATTTTGTCCTTATCTACTATTTTGTGAAGTTAAATTTCAACTTCTTGAAAGTCACCTGATTTGGGGAAGAGCACAAGATTACTCCTCACCACCACCACCATTATATTAGTGCCTCCTGATCCCCTTGACTAATAAGCAACCAGGCCAGCCATTCTGGACTTTATTCCTTTAAATGTCTACTAAATTTGTAGAAATCCAGGTTCTGGGTCCTCTCAAGGATGGAGAAACTTGGACCTGATTTGTTTCTGCCACTGCACATATTGCTAAATAAATCATTGTCTGGATGTAAGTACATATTCTACTGTAATATAAAAATAACTACCACATATGGGAGGATCTGAGGACATTACCTTAATTTCAAGGAGATTACTATTGGAAAAAGAGGTCTTTCAGACAAAGGGTTAACAGATATAGAGCACAATTTTACGTTTATTCATAAGATGTTAGAAGAAGTATAGTAACACTTCTAATGTATCCTCTACATGCAGGATTTATAGGAGGAGATAGACGAAAATCACTGAAGAGCTACAGGCATGGAAGGGGTGTATGTTGTAATTGGGAGGAACACTAAGGACAATAGACTTTAACCAACTATCAAAGGACTATATGTCTAATTTCAAAAATATATATATATTCACTGCAAAAAAATAGGTTCTACTTCAACTATTTTCAAAGTGAAAATTAATTCATTTTATTTTATACTTAAGTACATAATAAGAAAAGAAAAAGAAACAGGTTATAAATTTAAACATTAAAACTTAAATATAAAATAAGAAAAAAAGCATTACTATGTGTACATTGTGTTCAAAGCTGTCCATCTTCACTTTGTATCCTTATGTTTTCATTTATTCTCTATTGCACTCTTTTCTTTGTTCTGTTTCCCTCTTTCTCCCTCTTACCCCAAGAAGATACAATTAAGAGCAGAGATACATGCAAACATATATACCTATTCATACATAATTAGATGCAGACAGGTATTTATATGCACATTTATGCACATGTATACATGTACACAGATATATACACATATATGTACAGATATGCATAAACACATATACAAATATACGCATACATATACCTGTACACACACAGATATATATGCTTTCGAACATACACACATACATAATATATATATACAATACACATGTGTACACACATACATATATACAATACATATGTATACAGAAAGGTATGTCTGCATATACACATACATACCTATACTTGCATAAACATATTCATGCTTAGATATTTTTAATTATATCCATAGATAGATATATTCATATGAATCTTTGTAAGAATATACTATACTTATTTGTCCTCTGTTTCCCTGAGGGTAGATAACCTCTTTCTTCATAAGTCCAAATCTTTCCTTTTTTTCTAAGTCCATCAACTCATAATTTCCCAAATTACAGCAATATTCCAACCTTATATAGTGACAAGTTATTTTACTCTAAACAATATTGAATAATATGGTTGACATATAGAATAGTTTCCCTACTTTTCTCTTAGGATTAAATCAATTTTAGCTTCAATTTTGTCTAAGATTGATTAGTACTTCTATTTTTTTGCCTTAATAAATTCTACTCCTGATCTTTAGTTTATGTTTGTGTGTTATCTTTTACTTCCTCTCCCTCCTCCTATGACTCCTGACTCCTCTACTTCACTTCTACCACTTACCTTGCCCTCCTATTACTTGACCTATACCTCTGCCCCAGGAAACCTCCCTTATCTTCCCATTTCAATTCATCTAATCACCCTTCTATTTCCCTCCCTTATCCTATTCCTTCAACTTCCCCTCTAAAATTCCCTCTTCATTATCCCTCTCCTCCATTTCACTATAGCTTTTTTATATATTTCAGAATTTAGAAGACTTCTAAATATATACAGAAGACTTCTGGACATATATGATTGTTTCCTATTAAACCCATTTGTTTTGAAAGTAGGGTTCCAGAAAGTAGGGTTCCTCTCGCATCTAATTTGTCTGTGTCAGTTCTTCCTCTAAAAACTCATTTTTATGAAATTATTAGTCTTTTTAGCTGTTTTTAAATGGTTTTGTTTCTCATGGTTTTAAAAATCATATCACACTCAGGTCTACCCCTGTCTTTCTTATGAATCTAATTACTAAAAATAATCTTAGACATATGTTTCACATTTCCTCAATAAGAAAAGTAAACAGTCTCTCCTTATTGAGTCCCTTGTAATTAGTTTTTAATATGCATCTTTTATTTCTCTTGGATCTTATATAAAATTTTCTATTAAGTTAGGATTTTTGTTTGTTTTTTTCTTTTTAACAAAATTCTATAAATCTGATTATTCTTTAAATGCACATAGGTTTATGGTCAGGGTTATGCTTAACTTTATTGGCAGTAATATCTTTGACCACAGCCCCAGTTCTTTTTCCCTTTGATTTATATTGTTCCAAAACCTGTGGTCTTTTAGTAAAACCACTTCAAGGTCTTCTTTGATTCTAACTGTAACAATACCATTTGTAACTTTTTTTATTGCTATTCACTTAGAGGATTTTAGAGTTCTCAGTTTCTTGTTCTAATGGTTCAGAATAATTTTCTTTATTTCTTGTGTTACTTTTATCAAGGTTCTTTTTTTGATAGTAGCTTTCAGGTAGTCCAATTATTCCTGTTTTGTCTTCTTCATCTGTTCTCCAGAGCAGTTGTTTTTCTTATAAGATGTTTCATATTCTTTTGTTCCTTATAGGTACTATTTCATGATCTCTTATAACTTCACTGGCTTCCCCTTGCCCAATTCTAATTTTAAGAACTCATTTTCTTCCTTAGGATTCTGGATCTTCTTTTCTTAATCCTCTTGTTTTAGGATTGACTTTTTGTTTTAAGTTTTTCCTCAAATTCTCTCATTTGATTTTTAAAGTCTCTTTTTCAGTTCTTCTATGAATTCTTTTTGGGCAAATGGTCATTTGACATTGGTCTTTGGGGTAGAAGAGGCTTTTTTTTCAATATCCTCCTTGGAAGATGAACCCCAGTCTTCTCTATTCCCAAAGAAACTTTCTCCTTTGGCTGTGTTTTATTTTTTAATTTGTATCAGTTTATTTTTTGTAATCAATGCTAATCATGTGGTACAGAGGATGGTGTCTCTAGTCTCATGAGGTTCCTTCTTCAGTTTTCCCCTCTAACTTAGAAGCGAAACCAAGAACTCTAACTTCCTGTAAGTGCCCATATTTTCTCATACAGACTTCACAGAGAATTGAAGTAATGTATTACCCCATCAACTATACAACATAGAACAGAGACTATCTATTTATCTATCTATCTCTATGTGTGTGGTATGTGTATATGTGTGTGGTTGTGTGTATATGTGTGTGTATGTGTGTACACAACATCCACACACCCAGACAAGTAAAACACTGGTCAACTCCAGTGAAGAAATATCTTCCTTTTGACAAATTTCATATTGAAAAGAAAATCTTCAGAATTCTCAATAGTAGAAAATACGAATTATGCTAAGAAGGGAAGATTTATCAAATTCATAGCACATAAAAAATTATTTTTCTCTAAAACTAACCTTTATCAATTTTCAGCAATCCATTTGAAAATATAAATTATTTGAAGTTCTTGAGTTGTTTCATTGAAAATCTGTCCATTTTTGGTGATATGTATTTGTAACCCCAAATGGGGTTTAAAATGAAAAGCATTTATAGAACAATATGAAATCATTTTGGTGCAAATGAATCAGTCTAATTTATCAATCAATATAAATATGAAATTCATAAATTGAGTTCTTATTCTATTGCATTTTAAAAAGGTAAATATATGTTCAATAAAAATTCAACTGCAGTAAAAGAATGAATAATTTATTTGATATAATATGGAGAGATGCACAAATATAGATATTTAATTGATATTATTTGTTATGTATATTTAAGAATAACTTGAGATTCAGTATAAAAGGAAAGCTATAAAATGTCTTAGCATACTTAGCAAGAAGTGTACTGATCTTAGATTTTTTAGAATAGAAAATGAGTATTTTACTATAATGCTTGAAGCTCAGTAAAAAGAGGAGCATGTCATATCACTACTTTTGAGAAGGATATGAAGGAATCTTTGTTTAGTGGGAATAACTTCCATTTCCTAATTTCCACTGAAATGACAGTTATCTCTGATTATTTCATTCCTTATCCTTAAATTAAAGAACTTCTTATAATAAGAAAATGTTGCAAAAAGGAGCAAGGGCTATGCAAACTGCTCTTCTTGGACCCAGTGTATTAAGAGTAAATCAGAGAAGAAACAAGAAACACTGAGGAAATTGGTTACATTTAGTTTCCTGTGTGGAGACATCAGGGAAAGGAGATGGAAAACTTGTGAAAGGAAGAGACAAAATAAGAAGAAATTTTGTAAATGATAGAAGTTTCAAAGGGGAAGGCAAGCACATAGCATGAAAAGCAGAGAGACAGAGAGAGGTATTGAGATTCAGAGAGATATAAAAAGGGATTTTTTTCCTTTGCCAGACTGTTATTCTTAAATCACAAAGATCAAAAGAATGGGAAATAGATGTTTGCTAGTCAAAGGATGAAATTCCAAGGACTGTGGACCCCGACTTCATGCTCATATGATGATAAAGGGAAATATAAAGGGAGCATCTGAACCAAAATAAGAACATATTCTTGACTTTCCTGAAAACACATGAAGATTGTGGAAGGCTAGAGGAACATTAGGCTGGATATATACCTAAGATTAGTAAATGTTTGAGATTTGAATATCCAGAGACCAAATGAATTTGTTTTTGACTCCAGCTCTTTTTTCTCACTCCTAAATGGTGGAAATTGACTCACATTCAGAATATACCCCCAATTAACTCTTGTTTGGATTTGGTGATTGAATTTCTGGTTCTAGGCTGTGTCTTGATAGTAAGAGACTTGATAGTTATGGAAGACTGAGACATTTTTTTCTTAGGGGCTTCAAGGCAGGGTTGCTACTGCTTAGATAAACAGCAATAGACCCCAGAGTAAAAAATGACTCCAAGAGATTAGCCAAGACTAGAGATGAGTCATGACTCCTATGTCAAGTGATACCAAAAGAGAAGGTAAGGATTTTAGGTGAATGTTTGTGAGTCAGCTGTTTCCAGTTGTCTAAGGCAAAGGAGAAGAAGTATTGCTATCTTCTTGGGCAATAAGAACATTAATACTTACCTCAGTTGCAGCAATGATTAAATGAGGGATCTATGGACATGTTTGAAATTTGTAAAGCATAACTCTAATGTAAGGTGGCATTAAGGAAAGTCTTACACTCAACCACACACACAAACACCAACACACTGTATTTCTTAAACTATATTAGCAACATTACATAGTCAAATACACTAATTTAAAAGGTAACAAATGTTAATAAATTCAATCAAAGAAGATACATTATTTATGGTTGTAAAGTTTTTAAAATAAAGTGATGGTAATGAATAATGTCAATAACAGCCATAACTTCAAAAGGTCTATTCTAGAGTTTCTCAATATAATAATCATATTTTTAAGTGAAACATGTAACATAATGGTAGTTATTCTTTAGCACATAATTATTTCATCTCTATTGTGAAAAGAAGCAAGTTTTCTAAAGATTTAAAAGAATGTCAAAGCCACATTTTTATGTCCTTATCCAGTGTCCATTGTGATATAGTTACATTAATTGAAAAATAAAATCTCATGAATTCCATTATCCTAGACATAGCCTCAGAGAAAATACTGTTACCTGTGAAGTATTCACTTTAAAATGCGTTAACACAGCGTCCCTAATATAACATGAACATACTTTTTCAATGCCAGCTTGGCACAAGAAGAGTGATTTTAGGATCAGAAGGGTTTGGGTATTCATCCCACTTCTGACACGTACTAAATGTGTGACTTTGGACAAATCACTTAACCTTGTAACCTCCATATGCCTCAATTTTTTAAACTGTGAGATAAGCAAGTAAAAATTTATCTGACAGCTCCTTTTCAGTATCTTTTGCTGGATTTTCATTCAGAACATCCCCTCTGACCTCCTTTTTCCATGGGGTTCTGAGCCACCTTCTCTTTCCTTCTATATTACTTTCATATAACTCTTTCCCAAATTCTGCCTTCCCTGTTACTGAAGAGATCAACACCATCCTTCTACTCCCTCTGCTTCAAAACATAAAAAAGAAGGAACAGACCCTATCAGTAATAGATCACAAAATATACCTAAAAAATATTATGCATTAGAAGAGTTTGCATTGATTTAAAAACACAGAGGTAAAGTAAAGGAGTATATTAAATATACAATATATAGAAGCAAGCAATCACATTATCCTTGTGTTAATATAAGACTAAAGTTCCTGTGGCAAGGATTCACTACTTGATACAAACTGCTGAAAAACCTAGAAAATAGATAGGCAGAAATTGTATCTCACACTGCAATAAATTCCAAATGGATGAATTACTTAGACATTAAAGGTAACATCAGGGGCAAAACAGAAAAATAAGGAAGAAATTACCTTTCAAACATAAGGATTAGGAAGACTGTGAGATTAAAAAGGGAATAGATATGATCACAAAATTTAATGAAGCTGAAAATTTTGAGTAAACTAAAATAATGAAATTAAATGAAAAAGGGAAATGGAGACGGTAAAGTATTTTCATCAAGTTTCTAAGGTAAAGTTCTCATATCCAAGATAGGGGAGAAACTGATTCAAATTCATCTGACTAAATGCCATTAGCCAATAGTTAAATGATCAAAGGACATGAACATGAATTTCCTCAAATGAAGGAATCCAAAATATCAACAACCATATGAAAAGTTCTCTAAATGACCAAAAATCAGAGAAATGCAAATTAAAGCAATTCAAAGGTCCTATCTCATTCTTATTCTATTTATGGTATCATCAACAAGTTGTAACATTAATAAAATACATAGTTTTATATATTAATGACATCCATGACTAAAGTGCGAAATCAACAGTAGATTATTGAAATTACTTAGTCATGAAAATACAGACCTGACTAATACATCATTCCTCCATATTTTGATAGCAAACAGCTTTATCAATAAAATTGCAGTAAAATTGTCAAACTATATTGTTGAATTAATTAAATATGAAAAACTTCCCATATTCAAGTTAACTACAAAAAATAGTGAAACTTTTCTTTTTAATTTTGCTTATCGTTCCTCATTCAGAGAATACATAAAGAGATAATTATGCAACCAAAACTGGTAAATATTCAGTTTGAAGATAACAGCATAGAATATGACTAGAAATAATTGCAAAGTATAGATTTGCACTTCAAATGTAGTCTTCCTGTATGACTTACCTAGGGAGTTTATGTCTATGGCAACTTCTATTTGTCTAAATACAGCTGGTAAGGATGGGCAAATAGATAACTCCAAAATATTGCCCACTCTTCTCTCCAAGAGACACTGATTATGGCGTTAAGGAAGAACTGAGATTAGGAAACATGAGATTAACCACATTCCTCTCCTTGGAAGGGAGGATAAATATTATTTATCTTTCTCCTTAAATAATACTTATCTGGGGAAATTGTGTGAGGGAGAGGAATTCATGGTAGTCTCCTGATCATTGTCATTTAACCAAGGAGTGTCCTCAAAGAAGTGTCCTAAAGTCTAGAGTCCCTTTCCTTCTCTGGCAATCATCAGTTGCACACTGAATAGCAAATTCCCCATTTATTGATTGATATCAAAAAGAAATCATAAAGGTTATACTAAACTCTCCCATTGTGATCAAGATATCTCAGGTAAACAGAGAAGAGAGTCCCTGATCCTATCCAAGGGGAAATCCCCTAATACATCAGAGATTACAAAAGGACCTCGAATGTAGTCATTTAGTATTACATAGATCATAAAAATATGACATAAATAAGGCTACTCAGGGCTCTTGAAACCAGATTATAGCTTCCCTTCAGTCCACAGGTGTTTGGGGTGTTTGGTTGGTAATTAAGTCATTGGATATTTTTAAGTAGGAGTGTTATATGATTTATAGTGGCAAAGTATAAATTTTACTCCATCAGCAATGTGGAGAATCAATTGCTGTGGTGATGCACCAAAAGCCAGCTGAAAAAGGTATTAAAATAGTTTATATGAGATTCTAGGGTAATGGCAGACAGAGAGGATTGACTAACTCTAAGAGGTTCTAGGTGGGGAGAAATGACATGATTAACAATTAGAGCTGTAGAGAAAGGGAGAGACTAGGATCACATATTTTATTGTAGAAAACAGGAATGATGGTTGTACTGGAAAAGTTATGTGGAAGGGAAGATAAACATGGTCTGATAATACAATGCATTTTAGAAATGCTAACTTTGAGATGTCCATAGGATATCCAGGTGGGGAAAACAAGATGCAACAATAAAAAAGTGGATAGAATTCAGAAGGAAGATTTAGTTTCCACTTGCCCAATTCTAATCTTTATCAAATTGTTTTCTTCTGTTAACTTTTGCATCTCCTTTTCCATCTGCCCAATTTTTCCTTTCAAGACACTATTTTCTCCAGTTAATTTTTGAACTTCCTTTTCCATTTGTTAAATTTTCCTTTTCA
>CM053771.1:444383335-444427300 GCA_028658325.1 Potorous gilbertii | reverse complement strand
CCTGGGGCTCCTCTCCTGGTACTGAGGCTTGCCTGGGTCCTAGTGCAAGTTTTCCCTGCCCTGGGTCCTCTGTCCTTCTGGTTTGCCTCTGCCACCGTAGGAGGAATCCCCCTTAGCTATTTTCCTCATCTCAGGTGTTATGAGACGACTGGCCTCCTTCTACTGTTTCTGCTGATCTGGAATTTTTCTGAGGAAATATTTTATGGTTCTCTCACGGTCATCAAGGGGGGAGGAGAGAGCATTTACTGATCACTCCGCCATCCTGGCTCCTGGAAGTTCAAGTAGGTGACTTACCGAAGTTTGGTCTTCGGGCTGAAGGTCTCAGGAGCTGCTGCGCTGATATCTGGCTCTCCGAGGCTCTCACTGAGTAGGTTCGGCTTGTCTCCCGCCCTCGGTGCTGCTCCTCTGGTTCTGCCCGCAGCTCAGTTTTCTCGGGTCCCTTCTGCTCCGCCACGCTGGCCGCGCTGCGCTGTGCGATGTGGGCTCACCCCCACGGAACAGACCTTTCCCGTGGATCCTCCAGTCTAACGTGAGCTCCGAAACTGTCACCTTCTGCCTCCCACTGGATTCCACACCTCCAAACTTTGGTCAGATTCTCCTTTCGGAGGTACCTGGAGGAGTTTGTCCGAGAGCTTAGGTGAGTCCTTGCTCTCACTCAGCCATCTTAGCTCCACTCCCCCAGAAGGAAGATTTAAGGAAAAGATAAAAATTCAGAATTCATCTGTATAGTGATGTAGTTAAAACAGTAAGAATGGAAAAGTTTGCCAGGGGATAGAATGTTGAAAAAGAAGATGAGTGTATTAAAGGATTTCTCACATTTAAGCGGGGGAAGATTTGTAGTAAGCAAAAGAGAGAAAAATTAGTGTTCAGGAAGGAGAAATATTATAGTATCTTAAGAACTACTAGGGGATAGATCATAAACAGGAATGAGTTAGTCTCTATGAAATATGCATAAACATCAAGAACAGGAAAAAAAGAAATATATTAAATTGAGCATAAAGAATGGGAAAAAGTGCAATTTAGATATGTTAAGTGACTTGTCTAAAATGATACAAGTTACATAATTTGCAGAATTAGATGATCATCCATATCATATTCCCTATTTCTGGGTTTCTTCCAAGGATCAATTCTAAATCTTTTTCTCCTATCTTTCTAGTGATCTCTTCAATAAATTTATCAGCTTTATGGATTCCATTATAAACCTCTGTCAGATGCCTACTAAATTTCTTTCTCTCTGTGTCTACATCTCTCTGTCTCTGTCTTTGACACACATGCACAAACGAGGCGGGGAGGTAATACATAAACTCTAATCTCCCTGCTAGTTCTACCAACAATTTATGGAAACTTTCAAACTGCATGTTCCATAGCTATGCACAATTCAACATTCCCCAAAGAAAACTCATTATTTCCCACCTGAATATACCACTCTCCCTAACTTGCTTGTTTTATTTTTATTTTTTGATGTTACAAAACATCAAAACTTGATCCCTCCAAGTCACCCAGCTTCATGATGACTGAGTTATCTTCACCTCTTCGTTATCATTTACCCTCAGCATCTAATCAGTAATCAAGTCTTACAGGTTCTATCTCTACATATATTCTCTTTTGTCCACTCAAAATTCATTCAGATTTAGACTCTAATTTATCAGTTATCACCTGGACTATTTAAAAGTCTTCTGTACCATTTGATTTCATGTCTCTCTCCTGGTGAAGAATCTTTAATACTTATTGCCTCCTTGCAAAGCTTGATTTGACATTTACCTCGGTACATTTACTACACTATTCATTGTACATTTCCTACATTCTGTGTTCTCACCAAACTGGAATGCTTACTATTCATTGTACGAGACATTCCATTTTTTCATCTGATATCTCATCATTTGAGTATGATTCTGACTTCCAGAAAGCTATGCTACTGAAGTACATGCTCTCAAAATTACTGTAAAGTAGGCGAAATGTTATGAATGGAAAAAGTGATGAAATATGTGCCTACTATCTTAGGAACAGCTTTGTTAAATTTGAAAAAACTCAGGACGAGTTTAACCTCATTTCTACCAGACAATCTGAGTATGTCACAGACTCTGCAAAGCTCTTTACTATTCCATTTTCTCAACTACACAGATTGTCATGTTTTTGTTTTTGTTTTTTGCTTGGTTTGGTTTTCGTTATTGATGCCCTTCCTAAAATAATTAGAGCAGAACAAAGTTGGACAGCTCTTAGACGTGGAAATTATATTTATCAATTAATCCTAAAATTTAATTAACTTTCTTGTCTACCATATCATACTATTGATTCATTGCCTTCTTGTAATCAAATAAAAAAAAAATCTTCTCTAGTCATGCCTCCTTGACTATATACTTGTGAAATTAGAGGAGTAGCATGGTTTGTGACTGCTATGTTGCACCATGATGCAGGAAAATGTGGATTCAAATCCCGTCTCAGATATTTATTACCTTGATGACCCCAAAGAAGTCATTTAAACTCATATGGGCTCAGTTACTTGACTGTAAAATGGAAGCAATAGTAATGTATACCTCACAGGGAGTTTTAAAGAACAAATAAGATGTCTGTCCAGCACCTTATAAAAATGTGCCAAAAACAGCAGCAGCAGCAATAATAATAAGACTTTTATATAATTTCTATTACTTGCCAGGGACTGTGCTAAATACTTGACGTATGTCATCTAATGCGGTCCTTACAAGAACTCCTGGGAAGTAGGTGCTAATATTATACGCATTTTGCTGTTGAAGAAACTGAGAGAAACAGACTAAATTACTTGTCTAGTATCACACAGCTAGTAAATATATGAAACCAGATTTGCATCCAGGCCCTTCTCTTTATTGACTGCAATTTGATACCTCTAAAGTATCAGGCAATTGCTAGTTATTATTCTTTTCTATTGACTTACCCCCAATTTAAAACTTTATATCTAACTCAACTTAATTATTTTTATTCAGTTGAACCTAATATATTTGATCTTGTCTAGGTCTTTTTGAATCTGACTTTTGTCTGCATTCACCAATCCTCGGAGCTTTGAGTTATATACAAATATGAGAAGCTTGTTATCCAAGTCATTAATAAAAAGAAACAAACAGATAGTGCAGGGCCAAGAAAAGATCATAAGGGCAATCCACTATAAACTTGTTCCCAAATTTACACTAAACAATATTACTAACTCTTTTGGTCCAGACATTGTTAACACTGCAAAAGAAGAGTCTAGTGTATTATTTTATGTTTACAGATTAAATACTTTTGTACACGTGTATATTTAGGTGTTCTTTGACTTGAATTGATTTGAAATACCAACTTTTTTACTCATTGCCCCATGAAAGAGGTTTTACACACACACACACACACACACACACACACACGCGCGCGCGCGCGCCACAAACACTTTTTTTTTTAGTTGTTTGTTTTTGGTTCAGTTTCAAGCTCCCAGGATGATATTGTAAAGAAATGTAAATTGTCAGTATTTTGCCACTACTTTCCCCAGGCAGATTGTGATCCTTGACTTCGCGTGTGAAATAACGTTCAAGATAAAGGCAGAGGGATATTGGGAAAAAAAACTATCAAGGTTTAGTTGTGCTTTAAATGTCTTCCAACTATTTCACAATTTTGCCAGCTCAGCTCTTTGAGAAGAGAAACAGCAAACCTTTCCAACTCAAGATACTTGTTAAACAAAAAGCCTAGTAATTACAATAGCTGGTGCTTTTGCCCCTTAGTCATGTGATCATGGATTTGGAGGCTTCAAGGACCTTCAATTGCATTTTATAAATTGGTAAATCAATCACATTGAGACCCAGAGAGGTTAAATTCCTTCTCCAAACTTGCTCACAAAAATGATACAGCTAAAATTTGAACCCATGCGCTCTAATTTCAAATCTAACTAGTTTTCCTATCACAAGGCAGTGCAACATTTATTGTGTATTATGGACAAGACTTTTGCCATACAGAAGAGCTGATTGATTGAAAATTGACATAGCTTAAGTTCAGTTTGGGGAAGAAGCAATAGAAGTGCTATGGATTCTATAATGTTGCATTCCACTTAACTTTGAAAACGCTGCAACACACATAAATGAGAAAACAGTTTTGTTCCCTCCCCACTCATCAGTCAGACTGTCAACAGACATTTGTTGAACATCTATTATGTGCCTGTTACCACCAGTGCTTATTTACCTGAACACTGTGCTGCACCAAATAAAGGATGCATAACAAATGAATATCATCTCTTATCAAAGAAATAAAATTATATCATGTTTACAGTGTTCTACTTTAAGAAAGTCAAATTATGAAAATTACAATTTTAAAAAGAAGGAAGGAAAAAATAAAGGTAAAAGAAAGAACTTTTCCTTTTCAAAATAGTTTCTTCATAATTCCACAACAATATATCTTACATCTATATTTCTATATGATTCAGTTTTCTAACATCATATTGATGTAGAGCATTGAAATTATATATTAATTATGTAGTAATATAATAAATATTGTTCTGGTGTTTGCTTTTTAGTCTCCAAATTATTCTGATATATAAAGAGAACAATTTTCAGAGAGATATATCACTCTTCTCTATTTAATTCTTGTTATAATTAAATAGAAGTGTAAGAAGCAAATATAAATGTTTCAGTGTAAAGCAACATATTATTTTTGGTCCATATACAATGCTAAAAACATGACTACATTTCCCAGCAGGAGATGTACATGTTTTCCATTATTTGATACTAAATAATTCATTTACATGCCAAGAATTTGCTAAACGAACTCTGTTATAATTATTTTCCCAGTAAGAAACAAAAAATGCCTTTCTTTTGGTGTCAGCTGTAGGAGATTAATTGTTTTGATTTATATTTGAAATTTCTCATAATAAATTAGTGAACAATATCCTTGAAAACTCTAAGTGTAACTGAAACTATACACAGAAGAAATAATTTCTTGCAAATCTTCAAATATCATATAATTTCTTTAATATTATCATAGCAGTTAACATTTTTTAAGAATTAATTTTAAGAGAAGATTCTGGGAATATGGTGAAGTGGGTCAGAAAATTCAAAGCTGTACAGTTTTACCCCCAAAGGATACAAGAGCACCTCAAGGTGAACATAGAGAATTAGTATAAACAGCAGTTCAGGCAAAACAGTGGTTCTCTTGGAACAATGCAGATGTGAAGAAAAATCCCTGGACCAAGGTTTGGTCAAGGTAAAGAATAAACACCTCCAGGCTAGTTCTGCTGAAATAAGAAAGGACAGACCCTGGAGCTAACTGGGTTGGGAGATAGCTCCAGCCCTAGCCAGAGGAACATTCACTTCCTGGATAGTGCTGGGAATCAGGCATCTCAGCTGGTGAAGATTGAGGGAACCTATGCTGACAAGGAATGCCAGATCCATATGTGCTGCTAAGAGGAAGCCCTTGGGGAGAAAGAACCAGCACACACCTGGTAAGTGAAACAGTGGGCCAAGGATGCTGAAGTGGGCCAGAATCTCTGAAGATGACTTAGCATGAACTTAGTATGACCTCAACACAATGACACATACCTTTCAGTGATCCTCACAACACTGGTGGATAGATGATATTATTATGCTCATTTTACAGTAGAGAATAATGAAGGAAACAGAGGTGAAGTGACTTACTCAGGTCACACAGCTAGGAAGCATATGATGTAGGATATGAGTTAACATGTTTCATTTGACCATAGTCTCAGAGCACTTTTCACTATGTCATCAGTCTCTGCCTTTCTTTGTATGCCTGGTTTTTGCACAGTGCCTGGTACATAGTAGACATTTAATTAGATTTTATTGGTGGACTGAAACTGGTGCATGACAATATATAGAATGGGGACAGTTGGGTAGAGAAGTGAATAGAGTAACTAGCTCTGAAGTCAACAGGATCTGAGTTCAAATCCAGCTTTAGATGGTTGCTTGTTTTGTGGCCCTGGGCAAGGTACTTAACCCCAATTCTCTCTTCCCCTCAAAATAAAAAGAAACAAAATAATAGAAAAAGAAATATGTAGAACAGAGGAATTGATTAACTTTCATTGATGTATTGTGCATTGCTTTGTGGAGGGTAGAATAATAAATAAAATAGAAAAGAAAGAGTATTTTTGCATTTTCTTTGGATCCAAATCACAATGCTTAATGATGGTTCATAGTCATTGTTTCCAACACTTGTTTAAGAAGCCCTTGTAACAATTGGCCTCCAGTTAGCACCTTAATTATAATGAATTATTAATCAAATGAACAAACTAAAACTAAAAGCTTCTGGGGATTGTGAAAGGAAGTATAAGGAGGAAGTATAAGTTGTTTTAAAAAATCAGTATCCAGTAAGTTCTTGTGTTATTACAAAGTTTCAAGTCTACCAGAAAAAACTCTCGCACACTGTGGTTGTTGCTGTGCACAAAGTTTTCCTTGTTCTGCTCCTTTCGCTCAACATCAGATCATATAAGTCTTTCCAGGCCTCCCTATCCCAATGTCGATTTTCTAAGGCAAAATGCCTTCCACACTCAGAGAAAGAAATATGGAAGTCATTTGCAGAATGTAGCAGATCATGTTTGTGTGTGTGTATTATGTTTTGATTTGTTATATGATTTCTTCCACTTATGTCAGTGTGACTACATAACATCACTATAGTGAAAATATGCTCAATAGGAAAGTATATGTCGAACCTATACAGAATTGTATGCTGTCATGGGGAGGGAGGGGGGTGGGGGGGAAGGTTTGAGGGTATAAAATCTTAATTTTAAGGAAATGATTGTAGAACATTTATAAATAAATAAAATAAAAATTAAAAAAAAATAAAAAATCAGTATCCTAGAATTTTGACAAATGTTTGAAGGTGAAAAGTAAGCAAGGTTAAGGCCAAAAAATACATGATTTCATATTTCTATATATCCATGCAGTGAATATGGATAAGAAATATGAGTTGGATGTTTAACACAAAAAGGTGAGTATGAACTCCCTTATATAATGAATACAGGATAAAACATCATTGTTGTTGTCATTCACAAAATATATAATAAGACCACAGGAAAGCAGCAGGCAGTAGAGACAGTCTCAAATTCATAACCATGAACATGGAAATGATTCACACACAGAAGGGTTCTTGTGATGTCCTCTAATATGTGTCTTTAGGTTATGTAGCTCCTACCATGAGTAAATCATAAAACAAAAAGAAAGGATACAAAAATCAGGAGATGCTAAGAAAGAAGACCTGGGCCAATAGCAGAGCCCCAGAAAAGACTGCCTAATTTATTTTTCTACCTCATCTGTATTTTGCATTTATTCTGTCTGATAATCTACCATTTAGACATCTACTTGGGATAACTAAGGTCTTTGATTAGCCTTTCTTTTGTATTGGAATCTCTATTGCTTTAAATAGTAGATTCTCAATAAATTTGTACTGAATTTAACTGAACTGAAACTTCATACATAAAGCATATATCTCAGGAAAGATTGAATCATTCACAGATTAAGACAAATTAGTTGAGTCAGTTTAGATTCTTTTGTTTTTTCTGATTACAGAAAACAGCATTTGTTAAGTTATAGTAAGAAGTGAAATTACAAAAAAGAAGTTCCTCCCAATCCAAGGTTCTCTTTTCCCTTGTTCACATGGGTCATCCTTTTGAGTGTAGTTGCAAGTGTGAGAATGAAGCACAACTGTAGAGAACTCTTGCGGTCAAGGTTAATTCCTGACTCAAATCTAGAAATCATTTTCTTTATTCTCTACTCTCTGAGCTCAATGAATCACTATCTTTCTAGATTCCACAGCCAGAATTTCTTTCTGCCACAGATCATGATCACAAAAGTTTTCACAGTTCAAGGAGGACATACTACTCTTTCCACTCTGTTCTTCAGTCAGTTATACTGTTGTCAGTCATTACCACTACAGAGGATTCTGCTATATTCTGTGATTGCTGAAAGGATTATTTGTGGCTTTTATGGTTATCTCAAATTATTGGTCCCTTGAGTATTCCCATCTCAGGTCTTCATTCATCTTAATGTTTTTTTTCTTGATTCCTATATTTGTCTTTTAAAAGTTCTATTATTCTCTGGTCTTTTCATCCAAAATATATCAAAGTCCTCTATTTTTCATCAATGATCTTTTTTTTTGCCCTGTATTTTATTCAGTTTTGCTGCTTGTGTTTTTCTTGATGGTAATCCTACACATTTTGACTTTTAGAGTATCATATTTGAGGCTCTACTAATCTTTATAAAGATAGTTGCTAAATCTCTATGATTTTGTTTGTAGTTCCCTGGTGCTTCAGTTCCTTCCTTTGAAGAATTGAAGAACTTTCTCTTTGACCTAGAAGCTCTAAATTTTCACTAATATTCCTAATAGTTATTATGTTGTGTTTCTTTTATGAAGTCACCAACAGATTCTTTCTACTTCCAAATATCTCTCCCTGGTTCTAATCATCAATCAATTAAAAAACATTAAGCATCTATGTGCCAAACACTCTACTAAGGGCTAAGAACACAATAAATGACAAAAAAGAGAAATAAACAAAAAACAGTACTTGCTTTCAAGAAGTTGACAATCTAAATGTAGAAATAGCAAACAAATATATGTATTATGTTTCCAATGTGTTGTAATTTCCATAGCCTTTGGAACATCATTTGGCTTCTCTTTTACCCATATGGTAGTTCCTGATTTTATTTTATCAATAGAACCCAATCCTTCAGTTCCACTGCTAGCTGTTTCATAAGGAGGATTAGTTTTCACAAGTGGAATTGTTTCACAAGGAATAATAATCACTCAAACTCTTCTATCATTTTTACAAAACTGATTGGGTTCATCACCTAAATTTTGGAATATCACAATAATTTCTCCTTCATAATTAAAATCCATCACTCTAGACAATTCATATATTTTTTGAACTGTTAATTGTGATTTAGGTAATACTGGTCAAAAATGTCTCTTAGGGATTCTCACATATATTGCAGTAGATATTGTTCTTATTTCTTTCCTTTCCAACAACAAGTCCTCTAAACAATGTAAATCATATCCTGCTAAACCAGGTGTCCTTGGATACAGTGATGGGACTTCTGGACTCACAATTCAATACTCGACATTTGGGATCTTATGTGTTTGTTGCTTTTTAATTTGCGGATTTGGGTTAATCATTTTAGCTTAGAGTTGTGTATTATTCAAATTATATAAAGCAATGAACAAATTACCTTTTCAATATCGATAAGAATTATTAGAACTTAACTTCTTTAACTGTTCTTTCAAAAATTCATTCATTCTTTCAATTAACTCAGACACTTGTGTATAATATGGAGTGAGGAGGAGCACTGTCCTGGAAGAGATGGAGGTGAATGTGGAGTGGGAATTCTACTATTCACAGATTCTGGGCAGAAAAGTTTTTGGTTGCCTCCAGATCAGTGTACAGACCAGGAGAGGAGTAAACCTCTCTCCCTTGATTGTGCTACCTTGGAGGAACTGAGAAATTGCAGGTCCCCAGAGTGTACCCTCCTTTTGATAAAGAACTAAAAAAGACAAGTAACTGGCTAGGAAAATGCCCAAAAAAGGGAAAAAAATACGATCATAGAAGGTACTTTCTTCATGAACAGGTATTTTCTCCCATCCTTTCCAGTGAGGAAAAATAATGCATATCCATACCTTCAGAGGAAGTCAAGGCTTTCAAAATAAATATGCAATAATCAAGTAAGAGAGGTGGAGGGTAAAATGTGAAGAGAAATGAGAGGGATGCAAGAAAATCATGAAAAGCAAATCAACAGCTTACTAAAGGAGACCCCAAAAATACTGAAGAAAATAACTCCTTTAGAAACAGGCTAATTCAACTGAAAAAAATAGGTTTTAAAAGCCAATGAGGAGAAGAACACTTTAAAAAGAAGAATTAGCAAAATGGAAAAGGAGGTTCCGAAGCTCACTGTAGAAAATAGTTCTTTAAAAATGCAAATGGAGCAGATGGAAGCTAATGACTTTATGAAAAACCAAGAATTTACAAAACAAAATCAAAGGAATGAAAAAAATGGAAGATAATGTGAAATATCTCATTGGAAAAACAACTGTTCTGGAAAAAAAATCCAGGAGAGACAATTTTAAAATTAGGGGACTACCTAAAAGTCATCATCAAAAAAACCAAAGCATCTAAACATCATCCCTTCATGAAATTAGCTAACAAAACTGCCTTGATATTCTAGAAGTAGAGGGCAAAATAAATACTGAAAGAATTCACTGATCACCTCCTGAAAGAGATCCAAAAAGAGCAACTCCTAGGAATATTGTAGCCAAATTTCAGAGTTCCCAGGTCAAGGAGAAAATATTGCAAGCAGCTAGAAAATAACAGTTAGAGCATTGTGGAGATACAAACAGGATGACTCAGGATCTGGCAGCTTCTACGTTAAGAAATCAAAGGTCTTGGAATAGGATACTCCAGAAGTCAAAGGAATTGACACTAAAATTAAGGGTCACCTATCCAGCAAAACTGAGTATAATACTGCAAAGGAAAATATTATCATTCAATGATATAGAGGACTTTCAAAAATTCTTGAAGAAAAAATCAGAACTGAATAGAAAATTTGACTTTCAAGCACAAGAATCAAGAGAAGCATGAAAAGGTAAACAGGAAAGAGAAGTCATAAAAGCCTTTTTAAAGTTGAACTGTTTACATTCCTACAAGGAAAGACTACATTTGTAGCTCTTTAGACTTTTCTCAGTGTTTGAGTAGTTGGAGGGATTATAGACACACACACACACACACACACACACACACACAGACACAGAGCACAGGTTGAATTGAATAAGAAGGGATGATATAAAAAATAAAATTAAGGAGTAAAAGAGGAATATATTGGGAGGAGAAAGGAAGAAATGGAATGTGGCAAATTATCACTCATAAAAGAGGCAAGAAAATGCTTTTTCAATGGATAGAAAAATGGAGCAGATGAGAGAGAAAAAGTGAAGCTTACTCTCTTCACATTTGGCTTTAGGAGGGAATAACATGCTCACTCAATTTGGTATGAAAATCTATATTACAATACGAAACATAGGGGAGAAGGTGATAAGTGAGGTGAGGGAGATGATAGAAGGGAGGACAAATGGGAGAAATTAGAAGTAGACATTTTTGGGGAGGGACAAAGTCAGAAGAGAGAATAGAATAAATGAGGGGCATGATATGATGAAAGAAAATATAGTTAGTCTTACACAACATGACTATTATGGAAGTCTTTTGCAAAATCACACTTGTATAGCCTATGTTGAATTGCTTGTCTTCTCAGTCAACATGATGAAGAGGGATGAAGGGAGAGAAACTGGAATTCAAAGTATTAGAAACAAATGTTGAAAAATGTTATTGCATGGTACTGGGAAATAAGAAATACAGGTAATAGGGTAGAGAAATCTGTCTTGCCCTACAAGGAAAGAGAGGATGGGGATAAGGGAAGGGAGGGATGTTACAGAAGGGAAGATATATTGAGGGAGGATGTAATCAGAATTCAAGGCATTATGGGGTAGAGAGAGTGGAGAGATGGGGAGAGAATTTGGAAATCAAAATTTTGTGGAAATGAGCATAGAAAACTAAAAATAAATAAACATTTTCCAAATAAAAATAAATAAAAAGAAAATCACTTTGGCAGGATGAATGGAGATTGAATTGGAGTAGAGAGAGGATAGGCACACTGATCAGTAGCTTTTTAAAATAGACCATACATGCAAATGTGTACTACAGTGATGGAAGTTTCAAAGGAACAATGGGGCAATATTTGAGAGATCAAAATTGGATTTGGATTATTTTCTTTATGGTCTAAATCTGTGAAACCCCTTACTCCAGTTTAGGCCTGGTTAACAGATCTGTGGCCTTTTCTTTTGTCAGAGTTCCAGTACAAAACTGCTTACCAATGCTCCAGTCAGCTAACTGGAAGGTTCTATAGCTTCCGATTGAATAAGTTCAGGCTCACTATTGATTTGAGTTCCTATTAAACACTCATCTTTAGCTTTTAACCAAATCTGGGAAGGATATTTTTACAGCTTCTTAGCTAATACATAACCTTGCGTTAGGTCTGAGTTAAGTCCTTCACCATTTGCTGCTCTATAGCAGTCCCTCTCTTTCAATATTCTACATTATCCATGTATCTTCAGCAAACTTTCTCTGTAGTTCAAAGTTTAAATGCAAAAGTTACAGCTGTTGGAACTACTGCCTCACATGCATTCTTGCTACCTATAGGCACATAGCAACAATTGGTTACTGAACCTAGCAAAAGGGCCCCTGTTTAGTCCATGCTGGTTCTATTATACAGCTCTGGGGTCTGAACAAAATAGCTCCTTGCTGATTCTTGCTCCTGATTTATGACCTAAAAAGAAATGACTCACTCTGTTATTTCCTTTCACTTTCCAAACATGGTTTTGTCTACCACTCTTCCTAGATCTTTGTTGAAATTATTATGGGTGAGAGCTACCCTATATTGCTTCCTCCTACTAAGCCTACTTGTTCTGTTCCACTTGATTTTCTTTGAACACATAATCAAAAATGACTATTTTATATATGCTAAATTCTGCATATTACAAGGTGGGAGAGGCTTTAACATGGGAGATATATTTATTACAGACAAATTTAACCTACTGAAGAATTTTGTCCAGGCCTAGCCATGCAGTATTGAAATGTGCCATCTTTCTCCTCTTTGTCCCTATACTGTGTGGCTCCCTGTTTTAAGAATTCCAAACACAGTCTATTATAACTCTAATTCAAGTACAGCTATTTCCTTAGAGGATTCAAGACTACTTGGCCTTGTTGTGGCAGCGTTTTTACAATGAGATTTTCTTGGTGTGTTCTGAACATACCTTTGTGAGTAATAAATTCATTAAATGCCTCCAAAATCTGTGTGGATTTTCCCACACAGAAATACTACACTAAATTTTAAGTTTTGAGCCAAAATAGTCTAATGATATTCACTGTGTTAAATATACATCATCAGTATTTTAAAAATGACTAAATTATGTACCCTTTGAAATTATAACAAGGGATTGGTTCCACATTAGATAAATAAATAGTTGTCTCAACATGACAGAGTTGTGGGAATGTTGATAATTTTCATTCTATTTTGAGTGAAAATATGCTTATTTTCCAAACAATTTAGAAAAATATTCCACTGTATTACTCATAAACAAAACTAGATAGTACTTAATTTGGAATTATAAAATATTAATGAACTTTCCCCCACATTCAGAGCACTGATTTTAGTAAAATCATCAGTATATATCCCTGAAAAACTATAAAGTTTAATTAACTTCAGTTAATCTATAAGTATTTACTGAAAACCATGTATTTACCCTATATATTTACCCTGCAGTAACTTAGCTGTTTTGGGGAGACCAAAATCTGTAAGATTTTATTCCAGCCTTCAAAATTTTTGCCAGTAAGTTTTTCAAGACGTCTCTTTTATTTTTTTGAGTAACAATATCCTTCCAGTTATTTAGGTTCAAAACTGAGAAGTTATCATCAATACTTCATTCTCACGCTTTCTATATTTCCAAATAGGCATGCCTTGATTATCTCACACATTTGTCCCATTTTCTGCTTTTCCACAGCTACCAGTCTCAGGCTATCATCACCTCTCACCTTAACTTTTTCAATATGCCCTTGTTTGGCCTACTTGTGTACAACCAATCCTCCACATAGTCCATAAAGTGATTTTCTTGAAGACCAGACATGAACATGTAACTCTCTGTGCTACTTAAGCACATCAATTCACCAAAAAAAGCATAATTTATAGAAATACATAAAAGTTTATCCAACATCTGTTTTCACTGTTTATGGATAAATGAAAATAAGGAAGAAATGTATTACATCAATTGATAAAACTTGGTCCTACAAAGCATTATTAAAATCCAATTCTTTAATAAACTCCAGTGGTTCCCTAATACATCTAGCACCCAATATAATCTTCTCTGTAAGATTTTTAAAGCTCTTCCCAACCTCACCTCTTCTTACTTATTCAGTCTTCTAATACATTACTCCCCTCCCCTCACTCAACAGCATAGCCACACACCTTCTTGTTGTTATTCCCTGAGGATTCTTCATTTGAGAGAAATTGAGAGAAAAATAAACAACATAGAAATAGAAGTATGACCACAATTAGCCTGCATCACTTCAACGAAGAATACTTTGGGCCAAATTAATTTCCATTTCCTTTTTTCTCAGGCTTGCTAAATAAATCAGTCAGTGTGATTTTACTAAACTTTAAGGAAGCATTTGACAAAATTTCTCATAACTATTCCTGTGGAAGAGATTTAGAAATGTGAACAAAATAATCAGTTTAGGTGGATTTTGAATTCTTTGGACTAGATTTAAAGAGTAGTTGGTGAGGATTTGAAGTAATTAGCCAGTGGTGTTTCCAAGGAATCTTCTTTTGGCCTTTTAAATAACAACATACATGACTTGTTTATCAAATTTACAAATTATACAAAGTTGAGAAAGAAAGTTAATATGTTAGATAAAAGATTCAGATCCTTAAGGAATTTTGACAGTGAACTTTAAATATTTTTATCGCATCATTAAAAAAAGTACATTGGGCATATATTAATTCATTGGAAGCTAATGACAGTTCTGTGAAAGTGGGTGCTATTATTATGCCCATTTTGCAGATGAGAAAATTGATGCATTTTAGTGATATTGCCAGGATTCCACAACTAGTAAGTGTCTGAAGTTGGATTTAAACTCCATTTTTATTTATTCAAGGGACTCCATTCACTTGTCACTCTTATACATTTGTACCACCTTCTTTCTTAATGGGATAAGGAAATGAGAAGTGAAAAAAAAACATTAAAATCACATGCAAAACTACTCACAATTATAATGAAGTTCCAATCCTGAATAGAAATAGGGAAGAAAAAACAATATACGTGGACTTTGGGGGTAAAAAATGCAATGAAATATACATGCAGATCACAATACATACATTTCTGTCCATCCTGTGCCTATCACTTTGTTCTACCCAAAATAAGGGGGTTGGGAGGTCACTGGTATAACAAGGTTCTTACCTCTTGCTCAAAGTTCAGAGAGTTTAGAATTTAGAGCCTCTTGAGGATACAAAAGATAATCTCAGTGGCAAAATGTACATAAACTGAAAGTGAAGAGAAAAGAATTTTTCCTACATAGATGTTGGTTTATAGTCTCAGGTGAGATTAAATCATATACATCTTAAGAAATTTAGAGCTGGTACAGAAGGGGACAGTTTGAGAGAATATGACTCTCCTTCCCTGCCTCTGATTGTCTGATCAGTCATCCCTGTTGGCTAAAGTTACAGAGCCATAGAGGTTTAGAATCTCCACTTTCTAGACAATCAACCTAAAATATCAGATTAAATCTATTAGGATGAAATTAGAATAGCAATAAATGCAATATCTCATATTTGGTTTTAAAAAAAAATCAGAATCACAAATAGAAGGTGAGAGAGTGAGAAGGGCAAAAGTTTATTTTTTTCTGAAAAATATCTGATATTCTCCATGAACTGAAGACTTTCTATGAGTCAACAATATGACGTGGCAATCAATAAAGTTATCACTCTTTTAGTATAGATTAAGAAAGATAGTGTCCAGAATGAGGAATTTATTTCCCTATTATACTCAGCATTGTGGCTAAATTATATAGAATGATATAGTTTTAAAAAAATATTCATATATTTTGCTTTTATATTACAATCACATATAGACCAGCTCCACCTGCTGAGAAATCTCTTGCAATATAGTAAAATAATTAAATAAATCTAAAAATAAAACAATGTAACATTCCTATGATGTATTCAACATCCAATGTTTGTTGTGACGTTCACTTCTATGTAAAAAATGGCTTTCTTAATTAATGATAATCTTTTCTCTCTCTCCCATTTCATTGCATGGGGCAGTGGGGAGAAAAAAAGACAAATTTACTTTAACTAGTGTGGATGCTCAAACAAAACCAGTTCTGCTAACCTAACAATCTCCTCTCTGTCATATGTAAAATAATTCCACTAGTTCTGGTGACCATGCTTTAGAAAAAGTATTGTCAACCTAAAAATCCCTAAGAAGAAGGAAACTAGGATGATAAAGGGTTTTGAAATCATATAACATTAAGGAACTTGTGATATATAGTCAAATAAAGGGAGTGTGTGTGTGTCTGTGAGTGTGTGTATGTATGCACGTGTGTGAAAGAGACAGAGACAGAGAAGCTGTCTGATTTTCTAAGAGCTCCACATGGATTAGACTTGTTCTGCTTAGCCAAATGGAACTAGAAGCAATGGTAGGAGGTAATCTACAGGTAAGTTTAGGCTTGATATAAGAATATTTTCTTAGCTATCAAAGCTATTCAGAAATATAATGGGATGCCTTCAGAGGTAGTGGTTTCCAAATTCTTGGAAATCTTCAAGTAAAAATCTTGTATGTTCTGTTCAGATATTTTGTACAGGAGAGGAGGGAGGGACATTGTTATGAGATGGTATAGATCACCCAGAAAGTACCTTCCAATTATGAGATTCTGTGATTCAAAAACAATTTTAATTCACATAAGAGATGTGATTAATTTCTATTTACTAAAGAGAGCATTATGTACAGAAATGAATCTTATACTATTAAGGATTTTGAGACAATATGTCAGCTACAGTGTCATAGGCTCATAGCATATCAGCATCAGAAATACATTAGAGATTATATAAGCAACAAACACCAAAATTACCACCAACACCACAATGATATAGAAGAATAGAGCTGCTTGTATATGATCATACATGGGACTAATCTTAGAGGCCATACAATCCAACTCTTATCACTTTATAAATATGGAAAATGAGGCACAGAGCACTTATGTGACATACCCAAAGCCATGTATCTACTGAAGTGGAATTTAAAAGCAATACATTTCTCTTTCCTAGGCTAGCGTTCAACATACTGCAAAACATATCTTAAAGGTATTCCAGTTCCATTTTGAATACTTCTAACAAAAGAAAGCTTACTATTTCAAGAAGAAACCTATTATAAGATTAAATAGTTCAGTTAAACTCAAGTATACCTCAAGGTCACATATATCATCCACATATTGAATTGATTTCTTCCCTCTGGAGCAACCAGAATAAATCAACTATTTTATCCATGTGACAGCCCTTAAAATATTTGAACACGGGTATGATGTCTTCTTTTCAATTTCTTTATTATAGGTCAAATCTTTTCTATTTCTTCCTCAGGGATGATATCTTATTAAACTGTAAGCACTCTAAGCACTTAGGTCAGTACCTTGCATAGTACAGGAGTTCAATAAACGCTTGTTAAATGTAGAATGAATGTCAGTTTTCTGTGCCTCCCTGGTTTAAATCCTCTGACTTCTTTAAACTAGAAAATATCTTTAAACTCTGGTGCCTAGAATTGAATATGATATACCATAAGTGGACCTGTTCAAAAATAATTATAGTGGAATTGTTTCTACTCTACATTTCTTGTACTATATATCAGTTAAGAAAGGAAAAGGCTGCTTCAAGCGTTATAGTACCCAAATGAGTCAACAAAGCCTGCAGATATTTTTCACATGCCTTGATTCTAAAATGGTTTTCTTTAGTCACATTTATTAAACAAACTTTTAAAAACTAGTTTAAGGACTTAACTTTTATTGTTTTTATAGTTAAATTTGTTGATTCTGCATCATCTTTCCAATGATATATTTCTAATTTAACTTCATTTATTATATATTGCATTAACTAGCATCTTCAGGCTGGTTTCAGCTTCAGATTTAATAAGTGTGATTTATATATTTGTTTTCAAGTCACTACACAAGGGAGCAAGGTTAACCACAGAGCCACTACAGACCATTCTCAAGTTGATCTTAATTGATTAATAGCAAATCTTGAGTCTAATCATTTGAGCAGTTGTGAATCTATTATCTAACAAAATTCAATCATTTTGTCCACAAATGTCAAAGTATTTCTAAGTATTTTATCCTCATATATAGGGATATTCTATTTCATTGTTGTTAAACAGATAAATAATTTCATCAAGAAAAGGAAATAGGGTTTATTTTTAGAAGGTTTATGTTGGTTACTAGTGAAAAATGCATTTTTTTCAAACTGGTTATAATAACTTGTTCCATAACTTTATCAGAAATTGAAATCAAGCTTATCAAACAATATATTTAAGAGTCTACTCTTTCCCTTTAAAGTAAAAATTAAAGATTTTCTGTTTTTACCAACTTTCCAGATACTTTGAACAGTTAAAATATACCTTGTTATATATCTATATACTTAGAGTGATGTAATGGATAAACAATGAATTAAGAGATAACTGAAATGTAATATTGTCAATGAGTTATAATTTTTTAAAAAGTTATAAAATAATTTATCATTTAAAATTTATGCTATACATATTAACCTTCTAAGCCACTCTCTTTATAACTGAGTACCAAAACTGAAATATAGATTGGGTTAAGAATTATAATTTGACTTTATATTCCTCTCTTGGAAGGTTAGTTTATGTCACTGAGCAAAATAAAAATTATTTAATGAATAATAAATAATAAATGAAAAATAAACAAAACATCAAAGGTAATAATTGACATATGAATTGATCACTTCCCAGGCAAAGCTTTTATGAGAACATTTTTGATAACAAATTACTACAACTACTACTACTACTACTACTACTACTACTACTGCTGCTACTGCTGCTGCTGCTGCTGCTACTACTACTACTACTACTACTACTACTACTACTGACATCATCTGTGATTTAATCAGTATACAGATCTTCCAGACTAGAACTTCCTCCACTAACTCAGGCTGCTAATCACTTTCCCTGTGGTTTATAATATTAAAGAGTTATCCATTATATGGTGACAAAGAACTGGAAACTGAGAGAGTGCCTGCCAATTGGGAAATGGCTGAACAAGTTTTAGCTTGTAAGTGTAATGAAATACTATTGTGCTATAAAGAATGATGAGCAGGTGAACTTCAGAAAAGCCTGGAAAGGTTTATATGAATTGATGCTGAATGAACAGAACAGAATCAGAAGAATATTTTACATAGTTAGAGCCACATTGTGCTATGTAATGCAATGAAATATTCATAGCACCTATGGCAGCCATGAATATCCCGGAACAGTTCTGAATCACAAAATACAACAAACTTTCTAAGTGGAAGACAAAATAAAACCATTTATTCAGAAACCAGAAAGTCAAATTCATCATAATAACAAAGATATTATACACAATAAGAATGCAGAGGGCAACATCTGTCCCAAACCATCCTTCTGTTAGGCTTCCCACAAACCATCTTGCTTAAGCAAATCACAAGTAAGATCCCTTAAACAAATCGCAAACAGACTTCCTTTAAACAAAATTTCCTACTCTCCCTCACAGCCAATTGAAAGTTTGTCTGTGTCCTATGGTTCTGAATGCTCTCTCACTAATTTCCCCTCAGCTCTACCTCTTCTTGGTCCACTCTTCCTGCCCCACCCCTTCAGTAAACTCATTCCTCCACAAAATCATGCGTCTCATGCTTCATGTGACCTGGGTGGGTCACCTTGGCCTATTAATGATTGGGAAAGATCTTTCCATATAAATTGCCATTACATGCAGCCCCAAGATATTAGTATTCATTATATAGGTTGGTGGGGCAATTGATATCAACAGAATTTTAACAGGGATAACAGAAAATAAGCATATAAAGCAATATTTTAGGCAACTGGTGTTAACAGAACTTTATAACAATATAACAGAGTTCACATAAAATAAACACATAAACAATATCTTAGGGTAGGGCTTGCACCCAAGCATCCCTTATTCCCCCTGAAATGGGTGGGGCCCAAAATCTTGGAGGAAGAGGCAAAGGTCTTTTCTTTTGTAGCTACTTTCTGCTGAAATTGGAAGGAGAGCTGTCCCTGCCCCAAGAGGTCCCATTTGAAGGGTCCATTCCTCAACTGGCATTCAGAGTTTGGATGACAGAAGACCCAAGGGTGACACATCATAGTCATGGATAGGGGGTGACATTTGTCTTAAGTGGTCAAGCACCTGCAGGTGAAAAGTTTAAGCCTGCAGAACACGTCTGACAAACAACGTGAATAGACAAAAAGCCAAAAAGAAACAAAGAGACAATAATCAGAAGCAGGGCAGATACAGAGTCAGTCACACTTTTGGAACCCATGAACCCACTCTCATAGTCTCATTCACTGTTTTACTGTTTCCTAACGTCAGTTTAGGGATCATCATTCTTGCTAGAGACATACTTTCTTTCATCTGGGTTGGGGCCTGGCCAACCTCCTAATCTCCCTGCAAGTGTGATGGACATGGATACAACATTTCAGAAGGATCTGTGGGGGCAGTTCCACTTCCATAGTCAATCTAATATTAAGCTCCTTTTCTCAATAAATTTTATATGGTTTATTATTTGAAATGCCATCTATTTTTCCAAAATCTACCCCTGTTCTCAATAGAGTAGTAAACAATTCTTTTCCTGGCAATCTGTTTTGACTATTTAGTCTTCTGTCTCAAAGAAATTCCTTTTCACTGATTCTCACCATCCAAAATACCAACAATTCTCCTATCCTTTGGGTGAACTAATTCAAAATACCTGTGACCCCTTGCTAAGTAAAGTCCTCAATTACCTCCCCAAACACTGTAGGGCCCCCATGATGCTTCCTTCTTAGTATTGACTGAATCTCAACCCCCTCATTTTTTTTCATTCTACTCTAATCATACTGCTGGCAGGTGTATGGGCCCCAGTCAAGCCAAGTCTGTTCAAGGGTTGCATTCACTTTCCTATTGTTAAATTTTTGTCTCCTCCTGTGAGCCAAATGAACAACAGCTTTTTCTTCCACCACATGATACATTTTTCGCTTGCTCTTCTAAAGGAAAGTTCAGCATAGCAAGCTTCTCTTGCAAACCACCTAATTTTTTTTTCCATCTGAGCTTTCTCCTTCTGTACCTTGTCTCTGATTTTACATAAAATATGATACTTTGTTAGCAAGTATCAATCTCTCCTACAAATTCCTGTCATTTCTTTCCCTAGTTATATTGATATTCCCTGCAAGCATCTTTCTAAGTCTCCTGTTTCTCCCTTCTGTAACCTTGACTCCAAATTTTCACAGAGCTCTGTATCTTTAGTCAATTCTCTTGCTAGAGAGGAAGAAGGAAAACCCAAAGACCTGGGACATGCATTTTCTCTTCTAAAACCTTCCTGTCTCCAAACATAGGTCTGATATGACTTGATCCCATCTCTTTTGCCAATTGTAGTGCCAATGTGATATTCACAGTGCCTATGGCAGTCTTGAATATCCAGATGCAACTCTGAATAACAAAATACAACAGAATCTTGAAGATGGCAGAGTAGAAAGATACACATACGCTAGCTCCGAAACCACAGCTTATAAAATATCTGTAAAGAAGAACTTGAACAAATTCTGGAGTGGTGGAAGCCACCGAACAATGGGGTGAAGGATATTTCTTTTCCAGAAAGACCTGAAAAACTGTCACCAAAGGTCCGTCACACACTGGACCAGGAGCAGAGACCAGCCCTGCCCTGACCGTGTGGCCCCGAGAAACCAGATCCAAGCAGGCTTCAGGGACAGAATCTCCAGTGGTCACGCAGTTCCCTCCACCTACAGGTCAGTGAGAGAGACTATTTGGTGGGCTGAGAGGGGAGCAGGGCGTCTCCATAACTTGGGCCCCTTCGGGAGGCAGCAGCAGACACAGCAGCAGACAGGGGCTCCCAAAGCAGGCAGGAGTTCAGGTCCATTGTTGAAGTCTCTGCATAAACCCCATGAGGGAACTGAGCCCTGTGAGGCAGCCCTGTCCTACCCCCCCCCAACAGCAGTACTTAATCTCTCACTGAATAGCAGCTCCACCCCCATTGAAAGCCCTGAGGCTGGGGAGCAACATTTGAATCTCAGACCCCAAGCACTAGCTGGGTGGATCTGGATACAAGGTGGGTGTGGAAAGGATTCTCAGAAGTCAAGTAACTGGCTGGGAAAATGCCCAGAAAAGGGGAAAAAATAAGACCATAGAAGGTTACTTTCTTAGTGAACAGATGTTTCCTCTTTTCCTTTCCAATGAGGAAGAACAATGCTTACTATCAGGTAAAGACATAGAAGTCAAGGCCTCTGTATCCCAAAGGCTCAGGCCATGGAAGAGCTCAAAAAGGATTTTGAAAATCAAGTTAGAAAGGTGGAGGAAATAGAACAGACTCGCCACATGTTTCTGCAACATAACTAATATGAAAATACATATAATGTGAATATATATGTAAAGCCTGCAACAGATTGCGTGACATTTTGGGCAGGGAGGAAAAAATTTGGAACTCAAAAGTTTGTGGAACTGAATGTTGTTAACTAAAAATAAATAAATAAATATAAAATTAAAAAGAGGGTTGTCCAGATGCAGAAGTCTCTTACAATTCTAAATCTAAAATTCTGTACTAACATGAGTACTTACATGTTTTGGTGATTTGTATTGGTTTTGTTTCAACCCTGTGATTATATTTCTGTAGAGAACTCCCAACAAAGAACCCCCTTAAATTCATGTGGAGTGGCACCTGTGATTTATTGACTTGCCCAGGCAACTATTGCCTATTATGTGAAAGTGTTAGGACTTGAATATAGATTTTCAGACCCTAAGGCCAATCCTTTATCCAGAATTTCATAGTGTCTCCCTCTATTGCAACTTATTTTAGACATTTAGGGAAATCAGTTGTTTATTTTGAACATAGAAGCACACTGCAGTGTACCTTTTACAAAGAAAGAGAATAGCTATATATATAAACACTTACTGTACTTAGGTTCAAGAGAGAATGAATGAATAGTAATTAATCCTGCTTTTCCAAAATCAGTGTAATGTCTTATGAAAAGGAATGCATGCACAACCACCATACTATACACACACACACACACACACACACACACACACACATACAAATATACATGTTGAGAGAGAAAGAGAAAAAGTTAGACAATCAGTCAGTTAACAAGTATTTAATTAGTGCTAAGTGCAGGTAGTATGAAGATAAAAGAACATCCTTGGTCTCAAGGAGCTCGCTGTCTTATGCAAGGAGAGGACACAAATTAAAATTACTACATTGATTAATTTTCATATTAGAGGGTGTAGACTCTATAGTTAGACTTTTAAACTATCATAAAACCGATGCAATGGGTCCCAAAGATATGGAGAGGTCTGCATTTGTCATCTATATTTTGCAAAAAATTCCAAGGATATCACTTCATATATTTATGACAGACTTCTGCTAGTTGATAGATGAAGAGAGTCCAAAACATCAGGCAATTTCAAGTATTCACATGATTGCATCAGTAAACTCACTTTCACTTTCCACTTGGCAACAGTATACATTCTCAACTATGTGAAGTAAAGAAAAAAAGTAGAAGACTAATGCATGCAAGTTTGTGGAACAACTAATATCTTACTAAGCACATCGCTGGTCTTCTTCACTCTGCCATTGTAAAGATTCCCCATATATTCATTGTATATTTTCATTACCTTTGAAACTATAATTTTTTACTGCATGTAAGCATCCAAAGTATATTTCAAACCCTTTGTGTTCTAAGCCCAAGTATGCAAAGTCAGTGATGTGACTTAGTGAGAAAATAAAGCTATCATATAAACTTTGTACTAGAATTTACACAACTACTATCAAGTAGGTGGGTCTTTCATTGTCTCCAAAGCCATCTGACAACCAGAAATGACCAAGTGTCGGCAGGAATGTCAAGCCATCACAAGTATCAATATCTTTCAACAGCAGCAACTGAAATTCCAGCAACCTCTCCCTTGTTTTTCAGAGGAAATCCAAATTAGAGAGGCTTAAAGCAGTATAGTATATAGTACAATGTATCTACATTGCCATTTGACAAGATTCAGGTTAAGAAATGTTTTAGTTTTAAGTTTTAAGAATTTTTATCTGCTATATAATATTTGTGATATCATAGATTTCATATATTAAGAAAAATTAATATTTTATGAAATCATTTTTAACTAGTGTTGAAATGTTAGGACAAAAGATCACAGAATTCTAGCAAGAAAAATACATGTTTTTTTTCCGTTGACTGATTTATTTTGTATATTTATTTCATGGTTACTGTATTAGGAAAAGGACATATTATCAGAATTAATGAATTGTTACAAGGAATTGTATGCAGAAAATTGAATTTTCAGTAATGACTAGTGAAAGATTACAGTTTTTATTGGCTGTGGGAACCACAACCCCTATTTCCCCTAAGTTCAGTGTATCAGCATTCTAGTATATCAACAAACTTTTATATTATTTAGTTGTTTTTCAGTTATATCCAACTCTTTATTATCTCTATTGGGGTTTTCTCTGCAAAGATACTAGAGTGGTCAGCCATTTCCTTCTCAAGATCATTTTACAGACTAGGAAACTGAGACAAACAGGATTAAGTGACTTGCCTATGGTCACACAGCTAATGTCTGAGGCTATGTTTCAACTCAGGTCTTCCTGACTTCAAGGTCAGAACTCTATTTACTGTAGATCTAGGTAACTAACCAAAACAAAATGCAGAAAAGGGTAATTTCAGCAATCTCTAGTGAAATATTATAATTTTGGGTCATCACTGGAACCTAACTTCCTATTTCCTACAGGTTCAGTGTGTCAAAGTTAGTGGTTTTATTTTTGTCTATATTCTGAGACCATTATTCCCGTGAAAGGTGAAGCTGGATTGTTGTAGAGCCAATGCAATGCTCACAGTGCCTGTGACAGTCATGAATATGCTGTTAAAATTCTGAATCATGAAATAAAATAGACTCCCTACATGGAAGACAGAACCAAAATATTTATTCAGATGCCAAAATGTGAATTCTCAACACCAGAAAGTCAAATCCATCATAATAACAAAGATATCTATACAAAATAACAATGCAGAGGGTAACACTAGCCCTAAGCCCTCCCCCGCTAGCTTCCCACAAAAAGCTCATTTAAACAAAATCACAAACAAGCTCTTTCATTTATACTAGCCAGCTGCCTGCTTGCCTGAATCCTTCCTATCTATGACTAGATTTTGATCAATTTCCTCTCAGCTCTGCTTCAGCTCCACCTCTTCATTTTCCGCCCCTCCTGTTGCACCAGTTCAGCAAACTCCTCCTACCACAGGCTCCATGTGAATCAGACTTCCATATGACCAAGGAAAGTCACATGGGCCCATTAATGAATGGAAAAGACCTTCCCATTTAAATTACTATTACAATGATAATTTCGCTCTCTTTCTATACTTATCTAATCAATCACTCATTTAGCAGAAATTCTTAAAACTGTGCTTTATAGAAAAAAATGTATAATTTTCAGTTTATCTCCATTTCTATTAGATGATAAACATGTATTTATTATTTTATTTGAAACTAATAACATTTAACAATAGATGTAGTTGGCAAAGATAGATTTACATGTGTGTATGAGAGAGAGAGAGAGAGAGAGAGAGAGAGAGAGAGAGAGAGAGAGAGATAGAGGAAGAGAGAGAGAGACAGAGAAAGGGAGGGAGGGAGGGCGGATAGGATAGGATAGGATAAATACCAGCGATCCTAATGAGTCAAAATATCAGGAATGTAGACTAAACTGCATAAAAATATTTCAATGTGCTACTGATTATCATATAGCATTTTCTCCAAGAAAATGGTAAATTAAGATCTTCACTATATACTATATGTGCTATATGATAGAAGCTAAACTATTGATTTATATTCTACAACTGACTCTGAATTTTATAGACTTCCTAGTGTTTCTTAAAAATGGGACAAATCCCAGGTTTTAAGACTATAATTCAAACACATTCCCACCTATTTTATCAATGAGGCATTTTCTAATCATCTAAAAATAGCTCTGGGAATCATAAAATACTTAGTTCTAACCCTAGTGCTGACACTGTCCCCCTTTGCAGTCTTTGAGAAATTACTTAATATTTTCTTAAATGTTGCTGTTTGTGCATAGAAGATAGTAATACTTGCTTGTCTCCCAGAAATATTATGTAGATTTTCCAGCTTTAAAAACAAAATAAAACTTAAAAGTGAGTGGCAGCATATGCATCTTAAATCCTGGAATTATTAAAATTTTAGTTTATTAAGAAAATGCATTGTATTTGCATTATATAGCTTAAAAGAAGTGCCATTAAGTATATAAATATCTATTTTTGAGGCATAAATTGCCAATAAGAAAACAAGTGATAATGCTATTTCCAAGGTTCATTCTGTGCCATCAAGTATAAAAGTTGGTTAGAATATCAATTATAGAATTCCTGAGACCTGGCTAATGTGTAGTAGTGTCAGTAGATTATTTGGTTCAAAACAAAAGGGCATTTGAGTATTGCTTTAGAAAACTGACAAGAACTGGAGATTTTAACCTCTTATTTTAAGTTTAATTGGCCTCCAGAGCAAAATATGAAATTCTTCAAATAATATCTTATCCTCATAAGGGAGATTAAGCTCTTATAACCACATAGCGAAAGTCTTAAGGGTTCTAATTAACCCTCCTCTCTGTCATTACAAGAATAAAAATTTTCCTCCTAAAGAAAGTTTTTCAATATTTTCTCCTGCTAAATAACACTTAATTTAAGGTATTACTTAAATTGCAATTATCATTTTTTTCTTTTTTTATCAATGTGGAGCACACTTGGGAAAAAATTCCCACTCCCTTTACCAGAACTTGGCAGCTTTAGAGAGTTTCCTGAAGTGATTTAAAGGTTAAGTGAATTAAATATTGCACACAACAAATAGGCATCAAAAGTAAGACTTAAAGTAAACGTTTCCCTAAGTGAAAGATCAAATTTCCATCTATTTTATCATACTGTCTTATTATCTTGGCTGAAATCTGTATTGTCACCCAAAGAAAATGAAGATATTTTACTAAGGGAAAGCTTGCATAAGGTAGATAGTATCACACATTAACAATCCTTTACTAACCCTTCCCCTACAATTAAGAATCTAGGTTCTCAAGGTGGTCAGTAATGAAGAATATAAGAGTACTTCCTTTCCTTGAATTTCTTTTTTATTTTCATTTCATTCTCTTCCCTTCTCTTTCCTTCCTTTCTCTTTCCTTCTCTTCCTTCCTTTCCTTCCCATTTCCTTTCCTTTCCTTTCCTTTCCTTTCCTTTCCTTTTGAATTCATGCTTTCTAATTATAAGGGGTTCTTATAAATGCCTTTTCATAAATTCTATACAGAGGATTCCCAAAATATGATGGAGATATTCTTCCAGGTCCCCTCACCATAGAAGCTCACTGATCTTGGATAAAAAAATATAGCTAAACCATGGATTTCATTTAACAGTGGGAAGAAAGCGAACTGAATTCTATTACTAATATGAAGAGCTTTTTATTTCTTTCTGAAACTGAGCCACCTTTTTAATATCAACATTTGTGTAGGCATGTTGAAGTACTGTAAATCATGGAGGAACACAACACCCTAAGAATTAAAGTTCTAACGCAACAGAAAGGGAATGAAGGACTGAATGGTATACAAGAGTAAATTATCTCCTATGTCAAAACAAGTGTGAACAAAGACAAAGATAATAATGTGTCATAAGAAAGTGAATAGAAAGGAGGTGAGCCAATTGTTATCAATGGTGAGGAATCACCAGAGGATGGTTTTTATGCTCCTTTAATATCTATAGAATTTTAAGAGATCGTGAGGAAAGGCCAGCTGGTTGTTGGAATCAACTGAAGGCTTTATGGGAAGATACAAGCAAGGACTGGCCAAGATGAAGCTTGAAAGAACTGAATTCTGATGTCAGAAGAATTAGTTGCATTGTTGAGACAATATATGCATTGAAATATTTGAATAAAATAAAGATAACAGTGCTTCACAGTTTACTTTGATATAGTGTTACAAGAAAAGCAACTAATGACATTAAAGTAAAAGTTAGACACTAGGCAGCTAGATGGCATGTGGAATAGAGCACTGCACCTACAGACAGGAGACTAGAGTTCAAATTCAACCTCAGTTGCTTGCTAGCTTTATGATCAGGTTCAAGTCACAAGCATAATTTGTTTCAATTTCCTTATCTGGGAAGGAAATGAGATAATATTTGTAAAGATTAAAACAATATGCAAATGTTAGTTACGTTATCATCATCAATTTCATTCTTATCATCATATCCATATGAGTTGCCAATCTTACAGGCAATGTGAAGTACAGATTCATTTTGGTATCTAACTTAGAGAATCTAGAAAGGAATATATTTAGATTTTCTATTGATTGTCAATTCATATTTCAAATAAATCAGGTGCTAGCAGAAGTTGATAATGTCTAAAAAAAATACTCACAAGTTTTCCAAAGATAACTATTGAATTATTGACTCTCATGAGCTGAGAAGTGGTATGTAATAATAATAAAAAAAATTTCCTTTAAAAGAGGAGAAAGAGTCAAGAGAAATACAAAAAAATGACCCTATTATATAAATTATAAATTTATCTTTTGAAGTAAAATAATGAATAAATAAGACAGCGGGTCAATATCAGACACCTGATGATATATGCCCATCATTATATATTGTATTCAGAAATATCTGGTGGTCTAGAAGGCACATGAATTGGTCATCTATAGAAGCAGTATTCACTACATAGTCAAAGGGGCATCAGTATTGAAAAGAAAGTGATGATTAGTTTTTAAGGAATTCAAAAAAGTCTACTTCTTTACCCAAAGAAAGTGAACACTTTAATTTGACTGGGAAGAGTTTATAGGCAAAGTTAAAGGGCCTTTGAAAATGAAAACACTTCAATATCTTTTAAAAGTCTAAGACTTTATTAGGAGTACTATTCTCAAATGAGTTTTTGTTCAGTCATTTATCAGATTTTTCTAATTCTTTGTGACTTCCTTTGGTGTTTTCTTGGAAAAGATACTAAAAAGGTTTATCATTTTCTTCTACAGATCATTCTTACAGATGAAGAAACTGAGGCAAATAGAATTAAGTGACATGTCGGGCACTCTATCCATTGTATCATCTAGTTGTTCTTCAGCTGAAAACAATTTCTAAAATAAATTGTACACCAATATCAATATCATTTTCAAAACTCTTTGAAAATCATATTTCAACATCACAACTATATCAAAAGTTCTTATTTTTTAGTTCAATTTTATTTTCAGTTCTGAATTTGATCCTTCTCACTCCCCCTATCCTGGCTATTTGAGAAAGCAAGATAAATTGAAACTACAGTGTGTCTATATTATTTTTCATTTCACAGCATTCTTGAAGATTATATCAGTTCTGAATTCATGGCTTCTTATTCTGGCACCATACCCACTGAGTATGCAAGAGAAATAAGATCCCAAAAAAGTGTTCTTGTGATTGTTTTTTTTAGAAAACTAAATTACTCTATGACCCACAGGGATCTTTATAGGTAGTTGAGGGGATCACATTTCTATTGAGATCCTTCATAAGAAATCCATAAGATATCAAACAATTTGATATAGGTTATACACGTGCTGTCATGGAAAATATTTCTGTATGTCATGCTGTGAAATAAAACACATCAGAAATAAATAAATTAATGAAAAAATTGTATGCTTAAATCGGCATTCAGACTGTGTTGGTTCTTTCTGTGCAGGTGGATAGTCTTTTTCATCCTAAGTCTTTTAGAATTGTCTTGGATCTTTGTATTGCTGAGAAAAGTAGGCATTTACATTTGATCATCATACAACATTGCTGTTAATGTGTACAATGTTCTCCTGAGTCTGAACAATTTGTTTTATATCTGTTCCTGAAAGCCTTTCCAGATTTTTCTAAAGGTATTTCACTCATAATTTCTCATAACAAAATTACATTGCATCACAATAGTATACCGTAATGTAGAACCAGTCCTCAATTGATGAGCATCCCTCAATTTTCAATTCTTTGACACTACAAAAGGATCTGTTATGAATATTTTTATTTATGTAGTTGTTTTTCCAGACCTAGTAGTAGGTCAAAAGGTACAAACAATTTTATATCCTTTGGGTATAGTTCAAAGTAACTCTGCAGAGTGGTTGAATCAGTTCCCACCTCTATTAATAGTACACTATTATTCCAATTTTCCCACATCCCCTCTAACATTTGTCATTTTCCTTTTCTGACATATTAGACAATCTTATAGTTATGAGGTGGTACTCAGAGTTATTTTAACTTGCAATTCTCAAATCAGTAGTGATTTAGAGCATTTTTTATGTGATCATAAATGACCATAGTTGGAAGAAATTGTATATCTCTAAATACTTACATCAATAAAAAGAGAAAGAGCAGTTCAGTGAATTAGGCATGCAGTTTAAAAAAAATTGAAAAAGAACAAATTAAAAATCTTCAATGAAACACCAAATTTTAAATCCTAAAAATCAAAGGAAAGACTAATGAATTTAAAAGTAAGAAAACTATTGAACTAATAATAAATAAAACTAAGAGCTGTTTTTTGAAGAAGCTAATAAAGTAATAAACTATTGATTAATTTGAAAGCAAGATGAAAACCAAATTACAAGTATTCAAAATGAAAAGGATGAATTCACTACCATTGGAGATGAGATTAAAGCAATTATTAAAGAGTTAGTTTGCCTAATTTTATGCCAATAACTTTTGCAATCTAACTGAAATGAATATTTACAAAAATGTGTATTATTCAGATCAACAGAAGAGAAAATAGACTATTTATAATTTCATTTAAAGAAAAAAAAATAATTGTATAGGATATTAGTGAGCTCCCTTAAAAGTAAATTCAACACTACATGGATTTAAAAGGGAATTCTGCAAAGCACTTAAGGAACAATGCATTCCAATATTACATAAACTATTTGGAAAAATAGGCAAAAAAAGTTCTACAAAATTCCACTTCTGGCACAAATATGGTTCAGATACCTAAACCAGGAAAAGCAAAGTCAGAGGGAAAAAAAAGAAGCAAACTGTTGAAAAATATCTCATTGTCCTCTTCTGAGTTTGTATTTTGAGCTTCCCTGTCACCATAGTAACTTTCTATTGTCAGGTTGGTTTATTTGCTTGCTCACTTTTCCAACTCATTTTTATTAACCTCCAACTTTATGTTAAAGTTAAGGTCTGCTCTCAACACAGAGAGGCACTGTCCCAATCTCCAGGTTTTTGTGTTGCTCTTTTCATAGCTAGTTCTGTGATCCATAAATTTTTGGTTCTTCCAAGGTACAGTCATTGCTCTCCTGGATTAGATAGTCTGTGAACAAACTCAAGCATTCATTTCCATCCCACCACTGTGACCAGCATCCCTGCTACCTTTTGGCTATGAACTTTACAGTACTAATGTTTCTCATGTGATTGTGATAGAATCTTGCATCCTGGATTCATATATGGGCAATGCAATGGAGTCTTGCACACATGACCAACAGTAGATCCCCAGTAATGTCTTTATGACCAGTTATCTGAATCACTTGCCATCTGTGGGTTGAGAGGTTGGAAAGTTGCTGATTCAGCTATCCACAGGACCTATGGCTGCCTTGTTGTCTCAATGGAAACCATTTATTGGTGGCTTGTTGGGGCCAATCCTGTTCCTGGCCTTCTAGGTGCTGCTGTCTTGCCAACTGATGTCCTTTGTTGACTTCCCAAGGCAAGACCTCTGCTAGCTTGCTAAAGTGCAGTTCTTTATACTGCACTTCACTATAAGACAGATCTTCACTATCAATCTTCTAAGTTGCTTAGACAGGAAAATCATGTCATCCAGTCCTTTTGTTGGTTCTGCTGCTCCAGCTTTCATTTTAAGGTGTTATTGTAAAATTGTTTCAAGTGGAATTTGAGAGAATTTAGGTAACTCCTTGTCTTTACTCTGCCTTTTTGTCTCCATCCCTCTCACTGAATTCTTAAAGATTATATTAGTTAAATTAAAGATCTAGAAGATCCTATTAAGCTAGAAAGGTTGCTGTGCTTGTGTTTTGTTTTGCTTTGTTCTTTGGTGGGGGGCTGCTATTTTCAGAATTATGAGCTTTATGTAAAAACTAATTAGCCAAGATGAGAGTATATTTATTGTTATTGCTGTTACTGGGAGTTGAGGGTAAGGTGGGATTAATCTCAGCCATGCCTGAGAATGTCCTTTATTGTTGAGATGATGTTGTCAGATATAGTTACCAGTAGAGTCTAAAAATAGAAGCCTGTAATAATAGTATCCATTTCTAGCATCTACATTTGAAACAATATTGATTTTCCTACCTCTTTTATGTATTGTCCTTGGAAACTAACATATGCTTTCTCTTGTTCTTTAAGATTGATACTTTCTTCAAAATAATTCAGTTAGTGAGTCAATCTCCATTTCACTTCAATATGTCTATAGATCCATGATTTGAACCATTATTTCCATCTGTGTTTCATGTAATTGAAGGATTAAAATACTATTCTGTCTATACAGAAGCTTCAACAGAGATGCAGGTTAGTTGAAAGTGATAGTGAGATCATTGAGAAAGTACTAGATGGATCCATAAAATAGGATTAGCAGGCTATTGTGCTTCCTACAGATCTTTATTTCCAATGGGCAGATATGTCAGATCCCTACCCATTTCCCCATTTCCTAACTATAGTGAAAAAGCAAAGGAGAAGAATAGATCCATTGGAGATAAAATTTGTTAATTAAACTATCTTTTTATCCCCTCTTAAAGAGGGGCCACCTTGATTCTAGGCTTCTTTCCCAAAAGATGCTCTGACAGCATCCTAATTTAATGTCAATGTATCTTTTTCATAACTATGGCTTGTTCTCCCTTAGCTTTTGTTGCTGTTGCTGTTATTGTTGTTGATTTCTTTACCAACTCCACAATTAAGTGAGATGTCTCAAGCATGGTGTTAAGGTGCAAATAACAAAAACACATCTGTTCCATAAAGTGAGTATACTTCTCTGGATTTCTGTCTAGAAAGATAAAGTAGAAATGGAAATGAAATGATGTCAAAATAATACCTTAAGAAAATTCACCCACTTACCATGATCCCTAAGCTACTTTGGAGTATGTCTTAATACTTTAAAATAAAATAATTTTGAATTGTATTAACTTTGGTAGTGTCTACTTCTTTCAACTAGATGGTTGTGATTACAATAAGCAAAACCAATAAAAATGTTGCATTAGGTAATTGTAATATATCATATTTGAGCAATATCATTATACAATTCAGAGGAAAGTAAATTTATAATGCCTAATCTTTATTAATATAGAAACAACCCTTATGAGCATATTTTTGGAGGCAAAGGAGAGTGGATGAATTAAACTGAAGAAATTTTGGACCAAACTTGATTTTATTATAAAACTAACGTTCCTCTGGAAGAGAATAATTTATATCTAGGGAGTAATATAAGCACTGGATGAGAATACATCCTGATGGTAAATAGTTTTCTAATAATTATTACCTATAATGAAATCATAAATGTTATAGTAGTGCCCATTAAAATCTTGAATTCTAAATCAGCCACTTACATTCTTTGCAAGGCCAATTATTTCAACAAATTTATGCCAGTGGTTTATGCATCTTAGATTCATTAAATATTAAATACAGAAATAAAATATATAAATCACCATAAGCAATAATAACATAACTAACTGGCCTGCTGCTCCTTGGTCATAAGCGTGTCCTAGTTTCACCATAGCCTGCCATTGTATTATTTGTTGATGTTAACTAATGTAAATCTTTATAATTCTTGCATATATATTGAATTTCTCTTCTGAATTCAGCCAAAAACATGAGCTGGGAAAATTCAATAATTCTATTTAAAATGTACATTTGTTACACTTTCAAATATTTTTAATAAATCTTTGTTGTCAACAGCAAATTATTGCTTAACAAATGTTTCCTCTAGCATTATTGATAAATATTAATTTATCTCTATGAAACCAAAAGAGGAATGCTTAAGAAATATTCGAATAAAATCAACAACGCAGTGTATACCTTATGTTTTAGTAATATGTTTTATATCTCTTTCTTCTTTCCTTTTAATTTGAAAGAGGAAATTGAATCTTTAAGTACCAAAGCTACTTACTTTTTACAAAATAGTTTTATGGAATTTGCAAGAAATCTAAAAGGCTTGGTGCTCACTCTTCAGGATTCGTGAAATAGGCATTGGATCATATCAGTGAGGAGTTAAGAGCGAAACAAGTCATTTATTCCCATTGGCTAGTGTACATACCAAGATAGAAGGCAATGAGCTTGGTGTAAAAGACTCTTTAATATACATTTTTTATGGTAGCGTTCATAATCTAAACAGTATTCAAAGTAACATTGTATGAAACAAACAAAAACAATTAAGATGACTGTTACTAAATACAGGTGGTTATACTAAAATATTATAATTTTGGGAGAAAAACTGTATTATATGTTAGAAGGGACAGAAAAGGGAACAATCTTCTGAGTATAGTTCATCTCACTCAATCAAAGAAATCTATATGAAGAATATGACAAGCAGGACAACTTTCCCAGGTTTCTGGAATCTTCCACCTTCAGCAAATAGGTGTTTTTGTTCCAATAAGAGGTAAAAAGAAGATGCTGAAGAACACCAGCTGCAGTTCACTAGACGTCATTTATAGAAAAATAGTTAACACCTAACAAGATGCCTTGAAGCAATGCTGTTTTTAAGGAGGGATTTCGGTGTTGCACAAATATGCCAGGGAAGTTCATGGTACAAAACTAGCAGTTTTGTTAAAGATTATTAAGACTGGGGGATGAGAAGCCTCATTAGAAAGTGTCAACCTAAGGAAATTTGCTGACGTCAGTCTCTGCGATTCCTCTGGGGATGAAAATATGTCCTATTAGCACACAGTGAGTACTATTTTCATTTATACAACCCTACAAAGAACTGTACTGTTTATTACTGGAACATTGTTTCAAAAGAAAAGTGTTCACTGCTAGGATGTAGCTTAAGACAAAAGCATGAAACACAATGCATGCTCTGAAAACAACAGGTCAGTTTAGTTCTGTTTCACAATATAATTCCCCTTTTCCAACTTATAGCAGCTATCTAGAATGGGGCAGGGCAGAACAATGTGAACTTGCTCTCAGTAAGTTGACTTTTGAAACATAGGTCATTAAAAATAGAGCAATTATGGGAAACATGGCCAAACTAAAGAGGGAGTTCTGTGTAGTTAAGAGGGTCAGACCAACTAATTTCAAAATTGACCTCTCTCTTCAAAGAGTCAACAGTGTCACTACCATTTCAGATTTCTCAACTTGGCAATTTAGAAGGAAGAAAGCAAAATTTTGCTTTCAGAACACAGGCAGAAATCAGGGCTTAGGTTAAAAAACTGCTTAACTATAACATGAGTAATGGGAAACAATTTGTGTTGTCTAGTATTTACATTTAGTCCTTCATTTCATCACTTTCTTTTCAGTTTAGAAGCAAAGCAACACCATTACTCCACCTATACCCTTATCTTTGAGAAGGTGGTTCAGTGAGTGATTGGTAGTAGGCATTTCTCTTCCCCTCCACTCCAACTCCATTCCCTTTATCTGTCTCTGTTTGTCTCTGTCTCTCTCTGTCTCTTTGTCTCTGTCTCTGTCTTTGTCTCTCTCTCTCTCTCTCTCTCTCTCTCTCTCTCTCTCTCTCTCTCTCTCTCTCTCATCTCATTGTCTCTCTGTCTCCCCCAGTCAGAAGACGGGTGGGTTCATGTCAATATGGATTTAACCAGGACTAGGACAGGTATTGATATGCTATCCAATATTATCTTTTTTTCCCTCAGGAATGTAACTATCCATATGAGTGGCTAATATGTCTTACAAAGGGAACAAGCATAATTCTTTTAAAGATAGCTGGGGTGCTAATGAATGTGGTACTTTTATGTTTTTTAGCTTTAAGATTTCTTTATTTTATCTTATCTTGAAATGTATTAATAAAAAAATAATCTGTGCTATTTCTTTAGAGAAAGGAAATTATAGGGAAGTAAAATGGGTTTCAATGTTGGCTAAAAGTATAGCTTTGAATTTATGTCCACAAAATATGCTGTCATTTAAAAATAATATAAAATATATTAAAATCAATAAAATCAGCCCATCTTAACTTGCTACTATTTACATTTAAATTAACAAATTTCAATAAGTAAATGGATATTTTTTCAGTTACTCTTAGAAATATTTATCAGAAGTCTTTATCCTTTAGTTTCCCACAATTTCCCTTTATATATGCTAGTAGTTAGTGTGTTCTGTTTTATTACATTTTATTATTTTGTTTTGAATTATTAAAACAAGTCATGATTTATTTATCAATCAACCAACAAGTACTTATAAAGCAATGGTTATGTTTCAAAAACTAAGAAGGGCATTGGTAATATAGAAGAAAGAGGAGGAAAAAGAAGAAGAGGAAAAGGAGGAGGAGAAGAAGAAGATAAGAAGAAGAAGAGGAAGAAGAAGAAGGAGAAGAAGGAGAAAAAGAAGAAATATCTTCAGTCTTAAGGACTTTACATTATCTTCTTCATACTTACTAATATCTCTCCTTGAGTTTTGTTTTGTTTTGTTTTTACAATCTTCACATGTATAAAAAAAAAAACAACAATTGTCATAACCAAAGAATTTGCTACCTAGTATCTAACTTCCCTTTCTAGTTTAGTGTTCTCAGATAGGTCCTTCCATTTTCAATCTGGAGTGAGTTTCACATATTAAAAGGGTAAATCTTATATTCAAAGTATAGCGCCAATGCGATAGTCATGGTACCCGCAGCAGCCAAGTATATCAGGGTGCAATTCTCAATTACAAAAACAGCAGACTCTCCGCAAGGAAGACAGAACTAAAACATTTATTCAGACACCAGAAAGTCGAATCAATCATGGTAACGAAAATCTATACATAATAACAATGCAAAGGACAACACCATCTCCCAAGCCTTCCCACTGCAAGGTTTCCAACCAACCAGGTCCCTTAAACAAATCACAAGCAGTCTTTCCTTACATCACAAAAAGATTTCCCTTAAATCCTAAATTACCAGAAAAAAATCAATCTGGGAAGGGAAGAGCTTCAGAGTTTTTGGTCAAAACAGAAACAATTGCTAGTTACATTCACATTAGATGTTAAAATTGCTTTTAAAGGGCAGATCAAAATTCAAGAGGTGAAGAGAGAGAATTGATAGTTTTCTAGACCCAAGGATTAGGCTGAAAAACGGCAGAGAAATATGAGAACCAAATACTTTCAAATTACAGTGAGTTTTACTATTTGGTTAGATAGAGGAAAGTAACATAAGATAAGTTTGGAAAAGTAAGAAAGTGTCAAGTTGTACAGGGCCTTGAATTCCAGGCTTAAGAGTATGAATTTTACTTGGAAGAAAATAGGAATTTTAATCAATAAGCATTTTCAGTGATTATAATCTTCCTGGAGCCATTTAAGTTTCAGGCTTATATCCTTTATAGAGACAGTTACTGAGGGATATCTGATCATTTCAATTACATTTAAATTCACCCTTTCTTGAATTTTAAACAGAATGGCACCATCATTCTTTCATTTTTACATGTCACAGCTGTTTTACTCTGCTGGTGTGACAAAAAACTTACAATACAAATTAAAGTAAGAAAGAGAAAAGTTCAAGATGAGTTGTGAGTGCAAAGTGGGATGGGAAAAAGGGAGAAATTTTGTTCAGATGTACTATCTTTTCAAGATTCCCTTGGATTGAAATGAGTTAACTTCAGTCCTTATAAATTAAGAAAATCAACTTTATATTCAGAAAAAAATAACATGCTTTGCTTACATACTAGTTGAAAAACTAAACAAACAAAATGTAGTTGAAAATTATAATAATGTGTAATTGTCATTAAGAAAAACTAATGTGACTTGAATTCAGGCATCTTTAGGAAAAAGGAATTGGTCTCCTAACCTTTTTAATCTGAGATGTGTTGAAATAAAATTATAGTAAATTTTCTTGTTTTTTTCTCTTATTCATGAAACCTATTGCCCAATTTCCCTGTTGATATGGATTAATAATTTACATTTCATCTATTATACTAAAAACGTAAATTCAAGGTATAAGAATGTTCAGCAATAGTATAGAACAAAGTCATGTTCTATTACAGTCAAATGCAGTTTTTTTCTTTCTTAAAAAGTCTTGGGGGGCGGAGCCAAGATGGCAAAGTGAGAGCAACGACTCACCTAAGCTCTCGGATAAACTCCTTCAGGTAACTCTGAAAGGAGAATCTGATCAAATTTTGGAGGTGCGGAATCCAGTGGGAGACAGAAGGTGACAGTTTTGGAGCTCACGTTAGACTGGAAGATCCACGGGAAAGGTCTATTCTGTGGGGGTTGAGCCCACAGCGCACAGCACAGAGCGGCCAGCACAGCAGAGCAGAGGGGACCTGAGAAACCTGAGGGCAGGTGGAACCAGAGGAGTGGCACTCAGGACAGGAGACAAGCCAAACCCAGTCAGTGAGAGCCGCCGAGAGCCAGAAATCAGCACAGCAGCTCCTGAGACCTTCAGCCCTAAAATCAAACTTCCGTAAGTCACCTACTTGAACTTCTGGGAGCCAGGACGGCAGAGTGATCAGTAAATGTTCTCTCCTCCCCCCTTGATGACCGTGAAAGAAGTATAAAATATTTCCCCAGAAAAATTCCAGATCAGCAAAAACAACAGAAGGAGGCCAATAGTCTCATAACACCTGAGACTAGGAAAATAGCTAAGGGGGAATTCCTCCTATGGTGGCAGAGGAAAACCGGAAGGAGAGAGGACACAGGGCAGGGAAACTTGCATTAGGACCCAGGCAAGCCTCAGCCCCAGGAGAGGAGCCCCAGGAGAGGTGGGAACACGCATTAACATCTAGGCATGCCTCAGCTGTCCAAGGGAATAAGAAAGACAATTGGGCAGCTGGGATTACCAGCCCCTGAGCTTGCCTTTGCCTCAGGTCACCTGAGGAGATCTCCTGTGACCAGACTGTGACATCCCCACACTTAACAAGCTAAACCCAGGGCTGATTGGGGAAACACCAAAGAAAAACCTGCTTTTAGCTTTTCCACACATCAGCTTAGCAAAAAGTTCTCTCACTTTGGACTGAAAGAACCAGAAGCCACAACATTCAATCAATATCATGAATATAAAAAAGCAGAAGACCAACAGATCCACAGAATACTTCAATGGGGATAAGGACCAAAACACAAACACGAAAGAGGTCAGAGCTGAGACTGTACTTCCATCTGAATCTTCAGAAGGGACTATGACACAAGCAGCTCTCCTGGAACAGCTGAAGAAGGAAATAGAAAGTAAACTGGCCAATGATCTTAAAATTATTAAGAAAGAATTCACTGATGAGAACATCCCTTTGAAAAGGAAAATTGAACAAATGGAAAAGGAAGTTCAAAAATTAACTGGAGAAAATAGCTTCTTAAAAGGAAAAACTGGGCAGATGGAAAAGAAGATGCAAAAGTTAACGGAAGAAAATAATCTGGTAAAGATTAGAATTGGGCAAGTAGAAAGTAATGACTCAATGAGACAGCAAGAATCAGTCAACAAAATCTAAAGAATGAAAAGATAGAAGAAAATGTAAAATATCTAATTGGAAAAAAAACTGACCTGGAAAATAGATCCAGGAGAGAAAAATTAAGAATTATTGGCCTGCCAGAAAGCATGATGGAGAGAAAAGCCTGGACAATATCTTCCAGGAAATCATCAAGGAAAATTGCTCAGAAGTACTAGATTTAGAGGGTAAAATAGTCATTAAAAGAATCCACCGTTCCCCTCCTCAAAGAGATCCTAAACTCAAAACCCCAAGAAATATACTTGCCAAATTCCAGAGCTATCAAGTGAAGGAGAAAATATTACAAGCAGCCAGAAAGAAACAATTTAAATGTCAAGGAGATACAGTCAGGATTACACAGGACCTAGCAGCTTCTACATTAAAAGATCGAAAGAACTGGAACCCAGTATTCTATAAGGCAAAGGAATTGGAACTACAACCAAGGATAAACTACCCAGCAAAGGTCAGCATAACATTTCAGGCAAGGAGAAAGTCATTCAATGAAGTAAGGGATTTCCAGAGCTTCCTGACCAAAACGACAGAACTTAATATACAATTCCATTTTCAAATGCAGGTCTCAAGAGAATCATAAAAAGGTAAACGGGGTGGGGGAAATAACTTGTTACTCAATGAGGGCAAACTCTTTACCTCCCTATAAGGGAAGATGATACCTGTTAATCTTGAGAATTGTGCGGCTATTATGAAATATAAAAGGGATATGCATGGGGGAACGGGAATAAAGTAAACGATATCATAAAAAATATGATTTAAGAATGAGAAGGGACTGTAATAGGAAGTGTGAAAAGGAGGAAGCAGAAAATGGCAAAGTACATCACAAAAAGAAGTACAAAATCATAGTTGAGGGAAAGAGGGGAGGGAAATGAGCATTGTATGAGAGGTACTCTCATCGGATTTGTTTAAAGGATGGAAAAATAAACTTAAATAGATAATCCTAACTAGCTTTATAAGTAGTAGGAGAGGAAGGAGGAAGAAAGGGGAGGGAGGCTAAAAGGGAGGGAAGAAGCAGTAAGAGTAAAGGGGAGTAAAAGGGAGAGGGGATAAAAGAAAGAGGGGACAGCTGCAGGAGGAGGTGGTGAAAAGTGAATACTATTGAGGAGGGGAAGAGAGAAAGGAGAGCTAAAAGCACAAATGATGGGAAAGAAGATGGAGGGAAATACATAGATTTTAATCATAACTGTGAATGTGAATGGAATGAATTCTCCCATAAAATGGAGACAGACAGCAGAATGGATTAAAAGACACAATCCAACAATATGCTGCTTACAAGAAACACATTTGAAACGGGGGGATACACATAGGATAAAGGTCAAAGGATGGAGCAGAATATATTGCGCTTCAGCTGATGTAAGAAAGGCAGGAATAGCAATCTTAATCTCAGACAAAGCAAAAGCAGAAATAGATCTAATCAAAAGGGATAAGGATGTAAACTATATCCTGCTAGAAGGCACCATAGATAATGAAGCAATATCATTACTAAACATGTATGCTCCAAGTGCTATAGCATCCAGATACTTAGAGGAGAGGTTGGGCAAGTTGAAGGAAAAAATTGACAGCAAAATTATACTAGTGGGGGACCTCAACCTCCCTCTTTCTGAACTTGATAAATCTAACCTCAAAATAAACAAGAAAGAGGTTAAGGAGGTAAATAAAACTCTAGATACGGTACATATGATAGATCTTTGGAGAAAACTGAATGGGAATAGAAAGGAATATACCTTTTTCTCAGCAGTACATGGAACATTTACAAAAATTGGCCATGTACTAGGACATAAAAATCTCACAATCCAGTGCAGATAGGCAGAGATAATCAATGCATCCTTCCTAGATCATAATACAATAAAAATTATATATAACAAAAGGCCATGGAAAGATAAAGCAAAAATCAATTGGAAACTAAATAATCTAATCCTAAAGAAGGAATGGGTTAAAGAAGAAATCATAGAAACAATCAACAACTTCATTCTAGAGAATGACAATAATGAGACAACCTACCAAATCTTATGGGATACTGCAAAAGCAGTCCTTAGGGGAAGTTTTTTATCTATGAATGCCTACATAAATAAAATGGAAAAAGAGGAGATCAATGACTTGTGCAAGCAGCTGAAAAAGCTAGAAAAAGAATAAGTTAAAAATCCCCAAGAAAACACCAAATTAGAAATACTGGAAACCAAAGGAGACATTAATAAAATTGAAATTAAGAAAACTATTGAATTAATAAATAAAACCAATAGTTGGTTTTATGAAAAAACTAACAAAATTGATAAACCTTTTGTCAATTTGATTTAAAAAAAGAAAGAAGAAAATGAAATTACTAATATTAAAAATGAAAGGGGTAAATTCACCTCCAATGAGGAGGAAATTAAAACAATATTTAGAAATTACTTTGCCGAACTTTATGCCCACAAATTCGATACACTACACAAGATGAATGAATATTTTAAAAAATACAAATTGCCCAGATTAACAGAAGAGGTAGTTGAATACTTAAACAACCCCATCTCAGAAAAAGAAAATTGAACAAATCATCAATGAACTCCCTAGGAAAAATCTCCAGGACCAGATGGATTCGCAAGTGAATTCTATCAAACCTTTAAAGAACAGTTAATTCCAATACCATATAGAATATTTTTGAAAATTGGGGAGAAAGGAGTCCTCCCAAATTCTTTCTATGATACAAATATTGTTTTGATACCCAAACCAGGAAGAGATAAAACAGAGAAAGAAAATTATAGACCAATATCTCTAATGAATATAGATGCGAAAATTTTAAACAAGATTTTAGCAAAACGAGTACAGCATCTTATCAAGAGAATAATACATTATGATCAGGTAGGTTTCATACCAGGAATGCAGGGCTGGTTCAATATTAGGAAAACTATTAGCATTATTGATCATATCAACAACAAAACTAACAAAAACCACATGATTGGTAGGCGGAGCCAAGATGGTGGAGGAGAAAGACTCACATTTGTTAGCTCCAAACCCACAGCCCATGGATTTCTTGTAAAAAGAACTCCTGACAAATTCTGGAACAGTGGAAGCCGCGCAGAAACACATTGAAGGAGATTTCTGTTGCAGAGAGCCCTGAAAAACCAACCCCAGGAGTCCATTGAGCCCCAGATGGGAGCAGAGCCCTCCCCTCCCCCTGCCATGGTCATGCGACACTGAGAGGAGCGAGCAGACCCCAGCTGGCTTCAGGGACAAGAATCTCCAGCAGCTGTGAAGGTCCCTCCACCCACAGACGCAAAGGTCAGTGAGATAGACGGGATGAGAGGGGAGCAGGGTATCTCCAGGACTTGGAACCCTCAGGAGGCACCCTCTGTGGCAGAGGCGGAGACCGTGATGGCCAGAGGCTCCCAGAGCAGGCAGGAGCACCACAGCAGCTCCATTACAAAAGATCTCTGCATAAACCCCCTGAGGAAACTGAGCCTGAGAGGCGGCCCTGCCCCCACCTGAGCACCAGCAGATAAGCTCCCATTGAAGAGCAGTCAGGCGTGCAGCCAAAAGCCCTGAGGCTGAGGAGCAGCATTTTAATCTCAGACCCCAAGGACTAGCTGGGCAAACCTAGGCCTGGGGTGGAGAGGACTCTCAGAAGTCAAGTAACTGTCTGGGAGCATTTGAATCTCAGACCCCAAGCATTAGCTGGGAGGATATAGGCCAGGGAGTGGAGAGGACTCTCAGAAGTCAAGTAACTGGCTAGGAAAATGGCCAGAAAAGGGAAAAAACTAAGACCATAGAAGGTTATTTTCTTGAGAAGATGATTCCGCCATTCCTCTCAGACGACGAAGATATCTGCTTACCATCAGGTAAAGACATAGAAGTCAAAGCCTCTGTATCTCAAATATCTGAAATAGATACCCCATGGGCTCCAGCCATGAAGGAGCTCAAAAAGGATTTTGACAATCAAGTTAGACAGGGGCAGGATAAACTGGGAAGAGAAATGAGAGAGATGCAAGAAAAACATAAAAAACGGGTCAATACCTTAATAAAGGAGGCCCAAAAAAATGCTGAAGAAAATAACACCTTGAAAAATGGGCTAACTCAATTGGCAAAAAGGTTCAAAAAGCCAATGAGGAGAAGAATGCTTTCAAAAGCCGAGGTAGCCAAGTGGAAAAAGAGGTGCAAAAGCTCACTGAAGAAAATAGTTCTCTCAAAATTAGAATGGAACAGATGGAGGCCAATGACTTTCTGAGAAACCAAGAAATCACAAAACAAAACCAAAAGAATGACAAAATGGAAGAGCATGTGAAATATCTCATTGGAATAACAACTGACCTAGAAAATAGATCCAGGAGAGACAATTTAAAAATTATGGGACTACCTGAAAACCATGATAAAAAAACAGCCTAGACATCATCCTTCATGAAATTATGAAAGAAAATTGCCCTGATATTCTAGAACCAGAGGGCAAAATAAGTATTCAAGGAGTCTATCGATCACCACCTGAAAGAGATCCAAAAAGAGAAACTCCTAGGAACATTGTGGCCAAATTCCAGAGTTCCCAGGTCAAGGAAATAATATTGCAAGCAGCTAGAAAAAACAATTCCAGTATTGTGGAAATACAATCAGGATAACGCAAGATCTAGCAGCTTCTACATTAAGG
>CM053771.1:444332513-444382835 GCA_028658325.1 Potorous gilbertii | reverse complement strand
TTTAGTGTATTTTGTTTTGATTTGTTATATGATTTCTTCCATTTATTTTAGTGCGACTATATAGCATGATTTTAGTGAAAATGTGCTCAATAGGAAAGTATATGTAGAACCTATACAGAATTGTATGCTGTCATGGGGAGGGAGGGGGATAGCAGGGGAAAGGTGTGGATGGGTAAAAAATCTTAATTTTAAGGATGTGATTGTAGAACATTTAAAATAAATAAATAAAATTTAAAAAAAAGTCTTATAAATAATACTTTGGTGAAATCTCAACCTATTGTTCTATATGTTTTTGCTATTTCTCTACAGTTTGGTTACCAAACTATTCATTGTTAGTCTCTTAGCTTTAGAAAGAAAAAATGATCTTATGAAAGATTACAATCAAATCATTCAATTTACAAATGAGCAAATGGAGGGTGAGAGAGTTTAGGTCATTTTTCCAAGGCCACTTAGTAAGTAATTGGCTAACCCAAAATTTATACTTGCAGCTCTCAGTTTCCCAAGCCCACTGCTTTATCTACTGTGTGTCCCAGCTGCCTCCAGGAGGTTCTGCTTAGGTGTTCTTACTTTCCACCCCTCTTTCAGACATACCTTAATTGACAGAGCTAACATCGGAACGTCAATGGATTATGAATTGGTTACCTAGGGGATGGAATAGCCTTAGGGAAATCATGTCTCTTTTTCCTTATTACTGTTTCACACATTCCTTATCTACAAGAACATGCCTCTAAACAGCCTTTGTTATGTTTAAACTATTCCAAATTCCTCGTTAATTAAAAGTTACATGCTACTTAAAATGATCTGTTTAAAGTTAGGAGATATTTGAAACTACAAAATTCAAGTATATCACAAGTCTTAAAAATGAATCACAAAAGGAATGTATTTAGGGATTTGGCATGGTTTAATGATTCAGTGACAATTATATTTGAGACATTAGTTACATTAATTCTATAATTTCAACATATCGTTACATAATTCTTTTTTTGTATTTGTAGTGGATGCTTCATCACGGGATATCACATCAAGTGAATTAACCAATCACTTGATGAAATCCTACATTATTACAGACAGTTAATAGATACAATGAAATGTAAATTGTGCCTCTTTCAGGTCTGAGCGATTGATTTGCAGTTGTAAGCCAGTTCCTCCTTCAAATTTTGATGAAATTATTTACATATGCAAGGAACAGAAAATCAACTGAGCAGTAGCAAAGGTTTTGTGCCTGCCTGTTCTTTTCTCTGAGCACCCACTTTTATTGATGAGTTAAGAGATTGATCCATAATCAATCATTAAGGATTCATTTTATGACAAGTTCTTGTTTCTCATGTTTAGTTCTGGAAGAGAACTATGGCATCAGGAGAGCAATGCTGCAATTTGCAAGTGATTTGGATTTAAGTGAAGGAGGGCTATGCAATGTCACCAGCCCCAAAGGCATCTGTGTCAAGTGGCAAGATATAAATGAGAATAACGTAGAAATAAAAGTGAAATGATCCACAACAATACGTATAAAATATAAATACATGCACAGATAAGTATTTTTTTCGTTCTTTCTTTTTAAAATGAACAAATGATAGTGTTGGGAGGTGATGTAATAGCAGCTGGGGAAGGACCTGGAATGGGTTCACAAGGATATTGCAATTGAGCTTGGTTTTGAAGGAAATCAGTGAATGTAAGAAGTGGAAATAGTATCACTTTAAAGGAATGGGAGGTAATCAAGGCAAATGCAAAGAAAAGGAAATAAGGCATTAAGATTACAGAATAATGAGTAGACAAGTGCTGAGAAATAAAATTTAACAAGAGTGGAAATCAGTAGGAGTTCAGGTTACAGAGCTTTAAACATCAAATGTAGGAATTTATATTTTATCCTTAAGGAGAGAGGGAGTCATTTGAGTTTGTTGGGTTAAAGGTGATATAAGGAATTCTGAGTTTTAGGAAATCTGATAGGTATGTGAAAGATGTACTGGATGGAGTAGGGAAGGATTTGATTCACAGACCAAATGGTAGATTATTGAGGTAGTCAAGACAAGAAATACGTTCATCTTTTATTGCCGAAGAAGACCATGCCAGGAGAGAAATAATGATATGATTTGCACTTGACTGTTTTGAGTGAGGGAGGGCTGTGCAGCTCACCAGCCTCACTTCTCCTCCAGAGTCATCTGAATTCAGTGTCCAGATATTCATCAGAATGACTGGAAATGACCCAGGATGAGGCAGTTGGTGTTAAGTGAATTGCCCAAGGTCACACAGCTAGCGAGTTTCAAGTGTCTGAGGTGAGTTTTGAACTCAAGTCCTCCTGACTCCTGCACTGGTGCTCTATCCACTGCACCACCTAGCTGCCCAAGACAAGAGGTGATGAGGATCTGAAATAAAATACTGGTTGTGTGAGTGGAGAAAGGATATTGATATATGAGAAATGACAAGGATCAATAACTAATTAGATATGTGAGGTAAATGACAGTGATGAGATGACAAAGACTTTACAAACTGTATAACCAGAAGAATAATAGTAGCCTCAACAGTAGTAGAGAATTTCTCTATTATTAATTAGGGTTGAGTTATGAAGAAAAGACAAGTTTGGGTATGCTGAGTATGTGTCTCTAGAACATCCAATTTGAAATGCCCAAAAGACAGACCTTGGGGCAAGAGTAGCAATCAGGAGAGCAACTCAGACAGGATATGTGAATGAGAGGAAGCAATATTTTCAAAAAAGTTCTAGCTATGGATCTTCAGAGAAAGCTGAGATAGCAGAGCTTTCTAATGATTGGCCCCAGGAGGGTATAGAGTATTATTTCCTGAACCCATTCTCTTCCTAGCTGCTGTGGTGTCTTGCTCATTATAGAGTTCAGCTGTAGCGTTCAATGCAGTTCCTAAGAAGTGTCAAGAATCTGGTACCTTAAGCTTGGGTCCTGTTTAGAAGATGAAAACTCCAAGATCTGAGGCTCTTACTAGGAGTAGAATGACACAAGAGACTCCTGCCAATTCCAAGAGTATTGCTTCATTTATCAATGTGCATAATCATATACTATGTCTGGTTTGCAAAGGAATCAGAAGCTTTGGTAGACATCTGGCAGGTGTTGACCTATCAGAAAAGAACCACTCAAGAGAGATGGAGAGACTCTGGATTGTAGGAGCAGGGCAATGACTTCTGGGCACCTGAAGTAAAAGAGATAAGAGTTGCTACTTTCTTGCACATTCTTTGGCAATATGAATTTCCTACTTGAGGAGCCCTTCACTTGTAAAAAATATTTTGTGTGTCCCTTCTTCCCATTGATGTTAAATGTGTTTAGGAAAGAGTATGTCATACTCTCCCACCTGAGATATTTTATTGTCACTATATATTGTTACTATGTCATTTTGTAAAATGCCTATTCCTTGAGTTAATGACCTCTTAGGGCAGATTAGAGACAAAATTAACTCCATGGCTGAGGCTTGCAAACCGTAGTTTTAAAATCAATAAGTACCTTGAATCTGGGGTATTTGGACTCACAGGATTGTATCTGTGAATTCCAGTTGGGATAGGAAGCTAAAGTATCCTGTTTGGCTATAATCTTCTATTTCCCAGAAATAGCTAGTATTTATATAGTGCTTTTAAAATGCTATGGCATTTTATCCTCACAAAAACGTTGTAAGATTCATCATTCTTATTAGGCTCATTTTACAGATGAGGAAAGTGATTCCAAACTTATCAAACTTAGTATCCATTATGCCACTCAACCGCCTAGGTTTCATTCATTTATTAATTAACTCACAATATTGTAAATAATGCTTAATTTTTTAAAGCACTTTGTAGAATGTCATTTCTTATTATTTCTGTGTGCTATTTATCATTAATAAAACAAGTGTAGGAAGGGATATAGGAGAATAACTGAATTCTCCTTCCCAAATGGCAGTGACTCTTAAAGGGAAAGGGACAAATAGGATTTTTTTAAAGCAAGTGTACCCTATAGTAGCCTGAAGCTAATGTAATAGCGAAATTACTCTAGAGTGAAATAGGTTAGGGTAATTGCTGAATATTTCTGTGAGAGAAATGGTAATAGAAGATTCAGGGAAAGTAAGGACTCTGATTGGAGGTATACATATAGACATGGTATTAATAGACTTTGTTTATTTGTTTTTGTTTTCCTTATAAATTAATTCAGGAAGTAATGGGAGGCATAAGTAGTCAGAAGGAAAAATAAAAGCCCAGTAATATGGAATGCTGGATCATTTTGGAGGTTTTTCAGACTTTGAAATTGCTGCACTTATGCAATGTTAAGATACTTCCTTTTTCTTTCTGATATGTGACTTGAAGCCTGAACTTTTCCATTCCCTGGGGTTGTTTCTGGAGTAGTGGGATACACTTCAGATGAAGTGTTCACATATTGCTTGGTTGATCATTTATGAGATATGTGAAAGCACAGTAAAACTTCCTAAGATCAGCAAAATCTTGTTTCAATTTACCTGTCTTACACTTATTAGTCTGTGTTCATAGACAAGTTCCTTAATAGTTCTGAATTTCCTGTAAAAGGATAAGAAAAATACCTGTTGACCTATCTTAAATGGTTGTTGTGAGAAAAAGTGTGTTGCAAAATTTGAGATATTATTATGATGGCAATATTTTTTATACAGTGATTTTTGGCTCTTGTATGCGTTTGGCTCACATTCCTTTTCAGATTCTAGGACTCTTATTTATTATGTTCTTAATGTGTTAATGACATGTGCAGCATAAACTAGTTGGCTAGAAAACTTCCCATACTTCTTTGCTCCAAACTTAGATGCTCAGTTTTCTTACTCCAACTGATTTATACTGAGAGAGTTTTATGTTTTTTATTTTTTTCTTCCAATCCATCCTGAACTCGCCTTTCACCTGACTCCTAATCTTGACAAATGAATAGAAACAATCACAAATTGAAATGGAGTAATAAGTAAATCATAACATAATAAATGTAATCAAACATGTTATGTAATTTTATATATCATAGCAACATCTGAAAAGGATTTATAAGAAACAAACCACATTGCCATTAAGTAGCCAGAAATTAGTAGTCTCTTGTCTTGTAAATATATCCCTCTGTACTCTACATTATTTCTCTCCCTCTATTAAAATGTAAGCTCCTTGATATCTTGGTTATTTTATTTGTATCTCCAATGTTTAGGATAGTACATACAAAGCACTTATTTTTGTTAATTCATTCATATGTTACTATGTAATTAATATTGGTTTTGTTTTTGGAAATACGTGTCAATTTCTTTTCTGCAAATCTCTAAATTGTGTTTTAGCTCCACAAAATCATTGTCTTAAAAAATTTCATCCATCAGGAAAAAACCTGGCAATTCAAATAAATACTATGTAGTGACATTCAGGAAGTCAGATTTAAAATAAGCCCTAACTTTTATATTTCTTTAAAGTTAGAGTTCTTCCAACATTTACTTTTAATTTTAAGGCCATATTCTTTGAGGTCATCTATATACTTATAAATTTCCCATCATGTTGTAAAATGTTATGCAATATACCACAATGAACTCAAAATCTGCAAATTGTCTAAATACTGGAGGGTAAACCATAAAATTAGAAAAATGAAATCATTCCTATTATACACTTACAGCAAATGAAATAATTCTTGTCCAAAGAAAAGCTAAAGGAAATCACAAAGGATATACTTTACATTTTTTTCAATTAAGAAACATCTTTCCTTTCACACCACCACTAGAAAAAAGAATTAACCTCTAACCCCCAAAAAACAAAAAAAACCCTTTTATTTTCTATGTAAATTCAAATAAATTCAATTTCTCATTAGCCATAACTAAAATTTATTCTCTCCTGCATTTTGAAACTACCACTTCTCTATCAAGAGATGAGATGCATTTTTATCGTAAGTACAATGGAATATAGTTCATCACTTTATTGATCAGAATTCTTAAGTATTTTAAAATTGTTCTTCTTTACCATGTTGTTATACTATGATTTGATTTCATGAACTTGCTCCCTTCTTTCTGCATCAGTTCATAAAAGACTTCCCATTTGGAAGGGTCCCACATGTACAAAAATATTTATAGCAGCACTCTTTGTGGTGCCCAAGAACTGAAATCAAGGGAATGCCCATCCATTGGGGAATGGTTGAACATTACGTATATGAATGTAATGTAATACTATTGTGATACAAGAAATGATGAATGGGAAAATTCTAGAGGGGCCTGTAAGGATTTAGATGAACTAATGCTGAGTGAAAGGAGCAGAATCAGGAGAACTTTGTACATAACACAACCAGGGTGTGAGGAATTTTTCTAGTAGACTTAGCCCTTCACAGCAATGCAAGGACCTAAAAACTTCCCAATGGACTCTTAAGGCAAAATGCCTTCCACCTCCAGAAAAACAACTATGGAATTGAATTGCAGAATGAAGCAGACCATTTTCTCTTGTGTTATGTTTATATTTTGTTTTGTTTTATTTTCATGACATCCCCCATTGATTTAAATTCTTCTGTGTAACATGATTAAGGTGAAAATGTATTTAATAAGTATGAGTGTGTAGAACCTACATAAGATTGCATGCTTTCTTAAGGATGGAGGGGGCCTAAGGGGAGGAAGGGGAAAAAAGTCTAAGATATATGGAAGTTATTGAAGAAAACTGCAAACAAATAAATTAATTAATAAAAAAAGAAAAAATGTCTTCCCATTTTTTCTCTGAACCTGCTGGTTTAAACATTTCTTTTTTTTTTTAACAGGAAAATAGCATTTTGTAAAATACAAACTGCAAAATAATATTCTACTACATTAGTATACCAAAATTTTGTCATGTGTTTACCAAGTGTTGGGAAATCACTACTTTCTAAGATTCTAATTCTTTGTCCCTGGAAATGATGTAGTTATGAATATCTTGTCCTCATACTATATTTTCCTCATTTTTGATATCTTTGTCATATTGGCCTAGTAATGCTATTGCTGGATGAGAGATAGCGTAGGGCTTAGGTTCAAATTGGTTTCTATCGTGATTATTGCAATTCATGTCTCCACAAATTTATCAATGTGTTGCTTTCTCCACAGATTCTCCAACATTTATCATTTTCCATTATTGGCAATTTTTCTAATATGATGAATATACTAAGGAACTTTTTGTTTAAATTTAATTATTACATTAGCCTTTTGAAACATTTTTTTCATTTATTACTACAGATAACCGAGTTGCTCCTTTTGAACATTACATATTCATACCTTTTGATAATTTATCAATTAGGGAATAGCATTTGTTCTTATAAATTTTAATCTGTTCCTTGTCTGTCTTGGAAATTAAACTTTGAAATATTTGTATTTGTTTATTTTTTAGAGTTAAATCTGATGACTTCATTAGATTACTTTTGTAAAAACTTACTAAATTTATGCAATTGAGATTGTTCTCCCCATTGATAAATGTTCAAAGGATATAAACAGGCAGTTTTCAGAGGAAGAAATTAAAAATATCCATAGTCATATGAAAAAATGCTCTGAATCACTTTTGGTTAGAGATATACAAATCAAAACAATTCTGAGATACCACATCACACCTATCAGGTTGGCTAACATGACAGAACAGGAAGATAATAAATGTTGGAGAATATATGGGAGAATTGCAACAGTAATTCATTGTTGGAGGAGTTGTGAACTGATCCAACCATTCTGGAGAGCAATTTGGAACTATGTCCAAAGGGCTACAAAAATGTGCATACCCTTTGACCCAGCAATACTGCTTCTAAGACTGTATCTTCAAGAGGTCATAAAAATGGGAAAGGGTCCCACGCGTACAAAAATATTTATAGCAACACTCTTTGTAGAGGCCAAAAACTGGAAAGCAAAGGCATGCCCATCAATTGGGGAATGACTGAATAAGTTATGATATATGAATGTAATGGAATTCTATTGCACTATAAGAAATGATGAACAGGAAGACTTCAGAGAGGCCTGGAGAGACTTATATTATCTGATGCTGAGGGACAGGAGTAGAACCAGGAGAACCTTGTACATAGCAACAACCACAGTGTGAGACGATTTTTCTGGCAGACTTAGAACTTCATTGCAGTGCAAGGGCTTAAAAAATTCCCAATGGTCTTTCAAGGCAAAATGCCTTCCACATCCAGAGAAAGAACTATAAAGAACTATGGAATTCAATCGCAGATTGTAACAGATCATTTTCTTTTGTATTACATTTTGGTTTGTTATATGATTTCTCCCATTCATTTTAATTCTTCTATACAATATGACTATGGTGAAAATGTATTTAATAGGAATTTATGTGTAGAAGCTATATAAAATTGTATGCTGTCTGGGGGAAGGAAGGGGAAGTGGGGTGGGGAAGGAGGGGGAGGGAAGGAAAGAAAAATCTAGATTGCACAATAAAAAAATAAAAATAAAAAAATAAATTGTTCATTTTATCTTCTGTGATGTTCTTTATCTCATCTTTAGTCATAAGTTAGTCTATCCATTTAATTGAAAGATAATTCTTCCTTTTTTTTCTTTTTGCTATATCCCCTTTTAATATCAATGCTTTATATAAATTTGGATTGAATCTTGGTATATACTTTGAGTTGCTCTAAAACCAATTTCTGCCTGATTGTTGTCCAATTTTCCCAGGAATGTTTTGTCAAATAATACTCATTACATAAAGTTGCTTTGAACTTATGCAATACTAAGCTTCAACTTAGTTTACCATTGAATTACATGTACCTACTCATGGATCAACATTTCTTTATTAAACAATATCAAATTGATTTGATTACTCTTTCTTTATGGTGATATTTGGTATCTGGTTTTGGGATCTAATCACCTTCCAATTTTTTTTTATTATTTTCTTTGAGATTCTCAAAATTTTCTTCCTCCACATGAATTTTGTTATTATTTTTCTATTTCACTAAATTAATCCCTTAGTAACTGGATTTGTGTGATGCTGAATATGAAAATTAATTTAGAATATTTTGCTAATTCTATTATTGTGACTATGGCTGTCTACACCTAATATATTCCAGTTATTTAAGTCTGTTTTTATTACCATAAAGCATCTTTTAGTTTTATCTTTACAGTTCTCTGTATACTTTTGTACATAGACTCTCAAAAATTTTATACATTCTGCAGTTATAAATGACATTTCTCTTTTTATGTCTTTTTGCAGGGTTTTGTTGCTTGTATACAAAAATGCAAATTTATTTTATGTAGTTTACTTTAATGACTTCTTTCATTTAAAATTTTAATTGCCTTCCTGTGGTTCTTTTAATACACCATTGCATCTTCTGTAACAAAGGGGAAAAATGTGTCTTTGTGTTTGTTCACTTACTTCCATTCTCTTGTCTTATTGCTATTGTTAGCATATCAGAACTTCTAGTTTAATACAATTTACATATGATGCTGTCACTTGATGTTAGATAAAAGTCACTTTCCTTGCTAGGAAATTTTCATTATTTGCTATGTTTTCTGGTGTTCTTAAAAAAGGTGGTAATTAGTAAATTTTTGTCTGATAACTGCGTGACTTTTGTCATTGTTTTTAATATGGCCAATTATAATTTTTAACTTTACTATTATTGAAATAATTCTGAATTTGTGGTACATATTCAACCTACTCACAGTCCATAATCTTTCAGAAAATATGTTGTACCCTGTTTGCTAATATTTTATTTAAATTTTCTGCATCATTGTTTTTGAGTGGTCTTTACTATTCTTTTTATGTAGTTAGGTGGCACAATGAATAGAGTGTTGCACCTTGAGTGAAAAAGACTCAAATTCCTGAGTTCAAATCCAACCTCAAATATTTTCTAGCTTTATGACCACAGGTGAATCATTTATCCCAGTCTGCCTAAGTTTCTTCATCGATAAAATAAGATGCAGAAGGAAATAGCAAACCACTCCTTTATCTTTACCAAGAAAGAACAAATGAGGTCAGTTAGATACAACTGACATGAATAAATTATACAACTGATCTTTCATTTTTGATTTAAACTTTAGTGTAAAAGTTCTAAATGGAATGAAAGGGATTCAATATGATTTCTTTTTCAAATATTTGAAAAAAGTTTGTGTTAATATAATGAATTGTTATTTGATATTTACAAAATTCTCTTGCTATATAAAATATATATACATTAATATACCTTAATAAACTTTTTGTTATTTTTTATTTTCTCCTCCTTCAAGATGAGTTCATTTGAGGTTTGTTCAATTTACCCTTTTTCATTAATTTGCTTTCATTTTATATTAATTTATTAATCTAGACATTTTATATATTTGTAAATATTCATCCTTTCCATAAAAGTTCAGTTTTATTGGCATATATATGAGCCCAAAAGTTTCTAATTATATTTAATTATGGCATATTTTTTATGAATTCTCATTTATCATTTCTGCTACTAGAGGATTTTCTTCTTTCTTAAGCAAGATTACCTAAAAGTTAATCTATTTTATTGTTTTTTTCAATCTTCTCAAAGTTTTATTTTTATGTATAATACATTTATAAATTTAAAGACAGTTAAGTGGCTTGCTGGATAGAACACTGGGGCTGAGTCAGGAAAACCTGATTTCAAATCATGCCTCAGACACTTGCTAGCTATGTGACCCTGGGCAAGTCACTCAATCTCTGTTTTTCTTAATCCAATGAAGAAAAAAATGGCAAAGCACTCCAGTATCTTTGCTAAGAAAACTTCGTGGACAGTATGATCCATTGGGTCACAGAGATGTGAATAAGCTTTCTCTTTTTTCATTTGCCCATCCTATTTCTTAAATTTGAAGTTCATCTTACAGTTTAGTTCTGGTCTATTTTGGTGTTTTGACAGGTTTGAGCATCTTCCTTTCATGCCTTTCTGCTTTCATAGCTCACTCTAGAGGATTGTAAACTTTTGATGCTTCCAACATGGTATGATATGGAAGGAGGTATAGTAACTCCCCTCCTGGTTCCTCATGACTACAGTGACTCTTCTCCCGGAACTGAAACCTCATAATGGGTAATGGATGAGAGAACTGCCTGACAGCAGGATGATCCTACTCCCATTGTTAGTAAAAGGGTTCCCTTGCATCTCTTTTCATTCATTTCACTTACTGTCCCTGTGTACTGAAGCCCCATAGCCCATAGTCAGGGCTGTTTCTGCTGCCTTTGTTACCCCCTGGCTTCCACCCAAGTTTCTGCAGACTTCTTTTTATATCTTACTGAGCTGGAAAAACAAAAATGACTCACTATGACTTTTTCTTGAGGCTTTCATATTAAGAATTTTGCATTGGATATGCTATGATCAAGATGTAGGAGAGATTATGGGAGAATTTTGAAAGTTATGATCTTTTTCTATCAATTATCTTGACTCTGTCTCCTGTACATCCTATTCTCAAATGATATTCACTAGAAATTTGCATCTAAATTTTCTAAAGTTTCTCCTATTACAATTTTACTTTTTATGTCTTCTAACAACTCATTTATCTTTTCTATTAAGTATCATGTTAAATGATTAAATTATTTCAGTCTACGGTACCTTTCAACAATATGTAGCTTCCCTTTGTTTCTCTTGCAGTAAGTCTCTTATTGCTATTGTCCTTTTTAAGTCTCTCCACTTTTCAGTCTGCCTCTCTGCAAGGTTTCAACTTCAAGGAACAAGTAGCCTCTCCCAGGATAAGTTTATTAATTCTAATGTGCACTTTCTGTGCTGTTTGTCACTACTCCCTCATGCTGTTAATTCAAATCTTGATTGACACCACCTCTCTCAGCCTCTTCTCCAGTCTGATTGAAAGGTAGTGTACAAAACTCATTCTAATGTTTCCTTTATAGGGAGTGGAAACTGTTCTGTCAGCTCACTGTATTTTGTAGCTGTTGCTCTGCCTGGTATCATCCCCAATGAATAAGCTGCCCACATGCTGGGTACTCTCTTCTGTAATTTTTGCCCTGTTTTCCTGCCTCCATTTCTATGTTGCTTCTCCCACTCCCTCTAAAAATTGTAAGGCTCTTGAGAGCCAGGACTGGTTTTCTTTTCATTAATTGTGTCTCCAGTGCTTATTACATTGTCTGGAAGTCAGTATGTCAGAATTTAATGGAAACATGATTAATTTTAGGTTAATTTGCTTTACATTGAATTCAATTCAGCCAACTTTTATAGACAATATACTGGGTACCAGGCATTAGGCTATATAATGTCGATACAAAGACCCAAACAAACAGTCTCTGTCCTCAAGGAGCTTTATATTCTACTAGTGGATATAATAAAGGATTGTGAAATTGAATTGATATAAAGATATACTGTTTTGTATATTATTTCTTAGAGTTTTAGTCAGCTCAGCACGTAGAGGCTAGAAATATCCTATCAGTTCATTATTTCCACTGGAAAAAAATGGTAATAACCTTCCTCTACCTCCAAGTACCTACCTGGCTCCCAAATGAATGCATTCCCCAACTAGAGTGTAAAATGACTGCTGGCAGAAGCATTTTATGAAACAGTTTAATTTTGATATGACAAAATTCCTGCCAGGGGATATACAGAAAGCCTGTGGCATAGAAAGCCAAGTCACTACAGGTGTATTTTCTGCAACAGATGTGTACTTGAAAGATGCATGTAAATCTAATTGTGTTTTAAATGCACTGGGGGAGCTTGCTAGCTATTTAAAGAGATCTTAAATGAAGGCTTTGGTAAAACAAAGAGATCTTATGCAAATAATGCTTCCCTAATTTCTCTGCTTTATAATTTGCTTTTCCTCTTACTAAATTGTTTAAGGTGAGGAAAACTTGTGTTCCTACACTTTTTTTTGCCTCAATTTAAGGGACATACTTCTAAAGAAGATAATAAGGAGAGTAATCCCTCCAAATGACTGCTCTAAATTTTCACAGCTTTCATGAACTCCATGCTGAGTAAATCTGGCAGTGATAATATCAGGTAGGTGGTATGGTGAAAAGGGCACTCCGCTACTAGAATCAGAAAATATGCATTCAAATGTTGCTTTATACACTTGCTAGCTGTGTAAGGCTGGACAAGTCACCTAAACTCTGCCTGCTTCAGTTTCTTCTTATGGTTATAATAGTATTCACATTGCAGGAGTGCTTTAAGGATCAAATAAGATAACATTTTTAAAACTATATGTATAGTAAAGTGTTCATTACATAATAGGTGCTATATAAATGCATATTCCCTTCTCTTCCCATCTTTCCACAAATTTATGACAATATGCTCCTTTTAAAAACTGGGAAATACTGAGGATGAAACTGTAAGAACAACCTGGCAATCATATTGGTTTTTTATTTCATTCACAGAGGAAGGTTGATTTATATGTTGTTCAATCATGTTCTACTTTCCATGATCCCATGAACCAGAGCACGCCAATATTATCCATAGATTTCGCTTGGCAAAGATACTGGAATTGTTTGCCATTCCTTTTATAGTGAAGTAAGGCAATGAGATGTTAAGTGACTTGCCTTGGATCACACAGGTTGTTAAGTATCAGAGGCTGAATTTGAACTCATATTCTGACTCCAGTCCCAAAGCTCTATCCACTGAGCCATCAAGCTGCCCAAACTGTTGATCCATCAGTCAGCCATAATGAACTTAATAGCAAAGCAATTGAAGCAAATATTAAGATGTCTCTGCCTACCATTCAATTGCTCATAAAGTCTTAAAGTTAGTGCTAAAATGACTGAACTACAATGACATTGAAAAAAAGTCTTGAATAGATACACATTAAACTGGCTAATCTACACCTCTGTAAATTACCAAGCAGGTGGAAAATGAATTGATTTCCAGAAATAGGAGGTAGAATGAAGTTATAGCTAAATCTCCTTGAAAAGAACTTAACTATGGAAGAAGAAAAGATCTCATATTCTACCTGGTCCAGGTCTCTTCACACAAACAAACACACACACACACACACACACACACACACACACACACACACACACGCACATACACAAACTAGTCCACATCGAATGAATACTTCTTATTCACCCGTGAATGGAGGAAGAGAAAAAATATAAGCCCTTAATATGTTCCATATACTATATTTTATATGCATGATCTTATTTGATTCTTATAATAACCCTGTGAGGTAAGTGCTCTTCACTATTCTCATTTTAGAGCTGTAGAAACAGATGCAGAGCTAATAGGTATCTAGAGCTGAATTGGAGCTTGATTCCTCTTGACTTCAGATATAACCCTCCCAACTATAGAAATTATAAACAAAAATTTTAAAAAATTGTTTCTTTGAAAAAACTACTAGAGCAATAACTGTTAGAAAATCTTATTAATATTAAGAGGGCAGTCAATAAAATCAATAGTACAGAAAATGAACAAGAAAAAATCACAATGAAGTCAGAAGAAATGAAAATAATAAATCCAATTATACCTATTATTGAGCTAAAAAAACTGATAACACAACAAAATACAAAAATACTATCTAAAAATAAATCCCTATACTTAGAGAAGAATTGAGGTTTTAAATGATCAAACACCAGAAAAGGAAACAAATTAAGTTTTAAACAAATGACCAAAGAGGCTAAGCAAAAAATTAAAAACAAACTCTTGGTACTGATGGATTCAATGTAGAAGCCTTAGCAAACTCTTAGTGAACAATTACTGCTGATTCTGCATAATTACTTTCAAAGATTGAGAAAGTATCCTACCAAAATACAGTCACAATATTTAAATAAAAAGGGACAAATCATAGAGGATCATGATATGCAGTTATCAAAAATGCATATCAGCTTAAAAAATTTTAAATGAATCCTGTTAAACAGAGTACAATGGTTTATTTAAGAATAATGCATTACATTCAGTTTGGAATTATGCCAATGATGCAAGAATAGTTCAACATTTGTAAAACAATGTAATTGTTCATATTAATGTTTTTAATAATCTAACATAACTATCTTAATAGCTGCTGCAAACATTTGTACACCTACTTACTTACCTTGCAATAAAAGAATACTACTCTTTTATGCTGTGTAAAATATAGGCATAGATAAACCTTTTTACTATCATATAATGTTTCTAAAATCAATAGAAAGCTTCATATTAAATGGATGTATATGTATGTATATGTACAGACACACACATATATGTGTATATATGTATATATACACATATATGTATATATGTTAACCATGGGGAAAGATTTTATCCAAATCAAATATTGATACCTAAAAAAATTCTTTTCATCAAGATAAGCAGCATAAGATAAAAATATATAAACACATTCTATAAGGATGTACAGGTACAGTACTCTAGTCGCTGTTGATTCTTTCAGTTCACTAACTATAACATCCTCATTGTGAATAGTATATAAGTTACATTCCTCATAAAGGAAAAAAAAATCACAGAGAAACCCACAGTCAAATCTCAGCTTCAAAGAGTGATCAGATCATAACTTGGTCAGAAAGTCATAATAGAGTTTTTAAAAAAATGGAAGAATGAGTTGTGTAGCAACCATGAAGAAAACCATAGCCTCCAGAAGTAAAAGCATTCAGAGAGGTCTATAGTCTAAAATATGCAAAAAGTAATCTGAAAACAGAAACTAATCATTTACCATGCCCTTGCCTGCAGTTTTTCCCTCAGTCTGATATGTTCACTTTAGTTCTGCTTAGTTCTCAGTTCTGCTCTCCACTGTATATGACTTGTCCCTCTGCTATCACCTCTCTCACACAAGGACATTCATCCTAAAGTGAATGAAGCCCCACCTTGGGTTCCAGTGTACAATTCCCAAGAATGTGGGACAATAATGAAATGGGTGACATTTTCCTCTACTCTTCATCCTCTTTCCCACATTCTCTTACATATGATTAGGGAGTATTGAGAAGAAAGTAAAAAGAGACTGAAACAAAAATCTTGCATTCCTCCCCACTTTTTTCAACCAAGAAGCAAGGTGCCTGATTTTACTCTAGTGCTTCCAAATATCAACTTTTGGCTACCAGTGAAGACAAATTTGGGAAGAAAAAGTAGGCCTGTAACTGTACCATGATTATGGAAGTAATGCAGCCTCAACCTCACCAACTACTTCTTCATCCCCATTAGTATTTTTAAAGAAATTCTGAAACAGTAATCTAACCTTCTCCCCACTTCTTTAATATATTTTAGATACCTGAGAGCAGAATTTCTCTAAGAGGAAATATATTCATTTTTTGAAGACACAGACTAAGAACAAAGCTGGTTTTTAAGAATTCTTTTCTTATGCTCAATAAAATTCACAGTCTGAAATTTACAGGCTGAATGAATTTACCAGATGATGTTAGATTTCATTCAATCTTTCACAGTGCTAAAGGCAAAGTGAATTTTCATCAAAAAAAAATGAAGGAAAGATATCCATAAAGAAGGAGTTTCTCCACATTCTTATTCCATTCATTACTGTATTGTTGAGAAGGGCTAAGTAATTCACAATTAATCAGTATATAATATTAAAGTCACTATATACAATGTCCTTGTTCTGCTCTGAATCCTACTCAAACTCTAAGGTCGTTTTGATTTTAAAAGGGGTAATGATTGTCAGCAATTATTTTTATTTTTAATATATTCATATAGTAACATATATGTGATAAAGCACCCAATAATAGGTATAACAATAAATGTTGCATGAATCCATAATTTGTTTAAGTCACATGGGACTATAGATTCTAACAGAATGTCATTATAATAGGCCTCGAAACTTTAGTGTAATGTTCCTTACTTGTTTAATACCTATGGAGCTCACTTGAACAGACATAAAAATGCTGACAAAGATATCTCCATCCTGTTTAGCTCAAATTCCATGACCAAACCAAGCATGGGTAATGACATGGTACAGATAGTCCCCCCACCCATATATGTCCTTGGAGAGTGTGTATAACCTGTACCATCTTCTCCTGCCTAACCTAAGGAGGTGCCCATTCTTCTTATGACCACCTCGTCAGTAGACATAATCCTTGCTTCACCCAACTCTTGATCCTGCTGACAAATCATTTTTTTAAATTTTTTAGCTTATTCCTCATAGGTCAATCAACAGGATTTTTATTTTACCATCACTCTTTTGCACATTTGGGTATCAAACTCTATAAATACAAGGTCGCAGAAAAAGAGAACATCTCAGATTTTGAGGATGATCTGAGGTCCAGTTCCATCAGACCACAAGCACTTAAGACACTGTGTGCCTTTGGCTCATAATTTTCCTCAATGTCTTTTATTGTAGGTTGGACAATTTCAGTCCTTGCAGCTCATTTCAAATTGCATCAGTTCATGGAAATCTTCCTAGGTTTTTCTGAAAGCATTGCTTCTCTTTATTTCTTATCCTTCCAATTATATCCCAAAACTTGTTCACTCATTCACCAATTGATGGACATTCCCTCAATTTCTAATTCTTTGCCTCCACAAAAAGAGCTGCTATGAATATTTTTGTACATATAGGTCCATTCCCTTTCTTTTTTTATCTCTTTGGGAAATAGACTTAGTAGTAGTAGTAGTACTGGATGAAAGGTTACATATAACTTTATAGCACTTTAGCCAGAGTTCCAAATATCTCACCCAGTTGTGTGAATCATTTCACAATTCAAAACAGTGCACTAGTATCTCAATTTTATCACATCCCCTCCAACATTGTCATTTTCCTTTCCTGTCCTATTAGCAAATCAGATAGGTATGGGTTTGTACACTAGAGCTGTTTTAATTTGTATCTTTCTAGTCAATAGATTTAGAGTACCTTTGCATATAACTACAGATATCTTTGATTACTTCATTTGAAAACTACCTCTTAATACTCTTTGAACACTTTTCAATTGGGGAATTCTTATTATTAATTTGACTCAGTTCTCTATATATTTGAGAAATTTATCTAACGAATATAGATGCAAAATCTTTAAATAACATTTTAAATAGGTTCTTTAAATAATATATTTTAGTAGATATTATCAAAAGAATATAACAAGTTATCACTAGAATAATACTTTATGATCAGGTAGGATTTATACCAGGAATACAGGGCTGGTTCAATATTGGAAAAACTATTAGCATTACTGATCATATCTAACAGATCAACAAAACTAACAGAAGTCACATGGCTTTCTCAATAGATGCAGAAAAATCTTTTGGCACTATACAACACCCAATCCTATTGAAAACACTGGACAACATAAGAATAAATGAAACTTTCCATAAAATAATAAGTAGTATTTATCGAAAACCAACAGCAAGCATTATAGGCAATGGGGAATAGCATTTCCAATAAGATCAGGGGTGAAACAAGGATGTCCATTATCACCACTGTTATTCAATATGGTATTAGAAATGCTAACTGCAGCAATAAAAGAAAAAGAAATTGAAGGAATTAGAATAGGTAAAAGAGAAACTAAGTTATCACTTTTTGCACAAGAAACTAAGTTATCACTTTTTGTACATGATATGTTGATGTATTTATAGAATCCCAGAGAATCAAGTAAAAAACTATTTGAAATAATAAATAATTTTGGCAAAGTTGAAGGCTACAAAATAAACCCAGATAAATCATCTACATTTCTGCATATGAGTAACAAAGCCCAATAGCAAAAGATAGAAAGAGAAATCCCATTTAAAGCTACAGTAAACACTATAAAATATCTGGGAGTATACCTGCCAAAACAAACCCAGGGACTATATGGACACAATTTTGAACTTCCTTTTCCATTTGTTCAATTTTCCTTTTCAAAAAGATGTTCTCCTCAGTGAATTCTTTCTTAATAATTTTAAGATCATTGGCGAGCTTATCTTCTATTTCCTTCTTCAGCTGTTGCATGAGACGTGCTTGTGCTTGCAAGCAATTCATAGTCCCTTCTGAAGATTCAGATGGCAGTACAGTCTCAGCTCTGACCTCTTTGGTGTTTGTGTTTTGGTCCTTATCCCCATAGAGGGATTCTATGGTTCTTTCGGCCCTCTGCTTTTTCTCCATGATGTTGATTGAGTGTTGTGGCTTCTGGTTCTGTCAGTCCAAAGCTAGAGAACTTTTTGCTGAGCTGATGTGTGAAAAAGCTAAAAGCAGGTTTTTGTTTGGTGTTTCCCCAATCAGCCTTAGGTTTAGCTTGTTAAGTATGGGGGTGGAGTGGTCTAGTTACAGGATATATCTTCTCAGCTGACCTGAGGCAAAAGCAAGCTCAGGGGCTAGTAATCCCAGCTTCCTTATTGTCTTTCTGATTCCCCTGGACAGCTGAGGCACGCCTAGATGCTAATGCGTGTTCCCACCCTTCCTGGGGCTCCTCTCCTGGCGCTGAGGCTGGCCTGGGTCCTAGTCCAAGTTTTCCTTGCCCTGGGTCTTCTGTCCTTCTGGTTTGCCTCTGCCACCGTAGGAGGAATTCCCCCTTCGCTATTTTCCTCATCTCAGGTGTTATGAGACAACTGGGCTCCTTCTACTGTTTCTGCTGATCTGGGATTTTTCTGAGGAAATATTTTATGGTTCTTTCACGGTCATCAAGGGGGGAGGAGAGAGCATTTACTGATCACTCCGCCATCCTGGCTCCCGGAAGTTCAAGTAGGTGACTTACCGAAGTTTGGTCTTCGGGCTGAAGGTCTCAGGAGCTTCTGCGCTGATATCTGGCTCTCCGTGGTTCTCACGGACTGGGTTCGGCTTGTCTCCCACGCTTGGTGCCGCTCCTCTGGTTCTGCCCGCAGCTCATGTTTCTCGGGTCCCTTCTGCTCCGCCGCGCTGGCCACGCTGCGCTGTGCGCTGTGGGCTCACCCCCGCGGAACAGACCTTTCCCGTGGATCCTCCAGTCTAACGTGAGCTCCAAAACTGTCACCTTCTGCCTCCCACTGGATTCCACACCTCCAAGCTTTGGTCAGATTCTCCTTTCAGAGGTCCCTGGAGGAGTTTGTCTGAGGGCTTAGGTGAGTCGTTGCTCTCACTCCGCCATCTTGGCTCCGCCCCCCTATATATATGGACACAATTACAAAGCACTTTTCATACAAATAAAGTCAGATCTAAGTAAGTGAAAAAACATCTGCTCATGAGTAGGCCAAGGTAAGTGAAAAAACCAGCTGCTCATGAGTAGGCCAAGGTAATATAACAAAAATGACAATTCTACCTAAATTAATTAACTTATTCAGTGCTGTCCCAAACTACCAGATAGTTATTTTCTACAGGTAAAAAAAAATAATATCAAAATTCATCTGGAAGAAGAAAGGTCCAGAATAGAAGGAAACTAATGAAAAGGAATGCTAGGGAAGGTGGCCTAGCCCTATCAGATGTCAAATTGTACTATAAAGCAGCAATCATCAAATACACATAGTACTGGCTAAGAAACAGAGGGGTAGACCAGTGGAATATTTTAAGTACTCAAGACATAGTAGTGAATGAATATAACAATCCACTGTTTCGTTAACCCAAGGACCTCATTTTTTGAGATAAGAAATCACTGATTGACAAAAATTGCTGAGAAAACTGGGTAACAGTGTGGCAGAAGCTGGACATAAACCAATGCCTGACACCATGCACAAGAATAAAGTTCAAATGGATACATGATCTAGGTATAGAGGATGATATCATAAACAAATTAGGGGAGCAAGGAATAGCGTATTTCTCAGATTTATGGAAACTGGGGAAATTTATGAGCAAACAAGAGATAGGGAACATTATGAAGTACAAAATGGATAGCTTTCATCACACTGAATTGAAAAGTTTTTGCAGAAACAAACCCAATGCAACCAAAATTAGGAGGGAAGCAGAAAACTGGGAAAGAATTTTTCCAACTAGTGTCTGTGATAAAGGCCTCATTTCTAAAATATATAGAAAACTGAGTCAAATGTACAAGAATACAAATCATTCCCCAATTGATAACTGGTCAAAGGATATGAACAGGCATTTTTTGGAGGAAGAAATTAAAGCTATCTATAGTCATATGAAAAAATACTGTAGATCACTATTGTTTAGAGAGATGCAAATCAAGACAACTTTTGAGTAACACATAACATTTCTCAGATTGACTAACGTGACAAAACAGGAAGATGATAAATGTTGGAGAAGATGTGGGAGTGTTGGTACACTAATTTATTGTTGGTGGAGCTGTGAGCTGATCCAACCATTCTGGAGAGCAATTTGGAACTATGCCCAAAGGGCTACAAAAATGTGCATACCCTTTCACCCAGCAATATCACTTCTGGGACTCTATCCCAAAGAGTTCATAGAAATGGGAAAGTGTCCCACATGTACAAAAATATTTATAGCAGCTCTCTTTGTGGTGGCCAAAAACTGTAAATCAAGGGAATGCTCATCAACTGAGAATGGCTGAACAAGTTGTGGTATATGAATGTAGTGGAATGCAATTTTGCTATGAGAAACAATGAACAGGATGATTTCAGAGAAGCCTGGAAAAATTTATATGAACTAATGCTGGGTGAAAAGGAGCAGAACCAGGAGAACTCTTTACACAGCAACAATTGTGAATAATTTTTTGTGGTAAACTTATTACTTCATTGAAATGCATGGACTTTAAAAATTTACAATGACTCTCAAGGCAAAATACCATCCACATCCAGAGAAAGAACTATGGAATTGAATCTCAGATAGAAACAGACAATTTTCTTTTGTATTACGTTTTCTTTTCTTTTCCTTTCATGGTTTCTTCTATTCATTTTAATTCTTCTATGCAACATGTATTTAATAGGAATGTACATGTAGAACCTACATACACTGGCACACCATCTCTGAGAGGGAATGATAAGGGAGGGGGAAATAAAAGGGAGAGTATGGAAAAAATATATAAAATATACAGAAGTGATTATCGAACACTGGAAACAAATAAAATAATCCAATTTAATAAAATATGAAGAAGAAAATTACCTCTTAATATCCTTTGAAGATTTATCATTTGGGAAATTCTTAGTATTGTAAATTTGACTCAGTTCTCTATCTGTTTGAAAAATGAGGTCTTAATCTAAGAAAATTGCTATACTTTTCATCAGTTATTTCTAACTACATTTCCCTCCATCCTATTTTCTCCCTTCTACTATTCTTCCTTCTTTTACCCTATCATCCAATGGGTTTTGCCTCTAACTACTGCCTCTCCTAAGCTATCATCTCTTCTATTAGTCCACCTTCTTCCTTCTCTAATTTCTTTCCCTTCCTACTTTCTTATAGGGTAAAATAGATCTCTATACACAACTGAGTGCGTATGATATTCCCATTTTTAACCAATTCTGATAAGAGTAAGTTTCAAGCACTGCCTCTCACCCACCTTCCTCTTTACTGTAAAAGTTCTTTCATACGTCTCTTTTCTTTGATTATGTACCCCATTCTACATCTCCCTTTCCCCTTTCAGTATATTCCTCTTTCTCATTGCTTAATTTTGTTTGAATTTTTAGATATCATCCTGTTATATGCAACTAATTCCTGTGCCCTCTGTCTTATGCATATTCCCTTTAGCTTCTCTAATAATGAGCAAGTTCTTACAAGTTACCACTATCAGGTTCCCATATAGGAAAGTAAACAGTTTAACCTTATTGAATCTCTTATAATTTCTCTTTCCTGTTTACCTTTTGATTCTTCTCTTAAATCTTGTGTGTCTGAATGTCAAATTTTCTATTCAATTCTGATACTTCCATCATTAATGCTTTAATTTCCTCTATTTCATTCAGTATCCATCCCTCCCCTTGCAAAAATGTTTATATTCACTTTTGTTGAATAGATGATTTTGGTTTCTAATCCTACCTCCTTTGCCTTCTAAAATGTCATATTTTAAGCCCTTAATCCTTTAATGTAAGAGATGTTAAATTTTGAGTTTCCTGACTGTGACTCCAGGATATTTGAAGTTTTTTTCTTTATGATTTCTTCCAATATTTTCTTGATCTTGCAGCTTTAGAATTTGGCTATAATATTCTTGGGAATTTTCATATTTGAATCTCTTTCAGGAAGTGATTGGTGAATTCTTCTCATTTCTATTTTACACTTTCCTACAATATCAGGACATTTATCATTGATAGTTGCTTTAGTATTTTTTATTTTAATTTAGCATTTTATGTTTTCCAAATTAAATGTAAAAAGAATTTTAGCCTTCATTTTTCAAATTTTGAGTTCCCTCTTTCCCCTGTTTACCTCATTGTAAAGGAAAATGATTTGATATAAGTAATACATGTCTAGTCATGCAAAATCTATTTCCATATCATGTTATGAAAGGAAACACATGCAAAAACATAAGAAAAATAAAGTGTTGAAAAATATCCTCAGTGTCCATCCAGGTGCCACAAGTTCTTTCTCTGGTTGTTGGACAGAACTCTACTACTGTTGCTACTGCTGCAATGGCTGGCACTGCCTTACGTGTGGGATTCAGATATAGACCTCAAATGTGGTGGCACAGACTACTCCTGTTGACTTTTTAAGTTTTCTAAGGCCAGTAAAAACGTCTTATTCAATTTTTTTGTTGACTGCCATTCCAATATTTGATTTAAAGAGTTATTTTAAAGGTGTTTGGAGGAAAATGTTGGGAGAATTTAGCTAGATGACTGCCTCTTATTTGCCACGTTGGCTTTCTTGACACATAATAACCCCTTAAAAGCTGATTGATTGTTTGAGTTATTGGTGAATAGTGTCTACTGACTCTTCCCCATTCAGTCATCCATGGTAGGCAGAATCCAATGAAATTTTTTTCTATCCACCAATAAGAATTCTTATTAAATTCAGACTTACTCTTGATTGTATTAAAAGAACACCCATACAGAAGTTGCTTCAAAATGAAGAAATTCATATCCTTCTCTTTTGGAGGTAGGGGAGAAGATATTCAGTTTAAATGCTTCATAATGAGATAGAAATATTGTTCATGATGTATAAATGGCACTGAATTTTTTACTATGAGTATTTTGAAGTACATAGCAGATGATTGAGACTGAGACAGAATCCTTGGGGGACGGAGGGAGAGTAGAATAGCAATCTCTGACTCTTCAAGCAACACATTAGTTAAGGCAATTTCATTTTTTGTGTGTGTGCTTATCTGTGAATATTACTAAGCAGCATTTGTTTATATTGTCAGATCTATTACACACTGGCTCAATAAAAACTAATTATTTTCATGAATTAAAATTCTAATTTAAGCTATTGCACAAAAGAATTACCTGTTTGCCAATCAAAAGAGAATATATAGGTATAAGACAAAAGCAAGACTTTGGGATTCATACAAAGATAGAAACAGATGATTTATTCTCTAGGGACTGGCTGTGTCACTTCTGCTTTCTTATTTATAAGTGAGACCATGTGATTTATGAATGGCCTGCAGTCAGTTCTAGCACATCTGTTACATGAATATTCATCATGAAGCTATTATTTGCAACCACTAATAACTGCATTGTTCTGTTCTGCTATCTTTTATTTCTCAGGTGTAATCCATGGTAGGTAGAAAACCAGGTATCTTTTTGATTTTGGATGCTACAAACCTGCATTCTAGATAATGTAGACTTCTTTATGACAACATACTTCTGGAAGATAGAGTTATTGTTCTAATTATCCTCACACTTGTTTGAATAATTTTTACTTATCAGCAACTCTATTATTAATCCCTTAAAATTTATTAACATAAAAGGAGACATTCTGTCTGTGTCTACTTAATAAAAATGAAATTTACTTTTTATTGACAGTTTTTGAGTTTTACAATTGCTATTAAAATCATAGAGCTCGATGTATATTTGCATTGCTTAACACCTGATAGAATCACTATGCTCATTTCTATTTCTATTTTCTTTTATCTTATGTAAGTTTCACTTCTTTTCTTTTTCAGGTTAAAAGTGATAGTGTATGCAGTGAGATAGTTTTAGAGATATGTAAAGTTATGTTAAAAAGGGAAAAAAGTCATTAAGTAAACTGTCTAAATCCAACCAAATAATGGAAGATGTGTAAGAGAACATGATCAATACATAGATATGGGGAGAAAGTAGCTATTGGGAGTTTGAGTTGAATGGAACAAAATCTGTAAGCCAACGGAGAATGACAAAGTAGAGGAATCCAGTCAATTCAGTACAAAAACACAATAAATGAATAAGGATATGTATTTTGAAATAAAGACACTACCAGGGAGCAAAGAAAACTGGCCTAGGAATGAGAAGGTTCGAGAGAAGAAAGGGAACTGATAGAAAAGGTTTTAAAAACTATTAAATAGCTAATGAGCCTCCTTGGTCACATATTTTCCTTTTATATTAACCACCAATAACCTTTGTAAGAATAAAGAGTATGCTTTCCATAACATATATATCACCCTCTCCTACACCAGACTTAACATTTAAAAAATTGTCTTTTGTTCTTTCATCTAAGAAGCAGGAAAAAAGAAATGAACTTTCTTAATTAAATGTTATGAATAGACAGTTGAAAACATGATAATTGGAACAATGTTTTGTACTATAAAATACTCAGTGTTTCTAAACTGAATCAAGGAAAAATGCTTCATGGTAAAGATACTGTTCAAGCACAGTAGTGAATCATATACTCAATCTTTCCTCAAACTTTGACATTAATAACCAAGAAAACTTACATTTCAAGAATTAGTGGGTCATAGGTCAACTGTAGGAAAAGATTTCAGAGGGCTTCCTGTTTGATCCCCTCTTTCTACAGATTAACAACCACAACAACAAAATGAAGTCCAGGAAAGAAAAGTGATTTGCCCAAAGTCCTACAGGTAGCTAAATGTCAGAGGTGACATTTGAACCCAGGTAAACTGACTCTATTATGATAATTTTATAACCTGTTTTAATGTTCTCTTAATAGAGGAATATACAGCAATCTATGTAACTTAGTTGATGGTCACTATTTCTTATTATCCTAGAGTTCTTCATTATAACATGAGATAGCATAGCATAGTGGATAAAGAATCAGCATTGAAATCATGAATATTTCAGTTCAAAATTTGTTTAGGACACAAATAGCCAATATAATGTTTAGAAAGTCATTAATCTGTTGGTGCTAAAAGCAATTCTATAAGACTACATGTCAAAACCAAGACGGTAAAGTACAAAGATACACATACTCTAGCTCTTTCCACACAGCCCATAAAGTACCTGTAAAATGACTCTCAACAAATTCTAGAGCAGCAGAAGTCACAAAACGACAGAGTAAAAGTGATTTCCACCCCAAGGTAACCTGGAAGGACAACAGGAAAGGTCTATCACATCAGAATGCAGTTCAGCAGTGCCAGGAGGAACATGACTGGAACAGATTTGGGGGTGGAATTCCCAGCAGTAGCAGGGGTTATCAGATCCATCAACCTACAAACTCCACAGACAGTTTCAAAGGTCAGTGGGAGGGCTCTTTCACCCAGGAGAGAGGAGCATGGTCTGGACTGACAGCAACAACTACAGCAGCATTCTGGGCTATTCTCTGACTGTGACTCTCACATCATGCAAATGATTGCAGAGTTCTTCAGGGAGAACTTCAGAGTGTCCATGCAATGCTTCTCCTCATCACCACATAAGCAACTGCTCTGAATGAACTGTCCATATAATAGTATTTTAGGCAAATATACATTTGGCCTTCAACAACTTGACCAGCCCATGAGCATTGTGCTGTCTCTGGTAGAGTTTGAATGTTTGGCCTATAAGGCAAAAAATGGACCTCAATGTCCAGAACTCTATATTGTCAGGTGATCTTTAGGATCTACCTGAGACAATTTTGACAGAAGAAATTCAGTTCCCTGTTGTGGTACTGGCACACAGAGGTATATAGTAAAGATGCAAGCCAAATGCCTCCGTATGCCTTCAATTTGGTAGTCAGTCTATGCTGATAGAAATATATCAGCATAAAATTGAATTTAAATTACCTTCTTACTGAGCCAAGAATCTTGTATCTCTCTAACTGTCATTTCTGGTTTACTTTTTAAAAATATTCTTAATTGTATTTTTTTTCTCAATTACATGTCGAGACAAATGTTATATTCATTTTTTTCTGGTTTGGAGTTTTTTGTTTATTTTTTTGGTAAATATTTTACTTTAAATTTAAACACAAATTAAGAAAAGAAAAAAGAAATGAATACTAAAACTAGGTTCTTTTGGTGACTATTTTGCCGTCTGAATGTAAGATTTTGTGAAATTTTCCTTGATGATTTATTGGGAGATGTTTTCCAGACTTTTTTTTATCATGGCTTTCTGGTAGACCAATAATCTCTAGGATATTTTTTTCTCCAGGATCTATTTTTCAGGTCAATTGCTATTATCATTAGATATTTTATGTTTTCTTCTGTCTTTTAATTCTTTATAGGCTGTTTGATTGATTCTTTATGTCTCATAGAGTCATTAGTTTCTACTTGCCCAATTCCCATTTTTATCAAATTGTTTTCTTCAGTTAACTTTTGCATCTCCTTTTCCATCTGTCCAATTATTCATTTTAAGGAGTTATTTTTCCAGTTAGGTTTTGTACTTTCTTTTGCCTTTGTCCAATTGTCCTTTTAAATGCTTCTGTGATTTCTTCTTTCATATTTTTAAAATCATTGGTCAGCTTTTCTTCTGTTTCTCTAATTTGGCTTTTAAAATCCTTCCTGAGCTCTTCCAAGAAAGCTCTTTGTGCTTCAGATGCCCTCCTGAAGTTTCAGATGGGAGTACAGTCTCAGTGTGACCTCTGTGGTGTTCTTGTTTTGTTTCTTGACCCCACAGAATGATTCTTTGACTTTTCTTTTCTTCTTTGCTTCTTACTCATGATAATCACCCTTTTCCTGTCTTTTAAAGTAGATTGCTATGTCCAGGGCACAAGCACTCTGTCACACTGTTCTTATGCTTAAAACTTGAGGCTTTATATGCTGTGGCCTCTAGTTCTTTCAGGTAGAAGTTAAAATGCTGCAGCTTACCTGGTTCTGATGTGATTGGTGTTGGAAAGCAAAGGTCAGGTGAGGTCTTTTGGGGGTTTTCCCTGCAGTTACCCTGGAACTAGCTTGTTAAGTGTGGGGGAGGGGTAGTTTGGTTACAGGAGGTCTCCTTTGGTGAGCTAGAGCCTAGGTAAGTTCAGTGGTTGGTAAACAGGTCTGTGCTAGTGTCTTCCCAATTCCCCTGGGGTGCTGAGGCATGCCTGGTGTCCTGGTGTTGGTGGTTGCGGGCTTCACATCCTTGGGACTCAGGATCTTCTCTTAGTTTGCTGAGGTGGGGCTGTCTGGGACAGCTCTGATCCTGCACTGGTCCCATTCAACCACAGCAAGAGGGGCCCTCCTCAGTGATCCTCCTAGCCTCACAGGCCATGAGATGATTTAATCCTTCTGAGGCTCCCACTCTTCCAGGGTTTCCCCCTGGGGAGATATTCTCGGGGTTTGTCAAGTTCAACAAGGAGAGGGAGATAACAATTACCATTTATTCTGCTATCTTGGCTCCCAGACCACAATTCAATCTGTTTTTTCCAGTTAATAAAATTCTTTTCATAATCTTTTTTCTTGAATTTATCTAATTAAAATAATTTCCTCAATCTCTCTCATTTCATTTTTAAAGTATTTTTTAAGTTCGTGTATGATTTATTTTTCAAACAGATGAACACTTGACACGACACTTTAGAATAATAGAGGATTTTTTTTTAAACTTCAGTATTTTCCTTTAAAGATGAAACCAGATCTCCTGTACTTCCATAGTAACTTTCTATGGTTAGATTTGCTTTTTTTTCTCCTTTCCCTGACAATTTTTGCCTAATTTATAGCAATTCTTGCAATTACTTCTAGTTCTGGGATATGGTGGATGGTGCCTCTGGCCTCAGGTTCTCCTTCAGTTCTTCCCTCTGCCCTGGAACTGGAATCAAGTTCTCTAACTTCCTCTAAATGTCCACAGGCAGCTATGTCTCTGCCTCATTTCTTCTGTACTTACTAGGTGTGTGCCTGTTCATTCTCAACCAGGGCCACATCTCAGTACCACAGCTGAGTCTGGAACCCCTTATCAACAGAGGTTCCTTCTATAGTCCTCTGCTCAGTCTCTTGACTCACTACATGGTCTGAGAGGTGAAAATTCCCATGGCTGCCTCTGAGGCAATCTCCCAACCCAGCTAGCTCCAGGGCTTGATGCTTGCTTTTTGAGTGAAACTAGCCTGGAGGTGTTTAGATTTGAAAAGGACCAAAACTCAGTCCTGTGATTTTCTTCCATTCTTCTCTGATTGTCCTGGAATAACTATTTTTCTGCCACAAGTCTTGCTTATTTTTAATGCTCTATGTTCACCCTGACATGGTATTTTGTCTTGTTTTTGGGAAGTCTGGAGAACTTTAAATTTTCTAACCTACTCCATCATCTTCCCAGAATCCTCTTTAGCATTCAGTTTGAACAGATTTTCAATTCCATTTTTTCTCCCTCCCTCCCACCCCTCTTCTTAAAATGATAGGCAGTTTGAAACAGGTTATACATATGCTATCACGTAAAACATTTTTATATTAGTCATAGTTGTGAAAGCAGAAACAGAAGTAAAAAACAAACTAAACTAATTAAGTACATGAGAAAAGTATGCCTCAATCTGCATTCAGTTCTTTATCTGGATGTGGATAGCATTTTGTACTTGTGTTGGATCATTGTGTCACTGAGAAGAGCTGAGTTATTAATTGTTCATCACTATATAATGTTGTGGAAACTGCATACTCTTCTGAGTTTGCATCTTGGTCTTCCCTGTCACTACAATAACTTTCTATGTTTAGATTCTTTCGTTGTTGTTTTTCGGTTATCATTTTTTTTTAACTTTTTCCTTTATTTTTTAATTAAATCTCTATTGCTGAGGTGGAAGGGTTACCATGTCAGACTACTTGTGTCAGTAGTTGCAGTTGGCTGGTTATGTGGTGCTGTACTGATGTTGCACTGATGCCTCTGGGGGCTCCCTCATGTTGGGTGCTAAGCTGAGAGGTTGGCGGTAGGTGAGGAGTGTTTTGTGCTCCTGGGGCTGTAGAGGTCTGGCAGTTTACCTGATGCTAAATTAGGATCCTACTAGTGGTATCTGGTGTGTGCTGAGGCCAGTGAAGTGTTTTGCATTTTCTTGGGGTTATAGTGAAGTTTAGCAGTCTGGTTTCTGGAGGCTGCCTGCTTGTTTAGGCACTTATTGGATTGGGTTTACCTGTTTGTCAGGGGCTGGTATGAACTATATGGGCATCTGGTTACTGGAGAATGCCTGCTTACCTGTGGCTACACTGAAGCACATGGTGGTTCTCAGATCTGGAGTCTGCCCATTCCCCAGGCTCTGATAAGGAATATGGTGGTGTTTAGGTTTAGGGATTTTCCACTCCACCACACTGGGGCTCAGGATCTAACACTGGTTTGCCAAGGTGGGATTTGCTGGGACACTTCCTGTTCTGGATTGTACTTCACTTTTACCTAAATGAGACAAATCATTCTTGCCAATCTTCCAAGTTTTGTGAATTAATATAGTTTCAACCCATCTTTTTGCTGGTTGTGCTGTTATAGGATTTGCTTGGGGGAGCTATTTGTTTGGAGGTGAATATTGGAGAATTGCACAAATTTACTACTTGTTCAGTCATCTTGTCTCCGGAAAGTTAACTCTCCACCTTACTTTTAATGCAAATAAATTCTGCTTTCTTAGAGATGGATGAATAATAATCCTACTGGCATACTCTACTGAGTTCTTGGTTTTCTTTAATAGCTTCCGAACATCTCCATCTTTTTTGCTAAAGCCAGTCTTGAGGTTTGGGTTATCCTGACCCAGTTGAGTAAATGCAGTGCTGTATATCAAATATCTAGAAAGTGCTCACTCTTTTTCTGATCAGCTTTTGCTAGACTTTTGTTGGATCAATTTTCCTTCCAAGTAGCAAAAAACTGTTCTCATTGGGAGAAACCTTATGATTTGTTGGTGTTAAGTCTTCTGGTAGTCACCTTTCCTTGAGTATGCTGTATTTTTTTAACGCAAATATTTAACTTGGAGAAGATAAGTCCAGCACTTTCTATGCCACACATTGCCTTCATTATCCCCGTATCCTGTCTTTCTCTTCTCCTTATCATGACATACTCTATTAAAGGCCAATATTTGTTGCAAGGGTTTATCCACAAAGTTTGTTATGTTTTGGTGACCAGAAGACAGTATTGGTGATGAGATGCGCAAGTGTTTGGTAGTGAGTGACTATTTCTATTGCTGTTTTGAATTCCATTCCTCACAAATTCTCCCTGCTATGTCTTGTACTCTGTGTCTAATCTGCACTTATAGTCACTTAGAATTATAAGCTTTTAGTATAGTGATAATGAGTGTTTTCAGGTCTTCATATTTTTTTTTCTATTACCTCATCAGGGTTAGTCATGGTGGGAGCATATTCACTGATGACAGAGGGATTGCACTTACCTGCTAAGGGTAATTATACTGCCATGAACCTATTGTTCACTCCTTTTGGAAGGCATACAAGCTTCTTGACTAGATTAGTTTCGATTGCCATTCGATGACAGCTTCCCAGTGCTCCTGTTCAATATGGCCACTCCATAAAAATGTGTGTATAGCTCCAACTTTAGTAAGCGGCCCTTCATTTATCAACCTCATTTCACTCAGGTCTGCTGTTTGGATATGATACTTGCAGAGTTTTCTCACAACAAAAGCTGTTCACTTTTAAGGTCTACTGGATTTCAAGTTATCCATAAGTGTGGGCATATTCCATGTAGTGATGGTTACTGAACAATCTTTGCAAATTTTTTTTTGTATTTGTGTGTGTGCATGTGTGTGTGTGTGTGTGTGTGTGTGTGTGTGTGTGCGCGCATTATGAGCATAGGGTGGAATTTCTGTCTGCCAAGGTGCAAAGAAGCAGACAATTTTAGCAGTCTTTTTCTAGCCTCCTTCCTCAACCCAGCAGGTAAACAATGAGATCCTTTAAAAAGACTGCTCAGAAACCCAGGGACTAGGAGGTTCTCTTGCTGCTTCCACGAAAAGATAATCCTATGACATGGGTGACTTGTATGCAGGGCTGTCACTATAGTTCCCAATGTAACTGTACTCACTGCTTTATCATTTTCCTGTTGCCACAGGACTTTGAAATGGGTAAATATGGTAAAATGGTATGGGTGATGTCTTTTGATTAGTGCATAAATTGAATTTAAATGAGGTAGAAGTTGTTGGCCTCACTCTAACTTCCAAAATCATCAAATCTAGTAGCAAGAAAAAGTCAGGTTGATTGGTGATGATTTGGGATGCATTGGATGACCTTGATGTTTTCAATGTCTAACCAAGCTGTAAGAGCTCCACAGCACCTGCTTCAGTCATCTTCATGGCTACTGGAACAAATTGTTCTCATTCACCCATTCCAATGGGGGAAGTCTTCACATATTTGGGGTAGACATCCCCATAACTCACCAAATGGTTTGAGACCACTTAGTTATCTTCAACCTGGTTTGGCCTGTCTCCCAAAATGTTTTACCACTGTGTGGCTGCTGCACATACTACAGCTTCTTAGAGCTACAGGTGAAAGTTGAGTAGAAGGTGGTTACCAAAGGCAAAAGCTCAATGGCATTCACACAAGAGCTGCTAGTCTTCCCTGAACATACCCTACACCTTTAAAAATAAATACACTTTGTTTAGCCTTATGTTTAAAGCTCTCTAAAATCTGGCCTATGAAACAGCAATTTTTGATTACTCCAACCACATGCTGCCCTCATTCCTATACACAATGCAGCTAGACAGGGCTGAATAAAAAACATGCTGACTGGATACACCTCAAATTTATATTTGATATATAATGGGCATTCACTGCAGTATGACAATTATTTTACACCTTCCCAATGGATTTATTATCCCACTCATCAAAGCAAGTGTTCTATTTTTTTTACCCCTTCTCAAACCTAAATCAACCCTTCTTCCACCTACTCAGTTGAAAAATTTTGCCTTATACTTCACTAAAAAAAATTGAGACCATTTACTGGGAGTTTCCTCTCCTCATTTTCTATCAGTTTTTATCATTGTTTCTTTCATTACTCTCTCATATAGAATAGTGGCTCTTCTTGTCAAAACTAACACTTATACATGCAGCCGTGACTCCATCCCTTCCTATTTTCTCCAGCAGATTCACCCCCTGTCATAACTAATCTCCATAATCTTTAATTTCTCCCTATTTCTTAGCTTTTTGCCCAGATGACGACCAATGTGCCCATATCTCCACCATGATAAAACAAATATTTAAAATGGAGTTTATATGTCCATCCACGCTATCAAGCATCCTAAAAGTTGATTCACTTTCATGGCTAAACTTTTTAAGAAATCCTCCTATAATTACTACTTCTACTTCCTCTCTTTTCACTATGTTCTAAACCATCCACAATCTGGCCTCTTACCCCTTTATTTGACGGAAATATTCCCTGCAACATTACAATGATCTCTTAAATACCAAATCCATTTGCTTTTCTTCAGTTCTCATTCTTCCGTTATCTCCGCGTAGAGCTCAATACTATGCATCCTCCTCTTCCATATGCTTCCTTCTCATTATTTCTTTATTGTTGTTGTTATCCTGTTTTCTCCTAGTTCTCCTACTAAATTATCTATTGGACCACTTCTCAGCCTCCTGTCCTGAATCTGCATCTAGCTCATCCTCATTAATCACATGTATATTCCAAAGTTCTGTCTTTGTCACTCTTGCTTTCTTACTCTATACTCTTTTGCTTTTGATCTCCCATGCATTGAATTATTGTCTTTATGCCAATTTCTTTTTCAGATGTACTTATTCATCCATAACTTTCTCTGCTGTCTCCCAATCTTAGATCTCCAATTACCTATTAGAAATCTTTAATTTGATATCCTATAAATATATTAACTTCCACATGTCCAAAAAAAGGATTCATTATCTTCCCCCAGAAGTTCTCTCCTTGTTTGAATGTCCCTACCAATATCACAGAATCTCCCCAGTCACCCAGGTGTGCATCCTAATTATCATCCACATTAAATTCACCTCACATATAAAATCTGTTTAAAGATCTTGTCATTTATACTTTTAGCATATCTTTCACATTTATCTATTTCTTTCCAATGTTGTAGCTGCCACATTATGTTGGCTATCCTCATCTCCCACTTTGTTTACTGCAATAGCCATTTGATTCATCTGTTTAATTGCCTCTTCTCCTTCCAGGCCATACTCCATTCAGTTGACAAAGTGAATTTTATTATGCACACAAACATGTTGGACAAAGCATGGGACATTTCCACTGACTAAGTGATCATAAGATGGTCACTTGCTTGTGTTGGAGAAGAGATAAAGGCCCAGGTTACAAAAATAAATTGGTGGTCTTTCCAAAGTTTCAAGGAATCTCATTCCTGCTGAATTTGGATAGGGAATTTATGTAAAACAGGATGGAGATATCTTTGTCAGCATTCTCATGGATGCACAATAATTTTCCCCATGATGACTTTTAACTTGGTAAACAAGTAATGAAAATGACATTAAAATGTGGGGCCTACTATAAGAACCTAACTATTCTTATATGATTTATGTAAAATAGCAAATTGATTAGTACTGACTGGAATAGAGTAGGTGTCCAATTTTTTTTTGTTTTTTTTTCTCACAGTTAATATCCATTCTCTCACCTGATAGCTATTTCAACTTTCTGATCTTTTTGTGGCCAGTCTTTGTTAAATTTGTGCCACTTTTTGCAATCTGTATTTGCTTTCATTTTTTCCTTTTCTCTTATGTTTATATTTTCCATGGAAGGCACACCGCTGCTATGTGTCTGTCTTTTCTCTATTCTTGCTTTAAATGACTACAATGTTTAGACAACTGCCATTACAACCTTCCAGAAACAGAGATTTTGCAGGCATAAAGGATAAAAATATGATGTAATATAGTAGGTTAAATGTACATATCTATATATCATAGATATTAATTTGCCCATGTAATTCAAAGGAAACCTACATCTTATTTAATAAAAGCTAGATAAATGGCATGCTAGATAACTTGGAAAGAAGAACAAGATAGAAAAGAGTATGAAACTAGAAGATGAAGTAAAAGCCTATCCCTGTTCTTTAGCATGAGGTAATTGTATTTCATGGCTATTCACCACTGTAATGTAGAAAAGAAAACTATATATCAAGCTAATCTTATATGAGAAAATGTACTTAATCCTACAGTATAGTTAGTAAAATGCTACTTATGTCTACTTTTCTTTCAGTGTGTCCTGAAATTCTCTATGTGTATATATATATATATATATATATATATATATATATATATATATATATATATGACAAATTAAAATTAGTCAATACTTTAAGCAAAATTTATTTGATTAAACAGAATGAGGTAATCAACTGATATTTTTGGAATGATGTTACCAGTGACAACCATTCAATTCATGTAGCTTACCTGAAAATCAGCATGTAAAGATGAATATTTTGAAAGACAGTTATTTTAAAAAGTAGAGAGTATTCATGATATATCAAATAGGTTATTTTATTTTTATTTTTCTAGTTAAAATTCAAGACTTCTGGCAATATTATTAAAATATATTTCTAAACCAAATATATAAATAACATATGTGGCAGAGTATATGTAACATATTTTATAAGAAATAAATGATTAACATATATAACATTACGTGTAATACATTTCATGTATATAATATATAAATTATATAATCATATCTTTGGTTTATATTCATGACTATTTATATTCATGATATATGTATATATCATATCTTTGTTTATACACACACCCGCTTAAACTGCTGTTTGACACTAAATTGCATCTATTTAACACAAGTTGTTTAGTACTTTGAAATTACCAAAGATGGGACATGCACTCTTCAGAATCGATTTTTGGGGGCAAACAAAGTGGCAATGGTGGGTATAAGAAGTAGTATATTCCCATTTCTGATTTGTTTTTAAGAAGTGGCCTGAGAGATAACACCAATGAGGACCAACAAAGGAGGTGGACCAGTGGTGAACTGGCATTAAATGGAAGATGTTTCTTTGATGATCTTGTAACATCTAAAGGAATTCATCCAGGATATTGAGTAGATATTCTACAGAGGATTCGTTGAATGACATAGACAATAACTAACTTGGCTAATGAGGTATAGCTATAGAAAAGAATATCAATAGTGATGAAAGCCTGAATCTATTCAAATGGAAGAATTGATGTTATGTACTTAATACATATTTTATTGACAGATTACGTTTTCATATCCTGTCATACTCACAGAAGGACAGCTAGAAGGACAGGTCATGAAGTGGTTAGAGCACTGGACTTGGAATCAGGAAGACTCAAACTTCATGGGTCTCGATCTGGTCTCAACACTTAGTAGCTGTGCAACCCAGGGCATGTCACTTAACCCTGTTTACCTCATTTCTTCATCTCTGAAATGAGATAAAGAAGGAAATGGCAAACCACTCCAGGAATTTTGCCAAGAAAACTTCAAACAGGGTCACAAAGAATAGGATAGAACTGAAACAATTAACAACAAAATACACTCAAAAAAGAGAAAGACTTTCTTTAACAATTTCCTAGTCCAATGTATGAGAAAAAGCTAAAAACTATATTTTCATGATTTTTATACATTTGTGATTTAAAATTCTCTCACATTTCATGGACATTCATTTACCTGATTATAATATATATAAAGGAAAAAATAGTATGGAGATGCTGTTGGTAGTACAATTGCTAGACTATAGAGTTGGAGTCAGGAGAACCTAACTTTAATCCTTTATCTGATGATTGGGACTATGTGACCCTAGAAAAGTCCCTTAACACCTCTGGACTCAATTTCTTCATTTAAAAAATAGTGATAATAGAACATACTTCGCAGAAATTTTGTGAAGATTAAATGAACTAATATATGTAAAATATTTTGCAAATCCCGGAACATTATATAAGTTCTAGTTAGTAAAGCATAATTGTTTAAATCAGTATCACATACAGCTGTTAGCACTTTTTCCCACTTCAGGAGACCACCAAAAAAAAAGAAAGAAAGAAATCAGTGACATATTCCAATAGCATTTCTTCCAGAAAAAAGGTTAGTTGACTCCATGACAATTAATATTCCTTCAGTGAACACAGTTTACAAATAACCAAAACCTGTGCATACAGTAAACTACAAGTAAGAGGCCTAGTTGAGATGTCTTTCTAAAAATGTGGCCTTATTATTTACATACCTGAGGACAATGGCTATTATTTCTTTCTCTACTAGGACATGAAGGCTCTTTTAGAATATAGTCATGAGTAAAGTAAGTCTTCACTTTAGAGTTACCCACAACAATAGTTTCAGTTAATAAAATGAAACTTTCAGCATCAAAAGGGGTAAAAAAGCATTTTTCCTTAATTGTTTATTTGGGGAACAATTTTAAGGACATATTCTTTTCACAGTGCAAAAAGTGACATCTGTAATTTCCATAAGAAGTTAATGGAAGTTGCAAACAAAAATACCAGTAAATTTAAGTATAAAAGAAAAGCTGTGTGGATAAGCTTTATTTTCATTGCAAATACTATAAATGGGATAAAAGTACTGATTCTGAGAACTTTTTACTAATGATGGTAGGATTTAAAGTGTGACTGAAGCATTAAGACAAATACTGTGACTCTTCATGAGAACTCATTTCAAAAGAAAACAGCATGTGTCAAAAACTCATAATGAGTGAAGTGCTGGTGTTAATACTGACATAGGAGAGAAAAAGAGCTTCATATATTTTTTCGATAAAGAAGAGACTTTTAAGACTGTGAGATTAAAAGAACAGGGGAAAATAATTTTCAAGCACAGAACAAAGACTGGAATTAATTTTAATAAAATGTAGTTAAGAAAAGATAAATTGAAAATCAGATAGATGGAGTTCACAAAGATTAAAAATAATACCCAAATTCACAGTATAATTAATGAGAAATTTTACTCACTATCAATAGTCACTGGACTATTACATTTACTACATTTTCCCAGATTTCTTAACTTGTATTAATGCCACGTTGGTTCCATTGTAGTTCTGACCATAGATTACCTAACTTCTAAAGAAAAAAACAATTAAAACTGACAACGCAAATTATATTGTTGAGATGATGAAGTGTCATTGGTGACAGATAGTTATAATCAAATATGCTCAATGCTCTTTAATAGCCACACACAACAGAATGACCAAAAGAAATTTCCCTGTCAAAACAGGGTTTTAATGTTTGTTTCTCTCATAAACATTCAATAATGTGTAAGTACTGTGATGATTTTGCTTAAAAATTAGCACTTTGGGCTCAATCCACAGGTAACTAAATTGTACAATGTTAAACATGCTGGTTTTGGATGGAGTGCTGAGTTCAAATCTTGCCTAAGACACTTACTTTCTGTATGAGCCTGAGCTGGTTATTTAACTCTTCTATACGTCAATTTCCCCAAAGGAAAATTGAGACAATAATAACACATACTCATAGGATTGCTATGAGGATTAAATGAGATATTTCTAAAGTGTTTAGAACAGCACCTTGAACATAATAGGAACTATGTAAATGCTAGTGATGTTGATGATGATAAAGTAGAGTAGATCAACACTGTATTCTTTCTGTTTCTTGCTCATACATCTAAGGATCATCTTTCTTAAGGCACTTTGCTTTATATTTATTTTGCTATGAACTTAGTATTCATTAATACACATAAACTTTTCAAATTAAGAAGATTAACCATAAAAAGAAAAAAAAATAGGAGGGTGTAAAAATGTCATCTTGTGCTACATATAGTTGAGTTTTTTTAATGTATATTAAATTAAACATGACAGAAGCAAAATTTCCCTATTTGCTTATGATAATCTTTTTAATTTTTATTAGTATTTCATTATTTTCTAACTATAAATAAAGATAATTTAACATTAATTTTTAAAGATTTTCATTTCCAAATTTTCCTCCCTTCCTCTCTCCCATTTCTGCTCCCCAACACAGCAAGCAATCTGACGTAGGTAACACATGGACAATCATGTTAAAAATATGTACACATGAGACGTTGTGAAAGAAGGATCAAAACAAAAAAGAAAAAAACACAAAATAACTAAAAAGTGAAAATAGTGTGCTTTAATCTGCATTCAGACTCCATGGTTCTTTCTCTGGATGTGATTAGCATTTTCAACCATGAGTGTTTTGAATCATTGTATTGTGGTTTCCTCCTATCTTAATTCCTTTGATTTCTTTTTCTTTTCTTAGTGTTAAAGTTAACATTTATAGTACAGTACTGAATAATAGTGGTGAAAATAAGTAATTCTTAAATTACCTTTCCTGAATCAGTTGTTTTTTTTTTTTTAATAAGGTAGTTAACATTTTCTTCCAATTTTTTCAACCTTTCGATTTTGTTTGACTGATTCTTGATGTCTCATAGAGTAATTAACTTCCACTTGCCCAATTTTAATTTTTAAGGAATTAGTTTCTTCATTGAGCTTTTGTACCACATTTTCCATTTGGTCAATTCTACTTTTAAAGGAGATGTTTTCTTCAGTTGATTATCCCCAATTCCACTTTTCCTAAATTTACTAATTTCTTTGTTTCCATTTTTCCATAATCACTTCCACAAATTCCAAATTTTCTCCACCTCCCTCTCTCCTTTCTCCCCAGCATTCAATCTTATATGGGGTCTACACATACCTTTCTATTAAACACATTTTTCATATTAGTCATGTTGCATAAAAGAGTTAAAATGGATGGGAAAAAATAGGAGAAAAAGCAAAGCATAACAGGAGAAAATAGTCTACTTCATTCTGCATTTTGACCATGTAGTTCTTTCTCTGAATGTGGATAGAATTTTTCATGATGAGTTCTCTGGAAATATTTTAGGTCCTTGCATTGCTGAGAAGGGTTAAGACAATCAAAAACAGTCTTCAAACACTGTGGATATTACTGGGTATAACGCTAATCTGGCTTTGCTCACTTCACTCAGCATCAGTACATATATCAGTTTGCCTGGTCATCAATTTTTATTGCACAATAGTATTTCATCCAATTCCATTTTTTTAAGGATTTGTTTTTATCACTCATTTTTTCCCTTCCTTTCCCAAGCTGTTGACTACTTTTTTCATAATTGTCTTGCATCACTCCCATTCCTTTCCCCAATTTTTCTTCTTCCTCTCTTACTTGATTTTTAAAATTCATTTTGCTCTCTCCTAAGAAGACTTTTGGGGCTTGAAACCAATTCCTATTCCCTTTGAGTTTTCACTTCTAGGCATTTTGACAGTATTGTCTTCTGCTGAGTTAGTGGTTTGATATTTCCTATTGCCATAGTAACTTTCTGTAGTCAGGGCTCTTTTAATTCCTAACCTTTTTTTCAGTCTATTTCATGACTTTTAAAGTTGAGTTCTCCTCTAGGGCCCAGGAGGCACTCCCAAGCTTTTTGTTGTAGGGATCAGGGAACTGGGTTACTGACTTTCCACAATGGGGCCTTAGGTACTTGCAGGTTTTCCATTGAATTGAGGTGGCATGACTTAGTCATGTCTGCTGCATCATGATTCCAAGGCTCACAGTTTGCCTTTTGTACTGGGTCTGGTAGCCTCACAGCTGGTCTGTTGAGGCAGAACTGAGGAATCTTTGTTGTTGATCTGTGCTGGGCTAAAAGCCACCTGGTGGGTAGCTTAATAGGTAATAAATTAAAACAAAATTCTTGATCTCTAGAGCAAGAATGTGAAATATTATATGCAAAACAAACTACCAAATAATAAGACAGAAGGCCTAAAATTAAAACTCTTCTGGTAATAGGGCAAAATTTTAAATAAATCAGTATATTTTCTAGAAGAAAAAACCCAGACTTTTACTTTCATTTTTCAGTAACTAAGAGGGAGGCTCAAGAAACTATAAATTGGCATCCAAAGGTGGACTTTCCAACTGGTACTATGCACTGTGATGGCCTCCTCATTTTCCCAAATGAGATAGAATTTTTCTCAATTCTTTCTAAGTTTTTTTAAGCTAGAATTTTTTCCCTCCATCTTTTTTGCGGTTTCTGTAACTCCAGAATCCATTCAGACACTTGATTTAACATTATTTCAGAGGGAAGCTGGGGAGAGGTCAGACAACTTCCTGGCTTCTCCCCACCACCGTAGTTCTTCCCTCTGATATTTTACTTTCTTGCAAAACAATGTGATCATTTGATTTAGGAACGATCATTTTACCCAAAGTCTGTACAAACATACATGAAGCTTGTCAACAGTCAATAAATAAAACAATATTTTTTTCAAAAAAGTTATATTATCAGAACGAATCTAATATCACAAAATGTTAGAGTTTGAAGGAAAGCTGGCTCCACACTTTGGAAGTCTTAAAACACACACATACGCACACACACATACACACACACACACATACACACACACATACACACACCAACACACAATCAATTTTACATTATTAGTTGTTTCTCAGGTATGGGTTAGATTATCAAACCAATGAGTTTTCTTCTGATTCTGAATTTAAGATGAAAATTCCGTGACACTTCCTTAATTCCTTTAATTTTCATGGAAGAAGGAAATTCTGTTTAGTTCTCCCTTTCTTGGTCAGGCTATGACTCATCTTGCCCTAAATTTTGAGAGGGGCTAAATAGGACTTCTTCACCTCTCTGTCTGGTCTCCAGTTCTGAGATGCCTCTCAGTAACACATCCTGGCAGGTTCCTGATGGTGTTGGGAGCATCCATTATGCTAACTAATGACTTGAATTAAGGTTACGTTAATAATACATATGCTATTCTTGTTTGTTTAAAGATCAGCTGTCAGCTCAGAATCATCTGAAACTGCTCTGTTTTGGTACTGGCCCATTATAATCTCTTCTCTTAGCAACCTCAAGGAAAAGTGTCTCTTTTCTTCACTCATGGCAGCCAAGGATAATTCCACATTTCCTCTAACTTATGATAAACATATTCAGGTGCAATTTTACTCTGAACTCATTGAAAATTTTTTTCCTGAAATTAGTCAGAAGCACAAAGTAGGCTTCGCAGTTTCAGTAGGGATCAGTTTTTCTTCTGATAGACTCAGCCTAACATCTACACCTTTCTCAAAAAAGAGTTATTCTTAATCAGTGCATCCCTTTGAGACCTTCACATACCATTCCATGTCCTCATCAGAGTTAAAACATGTACACTTAATGAAGATATTTATTTAATTGAATAAAGTACAATATTCACAAAATGGCAAAGTCCTTTCTATTCTTAAGTTATAAGTTCACAGTGTTTGAAAAGAATAACTAACATGAAAATTATCATATGTAGTTCTTACAAATATTGCATGACTGCTATCTGTTATGAAATGTCATTCAAGTTTTGAGACTTATTGGTGATTGGTTGTTTCCATCTTGTTAGTTTTTGTGACTCCATTTTGAGTTTTGTTGGCAAAGATATGGGATTGGTTTGTCATTTTTTCCCCAGTTCATTTTGCACATAAGTATCTACAACAGATGGCTTGCCCAGGGTCATACAGCTAGCCAATGTCTGAGGCCAGATTTGAACTCAGAAAGACAAATTTTCCTGATTTCATGCCGGTACTCTGGTCATTACACCATCTCACTACCCTTTATGGGGTGCTACACATGTTATTGTTTTATTGGCACTGTTGTTACTATTTAAGAAAAATTGAGCAAAGATTTGACACAATTCAACATGGCATGGATCTGAGCCCAATATAAACATGAACAAAAATAATCTTTACAATATTTCCATCAGAAGAATATCTAGGATTTGCCTAAAGACTTCAAGTAAGGGGGAACCCACAATTTGTCAAGGGTATCCAATTCATTTTTTTATAACTAAAATGGTTAAGAAGTATTTCTAGCCTTCATTTGCCTTATTTTAATGTCCTTACATTGATACCAGTTCTGTCTTCTAGGTCCAAGTAGAAAAGTGTAACCCTTTCAATCAATATCTATTAAAATATTTGAGGATGACGTTATTATGTTTCTTGTTATAAGGTTTTTAAAATTTTTTCTCTTTAATCTGAAGAAATGTGATTCATTCAAAATGATCTCCCATCCCTTCACCTTTCTAATTACCCTCTTCTGGACATGCTCCAGGTTATCAATGTCCTTCCTTAAATTTTGTAATCTAAATGCAGGATTTCCTATAGGATCAGATAAGAACAGGGCACAAAGAGCAAAGATACAGAGTACAAAGAGATGATTACTTGTCTAGTACTGAGCATTCTTCCTTTCTTAATTCAGTCTATGATGATTTTTAAGGGATTCCTATGTCACAGTTTTCAGATATATTAAGCATAAAGCCTTGAAGAAAACATTTTTTTATTCAAACTGATTTAGCTACACTTCTCCATTTAAAAATGTAAAACTTCACTCTATCCTTATTACATTTCCATCTCATTTATTTCAGCTTCGTATTTTATCCTGTCAGGATCTTTTTAGTATCCTGACTGTTTTGAGAAGCAGTAGGTATAAGTTGACATTGTGTGTTCCTCCTTTGTTGCCAAGAAAACCATGCCATCAGAGAAACAATGACATGATTCTGTGCCGCTCACCAGCCTCACTTCAGATGGATCTGAATCCAAGGACCATATATTCATCAGGATGACTAGAGATGACTCAAGATGAGGCAACTGAGGTTAAGTGACTAGCCCAAGGTCACACAACTCGTGAACGTCAAGTATCTGAGGTGAGATTTGAATTCAGGTCTTCCTGACTTCTGCACTGCTGCTCTATGCACTGCACTATTTAGCTGCCCCAAGTTGACATTGAACCACTAATAACTACATTTTGTTTATCTCCCTCCACTCAGTACTGAATCTATTTAATTGAAATAGGGCTAACCTATTTAAATATATCGTTAGTGAAATATCCTGAAAGACTTTAGTGGACCACTCTTTCTTTATTCAAAAGAATATTCACCTTCTCCTTTTTCCTTTCTCTTCCTCAGAGGGAAAAAAGAAGAGTAAAAAACTTTCAGTTCTCCTGGACTAACCTGGAAATCCTTTTGTACATGTATGTGGCTAAAAATCTTGGCAATATACAGGTATGGCAATACCCTGAGCTTCCTACTATTTTAAAGATAGCTATAAAAATATATATGTGTACATAATATGTGTATTATGCAAACTTCTATTGAACAGTTCTTTCTCTGGAGATAGACAGCATTTTTTTCCATATGTCTTTTGTAGCTGTTTGAATGGTTATACTAATTCAAAATAGCCTAGTTATTCACAGCTATTCTTTGAACGGTGTACAACTTTGTTATTACTGTATAGAAGATACTCCTGATCCTGCATATTTCACTCTTCATTACTTCATTCAAGTCTTTCCATATTATTTTTTATTGTTTTCTTCCTAATATCTTAAAGCATAGTAGTTCCACATATTTATACATACATATGCAACTTATCTAACCATTCCTCAGTTGATAGGCATCTAATCAATTTCCAATTCTTTGCCACCACAAAGAGAAATTCCATAAATATTTTAGAAAACACAGAATATTTTTCATTTTCCCTGATTATTCTGGGAAACAGATCTAATAATATTATTGCTGGGTCAAAGGATACACACAGTTTTATAACTCTCTGGGCATGATTCCAGATTGCTCTCCAAAATGATTAAATCACTTCACAGTTCTACCTGTAGTGCATTAGTGTCCCAATTTTTCCACATCCCTTCCAACATTTGTCATTTTCTCTTTCTATCATTTTAACAAACTAATAGATGTAAGACATGCTCACCCCACCTGCAGCTGGCAGGCATGCCAAAGGATACTCAGAATCCTTTGGTGGGTTGCAGATTGTGCAGGCCTGATATGAGATAATATTTCAAAGTTTTAATATGTATTTAGTTAACTAATGTATTTATTTAATTATGCAACTATGCAATTAGTAATGTCTTAAAGCTTTTTCACATGACTATAATAAGTTTGATTACTTCATTGATAATAATTTTCTGAAATGATTTTTCTGGGAATTAAAATAAAGATCATTGACCTAAAGTTTGCAGAGTCAATTATCTTTCTCCAGTTCTTTAGTACCTTACATTTTTTGTCAAAGGTCATTACAACATCTCAGTTATTTTATCAAATAACTTTATTTATCTTGTTGTTTTTGTTGTTATTTTCTGGTTTGTTTTCATTTTTGGGGGGATACCATAATATGTAATTCATCTCAGCCAACTACCTTGTCATCAAGGATAACTAAATTCTCTCACAATCTCCTAATTTAATTCTATTGTCAACTCCCTCTTAGCCACTTTTACTTTAAGATTACTCTTTTTTTGGAAGAGAAAAATAAGTAAAATTAGAGTTGAATTTAAAAACAGATTTTGAATGTTTTAAAAACTAAAAATAATTTTGAAATATTCAATTCATCATCTCTTTAGACATGACTTCCAAATGTATATTTCTTGTCTGTACCTTACTACTCCACTTACTTGATGGACATCTCTATATGGATAGGTCACCATACATTTAAATTTATGATGTCCAAATTCACAGTAAATTCCTTCTTCCACTTTCTTTATCTCTGTTATTGATAACACCATCCTCTAAACATGTACCACTGACCCTTTGAAGTTATGACTCCATGAATACATGAATGAAATTGTCTTTAAGCACTTACTATGTGTCAACTTGTGCTAAGTGATGGGGATATAATTATTAAATCAGAGACCTCATCTGCCTTCAAGCAGGTCAAAGTATAACTTGGGGGGCTATATAAGAGGGTTCATCTTCATAGTATATAGTTACTTATCCTATGTTAAGTGTGGGGTATATCATCAGGCCCAGGGGTGCTTCAGGTGAATTTTCAGGTAAGATATATATGCCTAGGTATCTGGAGGATATAATATCAAACAGTGGTCCTAAATCCTATAAGTTTTGTAGGTGATAATTTTCTACTTATTCAAGAAGTGTGAGTAGCTGTGTATTTTTGGCAAGTAGTTGCTTGGTCCATCACGATTAAGAAGAAGGAAATAAAAGGAGGGTTAAAATAGAGAGTAGGCACTGGTAGAGGAGAGAAAGAAGTAGAGTTGCATCAAAATAGGAGGCAGAGTAGAACAGAGAGCATTGACAAGGAGGTTGTCCCAGTTGCTACTGAGTTTATGAGAGAATCTAGGCCTATGTAGATAAGTGGGCTATAATAGGGCATAGTAAGGGAAGTTAATGACACTTGCCACCCTGCTAAGTGTATCCATGTAATATTATCTTTGTCTTCCGTTTTTTCCCACCTCTTACAATCAGTCAATCCCTAGGTTGTATTCACAACACTTTTATATGCCTTCTTACATCCATATACTCTCCATTCATTCAGTAACTAAAAACTATGTTTTATCTCTTTCTTAAAACTATTTTAACAATCTGACAACTTACTTCACTGACTACAATCTCTCTCCAAATGCTAGTATTCAATCTATCCTTAATGATACAATAATTGCTAGTATAGTTGTCTTAATGCCCTTCCTCATTCCATCATTCTCTGATCAATATATTAGGTAGATAAATTTGAGATTTTGATTAAATATCAAAATGTCCTAACATCCTTTCATGTAAAGGACAATTTACCCCATTTTATTTCTCCATTTTACCTTCTCCCAACATATTCCTCTCTCACTCCCTTAATTTTATTTTGTTTATACCATCCCTTCATATTCAACTCACCCTGAGTCCTCTATCTATCTATCTATCTATCTATCTTTTCCCTCCAACTATCCTAAAACTGAGAAAAGTCTCAAGAGTTACATATAGTATCTTTCCATGGAGGAATGTGAACAGTTCAACTTTAGCAAGTCCCTTATGATTTCTCTTTCTTATTTACCTTTTCATAATTCTTTTGATTCTTGTATTTGAAACTTAAATTTTCTTATCATCTTTGATCTTTTCAGCAAGAATGCTTGAAAGTTCTCTACTTCACTGAATGGTCATTTTTCCTCTGAAGTATTATACTCTGTTTTGTTGGGTAGGTAATTCTTGGTTTTAATCCTTGCTCTTTTAACCACTGATCCCTCAAGGTTGAAGGTGCTAGATCTTGTGTTATCCTGATTGTGCTTCCACAGTACTCAAGAGGTTTCTTTCTGGTTGCTTTCAGTATTTTCTCCTTGATGTGGGAGCTATGGAATTTGTAGGAGTTGTTCCTTTGGGATCTCTTTCAGGAAGTGATTGATGGATTTTTTCAACATCTATTTTACCCTCTTGTTCTAGCTTATCAGGGCAGTAGTCCTTGCTAACTTCTTGAAAGATGATGTCAAGACTCTTTTTCTATCATGGCTTTCTAGTAGTTCAATAATTTTTAAATTGTCTGTCCTGAATCGATTTTCCAGGTAAGTTGTTTTTTTTGTTTTGTTTTTCCCAATAAGTTATTTCATGTTGTCTGCTATTTTTTCATTCTTTTCGTTTTGTTTTATATTTTCTTGGTTTTTCGCAGAGTCATAGTTTTCATCTGCTCCATTCTAATATATAAGGAATCAATTTCTTCAGGGAGCGTTCAGATCTCATTTTCCACCTGGCTAATTCTGCTTTTTTTTGGTCTTTCTTCTCCTCATTGACTTTTTGGATCTCTTTTGCCATTAGGGTTCGTCTATTTTTAAGGTTATTTTTTTCAGCATTTTTTGTGTCCCCTTTATCAAGCAGTTGACTTAGTTTTCATTATTTTATTGCATCACTCTCATTTTTCTTCCTTATTTTCCCTCTACTTCTCTTACTTGATTTTCAAATATTTTTGAGTTCTTCTATAGCTTGAGACCAATTCATATTTTTCTTGGAGACTTTGAATGTAGGGGCTTTGACTGTGTTGTCTCCTTCTGTTTGTGTATTTTGATCTTCCTTGTCACCAAAGCAAGATTCTATTGTGTGATTCTATTTCAAGGTTTTGCTCATTTTCCCAGTCAATTATTTGACTTTTGAGCTCTTTATCAAGATAGTTCTGTGCTTCCAGTGGCATTTGAGGAGTGTTCTGTGCGTTGCTTGATGCCCCCACAATCTAGAGCTAGAGCTTCAGAAATAGCTACTGTTGCTGCCCCTGCTGCTGGCAGCTGAGACTGGTGTGGGCTCCTCCACCCCCTCTGCAACCCTGAGACTAGAGTCAGACCACTCAGCTCTCTTACACAGATCTGACAGCTTTTGTCCACTGACCTTCCAATTTGTACTTGATGTTTTGGGGTCGTGAAGTTTGGAAACTACCACAGGTGCTGGTGATTCAGTCCCTTCTCTATTCCTGCTCAGCCTGCTCAGGTCTTGTCTGTGCTACATGGGCTACAGCCCATGCTAAACTATACTCTGCTCCAAGACCAGAATAATAGAAGCTTCTGATTGACCTTCTAGGCTGTCTTGGATTGGAGATTTGTTTCATTCCATCATTCTGCGAGCTCTGCAGCTCTAGAATTTGTTTAGAGTGGATTTTTTACAGGTATTTGGCTGGGTTTGTGGGAAGAGCTCTAGCAAGTCTTTGCTTTTACTCTGCTATGTTGGCTTCCAATAAATTCTTGATGACTAATTGGCTGTATCACATTGTCCTTTTTAACTCAGATATGGTCAATGCTTCCATTCTTAGCTTGACTAACAAAATTTGTAATTTATCAAAAACGACTTTTGAGAAGATAAGAAGAAAAAATATAAAATATAGAAACTATTTTAAAGAAAACATCTAGTTGAAATTGTTCTAGTTATAAACGACTATGAAATCAATATTCCTCTTCTTTCATTTTTATGAACCTTTCATGAACTCAGTACTCAAAAGTTCAGTTTTTTTCCAACCCTTGTGAGTTAATTCTCTCCATCACTTCTCTTTGGCTTTTCTATGTCCCTAAGAGCAGCTTTCATGTTAAGTTCAGGTCAACTTATTCAAGTAAGGTATTTTGGGTAATATATTAGCAAAGGTAAAATTTAGAAAGTACAGACTACTACATTTTACGATTTTTTTTCTAATATGTATTCTGAAATACACATAGCATCATATGAAAGCTTTAACCAGTCACCAAATTGTTCCCTCTGAAGGCAGGAATACCTCTATTAATAGTCTAGGAAATCATTCTTTCATTGCTCGGATAAAAGTTATTTAAAGTGATGAGAAAGGCAGATAATTGTGTAATCTAATTGTGATATCCATTTTTCAACGATGCCATAATCTGACAGCAACAGTTTGGCTACTTAACAAAGTGAAACAATCTATTAACTATTAAGTCCAGATCCCTTGCTCTGGGACTCCCTCTTTCAATTCCCTGGTGCATAGAAATTTGCAATTGGGGCATCTGTCTTGATGAGTTTCAAAGATCGCTTTCAATACTAACAGAACTCACTGTGAGCTAGGCACTATGACAGATACTAAAGGTAAAAACACAATTAATGAAATGACCTCTGGTAAGAATGTGTACATTTTAATGGGGGAGCCAGACAGAAACACATAACTGTATACAGAAAAAATTTACAGAGAACAAATATAAATACATCTTAGATAATTATATGTGAATTAGTTTGAGAGAGAGATAACTGGAAATGGTGATCAAAAAGAGTTCATGTAGAAGATGATGCTTGGCTTGTGTTTTGAAGGAAAAATGGGAGTGTTTGAGACAAAATAAGGAATTATAAGAACAGAGGACAAATGAATATACATAGAAGGAAAGTAAAGGTGAAGAGAATTCCTGTGTGAAAACTATAGAGAAGTCCAGTTTGGCTTGATCATAGAATGCAGATGGAGAAGTGGTATAAAAGGAAGGTGGAGAAACAAGTTGGGAAAAGATTATGAAAGAGTTTAAAAATTACATAAAGAAGAATTTTAAAAAACAGAAGTAGTAAGACTTGACATGTGACATAATACATAGGGTGGGGGAGTACAAGGAGCTCAGGACAGTATGAAGAGTTTGAACCTGCAGTAATGGATGGAAGAAAGAACATTCAATAATAGGAATAAATCTTCAAATTTGTGTAGAACAAAAACAGAACAAAACTCAAAACTTTCTTTTAGCAGCTCAACATATCAGGGAATATTTAGGGAAACTTCTCATTATTAGGAGTTGTTACATTGTTTGCATTATTGAGTAAAGAGGGAAGAGTGAGGCTTATTTTTATAGTATAACTTCTTGTGAGTAGTCCTATAAATTGAAAAAAATCCCATCATAATAAAACAGTTAATTCATCAAATTTGTAAGCTAAAAATATAAGGATCTCTTAACAAGACCACCTGGGAATATACTAGCCTGAACAATTTACAAATAAGATAGGAACTGAAATGCATTATTGAGACAATTTACAAATTCAGTAGGAACTAAACAACTATTTTCTTCCATCTCTGACATTTGATAACTAAATTTCCTCCCTCCCCTTTTGTTGGCCGGCTGCAAAAGTTCCTACCCTTGTAGATATTTTTTCTTTAATTTGACTATTTAGTAACCACATATTATTTTGAAAAAGAAGTAATTTCTAATTATGTATTTTTAAAGTTTTAAAATGTAATTTATCTTCTGAGAAAAAAATCCTTTTTTTTGTTTCACTAATCACTTTATTTTTTTTACATTTATTTATTTAACATTTTACATTCATTTTCACAAAATTTTGGGTTCCAAAATTTTCTCCCCATTTGTCCCCTCCCCCCAGCCCAATACACCCAGCATTCTAATTTCCCCTATCACCAATCTGCCCTCTCTTCTATCA